>JAZDUH010000135.1:11807500-12407500 GCA_036419115.1 Scarus forsteni
CAGTACAATCACTTACAGTTTTGTATCAAGTGTAGAGTGGCTGATTTACAAACAGAATGGTAAATTACTGTGATCAAAACCAACCAGTCAAGCTAAAAGAAACGAAATATCTTTACAATTTTTCATCTACACTTCAAGTTTTGTTGACATGCATGCTAAGATAATCAGCCCAAGTTTTGGCTCAGAAGCTGAAGTTCAACCAGTGACCAAAAGTCTGATTATTGAGTGGCCTTTGAGATGATTTTACCTGATTATCCAGTGCTGTGAGGTATGTTAAGATTGAATTTTCCAACCTGACCGTCTCAGAAGAGAATTGAGAATGACCGTACTTATTAAACATGTTAAAAACTTATGACCAGAAACTGTGTCTGATGCAAAAAGGACTGCAGAGCTCGTCCTGTGATTTGTCACATGGATCAGAACAAAGCCAATTAGGAAGAAAGCTTGCTGAAGCAAGAAGCAAATACAGTATATCCATGACAATGATATTTAAGACAAAGCATTAAGTCAGACAAATGTTGGGGTGCTGGTTTGGCGGAGCGGTTAGCAACCAGGCACGTCCCATATACATGTTTCTGCCGGCCCGGGTTCAAATCCCACTTGTGACCAGTTTGCAGAGTGTCTTCCCCTCCTCTCTCACCCCCTTTCACAAGCCTATCAACTGTCTCTCTCCTGTCAATAAAGGCACAAAATGCCCAAAAAATACATTGAAAAAAAGTTAGACAAATGTCAAAAATGATCAACTTGATTTCTGTCAATTCACAATTCTCAGGAATGTTAATAAAAACAGAATATGAGATTCACAACCCTCATGAATGTCAAGGAAAGCTAAATGCGAGCTGCATTTACCTTCCTCTTCTTTGATTTCATCCACCATGTTTGTTTACACTGAAGTTACTTTTGATCACAAAAAATTCAAACTGCAAGAGTGGAGGCTCTGGTTTTTGGTGAGTAGGTCAGCCAGTGTTGCAACGGTCTCTGCCTTAGCTCCTCAGACTAATATCTTCTCTCTCTCTCAGTTACCTGAGTGAGCAGCAGTGATTGGATCACCTGGTGCCTGCTGGGTATAAAAGCCCAAGCTGTTTGCTGCTCTCGCTCTCTCAGTCTACCTGGACTCACCTCAGCCGTCAGATCCACATTTTGTTTCAGTTTGTTCTTAAAACCTCATACTTAATAACATATTTGCAGTTTAATAACTTTGGTTGTTTTCTTCGTTGTCAATAAATCACATTATTTACTGCAAAAGCAACGTGTTCCTCCCATATTTGTCATGGCCCTGGGCCAGGTTATGACAAATTGGGGGCTCGTCCGGGATTCAGACCCAGGACCTCTCGCATGACAGTGTGCAAAAAATCTGATGTTATTTGTGTCTCATAGCCTCAAAATTGGTCAATATCTTAAAAAGTGTTATGTGCGTGCAAGGTTTATTCACATAATCCCTGTTATTTTACATTAATATTAGATGTTGTCTATTAAAATATGGAAGCAGTTACTTGGTTGAGTGATAAGGTCACCAGCCGTTTTAGATCAATAGACAATAACGGTCAATCCAATTTCCACCCCTTAGCCCTAGTCTAACCCCTTAGCTCTTGGTTTGGCAGTCTCACTTCAGGTGAGGGGTCGTCCCAAATCTCTGTAAGATATAGGGAAAGGCTAAACAGCCCTTGAAAGCTAGACAAACCAGGACCTCACTGGAGGGGAAGGGGTATGAGATTTCTCGTAAATACACCATGCCCGCTAACAAGATGGCAAAGCATAGTTCAAGGGAGGAGCGTACCTATGTGTAATTATCAAACTATCAAGTAAATACTAATCATGTTTTAAACTGTTGGTCCTATTTTAGAATTGCTTGTTAAAATGAGTTGGCTTATGCAGCTTTAGCTACACCTATTGTCACATCTGCCAACAACACAGCAGTGAGCGGCTCTAGGTGATGAAGCACCAGGAATCGAGTTGCATCTAGTTTCTCAGCAGTGTGTTTTCACCCCTTCCTCTTGGCCCTCAAAACAGGTGGGCTAAGGGGAAGGGGTAGACACTGGGGTAAGACAGTGGGGGAGGGCAAAAGGGTACAATTGGGATTTACCCTTAGTACCTGTAATGAGGTATGAAGAATGCACCTGATAGGCCATCTGAAGTGTCTCCTGCTGCATCCCCTGAAAACTTCAGCCCCTGAATTGGGACAAAGCTGAGTTAATCTTGGTACTTTGCTATAAAAAAAAAACAACACAAAACAAAAAAAGGAAGGCAGCCAGTTGGGATAACTGATTTTACAGGGGGGGTTTTCTGTCTTAGTGAATAGGAAACAATTGAGGTTTTGTAATATAGAAAGTTTTGTATTGCTTTTATAATATCTGAGTTTAAACAAAAGCTAACATTGATAATTGAATAGCTAAAAGAATTAAGAATAATGGCTCCATCTTTTTTCTTTTCCTCCATCTCTTTCTGTGAAGACAAAGCGCAGACAGAACTTCACCAAACAGAACTACAAAATAACCTCAAGTAGCATCAACAGTGTGTTTTCCCTGCTCTGCTGTCAGCACCCTCAGGATCCGGGTGACACATCAGTTCAATGGAACCACAGACAGGCGCCAAGGACGAGCCCTAATCTGCTCACTCATCTCTCTCCCTGCTCGTCTGCTTTGGTCTGTCCTATTCTCTGTGTCTCTCCCTGCGTCTCTCCCTGTGTTATCTCCACACACACCAGAGTTTACACTCACACCTGCAGCGAGGCGAGACTATCCGAGTCGGGGATCTTCACGGAGGCCGGAGGACGGATTCATCTGTTTCATCTGTAACCACTTGGTGTGTGATGATGGTCATTGTTGGTTTGTGGTTCTGCTCTGTTTAGACTCGCATGCAACCTGTGTTTGTTTGACTGTGTGCGTTTGTTTATGCTTGTGGTTGTGTGCATGTGTGTGATGTTAGTGTGAACATCAGGGTATAATAAAGTGCAACACTGACATTAAGTCACCTCTCTGACATTACACAGGTTTTTATCATAATCAGGACAGAGGAGGTCACTCTGAGGTCAAGAGAGCTTTGTTTGATGAAACTACAAATGGCCTTTGGTAAACTGAGTACAGATTGGATTGTGGTTAAACATGATAAGGAGGTGGGAATTTAAAGCTTCCTGGAACCTACTGAAGACTGACAAAACATCAACATCCTTCAAATTGAGGGCCTTTTTCTATCAACCACAAATTCCTTAAACTCCCCTAAAATTTGGGTCAAAGACATGTAAGAACAGAAGCAGACACGTTTTTCATTCTGGTGCAAAACTCATGATCCTTGATCCTGCCATTGCATCCACTGCATTTAAAGAACCATAAAAACAAGTGACAAGACATTTTTAACTTTCTGTTAAACTGTTTCTGTAAGGTAAGCCAGATCAGGTTAAATAGGACAAGTCTGCTATGTGGGGTCCCTCAAGGGTTGTTTTTGAGCCCTTTTTTGTTTCTGCCATATCTCCAGGACAGATGATCAGCCAGCTAAGCATCATTTCCTTTTTTTGTGATGGCATTTTAGATCAGATATACTACTGCAGAGAAAAAGAGCCAGATAGATTATCTAGTTTCAATGACTGCTTGACTGCCATCAAGAAAAGTTCAAACAACTTTTCACAACTGAACCATGGATAAAAGTTCACTTTGGGATTTTGATGACATTTTCAGGACATGGTGGTGGTGATACCAATCCCAGTGATAGCAGTGCAAGACAGGGCAGTTTTACATATTTTGACTAATTGACTATATTTTTCTAAGGGCACTTCTGTTTGATGTATTTATTCCTTTTTTGGGGAAAAAAATCTAAAAACAATCACAGACGGACAAACATGAACCCTTCAGGCAGAGCAGTGCTGCAGACAGCTGACAGCACCTCCTGCCTGCAGCCACAGTGTAAGCTTTCCCACCAGTAAAATTTCACAGAGTGAAAGAGTTACTTGTACTTGCCGATCAAGGATGATTTCTAAGTCTTTTGCACCCCACCAGCATGCATGTGACCAAACATAGTGCTCCCTTTGGTTAGAGTGTTTTAATACAGACATGATGAGGAACAAAAAAACCTTGTCCTTTATAACCCTCTATAACACTCCAGGTAGGTCTACATTGTAAATTTCTATTAAGTACAGTTGTTTGTTTCTATCTATCTCTGCATTATTTTTGTCTTTGACATGATGATGTACTGATTTTTGACAGTCTTTTTTCAAATCTTTATATACAAGATGCGACACACACCTCAGCATGTATGAATGAACCAAAAACAGTTTCCTGACAAACAGGAATTTACTCAATGAAACAATAAACAGTGGAGCCTCATCTTACCTTGGGTATATATGGTTAAATGCTGTGCTGTCAATTAGCTCCCTGAAATCACACCTCTTCACAGGCCCCAAATGTAACATGATGCCTTCAGTGTGCTCTGATAAAAGTGAGTATAAGTAAATAATATTCTTCACTGTTAAACCCCAATAATGTCCCATTGGTGTGCAAAAGCAGAGAAAGAAAACGGCTTGGGGAAAACCATAATGTGTGGAGCAGGTGGAAAACATGAGGAGTATTTTTGTTTTATCATCTATTCTAATTTTGATCTGAGTATGGATTAAACAGGAGCAGACTGATTTGATGCTGTCTCTTAAAAACGTACGCTTAGTATGCAATGCTAATGGGTCAGATGGTCAACAGTGGACCATTAGTGATCCAGTGAAAACTGAAAAAGGCTCAGGGACAAGTGAAACCTTAGCTGAGAAGGCTGTATCATTACTTTTCCTACAGAGCCAAACTTCACGCTGTCTGTGCTGTTACCATCATCAGTATCTTGTTTGCCCTCAGCCTCCATATTTATCAGTTTACTGTACTTTTAAGGACTTTCTTGAGATTCACGAGTTCACAGCTTTTATGTTTAGCATAAAAACAACAGACATTAGAACTAACATGTTCTGTTCTGTCAATCCATTTACTGCACTTAATAAAACTTTTGGAATACTGAATCACCTTATTGCACATCAAATTTCCCTCCTAATAAAAAGACTTTTACTATTTATGTTGGCAATAGAGAAGTGTAAGTGGTTCACGGGAGACAAAAGAAAAGTTGATAGGAGACTTAATAGAGCAGCACCAAACAGAGACACTCCTCTGCTTTAGACAGACGCCGCCTGTCAGCACACTCATCTGAGCGCGCTCCGTTCCCACGACCAACCCGCTGCAGGAGGCGCTGCTGGGAAGGACACGCCAAACGGACGCCAATGTAGCGTGAGCGTCTATCCCAGTAAGACCAAACTACTGAGTGTGCACATGTAAAAGTGTGTGTGGGACTGGCTGTGATATCATCTCCCTGTGCTGCCATTACCCACACCTCTCCATCCGGTTTAGACCCATGACCAAATAAACACCATTCACACTCCATCTCCACATCCCCAGACCCCCTTGGTACCCACACAGACAGACACACAGACAGATATCCGTCTTTGTGTCTGTAATTGAAATAAAACGGGGTGTGAGCAGGGGTCATGACCTGCTGGTTTTGGTGACGCACAGTTAACTCTGCTTAACCAAAGGAGTTATGGTCTCTTTTGGTTTCACCCTCCTTCTCACGTTCCCACCGTCTCTCTCACACATCTTAAACATCTCAGAGTTTTCATCAATGTATGTATAACATCTAATAAAAATATTGCTCTTTTTGTGCATGGATCGCTGCTGGCTTTTTCGTGAACCTAAAAAATTCACCCTTTCTCACTGGCAGTATTTGTGTGTGACACCACAGGGAGGTGCAGTTTAAAAAGGGAGAGTATGGTTTAACAAAAACAGAAACACAAAGAGAAGAATCTTCCATTTGTAGAGCAAAATGTTTTTGTTGCAATAACGGACGAAAACTGTCCAAGTTAAACTTATCTGACTTGTTCTTCTTTTTAAATCCACCGAAAAAGATCTCAATACAGAGCTTTCAGCCAATGAAAAAATCTTGATGCATCGGAACATTGTTTTCTACTGCACTTACTCTTAAACCTGAAAAAGCTACGATTACTGACAGGGAGGTAAATTCTTACCCAAAGTACACAAACCTAGACAGTAGGGCTGTCACATTCCAAAATTCAAACTCAAACAGTTTGAGCGTAAATGCTCATAACTGAAGATACTTCAAACCACCTGCAAAAGGGAAAGATGTTACTTAGTGAATTAAGCACTTGACATGGCGGGGCTCGGTGCTTTGTCACAGATTAGGAGAAAACCAGCTGCTTTACACATTATTAACACACACTCTGCTCTTCTTTGCAATGCTGATATTTGTGGTGTGGAGCCCAAAGTGCTTTCACAATGTGGCTTTAGCTGTCCTATGTTTTCTCCATGCGTACTTCCTGATGGTGAGCAAAACGCAGTTGGCTTGCACTAAGAGTGCCTTCTGTTAGATTGGGCAGTTCACTGTTACAGGGCCCTAATGTGCTGCAAAGCTGCATATTTTCAATTCAAATGTATATTTATAACTCAAGTACAGACTTATACACCCATGTTCCAGTAGATAATCTACTGTCAAGTTTCCAACTTTAAGTATAAGGTGGCAGCAATACAGTGAAAAAACATTTGTGGGTAAAGGGTTTGGTGTGGTTACAACTTGCATTAAAACCATAATCAGTTCTTTTAGGTACACTAGCTCAAAGGGATTTGAAGGATTATAGTCAGGTGTAAGATTAATCAATCATACAAAAAAGGTGCAGATGATCATCATTTCCTCGTAGGTTGAATTACAGCCGTTAAATGAAACAGTAACATCCATGTATGAAGTTTAAAACGTGTCAGAAACTACTAACTCTGCTACAAAAGTGTGGATGTGGAATACAATTTAATGCAACAGGTCACACACCATGAAAAGGCTGAGAACAGAAACAAGACACAACAAAGTCTCTCCCAGCCGAAAAAAATCAAAGCAGAAGCTCTTAATCAATTAGTTAAAATGTGAAATATTTTACTGTTGTAGTTATTTCACCAAAGATCTGGAGAACGAGTTACAAGAGTTTTCACGCAACAGTGAAGCACGGTGGAGGTATCTTGCAAGTTTGTGTCTGCATTTCCTAAAAAAAAAAAAGAAAAAATGGGGAAGGGGTGCTGGTAGCTAAAGGGTCACTTACACCCACTAGCATGTGCTGTGGCTTCAGGCTCATACAGGGGGCTGTTGGTTTGATTCTAACCTGCTGCCTATTTCCAGCATGGGTCTCTCTCTGGACACAGCTGAGGATCTGTTTGTGGCCGTCAACAGGCTTCAAGTCATACCTCTTTAAGACCTGTGCTCCAGGTGTCACTGCTCTCTGTCTCTGCTCTCTCATTCATATTCTGACTCCATTAACTTTCTCTCAATACAGGAAAAAAGGACACAAAATGTAACAGTCCTGCATATCTCATGGAAATGTGAAACAGTGCATCTTGTGTCAGGTTAAGATGAAGGCTTTTTGGATCTCTCTCCCCCTCAGCCTTCTTTCCCTCTCATTTTTTTTTTCTCAGTGCTAATCTAAATTCCTCGTGAACACCTTCAATCACACGTCTGATGATGCGTGCACGGTTCCCTCCCCGATGAGACGGTTTCATCAGTCCTCACGTACACACATATACGCTCACTCACCGTTCACACTGTTCCTGGCCTTGACCTTTGACTGCAGCTCCCATAATTCCAGTGAGTTGGGATCCCACACACGCTGGCCTCAGAGCGCTAACAGATAAATCCAGTGAACCTTTACTTACACAAACAGGAGAGCTTTATGCACACAGATTCAGAGTATTTATATCTCAGCTGTGTGTCTTCATGTTAATGGACATGTCTGCTTTGACTCCATATCAGCAAAAATCTACAGTTTAATAACTGTGTGATTTTGGATAAATGCATCTGTTTTGTAAGAAAGGAAATGATGTTTGCATGTTGTTAGTGTGTGTGTGGCCGTAAGCATTGTGCCCTCAGAGAGTTGTATTTAACCTAAGAGAACTGCTATGGCTCCCCTGACTGCTGTTTGTGTCATGCACTGTAACGCTGCTGGGGTCCACACAGCGGACACAGTAGAGGGACGCAGAGTGAGAGGAAGTTGGTCATGAAAAGGTAAGTGCATCTGGTTTACTTCTAAATTTCAGGAGATCATGAAGTCAGTTTTTTCAGTAAGGCTTTGGTCCCACTCCACATTTGTGGAAAACCTAATTTGCAGAGCTCTGAAGCAGTTTTGAACAAATATCAGGCCATGTTTTTGTTATGAAGGGCCAATGCATCAGGTTAATATTGCTAAATATTTGGTTTCTCTTCTCCTGGTGCTCCACTTTGCACTGAGGATGATCATGACAGTATCATAAAAATCTGCTTTGTGGCATAAAAAATATCAGTGACTGCATAAACACTATTTTACTGCCTAGTATATCCTGTTATCAAACACCCCTATATGGTGGTTTGTTTGATTATTAGAGATTTCTAAGTATGACCTTAAAATTACTTACACTGTTACACTGTTAATAAAAGGCACCGAACTTAATAAACAGACTCAAGGGTGGATTTTGATTCAGTTTAATGCTCCTAAAGCTTTACTGTTTCTCCAAAAGGCGCCCCTCAACTTCCTTTCCTTGTCTCCTAATGTGAACTCTGCAGAACAGTAAAACCGAATAAACTTTTATGTTCATTGTTCTCCAGGAACGCACATAATCCATGTCTAAAATTAAAGTCTTTAAGTAAAATGGTCAGAAATCTAAAATAACGCTCCAATTTATTCTCTAAAAGCGTCCCACAGAGGCGAGCGTTGTGTTGCATGCATGTCCGCCTCATGGATGGATTCATGCGCTTCAGAAAGTGTGTGTGTGCGTGTGTGTTTGCATCTGTTGTCTCTGAACCTATATGAGCGGAGCATGTCTAAACGCGGCTGTGTTTAAGACTTGTAAACACTAAACATAGTGGGCTGTGACCAGCATGCTGCCGTGCTGCTTGTGATTAGCAGGTTACGGCGTAACGATCAGAGCGAGCCAGGCGAGCGGAAACCAGAGACTTTGTTTTATGTGAACTTTTTTTAGCAAAGATTTCCCATAATTAGCTCCACTGTGGGAGGATTTATTTCAGATCCAGGGATGTAAAGGCTTAATATAAATGCAGCAAACATCTGACAGATGCAAAGACAGAAACTAATTAAATGTACAAGCTTATGTGCCAAGTTTGCACATAAACAGGCACTGCTGTGGTCTAAGGCTGGAAAATAAAGCTGAATGGATACACAACATATATCACTTAATTTTCATTCTGGACAGAGCACCAAAGTATTGTCATAACACAAGAAAAATCAATATTGATACCTTTTTGATATTAATAGCAACAAATATACAAGACCTGGTCATTTCTTTTATTTCAAAACTAACTCCTTTGTACTGTCTAACTGAACAAAAACAACTGCGTACATCAGCAAGATCAACAAAATTAAATACACTGTAGTTCCTGCAAACAGCACACATATTATTACCTTGACAAACCACCATGGATGACCTGCTGCTGTGGACCTGCTCGACTCCATGTGCTTTACCTTTCATCAACCATCAACAGAAATGACATCAAACATAAAATTCAGATTTTAAAACAGTTAAACCCTTTTTAATTGCAGTTCATCTAAATGCTGCTACATTAATCAACATCATTCCTCTCCAATTATTATCATTATAGATGTTAATATTAGTGATCTCTCTTTCCCTGTTTGTTATGGTTATGCTTTATACTTCTATAATAAATACCCCTACAGCCACATAGACATAAGAACCCTCTTGAAAACCAGATGCCACATCTCAAGGGGCTATGCTAGATTCGATTATATTACGCAGATATAAATATGATGAGGACAGGCTTTCCTAGCTCTTTCCTGTACATATAATACTGCACACACAAGACAGGAGTGACTACTCACGTGAATGCAGTAAATTATCTCATCATTTGATTTTGGATTGCACTGATTAGTGAAATTACTAATAGTATGGGAGAAAAACAACAAGGACTTCTTCTTATTTCCCCCCCACACACCATTTAACAGTAAAGCAAAGTAATCACACTGACATCCAAACTGTGGTTACCAGGCATCACAGTAAAACAACAGCATCACTGTTGAGTTAGTTTAGCTTATAGTTCTACTTTGAACATGAGAAATGTTTAGATTTAATTAAAGTCAAAATTGCACATTTTTAGTTTGATCGAACATGGTCAAATGTTGGAGGTCAACAATGATAATAAAAATAAAATAATAATTCACTTATGTGTATTATTTGTTGTTGATGTAGATATTAGCATGATCTCACTATCCATGGTTGATACATCTATAGTATCTATATTTATTACCACATAGTCTTGAGGTCCCTCTTGAAAATGGGATGTCACATCTCAAGAGGTCTATCTTTAATACATTTATACTTAACAGAGACAAATATGGTAGGGATGCACTCGTGGTCTGGGCACCCATGAGTTTTTCAATACCATAAATTCTTATTTTCAGTAAGAATATCATTGATTATACTTCTATAAAATGATTACCACAACCATTCAGACATGAGGACTCTCCTGAAAATGAGATGTAGCATCTCAAGAGGCTAACCTCTAATAAATCAGACGACAGGTCTATGGTTCATGGGTCTGTCACTAACTTTAGTTCTTACTTAAGCCCACTTGTCTCCTCTTACCTCCCTTCCTTCGCCATCACACCCAACACAGCAAATCCACACAATGTGTGTGGATTTGCTGTTCATCATGAGACTGGGATCCACATTCAAGATTTCCTGCTGCTTAACAGAAGGCCGCCATGATGGAGGGATTCATGATTGGCTATATGGATTATGTTGGGTGTTGGATGTATACATTTGTATATATATATATATATATATATATATATATATATATATATATATATATATATATATATATATATATATATATATATATATATATATATATATACAATATATATACATATATATGTGTGTGTGTGTGTGTATTTATATGTATATATGTATCTATGCATGTGTGTATCCACAAAATGAAGAGCTTTATGCTCTATTATAAAGTGTCTTAAGATAACACTTGTTATGAATTGGCGATATACAAATAAAGATTGATTGATTGATTGATTGTACAGCACTTTGGCTCAAACTCTGTTTGTATTTAAAGTGCTCTATAAATAAAGCTGATTGATATTATTGTTTTGCATCATTACTTGATATAATACACTAACATCACAATGTAACATTAAGACCCATGAGGTGATTGTGGGGGCAAAAAAAGCACCTGACAACTAAATAACCCAATTTAATTTTTAAACATGATTAGATCATACAGATGGTTTTAATCCTGTATAAACTATAATACCGAAAGATCAGCACATTGTTTCACATTTCAGCAATAAAACTGTCAAAACATTACCATTGCTTTGTATTTCTTTCTTGCTCTTGGTGAAATGTAGCTGATTGTGTTCAATGAGTACATAATATTGTCTCAAATCAATCAAAGGCCCCTGAATGTAATCAAATCGTAATTGAATTATGGTAGACTTTGTGATATCAGCAAATATTGTATCGTTGTCCAAAGAATCGATATCGAATCGTATCGTCATGAAACTGGTGATTTACACCTTTAATAGTTACCAAGTCAAACTGCCATTGTATAGTTCAATATCTTTTTACTCTCCCTGACTATGTTTAAGCTTAAAATGTGATGAAAAGAAGCTTTGTTAAGATTATTGCAAAGAACAGAACATTAAAGTATCATGATATGTTTGGAACATTATTTATTATTAGCATTGATCCAAACCACATTAAAAATATCCCCCAGACTTTAAGTCAAGAGAACCACGCAGTACTAACTTTCCCTGCACCACTGTGTTCTCAGGTAACCCTACGTTAACTCGCTTTCTGTTGTGATTTTGTCATTTCCCATTTCTGAGCTATTTTGAACATTTCATCAAATTCCATTCATCACTCCATCCTGAGCAAACAAATGAGGGCAATCTTGATGAATGTAACAAAAAGTAGAGTCGTCTCTTAAAACGTTTTTAAAGATGCATCAGTATGTTTGAAAAATTCGATATATTCCCCAGCCCTAACATGGTGCACATTCATAACCACCCAAAAAGCACGCACACACAGCGCAGATGCTGTGCGGCTAACATGGCTGTTCTATAAGTGATGCCTGTAAACATTCCCCAAAAAGACTTTTCTAAAAAGATGTTTTATCATGAACACAAACAAGCGCCTAAAATGAAAGTATGTGTGTAAAACGAGGACATTTCTATTTGTGTCAGAGAGCGGGTGTGTTGGCCAGAGGTCTAAGGTGTCTCATTATCAAGTTCAGAGAGCAGATGTCTGTGTGCACACTTCCTCACATACAGAGGTGCTAACTGAGGTGGCATGGAGGATCAAAAGAGGTCTAGTCCGAGCAGCCCATTACCGCCATAAACAAGCGTAGACACACACAAACGCTTGCACTCACACTCAGACCCCTCTTACCCCGGGGTCAGGTCTACTTTGTGCTCTCATTGCCCTGTTGTCCACATCTGTCAACAGCCTCCCCTACACACACACACCAGCACAGCAGGCACGGGGGCAGAAGCAGTCAAAATAAAGTTATCTCGAGGTAAACATCCACATATTATCGTGAAAACATAGAGTGAGGGGAATGAGGAGGGGGATGAAAGAGGTAGAAGAGCGATGGAGCTCTTATCTGTGGTCATCAGCCACGGAGAGAAGGTGCTGAAAGGAGAAAGCCCCAAATCCTCCACATCTGTATCTGAAGGAGCAGGAAACACACACTGACACAAGTGAAAACCAACACCCCGTAACCACTGCACCATGGCTGCGTGAATTAGGGGAAAAAGACCTCGGCAGGGAAAACTGTGGTGTGAGTGTTGGCAATAAACCTTATCAAAGTAAGGATGACTTAGCAATCTGCATCACTGATCACAAAATCAGTGTTTAGAGCTCCAGAGACAAGATAATACTGACACGTTATTCAGTAGAAACACTCAACCCAGACCTGTGAGTTGGGATCCCAAACACACCTGTGAAGAATTATCAAAAGAAATTATGCATTTGATGCTCAAACCTTAGCTGTATACCAGTTAGTCACATCACATTCCTCAGGTGTCCAAAAAAATCATTCAGATCCAATTATATTTTAAGATTCAGAATCAATTCTGTCTAGATTTCTATCTATAATGATATGTTTTTATTCTAAATTTATACATATATTTTGGATCAACTATTTTTCAACATTCTTCATTCATGCAAAGATATTTTTTACTAACTGCTAATCACAGCAAACCTCTTTTTTATTGTCTGTTGAATCATATTTTTGTCCTCCTTTAGCACAGCAGACTGCAGACCGGAGCAGATCCTAAAAGTAGAAACCTTTGTTGCAAATAGAGAATTTCCGGTGAACACTGGATATTTTTAAATCAAAAATAGAATCATGACTCAAGAAATCCAAATTGAGTCAAAACCAATTGAAAGATTCAAACCCCTGACATGCTGCTCATTGTGCTTTGTTGATGCCCCCACCCCCAAAAACCAAACACACACACAAAAAAAACATAAACAACTAAAGTTTTGATGAGTATGTTGAACAGTATTGCTGCCATCTCTCACAAGATAGTTTTGTTTAGCTGAAGTCCATTAACGTCATTTAAAGATGTAACATGTAACATTTAAAAAAAAATGCCAATTGACTTATTTAAGCCTTTACAAATTGACCAATAAATTACAAAAACAATAAAAAGTTACAGAAGCCTCGATGAGCTCTGATATCAAAAAGCCAAAGAACTATCCATTTTAAAACCTTAATGGCACTTATTGAATTGAGCTGTAATGTCAGAGTCCCCATGACGAACATTATGTTTTTAAAAAAATACAGTTATTGTTAGATTTAAACCTGCTGTAAAGTGGATGGAGACCTGCAACTCATTTAACATAGTATTTATATATCAGACACATATCCACCCACCACCCCTTATGTACATCATCTCTGCACAGTCTACTTTTAGATGGAAAATAAGGTTTTAAGTGTGTTTTTTTAAGGCTGTTACTCCGACAAAAGTTCTGCTTGAGCTTTAAATATTTCACTTAAATTTCATTGTAGCATCAGTGTTATTGTTGTCATTTACCAGACCGAAGAACTGTAAGTGAAATTCAAACGTTGGTAGAAAAATTAATAACTTTAATTGCTGATTGTCCTCAGTCAGTGGTAGGAGTAGTTTTCAGGTCACACCTTTAATGTTTGGTACAGATCATCTCTGGTTCGTTTTTTTGGAAAGTCGTTCTGAAATAGGCTGTTCTGAAAGCTCACACAGACCTTGGATCGCTTCCAAACCAGAAGAATTTGGCTCACAGAGGGTACGAAAGCAATCTGAATCAAGGCAAGTAAACCGAGGTGCACTGTAGCTTTGATTTGACCAAATATCACAACAGAAAACAAGTTGCAGCGTGGAGGTTAGTACTGTGCTGGTTCTCTTACCTTAAAGTCCATGGGATAATTTTGCCATGTTTTGGATTATTGCCAATAAAGTACACAACAAAAAAAAAACATCATGAAACTAACATGTTCTGTTCTTTGTAATAAAAAAGTTTTAAAAAAGGTATTATATAACTATAGCATGGTGATTTGACTTGGTAGCTATTAAATATTTCCAGTGTTTGATTTAACCTCGTCACCTCTTGCTTGAGAATTACATCTTAATCAAATGACCTTGAGTCAGTTCCCATGGCTGTGGCTGTGGTGTATGATCACTGTTCTTTACAAAATGAGCAGAAATGTTTGCAGGGGGGCAATTTTTGTAGTCCAACAACCCTTTTAAACACATTAACACTTAAAATTTCAGAAAAGGCCAACATCAGATGCATTTTTTTTATCTTAAATAAATGTAAAAATCTGTATATCAGATATTTACCCAAAAGGGTATGCTAAAATCTGATTAAGTCTTGCGAACAGGGAAGCGTTAGACACTGACTCACTTCCATGTTTTTGAGCTCATTCCTACACAACTCTATTCAAAACTGTTCTCAAATGATCTGCTGTTGTAATGTAATTGAAATAAATACATTTTAAAACACTGCAAGCTTTGCTGCAACCTTTAACAAAGCTACCACAAAATCAGGTATTTTATGTTTAAACTATCACAAAGAGTCTTAAAAAAACTTTTCTATTGCTTTTAAAACAATGAACACAATCCCCATTTTTAAAAAATAAAGTGGAAACAATTCATCATTGCAGCTCCTGAGGTTGACTGCCACTGTTGTCAGACTCTGCACGTGTGTTTGGGCATGTGTGTGTAAAGCCTGCACAGCTGTGGCAGGAAAAGACCAAATCAATGACATACTTTTAAAGGCAGTGAGCAAAAAATGAGAAAAAAAGGAAATGAGAGGAGAGACTAACAAGAGGTGTGTGTTGGTGTGTTTCAGGGGTGACAGCCTGTTGGTAACACCTACAGAATTAACACCTTATTATTCACACATACATCACGGCATGTGTGTGCACGGGTCTGTGGCTGCTTTAGAGGCTGGTTATAACGGATGAGAAGAGGAAGTGTCGATGGTTGTGAGGCAGGTTGGGTAAAAGGTTCAAAACAAATACTAGAAACTCCTCATGCATTAAATATAGGAACAGACGCTCAAAACCAGGTATGAGGAAGCTGAAGGTCATTTTTGCTGCAGTGTGATGGATATATCAGACAATTACTCTTTAGTCACTGAAGCAAAAGGAAAAGACTCTAAGGCACTCTCTTAAGTTTGTTTTTAAGGTCTACCTGACCATACCAATAGGTTAAAGGCATTTTAACAGCATAAAGAGTGTGCCTTTCCTTTCTCCTTAATAGACTTTGTGAATCCCATTTCAAAGAGCACCTTAAACAATCTCTGAGTCCACAGTACTCCTCACCTTTTGTTTGTTGAATTGTTCTTTATTCTAATATCCTTTGCTTAATGCCCCTCAGTTTTTACCAGGCATTGGCAAATGGACTTTATAGTTCAGCCGATGCCTAATGCTAATTAACACCACCTTAAACATGTCACTGTGTTAACTTTCTATGATTAATTAACATCTTGCTGGTTGTGACACAAACTTTTACTCCAGATAATGCCATTAACTGACAGGACTCACAACAAAGATCCATGAATGTTAACAAGGCAGCTTTAAATGGAGGATGACTGGCCTACTGCAGCAGCAAGATGTCCCAGTTTTCCAAGCTGACAGATGAAAGTTATGATTTACAATCCTGAGGTACTGTTGATATTGTTGTTTCAGTTTACTTTTTAAATATTGTTTTTCTTAGAGCTCATAACTTGCTTTCCTTAAAGGATAAGTTCGGTTTCTACAGCTTTCACATTGTTTATAGAATGAAGCAGAACAATATACTCACCCAGAAGGCTTTCCTGATCCAAACAGTGCTTCGGGAGATATTTAAATCCAAAATCGAGCGGCGGACATCCTCATAATGGTAGCACACGGGGCATGAATAGCGCTGCTCCTAAAACTACATTAATCGTCCAAAAACTCATTAGTTTCACCAATATTTCATCATGGTCCACTCACGCTACTCCTCCAAGACAGTCTGGGGTCGCTCCACCCATGTTTTTGTGACAGTGCTGACCTCTGAACTGAAAACTTTCTTTACAGCTGCCGCACATGTGCAGTACGGCTCATTGTTTCAGGGGCGACCACCAGCTACTCAACAACTTTCTTCTTCCACTTTTGTGCAAAATGGACGAATATCTATCGGATGAAGATGTTGTGGACGAGAACTTTGAATATGATGGGTGTCCTTACAGTTTCGCCAGCAATTTAGATTGGTTAGAAGTCCAGTGCAGTACAATACATGCAGTTGTTGACAACGTGGGGCAGCACAGTCTTGATATGGCCAGTAACCACAGAGCTGCCCTGTCAATCAGTCAGAGCGGTCGGGGCTTAAGAAGGAATGGGGAACATCCACTAAGAAATAGGCATGACAGTGTCTTCTTTGACAAGTTGGGGAACTAGTGCAACAGTTTGTTTTCACCCTGAACATCTATGAATCATTAACCTCTGCCAAAGATTTGAGTTGGGAGTTTGTAGTAGAAGAAGTAAATGCATTGTAAAAATAAAAAGTGAACAAAAATCAGGTGAAAAGTCCTTTTTTGAGACACACATATTTAACTTTTTCGATGTCATATTAATCTCATACATGCCTTTTTGTTTTTATAACTTTGACCGGTTTTGTTATAATGCTAGGTTAACCTTTCTGAGAAATCCCTGTCTTTAATAAAACAACAGGACATAATGCTTGTTTTTATAGTATTATGTTTAACCCCAACAAAATATAGATGGCCTAATCATGTCTAAGAAGTTTGATGCTTTATAAATAAGATACAGTTACTCAAAGTTTGAACTACCAAGCAGTTGGGATTTAATGGGTTAAAGCTGGGGTTGGCGAATTTGGAAAACTAGCATGAATTTGAAAGTAGCATCTCCCCCACTCACATGCACGCGCGCAGCTGATATATCCAGAAGACTGATTCATCTCCAAACCCTCAGCACAACGTGTTTGTTTTACACTACACCAAGTCATGTCTCAGTCAGCGTTAAGAAAACACCAAACAAACATGCAAAGTTAGTACTCACAGCCGATGTTGATCGAGGTATAGGTAGTTCCTCTGACATTCTCCACATAGCTGTCAAATCTCCCATTTTGGCCATGAAACTACCGTATTTTCCGTATTTTCTCCTCTTTTTCGCCGTCCTCCTGTATCAGTATTCGCCCGTAAATCTCCTGTGTGATGATATAATAATAAAAACATTCCTCTGCCTCTCCAAACTGAACTCTGTCTCTAGCCTGAATGGGGCGGTAATGCTCCAAAATGATGGATGCCAACCGCCCTAAAACCGAAGAAGAAGAAAAAGCCTCACGAGAATGTCCACCTGCAGTAGCCTGGGTGGCAGCTATCGCGAGATTAGAGCAGCAGAACAAACTTAGAAAAAACAAAGAGTTTATTTTAGATTTCTTGTAAGTCTGTCTTAAAATCTGAGGGATACTGGAGCTTGGTTGGGGTTGTGGGACGGCTCACAGTGGACTTCCCTTTTTTTCAAAGACAAAACTTGAAAGGTAAGCATTCTCCAGCGGAGTCTGATCCCTTGCTTGGCTACCTACACGCACCGAGTCTGGCGACGGGATGTGATTGGTTTAAAAACAGGTGTCCCGGCATGATTATTGGTTGGTGTTTTCCCTGTTCTACTCTTGCTGTAGATAGTGGATATTTTTCGCTCTGTTTTAAGAACACATTATGAAGTGATTACCATCGGGTCATGAAGACCATTTTAACTAGTATTACAAAAAGTGTATCTAAATAAGATCGCCAACCCCAGCTTTAAGGGGCAGGAGCTCTGTATTCTCAGCTCTTCGGACTGAGAATACAGCTATCAAGGTAATCTGTGTATAAAAACTAGAAGGATTTTTGAATAATAAAGATTGTGAACATACCCAGTCAATACAAGAGTGTACCACAGTATAGGTAAAAATATGGACTCTTTAAAAATGATGGATATCCTTTGAGAAACCTGTTAAAAACTCAGCATAACCTCTAATGGAAGGGTCTTGAGTCTGTAACTTGAAACACTTGTTGTTGTTGAATAAAAAGAATTCCAAGGGAGCTTTTTTTAGTGTGTGGATCTCTTGGTTTTCTTCATTTCAGTTTTCAGGACCCACAAAGGGATGTCCATTCTTTTCTGTTTGGGTGTAGAGCGCCATACTCTTCCTGGAATGCCAGTGTTTCTCTCTCCACATGTGTAGGGTTGGCCAGGGAGTAATGCTTAGTTAGCATCAAACCATCCGTCTCAAACATGCATAATATTTCCTGATGTTTTCCCATTTACAGTCAGCTTTATGATGCATGAGACAAACCAAAGGAAATATAGCTAATTTAATAAAACCTTTACTACCTGCCATGTGAGAAGGACTACTGCATTCTTTATGGAGCACAGCGTCTGCGCGGTCACTGACCAGAGCAGGAAGCTGGAGATGGACCGTGAGCTCATCCTCCAGCACCAACTACTTCCTCCCTAAAGACACCTCATCATCATCATCATCCTCTGGGTCTTATTTAGTCTGGAAGAAGTCTGGAAAGGTTGAGGAGAGCTCAAAGTGACCTGTGAGGGTAAAGATCATTATGGTCATCATTGTCATCGATGGCTACAAAATAAATCTGAATTTGTTTTATGTACTTTTTTTCTCAATATTTAAAGCTATGGTCTACGATTTGGAAGCTTTGTACATATTAATAACACCGTTTATAAGGCTGTTATGGTCCTATGGTCCTATCTACACAGTATAAAGACCAAAAAGAACGAAAAAAATCCATTCAGTATATCCGCTGAAAAGCTGCATACTAGCTGACCAATCAAACCTAAGAACCTGCGACTATTAATTGGTCCGTGAGTTAGTCCATGAGTCCATCCAATCCTCGTCTCCCTCACTACGCAGTACGCAGCATCTTGCCCATGGTCCCGCCTCCTCCCCTCTACCGCCGGTGAGCAGCTAGCAGCGTTAGCTACTGAACTATCATGGAGCCGGAAAAGCCTAGCGCCGAACCCGGGAATCCGCCTCCCTCTCCCGCGGGCCCAACGGAGCTCTGCCCGCGGGTTGAGGCCTGTTAGCGGGCTAACGGCTAACGAATAGCCTCAGCCGGCCGTCAGACCTTCAGCATCGGCCGTTTCGCCCCTGGTTGATCAGGTAATGGCTTTGTTTACTACAGTGTGAGATGTCTGCTGAATTACTCTGGTTAGTTTGTGCCTGTACGGGCTAATAACTTGTAGGGGAGCGGGTTAGCCTGTTAGCCGCTAATCGTTAGCACTGTAAGCTGAGCTGGGGAGGACAGGCTGAGAAAGATTAATCCTCCCCCACACTCGGCTCCGCTCTGGCGGCGCCAAACCCGCATTGCCGCCGGTCCAGTTGAAATGGCTACTGCTGTGTGTTATAAGGGAGATGTCTGTCGTGTTTGATACTTTCAGTTGAGCTGAGCTGTTTTTGATTGAGTTTGCTGCTGATATATTGTGCTAGTCGCTCGTAGCTCTGCCGGAGGGGGCTTATATGAGGCGACACGAGCTGGGGGCGGGATCTTGGAACACGGAGGGGAGAGGTGAGGGAAGGAGGGGCAGGCTGCGATTTCAAATCGTAGACACCAGCTTTAAGTACTTTTTTTTTTAGAAGCCAGCAATATTTTTCAATCCAAATATGCTTAGTTCCTAAAGACCTGAGTATTATTCTCATCCTCTTAAATCATTTGGTAGTGGTCAATTACAGCTCATTGGCCATCCTTTCAAAACACACAGTATACTATATCTCATAGCATTTCTTTTATCGTGGAGAACAATGATATACTAGATTAGGCTTTTATTTTGATTAAATGGTTTGAATTGGTATTGCAAATTAAAGCCTACATAAATCTATTTAATCTATTTGGATTCCATCCATTTGCTTTCTTATTCCATAAAACCTGAGGGAAGCATACCTCCAATCATCACTCTCAGTATGAGCAGTGTAAACTTCTACAGTCCCATTATGATGACAATGCTCCTTAAAAAGATTTGAAAATGTTCATTTGGTTGATTATTTGTCCCCTTTGTTCACATTAGTTGGTACTGTATTTTACATCAGTGCAGTGTTAATTTTGACAGCACTTTTTAATTTAGTTTTAGTCTTTTGCCTAATATATCTTTCAGTTTTAGTCATAATTTAGTGATCTTAACTGTTTTAATTTTAGTCTAGTTTTAGTTAATGAAATTTAACATTTTAGTCGACAAAATCTACTGTAATTTGGTCAACTTAAATGTGAATCAAAAGTGTAAGGCATTTATTATGTTTCCTTGAATTTCTGAAGTCCTGTTTTACACTTGGATGCTTGCATAAATTGTTCCTCTGTAGTCCGGATGGAAAACTGTCTGTCACGGCCACCTACACACACCGCTGATTGGCTGTTGCTGCACAGCCCAGGCACGACATCTTCTGAGAAGATCAACTTTTTTTTACTTTGACATCACGCGACAAGCTATGTGGTAGTGTGACAAGCGGCTGTCGCGTCGCGTGAGGGTTAGCCCCGCCCCATCGTGGCTGTACATTGACTTTGCATGGAGAGTGATCGCCGAGGTAGTACAAGTAGCGTGCGGTGTGAATGCAGCATAATGCTGTTAATGCTGCAGTTTCCTCATTGTGTATTAAGCTCATCTTTGCTGACAATGTGGGTTTCAAGCTATTGAGTTGGGGGCCTTTTGAGTCTTTGTGGCCGTGTTGGGTGCTGGGCCTGTGTTATTAAAGCCCACTATTGGATTTTAAGTCCTTATATTCCTTTTTACCTTCCTTGAAGGCCACGGGTCTGAAGGACACTACTCTCTTCTTGGGTCATTAGGTTGATTGTGAATATCTGTAATGGTTCTTTGATTAATATTGTGTCTTTTGCTGGTTATTGCATTTTATGATTAAGCTATTGTCTCTATCTTCTGCATGTTCCTGTCTGTTTCTCAAAGCACTTTAGAGCCCAAACCTCCACCAAGCTAGCTCATATATTGCTGTTACATCTATAAGCAACAGTTCCATAATAAAGTCACCATCATAATATGACTCCTTGACCATGAAAACCTACAACTAGCACTCAGAATTGTGCTTATATCATTATTAGTTAGACAGTTATTGAGCTAAAAGAATAGTTTTTGGACAAATTTTCTGCAAAATCTGTCAAGTAGTTTTTGTGAAATCACTTGTACAAACAGACAAACAAATGGGGCCATAAAAATAACCTCCTTGGAGGTAAAAAGTGGTGTACAAATAGTTCTTTTTCTTCTTGTTCTTATTCTTATTAATATTATTATTATTATTATCATCATTTTTACTCCCACTGGGAGGAAAAGTTTTTTCATGTTTGTCCATCTGTGAACAAGACAACTCAAAACAGTCTAAACCGATTTTTTCTAAAAATTTCTTTGAATGTTGGTCACGATAGAAGGAAGAAGTGATACAATTTTGGTGATCCAAATATGGATGCAGATCCAGTAATGTTTTATGGATCTGCTAACAATTGAGAGGGATTTTTTTTTACTTTTCCTATAATAACTCAGCAAACAATGCCAGAAATACCTGACTTCTAGGTCTTATGTTTCTCATAATGTGATTCATTTCTGGTCATTCTGACTAGAAAACCACTGGTTGCCAGGTCATTTGAGTCATTATGGGGTAAATGTGTCTACATCTTGAGAACAAATAAACAAAATGACTGTAGAGTTAGGTCTGCTCAGGCCTTGTATAGTAATCATCACAAGTCCACATCCAAATCATTTTATGAGTCTGCCCTAAAATGGCCCCCTTCACTTCCTCTCCTCCTCCAAGTCATTAATAACAGCAACTCAACAGCTCCCTCACCCTGACTCTCCTTAACTCCCCCTCCTCCTCCCCCTATATCTCTCCTGCTCCTCCTCACTATCTCTCTGCTCCTCCTCAGACTACATAAGTTGTGTGTATCACTTCACCCTCATACTCTGGGAAGATAAGTGATAAGTGAGCACTTGTGTGTGTGTGTGTGTGTGTTGGTGTGTAATTAATGAGCTTGCGGGGGTGAGGACATTCCCGCAGACGGCTGTCTCCATGCACAATCAGTCATTGCCATAGCTGTGCACCAAAAAGATCCAGATTTTAAGAAAACACACACAGACTTGGACAGAAGAAGACAAGCTTCTACCCTCCTTACTCAAACATTTATCCTATCTCTGACCTTTTAATTACACATCATTACAAAGACAAACTCCCACATTTGTCTTCTTCATGGTCTCTTCTGTCTGATACCACTGAGCCTGTCCTGAATCCTTCCTATCCACAGTTATTACCTCCAACTTCTGGGATTTCTCTCTCTCTTTGTAGTCAGCTGGCTCTGTCCGGTCGCTGTCCGGTCGGCGAGGCCGCTGTTATTTATCACCCGACGATGAAATGGAGGGGGGCTCGCCGGGCGCCCGGCCCTTATTAGTGAGATTTACAGTGTGCAGGAAAGGCTCTTGAGGGGGGAAACGCTCCTATAAGCACCATCAGCTGTTCATCAGATAACACCCACATGACTGGACCTGAGCATGAGAACTCAAACGCGCACACGCACACAAAGGTGGAGCGGAAACATGCCAATTTCCCTCTAGGTTTGAAACATGGACCAGAGTGACCTTTTGCTGTCTTCAGTGGTGTTTGCAAAAAACATAGCTTAGATATTTTGGCTCTTTCTCATGTGATCCCTTCCAAAGTTGCTGCTCAGGGTGCTCACTTTACTGGAATTGTGCTGTGTGTGTTCACATTGCATTGTGATCAAACCTTAGAACGTTTGAACTGATCATATTTCCTAAATCATGTGAAATTATCAATATTTGATGCTGCACTATAAACATGCTTCCAACTCATTTCAGTCAAGTCAGTAGAGCTCTGTGAGAAAAAGGGTCAAACAAAGACATAAGATAAACATACTCTAAAGAGAAGGAAGCCTGTGATGGAGTAATTCTAATGATGCTGCATAAATGACCAACAAGTAAATCTTTAAGGATGGGGATGTAAATCATTGGTGGACAACTGGCAAGTAGTATTTTGACTTGAGATGCCAATACAGAACCATGCATAACAGCATATTAACATTAAAAAGATATACTGATTTGAATAACTTGGATTCCTGTTTTGCATGTTTTTAGCTATGCATTGGGATAAATAAAATTGTCTAAACTAAACTAAACTAATAACAAACTTAATTGGCTGTAATTATTTGACACGAAAAAAACATTAAAAGAAATTACAAATTTTAAAAAGAAATTAAACTCAGTAAAAAATCCATGTCAGAAAATATGTTTCATGGAGGGTGAACATATGTAATTGCATTAAAAACTCACTATAAAACTGACTTTTAAGGTCAGTCTCACCAAATAATTGTATATCGATATCATTTTATTTATATATTTTGAGAAATGATTTTAAACATATTCAGTGTCTGTATCATTAAGGTAGTTAGGTAATGCAAATCCCTTTTTTTCAACTAACCCAGAGCCTTTAATTTATCATAGGGCTTTTTTTTAATGTGGAAACAGAGTAATATGTGCGATCATAAAATATTGAACCTCTTTGACAAATTATTTATTATTATGACTGTCTTACTGAAAGTATCTATAAAGACTTCACCACAATTTGGCCCTCAGGGTGCAAGAATAAAAATGTTCTTGGCCCACATGCTAACCGAAGTTGTGCATCCCAGAAGCAGATCTACCCTTATTTTCCTTCCTTCGTGATCCTAGTTCTTAACTCAAGTTGCTTTTTCCCCCATCTGTAAAAAGTTGTTTTATTGCTTTAGCTACACGCTCTGTCCTATATCTAATTTTATTGCAAAGAAAACAAGTTTCATCCCCAGACCAGTGTATTTATTCAGGTTTCTGGCTTCAAGTTATTTTTTTCTTTTGAAGTTGCAAATTGGAAATATCATGATGACAGTTCAAACCTGCGCCAATATCCAGAGCGAGGCTACAAAATGTCAGCGTGATTCAGGAGCCATCAGGCCAAGAACACTGTTTCACTCTATGCACTGCATTAGCAAGCCCATTGCATACTCTTTTGACTTTTATATGTCCCTTAGAGGATTTTTTATGTCTCCTCTGAGTAATAGGACACTTCTATGTACAAGACAAGTCTCAGAGTTGCTATCAACATGGCGCCAAGCAGTGCAGACTGGTCCTACGTCAGGAAAAGAGGCCTTAAAGTGACAGGAGCTCTAAGTGACCGAGAATACAGGTGGATCAGGGCTATGGTGTAATGACTGACATCCATATAATGTTCTTGCTATGATTGTGATCCCAAACTCACAGCTTCTACCTTTAGTCCTACATGGATGCTGAAAAGCCCAGTCACAATCGTATCAGCTTGAAATTTTACAAGATGGAGCTGCCTGATGACAAATACGGATTGACAAATGTGGCTGTTTTGTAAAGTTAATAGTAATAAGTGCCCCTGTCAATATCTGAAATGTATTTTTCACCCAGTATGTCCGGCTCTTTAACCTCTCTCTACAGCTACCCTGATTTATATTTATCATTTCCAAGTCTTTGCTGCTGCAATCACAACATGTTAACATCATAGGTAACTAGAAAAGCACTCAGAGAGTGCAGACCTCCGTCAAGCAGCTCACTTACAGCGGTGGCTTTTCTGCTCTGATTGGGCAGCTGAGTATCCGCTCTTGTCTGTCCATTTGGAGAATGTTGTCTCTGACTTATCAATGTTCAAGTTACAGTCAGAAAAAACATGCCGCTCTAACAGGCTATCGTTAACCATTGTGTTAGCAGAACTCCTCCCCTGGCATTGAAAGGGAAGTTATGAAATGTTGTGACATAGGCTGGAACAACATTGATCTCAGTTTGAAAATAAACTACAATTCCCCTAATGATGTAAATGAATGGGATTGAGCCATTATAAACGTCATTGTTTTTTTGTGACGTCAACCTGGATTCGATCAGCACCAAAATATAATGTAATAAATGTAATGGCTTCTTCCTTGGACCAAACCACACCTCTGGTAAATGTTTCATGCAAATCCATCCAGTAGTTTTTGCATAATCTTGCTAACAGACAAACAGATAGACAATTCCTGGCGACAATACCTCCTTGGCAGAGTTAATAACTTCTTTGAATTGATATTTTAGGACTTGGTCCACAAGTGTCTTTGAAAAGAATCAAGTTCACAACAGAATTTAAATAAATATTATCAAAGGCCTGGCACTCACAGCACATCTATTGTCATTTCCAGACACATTAATAGTCCCATGCTAATGTCCTGGTGTTAGCAACATTTACCATTGTCACACCTGATGAAGCCCCCCTAACCAACCTCACACAGAGTGAGTGTGAAAGTGAAGCGTGCTCTTACTGTGTCTCATGTCTCTTAACAGCAGGCCTGTTGCTTTTATCGTTGCTTAAGTGCTGGAGAGGGTGAGAATAGAAGAACATCATCTCTGTCATGTGTCTCTGTCACAGACTGGCGGCTCAGGTTCTGGCTGATAGCAGCCAACAGCTTCATTTGTCACTTACTACATTTGTAAGTGTTGTTTGACACAGAGATACAGTCAGAGGTGTATGCACTGATGTTAAACCAAAGGGTGCAGATGTAATGTCATCTAACATTATCAAAGACAACAATATTCATTTTTTTAATAGTCACAGATGTTATTTTGATCATGTCTGTCTTTGTTACTTTTATTAACAGGTATTTTTTGGAAATCTGTCCAAACTATAAGTAGAAATTCCATGATTCTGTTTTGGTAGTCATTTAAATTAAACAAAAGCACCATTATTGTCCATGCTTATATTTTTGTCTTATGTTATAAAACATTTTATGATCCACAGTAATATAACCAAGTGAAGTGTAGACTGCCTTTTAAAGTTTTCATTTCAGTATCGTTTATGCAGGTTGTTTTTTAAAGACAAAACTGATCATATTTCTCTGACTGAGGTTGGAAAATTCTAAATAGCCAGAGTACATTGTGGTAAGAGACGACCAAGGATACAAAAACAGACCAAAACAGCTCAAAGTAATAAAACCCCAAAACATGCTGTTCTGATAAAATACATATGAATGAAAATTCTGTGGTTCATGGATCAGTTATGATATTACTCCTCACAATTAAGTTTAAAATGTAAAAATTCTGCATATTGAGTTTGAAATATGGACAGGGGCATATTATCTGGCTCCACCATTCGTAACGTTTATTTACAGCAGTACAGGTTTGCAGTATTTCAAACTTTGATGTGTCTCTTTTTTACATAATGTGTACATGATTAATAATTTGGACTTTAGTGACAATATTTTGATACTGATTAAAGATGTTAATTCCATTTTCACAGGCTATCATGTAAAAAAAAACTTGATTTTGGAGTAAAGCAACACTTTAACAATGATGTCAGAGTGAAACACTGTCACTGTCAGCTCTGTTCTTTCTTGGGGCAACATTAATTTAACTCGGGATTTCATGTTTGTGGGTTTGATTATGTTTTTTAGTGCTGATTGACCCACTGGAGCAAATGTTAGCATAAACCCATTATTTGCTTCTCTCTGAATTATTTTGTCCAGGGTGGGCAGCTGTAAACATCAGGGGGGTAATAGTGGGAGTATTCCTACTAAATCATTTTGGTACTGGCAGTTGGGTCAATATATTCGTTCACTAGATGAATGTATACCTGGATAAACAATACCCTCAGTCATTGTTCTACAAAGATCTGACCAGACCTAAACCTATTTGTGCTGACAGACCCTTAAGAAGCTAATTTCCTGAACTCACACTCAGTCATATTCTGCCTTATGCTGCGTTCACACCGCAAGCGACCCAGCTACCAAAATCGCGTCGCCCACTGACTTAGCATCGCGGGTCCATAAATACCTCATTTTGGTCACCGTTGCCATCAGCCGTCGCTCGGTGATGTCACGTCCGCTCGAGTTTCACCGGGATCATATCATATATCACATAATAGGATGTATAAGCGGACATTATTCCAGCTGCATCCTTTTCATTCACTTATCAACCACAAAACACTGCAGCTGATGATGCAGCAGCATTATCTGTGAGTTTACCGCGGTCCGTCGAGGCGGAACTAATGTCCTCACTGACATTAGTTCCGCCTAGACGGAACTCATCCGCCCTGTAGTCCGTATGAATAACTGTCTGTCTAGGGTACCGTCACACGTGCACACACCGCTGATTGGCTGATGCTGCACAGCAACACACAACATTGCCTGAATAGATAAACTTTTTTTAACTTTGACATCGCGCGACGAGTGAAGTGGTCGTCTTGTACGCTTCTGTCGCATCGCGGGAGGGTTAGCCCCGCCCCATTGCAGCTGTACATTGACTTTGAATGGAGAGTGATCACCAAGGTAGTACAAGTAGCGTCCGGTGTGAACGCACCTTTAAAGGGATAGTTAGCCTCTAACCTGTTATGTTTACAACAGCTGAGAGGGAGGCAGAGTGATTCAGCGGCTTGCAGCAGCACTGCACAGACGAATTCATGACATGGGTCGGTTAGGTCCAAATGAACTTTATATTCACGAAAATTCAATGCACTTAAAAACATGTGTAGGTAGTGTACTCTCACACTGTGGTATTATTTTTTGATTGGAGTTCTTGTAAGTAGAGAAAATACCCTTTGTACTTGGTACGATACTTCCCTGTTTGCGGCTTGTTCTACGAAACAGTCTTACAGTCTGTGGCTCACTGAGGGAGAGGAGAGATCTTTCTACTGCATCTAATGTACTCAGTGGTCATATTGAGCCCACACAACCCCACGTCAGAAAAACTGAACTATCCCTTTAAACGGATATCTGCTTGACAGGACTCATTCCCCTGCACCCCTTCAGATATACAGCAATATTATGTCATACTATTTATCAGCAGTTAAAGCCCACTGGCTGGGAGTGGCGGGCACATGCAGAGTAAAGATCGTGGACAGAATGCAGAGCTGTTCAGAAACATGGCACGGAGTAGCACTGAACTGACCCATTACCACAGAGCTGAACAGTCAACTCATCAGAGCAGGTAGGGTATGATTTTGGGTATGATGTAGTGGCAGGCTTAAATTAAATGTTACTGATAGATTTGTTAAATCCACCTGCCACTGATGGGCATAGAGTACATTTTCAACCCTGCAAAACCACTTGACACAAGCAGAGAGTAACTACTTTCAGCAGAAAATGTGGATGTTTAATGGACTAGCAGTGCTAGCAGTGTTGATATTAATGTTAACCACACTCCACTACAAAAAACAGTCTCATAACTTTTACCACCTTACACTATGTATAAAAAAGAAATCTCAGTTTTGGCCATTTAGTGAGTTCTACATTTCCTTTAGACTGATTAACTAATTTTAGCTTGCTTTTGGCTAGATTTGAAATCATCTGCTCAGGGAATCCCTTGTATAACACATGGGAAAATGTCTCTTTCCTCCCATGTGCAAATTTATGTTTGTAACATCCCATGAACGCTACTCTAAATGATTCTTGATGTTTTGTTGAATTATACATGTATTTGCCTGCATAAAAGGCACTATCTAGGATACCAAGAAGCTACACTGCCAGTGTTAGGCCTTGTTCCTCTTTTAATGGACAAACATATTCTGGTTCTGATGAACACGCTACTAAAGAAGCATCTATGCTAATATCAAGTTACTTAATTTATCAAACAGTTTTTTCCTTGTGTATTTACTTGAGTTTGCTCCATCGAAGACATGAGGTGAAACAAAAGAGAGAGGACAGAGAAAACAAACGAGCCGGTAACCATCCATGGACTTTTGTATCCTTGCTTGGATCCTCTGATCAAGGTCTCCTGCTCTTTTAAAAATTCAAGAGCTTTCAAAAGGTCCTTAAAGGTGTAGTCAGTGATCTTCTAATCTAATGCACTATTTGTCAAAATCACTCCTATTTCTCCTCTCCATCTACAAGATGTCGCCACTGACAGCATGTTGAAAAAAAAGTCAAATACACGGCCTTGGCTCTGAATTTCAGCAGGTAAATACTGTGGCTCGGGCATAGGGTACATATAGGGTACATCCCCCAACATCCAGGGGGTGATCATACTCATGCCCAGATCAGACAGAGGGGGGAAGGGAAGTAGTAGGTTGCGTAGCGTGCGCAGTTAGAGTAAGAGAGATAAAATAGGTGCAGTAGCAATGGCTGAAAAACAGCCCAAAAGAAAAAGGTCAGAGGAGTGAAAAGTGAAAAAGAAGGGCTATGACCATGAAAGAGCGAAGACCCGGGTCAACATTGGTGTTGCTTTCCGACGGTAGAGGGAACTCCGCAAATTGAAATACCTGAAAACGGACACGGATGTCACTGTCTTCGTGCTGGATAGGTTAGCTTTGTGGTGCTTCACATAACAGTTACAGCCGTCGGGCATTCATCTTATTGTCTAATCTGCCAAAATGTACTGTTGTTGTGATGTTATCAATAATTGCAGTCCAGTTGTGGCTACTATTGTCTGACAAGTCAGGGTTACCTTAGCTACGCTGATCAGCCACACAGTTTCTACGTCCATTTCCATGATGATGCACGTCCATCAGCTTTCGGGGGTGGAGCCAGGGGTGAGGTATGAAGGGAGAGGAGGGTCTAAATTTGTTAATCAACAACTTCTCCACTCGTTTTCTCCCACATCGCTGACTACACCTTTAACATGATATGTAAGTAATTGCTAGCTGTTTACCAGGGTCTTCTGACAGACCATTTAAGAGACTTTAAGAATAGTTGCTACCTACTGTATCTCTCTAGTTCAGTGTGCAGACTTTGTTTACATGATTGCTTCTAGCTATTGGCATAGCTAACCCATGCCTGTAGCTACCATTTCTGTATCTTCAAAGGACGTTGATTGGTCCCTTCATTCTCTAACTGCAGGCAAACAAATCAGCTTTAATCTTTTAGAAATGCTGCCTCATGACAGAATGAATCCAGCTTATTTGCAAGATCATGAGAGGAACTGACTGTGGAGCCAGCCTCATGTGGCCGTTCAAAGAACTTCATGTTTTGGCATTCAGTGTTGGCTGCATCTGTCATCTAAAGGTTGCCCCCTGGTTTGATGAAAAACTTTGCAGTGACCATTTTGGTTTCACCGCATCAGACTGACAGATCAGCAGAGTCCACAGTCCTTCCAAGACCCCAACTTCTGTTGCACTAGAGCTGTTAGCTGTGATGGTAATGTATGAGCCCACTAAAGTGATCTTTTGGAGAACTCTCACTGTCATCCATATTCAGTAGCTTCTTCCTTCCTCCCAGGCAGCGGTGGCGGTTGTGGGCTGGATGCACCCGACGACAAAAACGCCCTTCCTCAGAAGCCAGAGAGATCGGAGCGATTTCTTCAGTTGTTTGCTTGGCCTCCGCTACGGGTCTAACAAAAGTGTTTTTATGCAAGCATGTGAGAGCTTATGAGTCTTATATTTGCATGTGTGTGTGTGTGGATAAGATAACTGTGAGGATGGTTATTTTAGATTCAGTTCCTCTGCTCCTTTGAGGCCGTCAGAGAGACAGAGAGGCAGGATGAAAGAGCGAGGACAGAAAACCACAGAGGAAGAGTATGTGTGTATGTATGTGAATGTGTGCACTGTATTTACATGGCAAAAGTTCATCTCAGCTCTTTGAAGTGGGGAGTATCAGTGTCTTAAGAAAACACTCTGAGGAAAGGCCGGTTGACTCTGTGTATGTGAGAGTGAGAGAGAAAAGAAAAACAGAGAGAGAGAAAGAGATGAAACCATTAATAACTTCTTTATCACAGAGTTCTTCATCTCCTCCTCATCCCCCCTTTATCCTTCCTCTGCTGCTCTTAATCTCTCCTGTCAGGCTTTCTTTCACTACTTGTCTCATAGCAGCAGAGTGATGGGGCTCGGTGACTCCAGAACTTATGAATTTGATAATGATTTGCTTCATTAATGCTATACAACCTCCCCTCTCTGCTCGTTTATGTGTGTGTGTTCATCCTCTGCTGCTCACATCAGCCTTACAGACACATTAAGGGCATGTTTTCTTCAAGATGGTAAAGATTATAAATGCAGAAACTGAGAGAAAGGAGCAGAAGATGAATGAGGAAATGAACAGAGGGAGTTGAAAGCTTGTTGAAAAGTGGTTTCTACAATCAAAACTAGCACTAAAATTGTTTAACACCTCTGTAGGCCTGTCACGATAATCAATAATCAATTAACACGATAAATAAAAACGTCCTCCGTTAGTCTACCGGCCTCGATAAACTGACACGTGCATACATGTTTGTTTTACACATGTCACAAAAAATTCCAGAACTGTATGAACTGTTTAATTTTTGTGTGTGTTCTTATTGGAGTTTCATTTCTTTTATTTTTTTTTTAACAGAGACAGGGTCTATTTTTTTTATTGTTTTTGATTAGTATTATTATTTTATTTACATGCCATTTTTCCTAAAAGAGAGTCCATTTCATTTTCATTGGGTTTTTTTCTCTTTTTTTGTTTGTTAAATTTATTATACTATTTGTTTAATTTATTTTATTTAAAAGATCTTGACCTTCCAATTACAGTTAAATACTCTAAGAAAAAAAAGTTTCTTGCTTTTGATATGGTGTACTCACTTCATTATGATGTATATTATAATTACATTAATGAAAAAGTGAAAAAAATAATAATATTAACAATAATATCGTTTATCGTCAATAATTTTTGGGACAATTATCATCCAGCAAAATTTGTTATCATGACAGGCCTACACCTCTGCCAGTTGTCAAAGTTAGACATTAGCCTGCAGTCTCAAGGCCTAATACCTAACATCCAGTGATGTGTTGTCTGCCCTGTCTTTAAAATGGAATGAGGGGACGAGTTGACTCCCATTCACTCATCTCCAGAGGAAGCATCAGAGGCATAATATTGCTGAAAGCGTAGCATAAAACTCAACTCGAAGAGTAGTGCTGTGTGCACCCACCTATGTCTGTACGTGGGGTACGTGTTATGTAAGCCAGAGCTAAACTGTAGAAGCTGTTTACTGTGCAGACGCATGTTGGCCGCCACATTTTTCATTTGAGCATGTCATCCCTAATTAACATGACCCAGACGTGACCTACACATCACCAGTAGGATCAGGGTAGAGGTAGAGGAGAGATGACAGCTTGATCATAGCAGCAGAAACAACTCGAGTAGAAAGGTTTTAAGATAAATTGTTAAATCAAGACCACAATCATCAACATCTAATTGATGTGTGAGATTGTACTGCCACAATCCTGGCAGTTCATCAGGCTGGTGGCCATGCACATTGGAGACTTGAAGTTGGCACCATGGTAGACTTTGTCTGTTGATGTGTTAGCTTCAAGTCCTTGGTTGTATTTTCTAACATAAACTAATGAAGTGTTCTTTGATAAAATGATTGATGAAAGTGAAGCATACATGGGCACAATCTCTGCTTTTTCCTGCGCTTTAACAAAAGCTATCAGCACAGTTGGTCACAAGTCATCAGTTAACATGGTAACTCACGACACCCATACACTGGTGCAAAGAGGAAAGAAATAAAGCTTAGTCGACACTTGTGGTGAGGTGTGACAACTGGTCAACAGTTGTCAACAAACATTTGATGATGATAGCTGGTGTTTATTTTATTATTTTTATTCATCCGCCATGTTTGAAGTTTACTTAGAACACAAGTAATTGCGTACAGCATGGAGTCTTTTGCCCCCTCTAGTGGTGACCTTCAGTGGCATGCATCAAATAAGAGAAAGTATGAAAACAAAAACACTCATGATCGTGAAAACAAGTATATCTCTGACTCAGTGTTCTCTTGTGCTCCTCGACAGCTGTAACACACAACTGATGCAAACATGTTATGTAAAATTAATATAAACATCTTAAACCTGCAATATGCAGTTAGTTTTTGAGTCACTGGCTCTATTAGTGAGGCCATCTCAGTGAAGACATCTCCACCAACCCTGGCCCTGAAGTCACCCTTTAGAAAATGGTAAATGGTAAATGGACTTGAGCTTATATAGCGCTTTTCTAGTCTTTTTTTGACTACTCAAAGCTGCTTTACACCGCAAGTCACACCTACCCATTCATACCCATTCGCACCCATTCGCATTCACATTCACTCACTGATGGTTCAGAGTTTCTATGTTAGTTATCCATCAGTATCTCTAACACATTCACGCCCTTTCATACCCATTTACACGCCACTGACGCAGCAGTGGGAGCAACTTGGGGTTAAGTGTCTTGCCCAAGGACACATCGCCATGTGTCGCCCGGAGCTGGGCTTGAACCTGCAACCTCCCGATCACTGACCAAGCGCACTATCCAACTGCACCACCGACGCCCCATAAATAAAATCAAGGAAATAAATCAAGGAACGCAGGCTTTTTCAACCAGTTAGAGTGAAGGTCAGACGGATGTTCCTACTGGATGTTTTACAAAGGTATATGTGCTTGTTATATCTAAATGAGCTGTAAAGGTAATGTTAATGTTTTTTAAGGGACATTTTGTTTTACGGCTTGCTTTTTTGCTACACTGGCGTAATGCTAATGGCAGCTAAAGGCACACAAACACTACAGGTGGGTTGCACATGAGAGAAAGTGTGTTGTTTGGAGCACAAACATGGAAGGGAGGGGGGTAAAGTTGCTTCAAGCTGCAGTCTCCTCCAAGTCACATACCCCAGGTTTAAGGTGAAATGAATACGGGGCTTCTCTGTGGCACTTCTGTGCAAATACACTGGAAGAAGGGCAAGTAAAGGTATACTGATGAGTGAGGAAGAGGAAGTAAAATTACTTACATCCACGTACGTCTAAATTGCATTCAGTTTTTTCTTGCATAAAAGTTTTTTTAAAATCCCTCCACATGTTTTTGAGACATTTTTCACCCAGTAGCAAAGAGTCAGCACAGGGCCTGAGGACCTTTGGCTTTCAAAATATAATCAGTTCATCCACGAGTTAAAGTGGCACTTGTAGAACATTCAGGAACAATCTCTCAAAGAGGAATTGCCAGCTGTGAGGAGGACTCCTGGTCCAAATGGATTCTTAATCTGATGTCATAATTTCATTATAAAATGGAAGAGGGGGTTTCCAGGGTCTATTTTGCAAACACAGGATGTATCTAATTTTATCAATTTATTTATTTACACACAGGAATACAAAGAAACACACATGAAAAAATTAAAAGCACGTGTGAGTTGTGTAAGCCTTTAAATGACTTAAATAAAATCACACCCAAAGAGGGTTTACAAAACCACCAGAACAAGATATCAAACATTCAGTGCTGATTTAGAAATGATGATCTTTCATCAGCATTTGGGCCATCTTGACAATCAGCAAATGCTAACATGTGAACATGCATAACATAGAATGGGATGTTCAGTATTAGACACTTTAAAAAAAAATCTAAATAGTGGGCAACATTCTAGTGGGCAGTCAGAGTGGCAGGTGAGAAAACTAAAAATCTAATCTTATTCTTGCAAGTCCAACCACCTAAGGTACTTTGCACAATTTTGCATGGTTGAAACTTTGCCATTCATCATTTATTGCAAGCAGCTGCTTGAACATGCAGGGTATACAAAGTAATGCAACCAGGCTGATGGGGCTGCTGTTAACAGCTTTTGTCCTTATTGTTATCCAATAAAGATCTAAATGAGAGCTGTAACTGTTTTTTTCCTATATAGATGTAAGTTGCCACAGCTGGTATAGCATCTTTCATCCTCTGTGAGTCAGGATATATTGGCTTGATATGATTGGCAAACTAAAGAAAGTGAAACTGGTGCATTCCGTCATATTTATTAAATTACATGCTCCTATATTTCATATGTGTCTCTCTCATTGCATGAAATATCTTTACTGCACATGCTTCTTTATCTTTAGAGCTTGGCCAATCTTTTGGTTGCTGCAGTCCCCTGTAATCCTCTGCTAAACTTTTTTTGTTTTTATGTTGCATCACAAATGTGCATCAGACAACGTTTCATGCTAGAAGAGTAGGGCCCAGTGTCTAAAAAACTAGTACAGCTGTATTACCTTTATTTGGATATTTTTTTTGTTTGGTTCAGGGTTTTTTGGTCAAACAACTGATGAATTTACCAGACTTCGATCTCTTAAGCACAGACTCCTCTATAAACTCAACAGTATAACTGCTGCAGTCACGCTTCACACCAAATAGTCACCTGTCCATCACCCCTCACCCCCTGAACCTTCACGTCATCCAGTAAGAGCGTCCATAAAACGTTTGACAGGCAGCATGTGAGCCTTCAGATGATGATACCATAAGATCACATTCTCCATTAATAGGCACAAACACCCTTCGCTGTACAACTACACACAACATGTGTGCAAAGGTTTTACTGACTTTAAGATGTCTCATAATAGTTTTTATTGAAAGTGAGAGAGCGGGCAGAGAGACAGAGAGAGGGAGACGGACAGATAGAGACAGAGAGGTGGAGAGCTCTCTGTCTCCATCTCCAGCAGCATGCCTGCAGGAGCCAGTATCTCTAGATAAAATAATCTGGTTATTCTCAGCAGCACCAGGAGGAGACATGCCTTTAACATGGCGTGGTCCTGTTAGTGTGTGATTGCGAGTGTGAGCATTAATTACATCCACAGGGAGTTGATACTTTACATTTTGACACATTAACATCACTACTACAAGGTGTAAAAAAAACTTAAATGAGCAAAACAAGTTGGTTATATTTTTAAAATGTGGTTTGTTTCATATTCCTGATGTCATGTATTGAGTAAACCATTGCTATAAGATTGTTGGTTTAAACATCTAGCATGATTTATGTTATAAAATAAAGTATGCTTGTTCCCCTCTTATGTCTCTCTTTAGCAAAATAAAGGGGTAACCCTCTGACTGAATGTTTTTATGGTTAGAACCATATATGATTTAATTATATTTAACGGAAAAAAATACTGAGTTATTACAAACAATACTATGTGAATTACCCTAAATCAATGTATTCATTTTTCATAAATGTGAAGTAAGTATCAGTAGAGACTTTCCAGCTAAAATGTTTTTGGTGCAAATAAATGCCGTCAGGAAATTAAAAACATTGAGTGATTGATTATTTATGACCTGTAATTAATTAATCTAATTAATCTCTTTTTTAATCTCACTTAAAAATTGCTGGAATAGCCCTGAACTTAAGGTACTTTAATTGAAATTTATTAGATTATTATGGCAGCTCAAAAGATTGTTTTCCACCCTCCAAAAGCTCAAGAACAAAAAGCCATAAAAACTCTCCAACTTTAATGGCCCAATCAGGGAACAGAGGCGGAGCTGCAGAAGTGACGACAACAGGAAGTGGCTGCATGTTTGAAAACAACAGCGGCGTGTAAAGCCATCGCCGTGGATGCAGCAAGATCTGCAGTTTTATCAAAAATGGACTCGATTCCTCCTTTGAAAGAGGAGCAACAAACATGACTTTGAGTTTACTTATAAATATCATGACTTTCCTTTTCTCCCAACTGGGGATCAATGCTGAGATACTGAGAGAGACGTGGAAATGCTGCGCTAACAACGCCATAGTCATGGTTACCCTACGCTATAAAATATGCTCTCATCAGAAGTTTTCAGGAGAACTGAGTTGGTTTTGTCTTTGACGAGATTCATGTCACATACAGTATATGTGACAGATGACACATCTGTGTGGTATCATTTAATGTAAGATAAGACGACAGTCTAAAGACTGAAGTAGTCTGAGCTAACAGCTAACAACAGGGTCTAGCTGCTATGTCATACTGTGGCTTGATGTGATTGGTGTGTGAAGAGTGTGACGAGTGGACTGACCATCCAATCACCAGCTGCTCTGATATTTTAAGGCGTTAACCTCGGAAAATACCAAACAGTGAAATCAGATTAAAAATGAGATTAACAAGATTAAAAAATCAGCACGCTAATTATGACTGTAATTAATTAATCAACAATTAATGCAATAATTTGGCACCACCAGTGAAAATGTCAGTGAATGGATGTATGGATGGACAGATGTAAAGGCCTAAATGGATTAATAAATGTAGCGTAGAGATCTTCTGAGACGGATGGTAACAAAACTTGTGATTCAATTCAAGTGAGTCGAGCACTTAGAACTAAGAGCTGGATCATAACATCAGCACCCGAATGATGTGAAGTTGTTTTTCAAGTAGATGTGTCACAGCTCTCTCCAGGCACAACAGAGATTTAGTTTTTACTAGTATGAGAGAGAAAGGGAGGACAGAAGTATTAGGCCTGCGTCCCTGGCTGCTGAAGGCACAGAGGCAGAAAAGACCACCCATTACTGAGTCGAAACTCTATAAATCAAAGTTCTTACCATGTCAGCAAAGTGGCGTTTAAAACACTGGTTTACTGAATCACACGTGCAGAGAGGGTCTGCCATGTTTCACTGCTGGCTGATAGTTAAGCCAACAGTGAGAACATGATGTTCAGTGCGACTCCTCAACACCCATGATGTGATTTCACTTCGACTTCTGCTTCCAGTCCTACCACTCACACATTCTCAGCACATACTGGTTTTATTTAATGACATTCTGATGATCTTAAAACTCTATTTCAAACAGTTCAGACCCATAATGAGACCTTGGATGTGATTGTTGGTTGAGAAAAATCAGCTTAAAAGTGCAGTGACCATTTAGAGATTGAGTAACTACTGTCACTGACGACTCTGAGGAAGTTAATGTCCAACTGTTTTAGCGGCCACATTTTCCCTGCTCCATAGCTAACAGACTGTGGGACTAAATCCAGGAAAATAGTCATCGGATAAAGTCCCATCTAACCGTTTCAGAGAGCAGAACTTTTAATGATGGGTCAAATATTTTTATGTTCAACTTCTGTTGACATGAATTATACATTTGATGGGTTCTGTTGCTTCTCCAGCAAAGAAGGGAAAGGAAACTGTTAAAATGAAAAATCTGATGTTTATTGATGTGGGCTACTTTAACTCAATTTTTTTATGGTGTAATTAAATTGTAAAAAGTCAACAAATGATATTTATACTGAAAGCATTCTCTGTCTGTCTATGCAACAGAGGAAGAGAACTATGGAGAAAAAAAATTGCCCAAGAGCCTACAGGAATAATAGTTGGATCTATTACATCTAGAATGTTGGACAATCCAAAATATAATAAACTCTACTCCCACTATCTACAGAAAGGAAGGTAAAAAGGAGTTTTGATCACGCACTAATATGTTGTGGATGGCATCAGTGTTACTTTTAACTGCACTTTTTAATGTAGTATTAGTCTTTTGCCAGAAATATATTTTATTTGTATTCATATTTTTGTAATCTAAATTGATTTAATTTTGGTCGACTTTTAGTCGATGAAATTTCACAACACTTTAGTTGACAAGATCTACTGTTAATTTAGTCGACTAAAGAAGGGTAAAGGGTAAGGCATTTTTTTTCCCTTTAATTTCTGAGGTCATGTTTTGCACTAAATTAATTTGCATTTTTCATTAACACCAGTCCGTCTCATAAAATATGTCATTATGTTATCACCTCATTAGCACTGCTATGGGGTTGAAGTCAAGTTAAAATACAATAGGCCATACAGTCATGTTAGCTTTTTGGGATGACTCGCTTGGAGATGCTGATTCAACTTTGTTTGGTTTTAATGGTCATAATCACGCCACACAGTTTACATAATGACTTGTTCTCCACAGCGTCAAACGTGAAATGAAGTCAAATGCCTACTCTCCTCTTTCTCCCATGAGTCGACATGATACTTGAAGTAGAAAGTGAAATGTGTGTACTGACACCACTTTCAATTCTGATTGGACCCCTCCTGCCACCAAGAAGCTAAAGCAGTTGTGACTGGATGTCCCTCTTAACTCATCCAACCCACATGGGATGCACAGCAGCACACCTCTACTGTAAATATCAGAGAATTTGTTGAAAAACTGTGTAATACTCCCAGAAACAAGATTAAACACATGTATGATTAAAAATTTTCTTGAAGCACAGAGCTACATTTATGATATTTGTATACATTATTATGAATCCCTTAAACCAACACTATGTAACTTTTCAAACATAATATAATCCTTCGATATTCATTGTGACGGTCCACCACTTTACAATGAGTTGAATGACATCTCTGTCGTGGTCTGGAGTGGTCTGTATCCCTTTCACTGGCGCTATGTAACTTCGAGGTGGATGGTGGGAACCCTGCCACACTAAAAAACTACACGTTTGGACTGCTTTACGGCATACGTCACTTCCCCCGATTCGTTTAAAACACGGAAGTCTCGGTGAAAGCCAATCGCGGAGCTTCAACCATAACGGAGGCAACAAAGAATGTAAGGAAGAGAAAAGTTTTGTCGGAGGATACAAAACAAAGAAAGCGAGAGAAAAACAAGCTGAATGCTCGGTCCAGAATAAACATCGGTTCGGCGTTCACTCGCTGGCGTGAAATAAGTAAGGGATAATGCCCGACGAGGTGTCCATTATCAGAAATTAATGGACTGTGCGGAGGCGTGAACCGTCCTCCGCTTCGCGTCGGACGGTTGCTTCCGCAAAGTCCATTAATTTTCTGATAATGGACACCTCTGAGGGCATTATCCCGCTTATACCATGGTCACTTATAAAAAAATACATATTTAATGAATTATCAACATGTCCATGTTGTTTTTATACCGTTAAAATCATTTGTTTTAAACAAGAAGCGACTGAGCGGACTATTTAATATCGCTCGTTGTGACACGTTGCTATGGTAACCTCCTCTGGCCACAGAACCTGCAGCTCGGTCTGCCACAGCTGTTTTCAGGCCTAATCAGTGGAGGGAAGTGAGATGATTGCTTAACGTGATGTTACGTGAAAAAAGTGTGATTTCAGAAGGCAAGTGCACCTCTTATCATTTGTGTATCCAGAGGATGATGCGATGTTTTTTTCAAAGAATCAAAGTCAACAGATAGTTTACTAAATTGTTTTTATTGCAAGAAATATTGTCCACCATTCACTCTGATTATTAAATATGCTATCAAGAAAGTAAGTTTATCCTACATCGTTTTTATAAATATCCACCATTCACTCTGATCATTAAATGTGCTATCAAGCAAGTAAGTCAATCCTACATCGTTTTTATAAATAGGATATTCACCTCGTCTTTGTCCTCCTCTAAACTGTTCAATTCCTCCGGTGTCACCTCCTTGTGTCGCATCTCCTTATTCTCATATTCTTTTCTCTTCTCTTCTTATGCTGCATCCCAGTCTTCAAAATTATCAAATTCACCAAACAGGCTGAAGGAAACCATGAAATTGTTCATTTTGTCTCCTGTGAGCTAGGCGATGTTAAGAGTTTCCGATGCAACGGTTACCAACTACTGTTTGATCCAGCGCAGTAATTTAGAACCATCAGGCTATTTGACCGGAACTTCTTTCCTAGGTGTCCTATATCACCTTTTAATGGACACCCTGCAGCCAATCAGAATCAAGTATTCACCCAGACCATGGTATAAAAGACGAGGAGGGATGTCCGACGACTATCAGGTATGTTGTCCGGCTAATGTATGACGAAGTTCCTCAAAAAAACTTGACAGGAAAAAAGTACAGCACAACAAATCCAGAACGTACCAGTATGTAGTTTTGTTTAGACCTATTTCAAGTGTGTGATATCACCAGCTCGTCGTTGTCTTTACTTTTATTTACTTTATCGCTTCAACAGGACGGGGGCGACTTCACGGTAATAAAACCAAGTTGAACGTAGCAATTTTTAACATCGTCAAAAATAAATACATTACCTCGTCGCTACCCATCCTGCAAACAGCCGTTGAAGACAGAGGGATACTTTTTAGAGAAGTCCTGGCTTCTGTGATTCACCTACAAAACAAATGCACGCGACCGGCAGATCTGTATCCTTACGACAGTATGCACGCGCTAGAGCTCATGAGTAGTTGAGTTCACTCTCCGGTCAAGCGAGAATCTTCTGTTGTGCTGCTTTAAAGGGAATGGGAGCTGACTGATTGGTTTGATCTATTTCATGCCCGAAATATCCATGTACAATCAAGGCACAAAATCCAACCCCTTTGTGCCCAGTGCCTGGCTTTGCAGCAAGAAAATAGCAAAATATGGACCAACACTTTGAAAACTAAAACTGTTTATTTCTATTCATAACTTGCTGCCGCTCATGAAAAAGTACTGGAGTCAATACAGTAAAGCTGAGAAATTGTGTGTGTAATGTGTGCCATAAACAGATGGGTTTACATTTAAATATTTTTATTCTCCTATCAAACAAATACAAACCTAGCTAATCACAACTCACCACCAGCGTCCACTTCTGCATCTTGTAAAGTCATCAGTATCCTCTTAGACGACACATTCAGGTGCTTCAATAAGTAGCTTGAATTGCTACAGAACTTGAGGGAAGTGGGACTTGGTTCAGGAACTGTCTCATAACAGTGATAGCACTGAATTTCATAGCAAGCATCAACTCTGAGTTCAACCAAATACTCCCACTCTGTCAGTCCTTTGTTAAAATACTGAGCCGAATATTTAAGAATATGTTATACTGGAGTTCAAATTGGCTGAACACATTAGCTGTAGGGGAAAGTTCTGAAAGTTCTGAATTATGTAACAAACTTTTTCCTGGTCCAGTGGAATTAAAGAACCTCATATAGGGTACATGTAGAGCTCTTCAATCCTTTCCACTTGGGACAAAGATTAGTCACAAACCTCCAAACCATGAAACGGTTAGGAGCTCTGGCAAGGCTTTGAAATGGCAATAATGTGTGAGCATGTGTGTAAGCGAAGCTACAGCTAATTCGACCAGAATCATTGCCCATTAAATAATTCAAAGCAAAAAACTGGGTGAGTGAACTGAAAAGGTGAATATCTGTTTTTACCAACAGCCAGGTCATTGCTTTTTCTTTTAGAGTTTGATCTGTAGTGGCTCTCAGAAATATGACACACACTACTCTTTCCTGTCGTATCCACTCACACAAACCACAAGCCCTCGTAGACCTATGAGTGCCCCTCCATAAGCACTTTAACACACACAGGGGCCAGAGGCTGGACAGAGGGAGAGACTGAAGCTTTACTATCTCGGATTCAAACACCGCTTTAGAATGGACATCTGACTTTAAAGCTGCTTGTTGGACTTTTAAAGCAAATTCTGTATTTTTAAGTCTTATTATAGTAACATCTAATTTAACATTATGTGCACAAAGCCTCATCATAGTTTTCTTTCACCACTTAGCATCTACTTTAACCCTTTAATGAATTAATAAATCACAAGGAATACTTTCTAAAATGTTTTTTTACTTTCCAACAAGTTAAAAATTATAGTCATTTAGTCCACATGTTCCATTTCGAGCGAGTTATGCATCTGCCCACGCATCAATGGTATAAAAAGTAATTTAGTGGAACTTAATAAAGATCAACAAACAAATGTCTTTGACAAACAATAATTAATAGTAACTAAAAAAGGATAAATCTGAGGTATATGCATTATTGCCCATTAATCAAACTATTTTCTTGTGAATCGCACCAAAATTTAAAATAAAATATAAAATATTTGTGAAATTTGAATACAGGCATAATGTCCGATATATCCTTTGCTGTTTTTTTGGATTTATGATGGAATATCTAAATATGGTAAAAATGTAAAAGATAATATTTTTATGAAACTGAAGACAAAGGTTTGGGGATTTACCACCTGGTTATTGGGCATGGTACTGCAACCTAAATCCTGGTATAAAGTAAAAAAGGGCTGGGTATTAATTCAGATTTTCTGGATCAATTCGATTCGATATTACAAGGTGTCAAATCGATTTGATTCACGAATCAATTCGATATTTATTCAGTCTGGGATATCTGAGTTAAAATAGTGCTGTAAATTTAAAAAGTGACCTTTTGACCTGGTACATCATTAAAAATTGTTTTGACATGAAGAACTAAACCCAAAGCAGTTACATTAATCATATTTTAATGATATGCATTAATGCATATTCTGCATATTACTTGTTTTTTGTCCAACTCATATTTTCCTTTGTACTTGTTAAATCTAAAATACTGTCCATCCAAACATCAGCTTCTAAACTTGCCAGTGGTGCCCATATAGTGCTTCCACCATGTTTGTTTGCAGTAACATCCCATGAGATCTTGTTCAGTAGAAAGCAACACTAAACGCTGATCACACCAGACTAGCAGGGTTGATACCACAGGCTGCTTCTCTGCACATCCAAAGAAGAAAAAACTACCCAAGTTAAAAGATCGATCTTTGGATTTTATGGATCAATTATGAACCAGTTAAAGGAAAATCAATTTAAATCGATTAAATCTATTTTTTAATCCAGCCCTAGTATAAAGTATATATTTTTTTCAAAATATCTTTCTACTGGACACAATGCATGAAAGGGTTTAAGGTTTATCAACAAGGATTTCAAGTAAATTAAGCCTGAAAGCAAATATTGGAATGCAGTTTTTTTCAAGTAAATGTTAAAAGTGTTATTTAAAAGGAACTGTACTACAAAATGAAACATCTGAAGTGATTTTAGGGGCTGAGGTGGCCTAGTGCAGTGGTTCTGGGTGTGGCAGGACACACTGTTGTGCCTTAAGTGTGCATTAGACCTTTATAAACCCTGAGCTGTCATTACGAGGCAAATAATCAGAACTTAAGATGTTCTGATTTCCAAAAACAGCTGCATGCTCTGCAACCTTTTACTGTCACTGTCTTTAAAATAATAGTGGATAATAGGTAGAGAGAGGAAATCATAAATGTTTTGGTTTCTCCAGTTTATTAGTTTTCCAAACTCTTTAAGACTAATGTGTCAAGTTAAAACTTGAGTTGACCGAGTTGTGAAATTTGATACAGTTTAAATAAACATAAAAAATGTTTAAAAAAGTAATGCATTAGTAGTGGAGCTATTCCTCAACTTATCTTAGTAATTAGTGGAAAAAATAGATATATAGTATACAGTGTAAAATACTGCAACTTGTTGAAGAGGATGTTTTCAGAAATATGAATATGGAGTGCTTTGAGGCGCTGATTTGATTCTAAGTGCACTGGAAGCAAAAACAGCTTAAAAACCACTGGCCCTGTGTCTCTGAGTATGTTAATCACACATACAGATGGTAGAGCAAAATTCACAAATCTAAAATCGCTCCTAAATATTCTGAAATCAGTCGCCTGTTTTCCCCTCATCCACTGCGCTAATCTTTCTCTCACAGTCTCCACAGTAATCACAGACCTGCTGAAAACAGAACACAGAAATTAGACAGATTGTGTGGTAAAGGTAGAGTTGCATTTTCTGGGGTAAATAGGATGTGAAAAGATATGTATACAACACTTCATTGTTATATTTCACCGTGAGATTATGTAATAATAATTAGATCAAGAATTTTGTTTTGTATTGCAGCTGCTCTCACTTCCCGTCTCTCTGCTACATTTGTCTGGAGCAGACAACAACTTTTATCAATATCACAGTGACCATGCTAATATAAATATAACTTATTGTAAACCACGTTCTTACTGCATAAAATATGCACAATGAAAAAACACTATTGAAAGAAGGAAAAAATCCTGATATACAGCCCTGCTTATAGAGTACTGTGATATAAAGTTCAGCCCCCAATGTATCACAGTACTGCCAGATATTTGCCAAATACACAAAGGTGTCACTTCATATTAAATATTCAAAGATTTATTCAATCTTTAAAGAAAAAAAATATTTGAACTAAGGGGGTGGTTCAAATTAAAAATATACAGTGCAGCAGCACATCAGGGTGCCTGTGGCAGTAAACCATTCGATATTTGATCCAGTAAAAGGCGCCCTCAGCGTAAGGTAACTGTGCATGCACTCATGACTTCAGTAAATTTGAGGAAAATGGAGGTAAGCAGCAAAGCTACTTATGCTGTGTTCACACCGCAAGTGACCCAGCTACCAAAATCATGTCGCCCACTGACGTATCGTCGCGTGTCCATTAATACCTCATTTTGGTCACCGTTACGGTGGGCCGTCGCTCGGTGACGTCACGTCTGCTCGAGATTCACCGCGATCATATATATCATATGACAGGATGTATAAGTGGACATTATTCCAGCTGTATCCCTTTCATTCTCTTATCAAACACAAAACACTGCAGCTGATGCCCTGCAGCAGCATTATCTGTGAGTTTACCGCGGTCCGTCTAGGCGGAACTATTGTCCTCACTGACTAATGTTTCCCACACGGACTTAAATTGTTCCTCAGTAGTCCAGATGAAAAACTGTCTGTCACGGGCACCGTCATGCACACACTGCTGATTGGCTGTTGCCTCACAGCCACACACGACATCGTCTGAATAGGTCAACTTTTTTTACTTTGACATCGCACAACATGCTATGTGGTAGTGTATAAAGCAGCTGTCGCATCGCGGGAGGGTTAGCCCCGCCCCATCACGGCTGTACATTGACTTTGCATGGAGAGTGGTCGCCGAGGTAGTACAAGTAGCGTCCGGTGTGAACACAGCAATAGTGTTGAAAATAACAACACTGAAACATATGAGAAGTGCTATGCGGAAGTGTTTGGGGCTCTGCACTGTTGATTGCAAAACTAAAAAAAAACAGGATGTCTGTTGATTTTGAGCAAGGCAGCCAACGTACTCTTCAACAACTAACAATCACATATATTTGAAGATTAGCATGTCATGTTTGAAGCTTGTTTGGAATTAATCATCGGAAAAAGCCCTTCATAACACACACTCTAATATGAAAGAAAAACCAACAGTTAAAGAGGAACAACACGGTGGCAACAGTGAGAGTGATGTTGTACTGGGATTGAAAAGAGGAGCATTCTCGTATGTGAGGGTTTATGGGTTTAACTGTGAGTTAAAATACGACAGCAATGGTTTAATGTTGTAATAATCTAAATGCAACTGTATTGTCTACACTGCACACATTCACCTCTCCTCCCCATAGGTAAAGTCACCAGAGAGACACGCCATCAGACTGCTGCCTGTGTGTTCCATCTCTCAAGCGTGTGCATGAGATGACAGTAACATACAAGTGAAGAAAAGTCAAGAGTTTGTTATAACTTGACTGTCAGCTCGTGTGTTGTCTATTGTAGAGCTGCTCAGTTTTAGAAAAAAAGTGTATTCTCAACTATTGCGACTGATATTTAATTCTCCATTACTGACCACAATTTCTAATAGGGATGGGGCGATATACTTAAACTCACGATACGCTGCACCTCGATATGCCCTGGTCACGGTACGATACGTCACGATACAATATCAAAAAAGTAAAAAAGAAAAAGTATTACTGTGTAATTACAACTTATTTGTTTTTGTTTGAGTTGCACACAGGAAAACACAAGGTCTAACAGGCCAAACACAAACAATAACACTCTCTCTAACCCTAGAGAGGTTAGAGAGAGTGTATGCTAACAAGCGCTAGGCTCGTTTTCGCCGTCTTCGTCTTTTTTAATGAGAAAGCCAAAATACTGCCAAACAGATGACTTGTATCCAGGTGGACCGTCCTCAATTTCGACCTCATTCAAGTCAATCGTTCGGCTTTTTGGAGGCAAGTTAGTTGGTGCTAATGTTTGTTGTCATCACTTCTGGTCACATGCGCTATTATCGGACGTGACGTCTTTATTTCGCGATCAATTTTTTCAAACTCACTGCATTTCGTCATGTACTGTATCGCGATATATTTTGCCAAACGATATTTCATCCCATCCCTAATTTCTAACCACTTTTATAATTCCCAGTGCAAAAGTGATTGCGTTTGTGATTACATTTTGGTGGTGATCTCAAATCAATTTTCAACTTTTTTGGATGTTTTTTGTTGATCCAGGACTTCACTGGGCAGTTTGACATTTGCAGTAATTACTATTGTTTGTAAAACTTTGATAAAAGGTGTGCGCTTGGACGTCATGTTGGTCCATGCAAAAACAGATAAAAGTGGATTCAGATCAAGATCCAGAGTTAATGCCTTGGCAGAGGTTAGTGCTCTCCAAGCAGACTATTATTTTTCAGATTGACCCAAATTTTAAAAAATAGATAAAGGATGTCCCAACAAACTATAAAGACTGAATTTTAGCACCACTTTCACCTCAGTAGTATTCTGAGAGAGTCAGTGGGATGTTTGGAATCAATCAGTTAATTTAACTCTAAAAAAAAGCCATTAGTTTATTTATCTCTATTTTCTTTTCTTTTACTCCTTTAATGAGTGACAGAATAATATGCCCGTCTGCGTACAAGGTGTTGATTCATATGAAGGAATGCACATGCAGATTTTGTTTAAATTCTTGATAAAGGAGTACACAAAATAAACAGATTTGAAGCCGACAGAACTACAAAGTGGAAATCATCACGTTGGCTAAACCACATGAAACAATAACTATTAAGTCATTCTGCCGGGCTCTTAAAACCAGAATATGTCGAGTCTGTTAATCGTTTCCTCGCTGGACGGGGACACGCTGAAATGTGCTGACAATCAAAATGAGCTTTGGTTTATTTTCTCTCCTCATGGTTACCCTGTATACATGAACATAAAACTTAAAATGCAGCTCATGGCACTGGCCTCGGTGCTCTGCCAAGCTATGACTGCATGTGTGTGTGCCGCTGGGTTTCAGATTTATCTTGATTGTTTCCTTCCACGTCTCTTCAAAAAGTTTTCATGTTTCTCGAGGGTGAAACTTTATGTCCACTGTGGTCTCTGGGTTTGGTTATTTTTGAAAGCAAATGCAGGGGGAAATATCCCAAACATTTTAACAGCCTGTCTTCAAAGGAAGTCGACTCTCTGTTGAATTTAATTAACACACAGAATCGAGATTGGCCCTAAATAGCCTGGCTTTTATTTTACCATGCTTTTCAGAACAGAAACATAAAACCACATTTAGCAGTCAGCAAGTCCACGAATCACCACCCCGGTTTATTTAAGTACAAAATTAGGCTAAAATGGGAGAAATCTTAATAAACATGGTGGGATATTTCAGGGACACGCTCGACTCAAATGCAGGCATCCACAGCCGAGATGATGGCTGTAAAATTAAACAGCTTACAAAGATAAACATGCAAAATGAGACAAAACATAGACCATTGTTCTCATGTAATGATCTCTGACGGACAGCAAAAACTACTTAAACTGTTTTTGGGTATTTGTGTAAACAATAAAACAGTGACAAAGAACACAATGAGGGATGCACGATATTGGATTTTTGCCTGTATCCAATAAGTTTGTATTTCAAACCTGATACTGATGCAGAAATGACGAAAAGTAGTTTTTTTGATTGCAATTGTGATATGCAAATGTAGTTTTTCACATTAACAGTCAACTCGTGCTTCATCTGCCCCTTTAAAAGCTTTAAACACTGATTAACTAATCTATTGAAATAAAATCCATCTTTTGTTGGGAGCTTTCGCAACTTTCTGGTGTTTCTGTCCCAGTGAGTTAAGGGCCCCTTGTGTTTTTTGGAGTGTGCTGAATACCTCTGCCCAATTTTAACGTTTTAGTTTTTCCTCATTTTTAGGGATGGGAATAGATAAGACTTTATTGATATGCCCCTTAACATGCTACTGACAGTTCTGCTTATTGATTCTACTCTCTAACGTCTCCTTTATCGATTCCTTCTTTGTGGAAAGAAGTTGGACTTGGATTTTCAGTGGAAACAATTTTAAACACATGACTCCAAAATACAAACCATGCTGCACAGACAAATGCTTCTGCAAATTGATGCTGTTAAGACTTACTGTATATTGTGCAGGAAGTATCTTTTTTTATGAAAATACAAAACAATTTTGAACAGTTAACTTCTTCTGATCTTTGACCTATTTGTTATCACTTAGCCAAACCTTTGATGAGAGCATTCAATCAAACTCAATCAATCAAACTTTATTTATAAAGCACTTTTCATACATGAGATGTATCACAAAGTGCTGTACATTAAAATAAACAAACAGATCAGGGAGATGCAGATGAAAATGAACATCCTTGAATTGCAAAGCACGCAGAACAAAGTGGAAAAAACTGAGAAATGAAAAAAAAAACAACCAATATCTATTCCTTGAGGATGTTTTTAGCCATTCTCAACTTCAGTTGAAAATGGCCTATTCTGTTCTGTGATTGTTACTGTTCTTGGGTCTATTATGCCCTTTGAGTTCGTATGATTTGATTGAAATTGTGCTTTTTACCTCCGCCAAGGAGGTTATGTTTTTGGGAGAGTTTGTTTGTCTGTCTGTCCGTCCGTCTGTGAACAAAATAACTCAAAAAGTAATGGATGGATTTTGATGAAATTTTCAGGAAATGTTCAGCATGGGAAAAGGAAGAACTGATACGATTTTGGTGTTGATCTGGATCAGTGTCTTGCCGCCATGGTGAAAAATGTGATTTCTGTGAAGAACTACTGAACTAAAATAGATATCATTATGAATCCAGCTGCTAATGGCATGTTTTCATGGTCAAGCAATCTATTTATTTAGATGAAATAAAGGTAGGACTAATATTTATGGTCAAAATCACAATATGGCTAAGGACTGTGGTGCTGGCGGAGGTCTGTGATCTCCGAGTGCTTTTCTAGTTTTAAGTAAGTTACTTTCACGATTGAGTTTTTGTGTATTGTCTCCTGCATGTTACTGTCTATATGTCAAAGTGCTTCACAAACAAGCTTGGTAATTGATACTTTCCTAACTTTAAGAACATGTAACTGTGCAAAAAAAATGTGTGATACAAGGACCTTGGCCCATTATGAAAAATTCTGCAATTAATGAGATATTGAAAAACAGTCATAATGTTGAACCTCAATCTGTTTGACTGATGAGGATCTCAACACGACTCTGCAGTTAAATTCACCACATTACTTTTTAAGTTAATGTTAGGACCGAGACTTCTTTTGTCTTGTTGAAAAAAAAATTCAAACAAAATATTTGTTTAGACAGTATTGTTTATTGATATAGTTGTTGATCTGCTGATATGGCAATAAACAAGCCACCCTTTAGGTTATCCTCGTGAATGTATGTTTTTCTCTTCCTGCCATCCACAACAAAAAGAACAAAAATTATATGTGTATGTATATATACATATATATATATATATATATATATATATATATATATATATATATATATATATATATATATATATATATATATATATATATATATATATATACACACATATATATATATATATCTATCTATCTATCTATCTATCTATCTATCTATCTATCTATCTATCTATCTATCTATCTATCTATCTATATATATATATATCTATATATATATATATCTATATATATATATATATCTATATATATATATATATATATATATATATATATATATATATATATACTCTGTCTGTTTAGTTTATCCATAGTTTTGTATGGATAACAAGCCGAGTACGGTAAGCAGCATGCGTTACTCAGTAGACGGCCAAAGCTGCTGTTGTTCCTGCACAGCCTTCAAGTGAAAGAGCATGCGGCAATGTCAGCGTTTCACCCTGAGACGCTTTGACTGGTTTACAAGGAGCTGCATGGAGGAGCATTTTGAAAGCACTCCGCCCAGGACCCTGGTTTCTAAAGCTTGCGGATTTAAGCACTCTGTTTACTGTTCCCATGAAAATGGGAGGCCAAAACGCAATGAAAACTTATCAGAGTTCCCTGTATCAGGCCTTGTGTAAACAGCCCCTCACAGTCCCGTGCCTTCACATACTGTGGTCGGTTTGTGAGGTTGTCCTGGATCCAGCCCGATAAGTGGTGGTCCAACCCTGTGTGCTCCGGCCTGTCCCTCAGAAGAAGAAGCTGGATGGTGTTGAAAGCACTGCAGAAATTAAACATGTTTCTCACAGAGCCCTCAGGCTTCTCCAGCTGACACAGAGCTCTGTTCAAGAGGAACATTCGAACATACAGCATACAAACATTTTTCAAATTGAACCATTAAAGCAATTGATGGGGCCCAAGGGGAAAACACTACTAAGAGCTTCTGGATTCATGAAATAATCTTTACCTAATGACATTTTTCTCATGCTGTGATCCTTCAGATCAATCTAACTGTTGGCTAAAGAATACAAAACATATCTTTTGCCAACTTATTCTGGCTCTTTGATCGGACAATAAAATTAGTATGTCCATCCCAAAAGACAAATCTAAAGAAGCTGCTTACACAGATGGATTTCAGAAAGAATTAAATCGATTGACAACAGAATCAGCTGTTGGTCATAAAACATCCCTCTTGTATGAAAGGATAAAAGTAGTTTGTTCATAGCCTAATGCTTTCCTTTAATAGTTAATGAGAAAAATGAAGTTTCACTTCATATTTTTTCTGTTCCCTGGCCCTTCTTAAGTAATTGACTTGGTCTGTGGCAATGTGAAGGTTAAAATAAAATGATCAAGCCTGTGCAGATGATGCCCCTCACCTCTGTTTAACAGGAGCATAAGAGAGAGACAATCAATATCCTAGCCTTATTAATGCAAGTTAGTATCAATGAAGTTAGGATATTAATTTTGTTATAAATTGTTTATCCGCCATCATATTATAAACAATGACTTCTGCTGCATATGTTTGTCAGCACTAGACAGTCTTGTGCTGCCTGTCCCCACCCCCAAACCCACACACGAATGTAACCTCCCACTAACATTAGCGTGTAAAGGCTATTTTCTTCAACACTGCTTAACCGGCTAACAATCAGCAAGTGGCCCCTTGCCCACTGCCAGCAGACCCGGGCCTAATCTCAAGCAGACGAGCTGCATGGCTGTTTATTTTCCTCTGGTGTATCAGTTTGATGTCATCACTTTGATGACATCATCAGTGCAACAAGACATGGTCATGAAAACAATGGAAAGGAGCGTAAAAGCCATGGAAACGGTGGTCAACTGCTTTCCATAGTTTGGACTTTAGTTCTTTAAAAATGTACAACTCGGCACAGACTGAACGAAATTCGAGAGCGGATGATACGAAGGCTGATGGAATTTGTTGCTGAGATGGCAAAGAGTCACAGAAGTTACAGACGGAGCAGACGGGGTAATATTATGCCGTAGGTACAGTATGCAAACGTCATCCCGTAAATCAGTGCTTTATCCGGGTGTGATGTTCCCACTGGAGCAGATCGGAGGTGAGCCCATAAATACCTGTGTTGCTTGCAGGGTTAGTCAACCAAGGACAATGATTAGAGCCTTTCCCACTGCCGACAGGAGCTGACTGTTACCGGGTTTATATGTTTTTTTTTGGCCAGTGTGAAAATGGTAAAATACATATAAACACACACACATTTCACCTCTTCACCCCCCTTCCACCAGAGCAACCCATGTTTCAGAGCGTTGAAATGAAGAATGATACATATAATTTTATACAGTTTACAGTGCACACCACTTACCAAAACTTGCCGTCCGACCATCCTTTAGCTGATTTAGCTGTGTTTCAATAGGCATTTCTATTGGCTTCATAGTATATTTTACAAGCTTTTTATTTAACAGGTTCTGTAAGCAGGTCAATGCTTTCATAGGCTTTTTGAGTCATTACGTTCTGTAAAGTCAATGTAATATATAATAGCGCATTCACATTAAAACAAAAATATGCTTTTAATACTTAAGTATTCTCCAAAGCAGGGATTCCAGTTCCAGTAAAAAATTGGAATGAAACCACTTCACTATTGTATTGGAGTAATATTTGACCAAGAGTCAATACTCTACTATACTCTTTATACTTTCACCCATGTAATGGAGTTGAGTATTTTCTCCACAACTGGCTAATAAGCATTTTACTGTTATTAGTTCTGGCCCAAACAATCATCCCATGCTGAGAATTAAATGTGGATTTTTGTATTTACTTTAATTACCTGCAAATAAAACTATACTCACACAAACAGAATCGTTCATTCTATTACTTGTTATATATTCAAACTCCATACATTGCCCAGCCCTTGTCCAGATGTATGATTGCCTCAGAGAAGACGGGTTATAGGGCAGGAGAAGTGACATGGCTTGTACATGTGTGTGACGTCTTCATCGGTGTGCTGCAATAAAGACCAAAGAGTCGTGTGTGTGATTGTGTGTGTGATGTCTTCATGCTGGTCCCCGAGGGCCGCAGATTTTAACAGAGCATGGATCACAATTACTGTCCCTCAGAGGGAACCAGAACTGAAAGCTCTCCCTCTTGCTCACACACACATCTGCTTTGTTCCTCCAGTCCGGCAGCTGTAATTCCCATCAGAACTTTTTCATCGTAAAGCGCCATCATCGTCCTCATCATCATCGCTGCCTCTCTTTGGTTTTGATCTTTGTTCTCCTCTCTTGGTCCCCATTCTTTCATCCACAGGTCACACACTATTCCCTTTCAGTATTTATGAAATGGAATAAAAGTGTGTTTACTTTCATTTTTTAAAACTGGGAGTGTTGAGCCAAGTTTTTGCTGCACATACAAATTTGCGACAACAGAATGTATTCAACAGATTTGTGAGCGTGCATGTGTCAGCGGGCCTTGAAGTTTCTACCCTGAGGGCTCGGATTGAGAAGAAAGACGTTTTTATTATTATTTCACGCACAGAGCGGACACAGAAACACATAATCCGTGCAGAAATATGAAAGTGTTTGTTTCTCTTAAAGTATCAAAGCATGAAGAGCTTCACATGTGGCTGTTGGGCCTGCAGCAGAGTCAGAGAGGTGATGACTAAAGCAGAAGTCACCACACTGGGTGACACAGGGACACACACGCCGAATAATTCACCCCGGATGCAACATCTTGCCAGCTCATCACACTCACTTGGACACTGGCTACAACACACAGCACCACCTAGAGAGCAGCAGCGCCCCCCACATGGCCAAAATAATCCCCCAGGATTGTGTAAATCTGCAGTCCTCTAAAACAGAGCAGTGAGGGTGAAGAATGAGGACATGACGCGCTGTCTTCTCTCAGGAATAAGATTTCATGTCCACAAAATAAAAGAAAAAAACAATGATGATTTGTTTTGTGTATTAATGCGTTAGTGTGTGTCCACACATTCCAAGTCCTGAAGTGGCGTGAGGTCAGAGGTGAGCCGTATGCAGCCTCTCATCAGCTCTCTTGGTGGGCTGCTCACTCTGACACACACTTTAGACCACTTACTTTATGCACTTCTGATGACGGAGTGTTTGGCAAGCGAGGCCACAAACATGCTGTTCTGTACAAGTTTCTGTCAAATAAGTGAGACAGCGCCACGAGAGATGAAACAGTCAGATTGCAGTTGGTCCGTCCACTTAAGTCTGTTGACCTTTAAGAGTAATTCAAGGTAAACAAAGAACAATTTAGGGAGATAAAGATGCTCTTTTATGAATATGATAAACAAACAATAATTTTCAACATGGCTTTACTATGCCATTGCTTTTTTGGGCAGACATAGTATTAATCAAAGATATTTTATGCCCTATTATGTGTTTCCTAAAAATAGCTTAGATGAATGTACCAGGAGTTGCCAATAGTCTAGGCTGCCTTCTCAAATTGTGATCATTTGATTTTAAGTGTTAAATTCTAAAATTTAACCCGCTGTTAAGATGGGTCAGTGCTGTTTGATTTTTAATCATTTCCATCTTAAGAGGAAGTCCGGCACATTTTTATTCAACTCAAAATGGTGTGTGTGTCTGTATGCTGTATCTCCACACTGTGCTGTGACTCAACTGAGATTATTATATTCCACTATTTCAGCAGTGTATTTCTTAAAAAATACTGTTGGGCTCACAATAATGTAGTCACTTTTGAATATTGCAGAAAACAGATTTCATAATCATTTTACTACAAAAATGATTTTTTGGTGCATCCGACCTTCAAAATGCTACATAAAGCCACAGTCAGACATTCCTATTTATCATGGCGATTGTGCACGATTGTCATAATCCTGATAAAACGTGCTTTGGTCGTGGTGCATGCACTACTTGGTCTGGATCAGCCTTGTGTGGTCGTGGATGAACGGCGGGGAACGGGGAAGGGTCCCGACAGTTTTGAACTGTTCAAAACTGTTGTAGAGAATCGCCGCTCTCAGTATATCAGAGTGGAAGCCTAATGCAGTCCTAATGCGAACAGTATTAGCATGGCATGTACGGAGCTCAATCGGGCCGATCGTGGCTCAATCCTGACAGCTTTATGAGGACGACTGATAAGGATGTATCCGTTTGTGCCCCGACTGTGTCCCGTTCAAGACGGTGCAAGCGACTGGGCTCAGTCGGGGTTTACGTGACGCGAACTGAGCTTGAGCGGGGCTGACATCGTGTCAGCGGGATGAAAATTCATGGAATCCTCGTCATATCACTGTATTAACCTAACTGGAGCGGGACGAACACCCCCGAAGCGTTGTAGAAGCGCTACTTACGGTGTATTTACGGGGTGTGTCCAGGGGTGAGACAGTCATTTCATCCCGTATCATAGCAATCACACCAGCCTCGTCAATTGTGTACAGTCGTGCACAATTGCTATGAGAAACGGGAATTTGTGGCTTAAGCATAATGTATTATGTTGGTTGTTAAACTTTTTTTTTCAAGAATTAGTTTCCAGCACATTAATTCACCATCTTTTAAAAAAAACCTTGAATGGAGCTACATTTTGGTGTGCAGATCTCTTACTGCTTTTTCATGTTTTTCTAACATTACTTAGCATATTACTTTCAAGATATCAGGGGTGCTGCATGAATTTTCATCAACATAATCTTGGATATTTTGTAAAGGTAAACCCCTCTTTGTTTTGAAAAAAATCATTTAAATGTTGGCACATGTTGGCATCTCTTTTAAGCAACATCATACGACCTTTAAATAAGTGAAAGGATGACTGATGTTCCAAGTTTTGTGAGTACAGTTTGTTATGAAAGAAAATATGAATAATTGTTTGATTATTCAAAATAATGTCCTTGAATTGTCAAAATTAAATATATTTATGCTTGCCTTCTAATGGTCTTCATTCAATTTAAGTATTTAATAAAAGTGATGAACATATTTTTCTGCACTACAGAAAACCAAAATTTCAGTCAAAACAGAATATATATGTTCTATTAATTTATTTTTTTAAGATAAAAACCAGTCCCTTTCAGAAGTAAGAGCTTGCTGTCAGAAGCTCTCCTAAAAGCCCAGGTGTGGGTTTGAACCCAGACTACATCGTCTGCTGCATGTCCAGTCTCTGGCCTCTTTTTGTAGCTTGGTAGGCTGAATAGAAAGTTCAATGTGCTGAATATATTTCACCGGTCCATCTGAGCAACAGCCTACACAGTATGTTTGGGCATGGCAGCCCCTTTTAGAAAAAAAATATCCTTAATGTCATTGAACAGCTTTTTGCTCAGTAACATTTACTTAGGGCTGATAAGATGATGTAGCAAACTGGCACTGCTGCCAAAGAGTAAACTTAATACTACGGGTCTGTAAACCAAACTGTTGCCGAAACCTGACAGGTTTCTGACATAAAATATTCCCTACAAAAAATGTTTCAGTGTTGATCTTTATCCTTGGTTTCATGAACAAATGTTGTCCAGATGTAATGAAACTGCAGGCAGCATCCATGTGAATCACATTTCTTGCTTTTGAAACAATAAGAGGTCCCCTCTCTTTCTCCTTAAAGGATGCTCATTGGTCAGTGCCTCAGATCAAGCTCTAACTGTTTCGGCTTGATACTTTACAAGAGGAATATGCAAAATTACAGACAGTGAGGCACAGAAACATCCTGCTCTCTGTCTCATATTTATTCTTTTACCTTAAAGGAGACATATCATGCTGATGCATGATTTAATTCTTACATATAATATAATAAATTTGAAAACAAGACCTTACACCCCCTTAATTTTCAAAAAATGAGATACTGTATTTTTTCTGATATCCTACAACGAGATATGATGCCTCTGAAAATAGGTCATTGCGAGATGTCCGCGAGATTTAAATCGTCGTGACGACACGAGGTACCTTTCTTTTTATTGGAGTAATCTGATAAAACACTTCCTCCTCTGTGATGTCCGTTAGCCACAAAACCGTCACTGAGGAACACATCCACCAGCAGCAGTATATAGATCCCTTGCTCACACTCACTCATTACCAGCTCTGGCCTGTAGGGGGACTCAATACGTGGTAGCTGCTTTGAGCCTGCCAGAAAATACAGTAGAAGAAGAAGGACAGGCTGGCTCTACCCCCGATAGAACTGACCAATCAGAGCACAAAGGGCTGTGACGTTGCGAGGTAACTGTAGGTCATCCTGAGATCCGAGTGTTTCAACAAGAGCTTGATAATGGCCTAAAATGAGGATTTTGAGAACGCTATTGTGGGGCAATGAAGGGACTAAATGACTTGTACTGAGGGCAGAAATGCTTTACAGGCATCCTAGTCTGGCATAGTGAAAAGGAGAAACAAGCATGATATGTCTCCTTTAAACTTTACATGACAAGTTTATTTACATTGCCTCAAGGTATTAAAGAAATGAAATATATTTTTTAACTCATATTCAAAATAAGCTTGAATTTCAAAAGAGTACAGAGTATTATTGCCTTTAAGTTGATGAAAATGTGTCAGTGTGTGCTTTCTCTAAAAACACTGATTCAATATTAGAGCAGAGCTTTTTACAACACACAGTCACTCACCTCTCTTTTCATCACTTTTCCTCCTTTCATCCAGGATTAGGTGAAATACATTCTGACTTAAACTCACACATTTGACACGCCCACGTTGAATGGGCTCCCCTTGGCTCTGCTTTAAAGTGCTGCCTATCCAAACAGGAAAGTGGCCTCTGCCCCGGCAGCAGTCGAGGGCACAGCGGTGGAGATTTCATTAGTCACGGCTAACAGGCTAATTATCCGCTTCAGCGCACCTGTAAAACTTAACTGTGTGTCAATCTCACACAATCGCACACTCTCCTCATAGGTGTGTGTGTGGGTGAGTGGGTGGGTTTGTGGGAATGTGGGTGTGTGGGTGTGTGTGTTAAAAATTTGTCTGGTTTTGTGTTGAACTGTGTGTCAATCAGGCCTCTGTTGACATTTGAGCAATCTGTGTGCCATACACAGAGACTCAAAACAACTTTTTTATTATTTAAAAAAAAGTTTAAATTAAGAATGAAAATTGATAGGATGTTATTGTTACCGATCATATTATCAGTTCTGCCAATCAGTCCAATATTTTACTGATTATATTTTTTATTCTTGCAGTTTTTCGCTGTTGTAGGAAATAACCTGCTGACACAGGTTTCATGTGTCAATAACACCAAACACATGGCACTTAAAACGACTTACATAAGTGTTGTGTAGCCGAATGCCTTTGTAAGTTTAAGGTGTTGAAATCATACAAACACTGGACGCTGTGTATTCAGAGTCACTTTGTGTCAGACTAAGCATCAATTTTGACCACTTCTGTCTCCTGTCTGTCCAAACTGAGACTTCTTTACTGAAGTTTTTGCACATTGTCTCTAACGAGAGCATAACATTCTTGTTTTGTAAGGTTTGCAAAACATAGTAGTAGGACTTGATCATGGAATTTTTAAGCATAAAAACAAGTGGTACTGATTCCTTATACACAAGCAGAGGACGAAGAGGGGTTTGAACTCTCAAGTCACCTCCTAAACATTTCATTTATGTTGTGAATTGATTGAATACTTTAAAAAAGGTCCATCGAAGAACTGCTGCTTTGAAGGAATGTTGGCTGACCAGTTACTAAATGTTTAAGGAAGGTAATGAATACATGCTCTCCGTAAAGTCGCATTCACACCGAATGCGACTTGCTGACTAAAATCGCGTGGCCCACCCAAGTTGCGCCATCTATCCGCAAATAGGCATTTGGTCACATCGCAAAGTCACGCCTGCTCGAGTCTCACTGTGATGATGTCATATCATTTAATAGGATGTATTGGCTGACATTATTTCAACTAAATCCTTTTCACTCATCTACCAATCACAGAATACTGCAGCTATTGCCCTTCAGCAGCAGAACTCTGAGTTCTCTGTTGTCTCATCTAGGCAGAACTAATGTCCTCACTAACTAATGTTCCCACACAGACATGGATTGTTACTTTGTGAGCCGGAATAAAAACAGTCTGGTACGGGTGTCATCACAAACCCACACGACGCTGATTGGATGTTGCAGCATGGCCACTCATAATTTAGCGGGAAAAGTTAAAATTTTTCAATTTTGGTGACCAGGATCCCTGATCTGGTTGCGCATCCAGAGCAACCAGGAAGTGCAACTGCGAGCACGACCAGGTCACCCTGATCCAGTCTGTCACACGCAGAGGGCTGGTCCCACCCCATCGCTGCTGTACATTGATTTGACATGGAGAGTGGTCACCCATGGCATTACTCAGCTTTGTGGATGGCTGATGTACTGCCGTTGTCAATAGCCTGTCCTGCATTTTATTCCAACAATATACATGGACATGCATTTTTGAGCCACTAAAGTAACAAAGAGTGTCATAAATACAGTACAAACATGTCACAAAGTTCCGCAATGAGTCTTATTAACAGAAAAACAAATGTATACCAGGCTGCGACAGTCATTGCACAGCAAGCAGACTGCACAGGCTGACCACCGTTTGTTTCAGATACATGAGGAAAATTGTTTGAACGTGGAGTTCACACAGCGAAAATGTCTGCTGATAGAGACTTAGTGGGTTTAAAGATAAATGGCAGAAACCTCAATGAGATCTGGGATCACAAACACATACAGGATACCTGTTGATGCATGTGTGCAAATTTTGTTGAATGTGGTTAAATACTGGTGTAACTTGGTTAAAAACACTTTAGGAGTCTTCATGATGTTTCAGGATCTAAAAATATCTAAACTAAAAAAGACAAATCAGAAGTGGAAAATGGCAGTTTATCTTCATAGAAAGTATTTGCCTTCCACTAGTGTTTAATGTCTCAGTCAACAGCCATGTTTTGATTGAGTTTTCTTGACGGTTGCTAGTATTAGCCCACGATGTGTAAGCTTCATAAAATGACTCACAGATACATAACACTTACATTAAAGGCTTTTTAAAGCTGGTGATTAAGTTGTTTGTAGGCTGTGTCAGGTCATACTCACACTAATTAAGTCAACCACAGCAGTGAGTGACCACTTTGAGCACAGAAAGCTAGAGGTTAAGCCAAAAGGAGAACTGTGCTTGAAAATTGTGATCTTAAAACGGATGAAAGTTCATCAATGTCATGATTTTGTACTAATGAGGAAGCCCTGAAGCACATGTTCAAAAATGCTGACAGTGTGCTTAAGTTAAGGTAGATTTTATTTACAGACACAGTTCATTGAAGCATGACAGAAAAACCTTTAATCCTTTGACTCTTTGGATGTGTCAGAAGGGCAAGAGAAGAAGGAGAAGGAAAAAGGAGTTGAGATTGTTAAAATAAAATGCTCCATTCATGTTTTAGGGTTCAGGGTGTCTGTGTTTAAAAATAGTTTAAAATAGAGAGATGAAGGAGAGCGGGGACCACTGATGTGTTTAAAGGACTTTGAGGTTGAGGGAATTTCTCACCATTTTACTGCAAGTGCCAAAAACCCGCATCCTGCCCCATGAATAGAGCTGGAAACACACATGCATTGAAAACACACACACATGTGCACACTAAGACACCGGCACCTCCCGCCTGGTCGTCTCTTTGTAGCCGTGTTGTGATTGTATCAGATGTGCAGCGATAGAGGCTGGGAGTACGGGGGTGTTGGTGGGGGGATGTGTGAATTTGTAATGTGCTTATGCTGGGACCGCAAAGACAGGAGATAGGGGCACCAAGGTACACACACACACAGACACACACACTGTCAGGAGGGGAACTCAAGCTCCCTGAACTCCTTTCATCCCGCTGAAGGTGGAAGTGAGCGCGGGGTTTCCTGGAGTCACAGCGAGATTCAGCACTCTCTATATCCTGCAAATCTACTGCCTGCTGACAGAGTGCATGTGTGAGTGTGTATGTGTGTGTGTGTTAGCTTGTGTGTTCACGTGGTTCAAAGGCTCAGAGTGGACATTGTTTAGCTGAGCTATCAGTGTGTGATCTCCTGAGCTATATGTATAACACATCAGAGTGCGAATAAATGCATTAGCCAGCAGAGAACCCTCATGCAGAACTGCTGCTGAAACAAAGAAGAACAGGTTTATTTTATGTCTCTGGTTGTGTACTTCTGACATAAAGACAACATATTCTTGATCTGCCATGATGCTACTATTCTGAAGAACAAGAGTTCAACTGCAGGCCTTTTTGAGGTCACGTCGTTGAGTCTCCATGTGTGGCGAAGGTCCCTGAAGGTCAGCAGAAGCTAAAGAGGGAGCAGCAAATGGTGTCATTTTCCTTAACGCCAGGTCAAAAGTCAAAGGGGAGCTGCACTGTACTGCTGGACTGGACTAAAACAACATACCTACAGCAGACTGCAGTGACACTTTACAGCCAGGGTGACTTGTAATGTCTTTGATAACCTACTTACAAAAGTGCAAAGTGCTCAGTTTAACTCTGCATAGCACCGTTCACTTAATTCATCCAGCAAAAGTCTCTTCCCCCTTTTCGTTCTGTTTATATATTTAATACTATTTTAATTTTTTTGTGTCTCTTATTCAATCATTATCACTTAATTCTCAAAGGACAGATTCACTCTCATGTTGTTTTGGTGATAAATCTGTTTCTTGTTCCACCCTATTTTCTGCTAGACAAACTCTCTTTTTTTATCAATAGTCTCATTTTAAATTCTTTTTATAATTTAGTGAAAGCATCTGCTTCATGGCTCACCCAAGAGAAGCTAGAGATTGACATTCACCTGAACAGTACTGTAAAAAAATAATATTTTGACTTTTTTTTCCTGTTGTGATATTGCATATTTTTAATGAAAAACCAAAACAAGTGAAAAAGCTATTATCGTTTGTGCATTAACCAGAATCTCAACTAGGTCCCTTTTGTGCTCAAAATTTGGTAGGCTAACTTCAGTTCAAGGGGGAGGTTGCAAAATTATTTCAATAAACATTTGATTTGGTTATCTTTCATTTGGTTAGGCAGACCAAAGGCTGTCAAAAGCTGCTTTATACAGCCACATACCACTAGTTGGGGCTGTAGCAACGGGCTTGGTTAATACCAACAAATACACATTTGGCTGTAAGTAATAACATTGTTTATCCCCATGTGGTTTGGAAATATACTGTGTCATTAAATAAAGCTGTATTTAGGCTTTTTTCAGTAGCACTTCCATATTGGCTGGTGTCTTGGCCTTGGCAGTGCTAACAATGCTAATGTTAGCCACACTGTCCTTGATATTGTCAGTATATGCGATGTTAATTTGTTTAATGCCACATTATTCAGCCAAATTCGAGCCACAATTAGCTGTTTTTTGGTTTGCTTGCCTTTGGTCCTTGGTTGGTTCAGATAGTTATTACACCAAGAGTGAACCAACCAAGAACCACTTTTACGTGAGAGGTCACCCCAAATCAAACAAACTTTCCAAGAAGCGAGACAGATTTTGTTTGGTCCAGACCAAAGACAACAATATTTTGTGTTTTGGTCTTTAAGTCATTTTGATCAGCGTCTGTTTAAGCAGGGAGAGGCAGAAGCTATGAGCACGGCTACATACATAAAAGAATGGGTGGCCTGATGTACATCAGGTAATGTGGCCCACGTTGCACATCCTGCGAATGCTGTTTTACATTAGTGTAGCTACATCTCCGAGGCCTTTGTAAAATATATCATTTAACCATTTTTGGAATTAGTTCTTAGCATCATTCCATTTTTTAAGAAGACAGTAATCCAGTGTTTAGTAAATAAACCTTAGAGTCCTGGTCTGACCAAAAAAAGACTCCTCTATAAATACAACAAATGACCAGCAGAGGCTAGCAGAAATACAAGCTAAGAACAGCACAGGACTGGACTACAATTTGATTTAACACCATTATACATAAAGCATATGCTGTTGATCTCATCTTTGTCGTATGATGTTGTTAAAAAAGATCAAAACCATTACAGGTAAATTATGCAATATCAACAAACCAGTGTACGACTTAAATCCAATAAAATATGGTTTATATAAAAACAAGCAAGTACCTGTGTATAATTGTAAAACAAACCATCAGCATTTCACTTATAAACCACGTGACCTGGTTTATAAAAAAGTTTGATATCTTGTGCTGTTGTAAAACTCATTTTATTTAGCTTAATGTACACTAACCTTCAGAAATAACAAACTGAGTCATATTCCTGTGACAACTGTTGCTTCTTTTTCCTCTTAAAACAAAGATCTTCGAAGCTTTGCTTCTACTCCTTACAGCCTTTCTTCTTCTTTTTCTTCATTAGATCGACAGGCAAACTTGCTGAGTGAGGTTGATTTTGTGAGTGCAGTGGACCATGTCACACCCAAAGCCACATGTACCATACTAGCTTCGCATATGGTTGTTCTTCTAAAACTAGAGGCATGTTAAAACACTTATATCCTGACTGCTTAAAGTTTTAAAGCAGTTATCAAAGTGGCTGCAGATTAGTGTTTTCCAGGAATCACTGACTCATCAGTTCACTGTATTCTGTATTCTTACTGTTGGCACAAATATCTGATCCGTGTGAGAAAAACAACAACAACAACAACAAAAAACGGCAACCAACATATACACATATTCCCCCTCTGCAATATTTTCAGTTGATCTACTTTAATTTCAAACTAATATGACATCAAATCATTATTGCTTTACCTTATATGTGTACTGTTACAACCTCTCCTGGACACAGTATTTACATGTGATATGAAGACATATTCACACATGAAGATACATCAGACATTTTCCCAGCTGCTAAGTGTGGTCCTTGCAGTGTGAGGGCACCCACTGGCACAGAGACTAAGCTGGTCAGCGCAGCAGGAATATTTCTGCACTCGCAGCACTGTTACACATAAACACACTCAACTCGTCAGGCTCCTGTCCCCCTCTGCTTCTCCATATAATATATCAAAGCATCTCTGTGTGTCTTTGGGTCCAAGAAAATCCGCCCTCACTTCCTCAACCAACATACTTCCTTTATCTCTCTTTTGTGCCCGCCCGCTCACAAAAATTCACATGATGAAGGATGGTACCTCTCCTCTCTCCCGTCACCAACTGATGCACACACCAATCCTGACATGAGAACACCTGGGCTAACACCACAAACACACTAAAATATACACTCTGAGACACACACAGTCGACTGCTGTTGGGCCAAATAACCAAAAAACAAACTGCACAGCTTAACGTCTGTGTAAGGTGACTTTGTCATCAGTAAATAAACATGACACCCAGAATCCTTCTAATCATGCCATTACCAAACTAGCAAAGCACTCAGAGAGCGCAGACCTCCGCCAGCGCCACAGTCCTCACCCATATGGTGATTTCCACCATAAATATTAGTCCCACCTTTATTCCATCTGAATATTTAGATTCCTTGACCATGAAAACATACCATGACTAATGGATTCATCATGATATCTATTTTAGTTCAGAAGTTATTCACGAAAAATGCAATTTTAGTCATGGCGGTTTTTCTGCTGATCCAGATTAGAGCATGACATGGGAGCAGATGTTCACTCTTGTCCCATCCCATTCCCAGAGAAAAAATCCCGTCCCGTCCCAATCCCGGGCCGGAGTAAAAAAATGTATCCTGTCCTGTCCCACTCCCGTAGAATGACTCCCACTCCCATCCCGCTCCCACTCAAAATTATTCCCACTCCTGTCCCAATCCCGTTTGAATAAAACCAAACATGTTCAAAAAATGTTGCATTTTTTATTTTAGGTAAAAGTCCCTCCACGTTGTTTTGTTATGTGTGTTGCCGGCAGCTGCCCCGAGTTGCTTTTCACTTCTGGTGGTGACAGGAAGTCAAACCACTTTTGTAGTTCTTTTGTGCTCAAAAGAAGTCATCTTTTGAGAGATGACTACAACAATGGATGCATCTGTTCATCTGGTTATTTAACATGGCTGAAAATGATCATCTATTAATGTTGCTCCCGCCCCATCACACCATGGGTGTTCGATTGCAGCGCACTGCATCATTGTCTCCTCAGCAATTTACTAAAGCTATGTCCGATGTCATAAATTCATTTTTTATTTTCCCCGTTTAATATAGCAAAGAAAATACACAACACAAAAGGAGACTAAATGAATAGAAAATACAATCATACATTGCTGCTTCTCCATGGTAACATAACAGGACGTGTTTATACACTGCCTGGCCCAAAAAAAAAAAAGTCTCCTCCCAAAAAACATTAGGTCACAAAGTCTAAGATTTCATTGGACCGCCTTCAGCTTTGATTACAGCACAAATTTGCTGTGGCATTGTTTTGATAAACTCTTGCAATGCCACAAGATTTATTTCTATTCAGTGCTGCATTATTTTTTCTCCAAGATCTTTTACTGATGATGGAGAATCTGACCACTGTGCAAAACCTTCTCCAGCACATCCCAAAGATTCTCAATGGGACAAAGGTCTGGACTCTGTGGTGGCCAATCCATGTGTGAAAATTATGTCTCATGCTCCCTGAACCACTCTTTCACAATTTAATCCTGATGAGTCCTTACATTGTTATCTTGGAATTATGCCTGTGCCATTAGGGAAGAAAAAATCCTTTGATGGGATAACCAGGTCATTCAGTATATTCAGGTAGTCAGCTGACCTCATTCTTTGGGCACATAGTGTTGTTGAACCTCGACCTGACCAACTGCAGCAACCCCAGATCACAGCACTGCCCCCACAGGCTTGTATAGTAGGCACTAGGCATGATGGGTGCATCACTTCACCTGCCTCACTTCTTACCCTGATGCTCCCATCACTCTGGAACAAGGATCTGGACTCATCAGACCACTTGATCTTCTTCCAGTTCTCCAAATTCCAATCTCTATGCTCCCTTGCAAACTGAAGCCTTTTTCTGGTTAGCCTTACTGATTAGTGGTTTTCTTAAGGCTACACAGCTGTTCAGTCCCAGTCCCTTGGGTTCCCTTTGCATTGTGTGTGTGGAAATGTTCTTACTTTCACTATTAAACATGTCCCTGTGTTCTACTGTTGTTTTCCTTCCATTTGATTTGGCCAAATGTTTAAGTGATCGTCAATCACTATCATTCAGGATATTTTTCCGGCCACATTTCTTCCTTGAAGACGATGGTTCCCCACTATCCTTCCAGCTTTTAATAATGCGTTGGACAGTTCTTAACCCAATTTTAGTAGTTTCTGTAATCTCCTTAGATTTTTTTCTCTGCTTGATTCATGCCAATAATTGGCACAACCCTTCTTAAACAGAGTAACATCTTTTTCACAACCACAGGATGTGTCTTTGGACACAGTTGTTTAAGAAATGAAAAGCTACTCATTGCATCAGATGGGGATATATAACCCCAGCTGACCCCTAATAATCACCCATGCAGTGAGTATCCAATAGGAGGCTTGTGCCTATTTGCTTGTTGACTCCAGGTGGCAACTTTTGTTTCGGCCAAGCGTATTTCAGAGGCAGAACTGACCCCCTTTCCAATAGTTCTACATGCTAACATTCCATACTCTGTATTTGTTCTTTTAGAAGACTGCCAAGGGCAACAAATGTCAATGAAATAAATATTCTAAACCAGAATAAAAGAAGAGGTTAATACTACAGACTCGCTGTAATGAGGAGGAAGTGAATGTTGCAGAAGAGTGTCTCCAGTAACATGCCCACATGTCTATCTTTGTGTGTCCAGACATGTAAGCAGTAGTGGATAAAGGCACCTATCTATGATAATACCGTATCTCTGAGTTCACTTCCTCATCAGGAGGAGGGAGAGGAGCTGGAGGAATAAAATGATAAGAGGAAGAAACAGTAGATCCATTCATGGAGAATGCTCCTGAGGGACTATGGTGCTTTGTACAGAGAGGAACAGTGTGTCAAAGTGTGTGTTTTAGGAGAAGAAGCCAAAAAGCTTCAGAGCCAACCAGAAATCAAAGAATGGGTACAGGAATTGAATGTTTCCAAAAACATGGATCTGTTTGAACTGTATGTAGATACAGATACAGTATAAAGTGTGCCATGCGTGTGGTCTAGACTTCTCATCCTGTTTAAGAAGGAGTGAGAGACCCCTGTTTCCTTTGGCTCTGAACTCTCTGTTGTGACTACATTACAGCCCCTCACCACCCCTCACTCCATATGGCTCCCATAGAACACACTCTGCATGGCTAAGACCAGAGTCAATGAAAGTGTTCAAAGATTCCCAGTAGTCACTTTTTCAGACTCCAAATGGTTTAGAAGCATGTCACAAATATCCAAAAAATTGATACCATACCAACACAGCTACTTAAATTTGCAAGACTACCTGATCAACCTACATCAAAGTTTAAAACTTAATTTGCAACAAGCCAGCTTTCTTTTGTATTTAGATAAAAGCAGGAGTGCTATTTTTGTCCAATATGCCAACCAGGAAGTCATTCACAGATGAATCTCGACCACAGCTGCATCTTTGAATGCTGATAATGTTTGTGGATTAAGATCACAGTCTAAGAATAAACCATTTATGTGACTTAACCATTAGCACCCTGTTTGTTTTAGAGAGCACATGACTGTAGTGTTAGCGGATAAATTACATAATGGTTTTTGGTTAAGAGTGGTATGACATTCATGGCACTATGCTCACTTTGCAACAAGCTTGCACAGGCTTATCTAATGAGGCTTACATGTTACAGATTCAATGTGGAACCTTTACATCTTTCTTGCAGTGCGTCAACTGCCAAAGCAAAATGTTCAGAGAATGTTACAGATGGTCTAGGAAGTATTATCGCAGGGATCTACGTGCTGTAAACTACCTCAATGGATGACAGCCACCGACCTTTCTCTGCAACGACTCAGCTATCATGCCATCCAGAATTTACATACAAGCTGCAGTCCACAGATAATTGGTCAGACCAGTGAAGAGACAGAGGAGAGATTGATCACAGCAGCAGAAACAACAATAACAAAACATTTTAAGGATGAGCTGGCAAATCAAGGCAACAATCATTAAAGGAATACTACACCCAAACAACGATTTGGCCTCATTTTCTACTCACCCTCATGCTGAACAACACTGCGGAGTACTTTTGGAACATCTAGGATGCAGCCGGAGATCTGGGGGAATCCTCGCTGTCCACTGATATTGTTATCATGACTTCGGTCAGAGCCTGAACAAACAGTGTCCTTAAAAGTCCACAAAAAGTCAGCAATATTCCTCCATACTGCTCGTGCGCTGTAATCCAAGTGTCCTGAGCGGGTAACGTCCACCATTTACTCGAAACAACATCATTTAGCACATGTTTATAGCCTAAACAGTACTACTTCGCATTTCTATGATACACTTACGGGTGCCTACGGGAGCCGTGGCTGACCAAACCAAAGGAACGCGCACTCTGCAATAACTAGGAGCGTAGAAAAAGAAACAAGAACACAAGAAATCCCACATTCTGCTGACCCCTCTTGTGTCTGTCCATGGCTCCTTCGCTCACAGCAGAATGTGGGATTTCTTGTTCTACGCTCCTAGTTATTGCAGAGTGCGCATTCCTTTGGTTTGGTCAGCCGCGGCTCCCATAGGCACTCGTAAGTGTATCATAGAAATGCGAAGTAGTACTGTTTAGGCTATAAACATGTGCTAAATGATGTTGTTTCGAGTAAATGGTGGACGTTACCCGCTCAGGACACTTGGATTACAGCGCACGAGCAGTATGGAGGAATATTGCTGACTTTTTGAGGACTTTTAAGGACACTGTTTGTTCGGGCTCTGACCGAAGTCATGATATCAATATCAGTGGACAGCGAGGATTCCCCCAGATCTCCGGCTGCATCCTAGATGTTCCAAAAGTACTCCGCAGTGTTGTTCAGCATGAGGGTGAGTAGAAAATGAGGCTAAATCGTTGTTTGGGTGTAGTGTTCCTTTAACATGTTGACATGCGAGGCTGCACAGACACTAACTCGTCTGGTTATCTGGCTTATCACAGATCAATTCTATGTAAGAAGTCCAGGCACAGCTCTCGATTTACCACTCGATCTCTGTTTCTTCCCTCAACTACGGTCAGCTGTGGGTATTGACCAAAAGAATAAGATTGCTGGTATAAGCAGCCGAAATGAGTGTCCTCCATAGGGCTTCAGGGCTCCCCCTTATACTGCTTTCACACTAAAATGAGCGGGTCAACGCAGGTTTTTTGAAAACAGGTTAACCCGCTAACAATCGGCAAGTGATTCTTTTTCCACAGGCAGCAGACCATGGTCTAATCGACAGCAGACGAGCTGCATGGTTTTGTGTATTCCTCTGGCGCATCAAGCTGATGTCATCACTTTGATGACATCATCAGCCCGGTGTAGTCCCTCCATGTAAACAATGGAAACGAGCATAGAGGCCGTGAGTGTGACTTTCTTTACTTTGCACTTTTGTCCCTCTTTAAAACTTAGCGCTGATGTTTCAAAGGCAGATGGAATTTGTTGCCTGGATAGCAAAGAGCCACTGAAGTTACAGACTGAAGGTGCGTTCATATTCAGGCGATGTCGTGTGTGGCTGTGCAGCAACAGCCAATCAGAGGTGTGTGTACGTGTGACGGTACCCGAGAAAGACAGTTCTTCATCCGGACTACAGGGCGGGTGAGGTCCGTCTAGGCGGAACTAATGTCAGTGAACACATTAGTTCCGCCTAGACGGACCGCGGTAAACTCACAGATAATGCTGCTGTAGGGCATCAGCTGCAGCGTTTTGTGTTTGATAAGTGAGTGAAAAGGATACAGCTGGAATAATGTCCGCTTATACATCCTATTATATGATGTATGAAATGATTGCGGTGAAACTCGACCGGACGTGACGTCACCGAGCGACGGCCGGCGACCGAAATGAGGTATTTATGGACGCACGACGCTATGTCAGTGGGCAACGCGATTTTGGTAGCTGGGTCGCTTGTGGTGTGAACGCACCTTAAGGGGGCGGGCAAGACGTTACACCGACGTCATCCGAAACTTAGTGGGTTGACCCGGGTGTGATGTTCTCACTGAAGCCGATCGGAGGCAAGCCAGGGTTAGAAGCTCTGTTATCCGGGAAGGGCTCGAAGTAGAGCCGCTGCATCTAAACAGGATGCCTCCTATATGCCTCCCTGGTGAGGTGTTCTGGGCACATCCCACCATTGGGAGATCTAAGGGAAGACCCAGAATACGCTGGAGGGACTATGTCTCTCAGCTGGCATGGGTAGCCTCGGAATCCCCCGGGAAAAGTGGCTGGAGAGAAGGAAGTCCGGGCTTACCTGCTTAGGCTGTCCCTGTGACCTGCGACCATGGATAAGCAGAAATGAAGAATGAATTAAAGAAGAAAATAAATTTGTTGTAATCATTCAACTGGTGACAGTGTCAAAGCACTTTGTAAACCCATGTTTTTAAAAGTGTGATACAAATAAAAGTTTATTATTTATAGTGTATATTGGTGATGTCGTGTTGACACCATGACTGACTGTCTGTGTCAATGTTAGCTCAGTTTTTAGGTTGTATATATTCCCATAAAAACTTCTGATTGATATTTTTAGACAATAAATATGAAAACAACTTTACAATGAAGCATGAAAGATTACACCCTCTAGTTTAACCAGTGCTTTGACTACAACATGTATCAGTCAGCCCCAAGTTTAAAACAGTAGTTGTGTTTACAGACATGCAATAATAGTTTTATTGTGACACTACCAGATATGGCCAGTGAGTGGCGCTATGAGATAGTGTGTAAGTAGATATACTGGGTAGAATAAGGATGTGAGTGACCTGTCCTACCATGCTACATGATGTCTGTATGTGCCCACTGCTACGACTTCAGTAAAGTGATTAACTGATTAACATGGCTCCCTCTTCCTGAATAACCAACACCACAGCAGTCACTCATAAGACCAACCCACTAGGTTCATGGGGGAAATGTTGTAGAAAAAAAGAGCGCAGACTATGCTGATGGTGAGTTTTGACCACTAGTCTTCAGCTGTCAACAAACATGAATGTGACATTGATTATTAGTGTTTATTCTGTCAGTTTAAGTCTCAGAATTATTGTCACATTCAAGTAAAGTTACAGCTGACAGTGGAAACAAGATCACGATTTACCGATCAAAACCGTACCCAACAGTACTGAACCAAACCAGACCACCTGCTGGAAATGAGGCTACACAAGCAAGTATATATATATATATGAAATGCTCATAACACCAACAGTCGCAAAGACAAACGGCAAGTTTTTCTGCAGCTTGATGGGGTGAAGATGATAAAAATGGAGCCAGAATGGCAGGGGAAAAATCACAATATATATTTTTTAGTTGTTACTGTCCACATTTTGATTTTACTGATATGAACCAAAAGAAAAAACACTATATGCCTGCAGTTGTAGTTTTGCAGCAATAAGTTTTAAAAAATGCCTCTGTCTTCTATGTTCATGTCAAACTAGGACAAGCGATGTATAAGGCAGTGAGAGAGAAAGAAAACCTGGAGTAAATCTGTTCATGTTTATCCAAAATATACAGAGCCCTGTTACCTCCATCCCAGCTCAGCCCTGACAAACACTCCAGCTGCTTATCAAATTAAACCCCTATTAGAAGCATAAACACACACAGTCCCACACTTGCACAAGCAGCCCATTACCACCAAAAACATGGTTGTCATGTGCTCTCTAAATAATCCTGCAGACAGTACAAGACGTGTCTACAAACCAGGGAAAACCAGTCAGTGTGTCACCGATGTAGCATGTGCTCCTGATCTGCGTCATCATCTGTCACCACCATGTTCACTTTGTCCCCGGAAGCTGCACAGATTTAGCCCAATAATGTCCAACCTGATGTTACACAGCGCCCTGCATGAAGCCCACTGTCTCACTTTCTTTGTGTGCTTGTTAACTTGTAGGATTTTCTTTGCAGCCACCATAAAGTAGAGTTTGCAAGTAACACAATCTTAAGAAACCACACTTAGTCTTGCAGCTGTTAGAAAGATTTACTTTGTAATATACAGTAGGAACATTAACCCCCAAAGTGAGACATCACCGTTAAAAGGACAATTTCATTTGCCTTCCTTCCCCTTCCTGTGTGGCCCTTGGGGTACGGTAGTGAAAGATGAGACATTGAGCGAAGCAGAGTCCTTTAGACCAAAGCAATCATCAGACTATTTTCACATTGTCAGGGAGGTGCTTGGGTTATCATGAGGAGGTGTATTTGTTGTCCATGTCCAAAGAACAGATAAGGGAGGAGTTTAGAAAAAGGCCCACAGTAAATAGGAGCAAGAGACGTCAGTGGGAACCAAGTTCAGGAAATGCCAAAATAATGGAACAGTACACAACAATTATTCAGCCACAGTTCACCATAAATCTGATTCATGTTCTCTCAAAGCATTGTAATTCATGTCCATGAAGCTCAGTTAGAGTCTCATATAGTTGCACAAACATTAAATGATCTCCTGGATGATATATGATTGATTGGCTGTATCATATTTACACACCTTTCTGTTTACTTTTAGTATTAATGTTTTCACAGGCTGTCACCTTCTCGTGTTGGCACTAATCATATTAAAGGGATAGTTCAGTATTTTTGAAGTGGGGTTGTATGAGCTTCATATGGCCACCAAGTAGTAGAAAGTTCTCTCCTCTCCCTCATAAAGCCACAGTCTGTAACAGTCTGTTACGCAGAACCAGACGCAAACAGGAAAATATCATACCAGGAACAAAGGGTATTTTCTCCACCTACAAGAACTCCCATAAAAAATTAATACCACAAATACGAGTACGCTACATATGCATGTTTTAAGTGCATTAAAGGATAAGTTCGGTTTCTGCAGCTTTCACATTGTTTACAGAATGAAGTAGAACAATATACTCACCCAGACGGCTTTCCTGATCCAAACAGTGCTTCGGGAGATATTTAGATCCAAAATCGAGCGATGGACATCGGTATAATGGTAGCACATAGGGCATGTATAGCGCCGCTCCTAAAACTGCATTAATCGTCCAAAAACTCATTAGTTTCCCAAATATTCCATCATGGTCCACTCAGGCTACTCCTCCACGACAGTCTGTGTCACTCCAGACATGTTGTGTGACTGTGCTGACCTCTGAACTGAAGAAGAGCGCTTGCTCCACACATGCGCAGTGCGGCTCATTGTTTCAGGGGAAGACAGCCGGACAACGACTTTCTTCTTCCAGTTTTGTGCAAAATGGACAAATATCTATCAGATGAAGATGTTGCGGAGGAGAACTTTGAATATGATGGGTGTCCTTACAGTTTCGAGCCAGAGTTTACAGATAAGGAGCCCATCGAAAGGAGGACGCGGAGGCAAAGAGAAGAACAGCTCTCCAGAGAGTACTGCACAGGCGCTTCTTCAGTTCAGAGATCGGCACAGTTACAAAAACATGTCTGGGGCAACACAGACTGTAATGGAGGAGTAGCGCGAGTGGACCACGATGAAATATTGGTGAAACTAATGAGTTTTTGGACGATTAATGCAGTTTTAGGATCGATTTTGGATCTAAATATCTCCCGAAGCACAGTTTGGATCAGGAAAGCCTTCTGGGTGAGTATATTGTTCTACTTTATTCTATAAACAAAATGAAAGCTGTAGAAACCAAACTTTTCCTTTAACTCTGTGTACCTTTTATCAAGTATTGTAATTCTTTTGTTCTGACTCTAAGCAGTGTGAGGAAGAGACAACTTGCGGAATTAAAAGCGAGTGATTATGACAGCGATGATAAAGTTCCATTCACTTTGAAGCCAAGAGGATACCTGTATGAACCTTGAATATCTGTATGATCCGGATCTCACAGGAGAGGAGCTGCTGCAGATGGAGACCGAACAGGCCTTACCCCGAGTGCTACTGCTGCCAACTTCAGGATCTGACTGAGTCAGAGGACACTGGTGACTCTCACACCATCTGTACCACTCATCAAACAGATTTTCCTGCTCCTCTGAATCCTGCGGTTTTGTGGACATCCTTCGATTTCCCAATGATAAACTGGAAAAAAAGTCCCAGATGTGAAGGACCTAATGACAATCTATCCTCAAAGTAAGTAACAATGATCTGTCAGAGACAAACAAACAGAAGAGAGGAGACCACAACATTGCAGACTACGTGTGTGTTTCTCTCTCACACACACATAAATAACCATTACTGTTGTGTATTAGCATTGCGCGGCTCACAGCAGCACTGTGCAGAGGAATACATGACATGAGTTGGTTAGGTCCAGATAAACTTTATATTTCCAAAAAGTTAATGCACTCGAAAAACTATTTTTATTTTTATTATTTTTTATGGGAGTTCTTGTAGGCGGTGAAAATACATTTGTTCTTGGTAATATACTTCCTTGTTTGTGGCTGGTTCTGTGTAAAGGACTCTTACAGTCTGAGGCTTTCTGAGGGAGAGGAGAGAACTTTCTACTGCATCTAATGTACTTCATGGCCAGATGGAGCTCATACAACCCCACTTCAAAAATTCTGAACTATCCCTTTAAAGCTACTAGAGGACGCTGGGTGTTTTTTTTAAGGTTTTATTGTTGAATAAAATCTGGTACTAAGCTAAATTAGCATGCATTCCAAAACTAAACCGAACCGATCTTGTAAACTCGATGTATGCTGGAATTTTGCCATCAAATGTTAATTATGTAGTTTGGACATAGCTAGGCTTGTCTGCATAAACACTGAAAGCTGCACTATTTTCACAGCAAAAAAACAAACAAAAAAAACAAACAAAACAAACAGATCCAAGCCTAAAAATGTGATTGTGCAAAACCTGAAGGGTCGACCATCATGTGACAGTGACACAATTCACAAAGTAAGGATAAGTCAAGGAGAAAAGGGATTTTTTTTTAATGTTTTTTTTTTTTTGGGGGGGGGGGGGGGGGGCATTTTGTGCCTTTATTGAAAGGAGAGAGACAGTGGATAGGCTTGTGAAAGGGGGTGAGAGAGAAGAGGAAGACACTCTGCAAACTGGTCACAGGTGGGATTCGAACCTGGACCGGCAGAAGCAAATACATGGGGTGCCTGGTTGCTAACCACTCCACCAAACCAGCACCCCAAGAGAAAAGGGATTTTTAATTTTAAAATTTTCTGCAAAACTTCATCTGAATTAATTGATTTAAAAGACATATTGACCAGCCCTAGTCAGGCCACATGATTCTTTTTCATCTATGATGATGGTCACTATGTCAGACTAGGCTGTCATGGAGCCATTAAATCTTGCAGTGCCTTGAATGAAAAGCATGACAAATTATACCCTAGGCTCCCAACCTTGGGTCAGGGACCCCACGGGGATCTTGAGGCGCTCTCATATCAGACCTGAAACATTGAGCGGTGTATCCGATTTTTTTTGCGTTGCTAGAAACTCCTTAGGTACGACTGTGGGGGCTCCAAGGATTAAAGTTCAGGGACCACTGGACTACACGGCTTAATCCAACTACACATAACAGCCAATGTGAGCAAACAACTTACTTTATAAACATCCCTATACTCTTGTTCGGCTTTCAAAATGTTATGATGAATAAATTGCTAGTTTATAAATGCTCGCAGTTATTTGCTGGGTTCTAAGGTGCATCTGCTTTTATTTCCTTTTTTAAGTCTGTAGTTGTCCTCTCTCTGCAGCACATCATAAGGAAGTGATGTTTTCAGAGCACAGTAAGTCTCACTCTGCCTCGTTCATAACCCCAGCGACAACAGCCTTGTTTGTTTTTTTACACCAGCGAATGTTGCACATGCACATCTCCCTGTGCTTTGGGAGGGGGCATAACCATCTGTGATGTCTGCAGGAAAATGTTTTAAGCAACTTGTTGAGCAGACATATTTAGCAGGTGACGCAGAGAAAATAAAGCAAGGAGGGTTTTTTCATGTTGAGGGATGCAGTTTGCAAACAGGCAATTGTGAAGTTTTATAGTTTAAAAACTATAAAGTTTATATTTTGCACAATGTGTGGCAAATTACTCTTGTAGCACTGAACATTGCTGTGGCTTTGAAGTTGTTTTCCCTCACCAATCACTATGTTGGGTTTATTTCATAAAGCCATCCATAGGTTGAGCACAATTATCTGAAGGGACACATTAACAAGACCTGGAATAATAAGTAGCTATCAAAACACCAGACCATAAAATAAAGCACAGAATGAAGAGTCTAAGGGTAGGATCAAGCATAAGAAATTTTAATTGATCACTGAGTCTTCCCATATGGTGCTGCCAAACAGAAAAAACAACAGCTGTAAGTGGTAAAATTGAACTAAGATCAAACTAAGACTGTTTACTTCAAGGCTTTTTCACACTTTAGACTTAGATGTTTAAAAGAACTTTGTTTCAACTAGGGATGTAACGGTTACCGATAAAATGGTAAACCGCGGTAAAATTTCCCATGGTAATCATTACCGTGTCCTATTAAAATTACCGTTTTACCGCGTTAGATCACCACACTGCCTCATTAACACATGGTGATGCTTCTCTTTGACTGGAAAAGCCTGAACTATCTGTCTGTCACATGACAAAAGACAAAAAAGAATGTTATGGTTATAATATTAAAGGGGTTAAATTATTTCAATTGTGTGTAAAAGTACTTTTTGAACATTTGGAGCACACTGCAACAATACTGTAATAATAATGATAACCATGATAACTTTGGTCACAATAACCGTGATGCAAAATTATCATATTGTTACATCCCTAGTTTCAACATATGTGCTAGAGAAAAATATCTGAATTTGCCTTCCAGCATCTTTGAATATCTAGCGTGAAGAAGTCCAGAGAGCATTTCAGTTTATGTAGATCTTGACACACCCTGTGAAAGAGTCAAGCAATATAAGGCCCCGTTAAAGCACTGGGGTCTGGATTTGTTGATCCTCAAAGGTCAGTATCTGGATTAAAAACATTTGAAAACATAAGAACACAAAGTCAACATTATTGCTTCAATTTCTTTCTTTACATTTGGACTTGTTTCTAAATAAATTTTTAGTGAGCTGTAAGAAGTTAAAAAGCCATTTGCTGCTGAAATAGCCCCTCTAACAGGCCAAGTTTTTGGATTACATTCAGAGTTTTAAGTAAAATTACAGGACTCAACACTTCTTTCAGGATTTTCCACATTCAATTACCTTTAGAAAAAAGCCTCCATTAACTTCCATATGACTGTACTGAAATGGATCACAAGGCTTTTTTGTAGTTAATGTGTTTGTTCTGCAGAAATTCAGCATTAGCTCTTAAATGTTCACGCTGAAACAAATCCAAACAAAAAGCACTAAACTCCAGCCTCTCCTTCCTCCTCTTCCTCTCTGGAATTCTACTCTCTCTATTTCTAATAAATCTGAAGGGGCCTTTTCCACTTTTACAGGAACACCAACTCATTAAATGGTTGATTTCAGATGGCAGAGTGTGAATGTTTTGAGTTAACTTTATTGATCTGTGAGCGAGTCTGCAGGCCGGAGAGAAACTGACGTCCCCTCCGGCACATGGGCAGTAGATTTACACCTCCGCTGTTTAAAGACACCTCCAAAACCCAGATGGCTGATGGCCCGCTCTCTCCTGTGCTGCTCTGCCACAGAGTACGCTTTAGCCTCCCAGAGCTTAAACACAGCAAAATTTCCCTGCAAAGGACTTTTAATTTCACTGTCTTCTCTTCCAGGACTGAAATGCTGCATGTCATGGGCTCCAACTTCAGCAGCCTGTAGCACTTAAAGAAAAGCAGTGAGGCATAGTTTCAAATCAAAAATAGTTCAAATCCAATATAGAAAAGTCTAGAAAGTCAGTGTTGTCAGGTGAGGCAGTCATGGCATTATGGAGTATGTTCCATTTAAGAGGCTGCAGCCATTCATGAATATTTGAAGGCTAACTAACTTTCCACGGTCTGTGGATTCAGTGAGTTCTACTTTTCAGTTGCTACGTATCAGGCAAATCTATCATTCAGGATCAAACCTCCTTGCTGTCCAAAAAAGTTTGACCTATCTGCCAGGACCTGCTGTGTTGATGTAGTATTCCATCATTTGTGACGCAGCATTCATACAAAGTTATGAGAAGAGGATAATGGAAGACTGCAGCAGCCAAGAGTTTGGCCAAACTTTGCTAAAAAGATTTCAACAGAACATGGCATAAAGACTTCCCATAAATGTAATATGTTGTGCTTTCCGGTCTACATTAAACCGTTTCATCACGACTACAGAGGCAGTGGCTGTCACAATGCAATGAGGGATGCTACCATGGTGTCAACGATAAGACTTGGGATGAAAGAGTTTGACTTCTTTGCCACAGTTAGCAGGGTTAAGGTACAAAATGTACATTATGTTTCTCAGTATTCTTGTTAATAAAACATCTGAACCTGATTTCATTTTATTATTTTGTCATGATGCTAAATCTGAGACTGCTAGCATAATAATTGACATCAGGGATTAAACAGCCACTTTTGAATTAAATACCACTGTGGTGCTCCAGCAGCACATATCCTCACCCACTAAAGGAAGCATTTTTAAATTACCTATGAGTTCTGAACACTTTCTTCCTGGACTGACTAGACCCACTGCACATTTCCACAAACAGCACAGAGTAGCAGGCGTTCTCTGCAGACAGTTTGATGCGCAGGCTGTGGAAACCAACTGATTGACAGGAATGGGGGTCGATTTGCTGCAGAGTGTGTGTGCATGTGTAACACTGCACAGGCAGGCTATGTGAAAATTCAGGGGTTATCTTCTATCTGTCCCTATGAATAAAACCTCCAAATAAACTGTAAATTGTGATCTGAATAAACTGGACAGTACGTGTCATTTTCTTTCACATTTTTGGGAGTGATTGTTCATAAAAATGTCTTTAACCTGATATATTGCTGTGGCCACGGGAGAAAAAACTGGAATGGTTCTTTCTTTCTTTATGATGTGCTGAAGCTAACCAACTTCAAGCTCAGAAAGCAGAAAAGATAGTTTTTTTGTTTTTTTTCTTCTATTATGTTTCCCAACTGTGTATGGTGTCTGGAAGCCCAAGTATGCTGGGCATATAATAGTATGTTGACACAAAAACAAACATAAAAACTTCAAACTTTGTCTTATCGATGGTAACATTCATATTTGTCAAGACATAATTTAGCCTGGTTTTAATATATAACTGAAGTAATATTCATTTCTAATTAGACAGCAAAAGAAATGTCATAGATAATATAAAAAGTTGAAGTGGCCATTATCTTGAAGTATTTTTTAATAATTCTTTGCATCCATTTGTTCTCATTAAATGTAAAAATGTCTAGTTATATAAATAAGAAAGGAAAATTACATCTCTCTGTTGTAATTTTTTTAAACATTTCTATTTTAATCAATACTTTAAAAGTGGATTATCAATGACAAACCAATGTGTTCTAAAAACTGGAATTGAAAACAATTTAAATTGAGAGTTTTTGTTCGTTTATTAAAAAGTATGTAGAGATGTACAATGTTATTTGACTAAAATCAGTATCAGCAGATATTTGCCTAAACTAGGGATTATGGGTATCAGCAGATGCTAAAGTTTAGACAATAATTTAACCTTAAACAATGGCCAAAAATACTGTATCACATATATCAGCAGAAGTACTGGCAGAATGTGTAAATGTACTATAAGAGTTCAGTTACTATAAGCTATGGTCATTAATCTGAGAATAAAATGTTTTTCTTGCTTCACATCTGTTTCTAACACAATCAGGCTGTCACTGTGAATGGACACAGTCACTTTTGGTTAAGAGGTTTTGTGTTTAAGACAACAAATGTCAGTGTCAGTATCCAGACTGATATCTGTATCAGTCATAATGGGTTTGGAAACATCGACATGTTGAATATCGGTAATATTCTGCATAGAATTAAATATTTATGGGGACTGAATGCTGGAAATACTAATTCACTAAAGCTTACAAACATTTTGGTAATGACACAACCTCTCTTATTTATCCACAAGAATCAAACCAATATGAATTTTCTCTTTTATGACATGTTTTTGAAATATCACAGTGCCTCCTGTAAGCTCTTTAAGCATGAGCAAACCATGAGCACTCATGGGAATATGAAGGGCCTGAAAGACGTCACGGATCAGCTTCATTAAGGAGTATTTGGTGTTTTAGAAACTGCAACTAGCCCGCAATCACCCTCCCTTTGCCGTATCAGCCAGGGAGAGCTTGGGCTGTCTCCTACATATGACATCACTCCATAAGTATGAGCCACTTCCCATAAACCTACAGGGTCCCCAGGGTTCCCTACACATGAGATCAGGGAGTAGGCAGGCTGGTTATAGAGAAGTAAAAGCATGTTTTATCAGGAGTTAGTTAAGTTTCCTCTAGTTACTTTGTGTAGTGCCTAACAAAAAGCTCCGATGTGAGCAAAACAATCACACAAAACAGTTAATGCTCACTTTTTCATCCCCACTTCATCTTCGTGTGTCCCACTGATCTGTTTAGATTCTCTCTGCTCTGTCTCCCGCTGTATTTGTCCCTCTCTCTTTCCCCCTCAGGGCTCAAAGCTGTGAGGCTGTAAGGTCCCTCGCTTCCCACAACTGCTCTCAATCGCCCTTGTGACTGCTCAGCTGTCAATCACTTCAACATCAGGCCCACACTGAGCACATCGAGCCTGCTGGCATGCACACACACACACACACACACACACACACAAACACACACAAAGAGGGCTTGTAGGGGGAGTGAAGAGATGAAGGGGGTCCTGTCAGCACCTGCTGGGCCTCACCGGAGAATCTGTGGAGTCACAGATACACCCACACACCGCAGGGAACGAGTTGTAAAGGTACCACTTTAATTTTGGGTGTATTTACTCAGCCTCCTCCCATGTTGCCTCCAACCATGCAGTCCTACAAAGGCAGAGTGAGTCGCTCTGCCCTTTAACCAAAAAAGGCCGAGATCTCAATACAAAACAAAGAGAGTATGAATGTAAGGCAAAGCAAACCATGCCTGAAGTAAAATACATAAGACAAGGTTTGGCAATACAGACCAAAAATCTTACTCTTCTGCTAAATTACAATGCATTAAGCCGATATGTCCACTCATTGTTTTATATTTGTGTCTTGCCTCATTATATGACAAGCAGATAGACACCATTCTTTCAACTGTGCGTGCAGAAACAAGGAAGAGACAGCCAAAGCTCATCCACAGCTAGTTAGCTTAGCTCAAACACTGGAAGTCAACAGGTAGTGTTAGCCTGCCGATGCCTTCAGTCATCAGATAAACTCTTCAGCAACTCTAAACAATCCTGTGTGCTTGTTGTGACTCTCTTTTTTATGAACTGCGTTATTTTACACGATATCCTACTGTCAATGTATTATCTTCTTCTACTCCCAAACAGAGGCTCAGTTTTGTTGACCTACATCCGCAGGGGTTTAGAGACATGACATTTGCGAATAAGTCAGGTCTTTTGAACAGCCCTTTAAAGTGAACACAAACGCTTGCAAACAAAAAACTTACTCACTGCGAAATGGGTTCTCATCGGTCACTTGAAAGAGCTGTTCATAAGACTCTACTTGTTTATGAATGTCTCAACTCTAGTGAAAACCACAGCGAAAGTAGATCAACAAAACTGAACCTCTGCTTAGGAGTAGAAGAAGGTAATACAATGATAGCAGTAGACAAGCACACAGGACTGTTCACAGAGTTGCTGAAGAGCTTATCTGATGACTGTAGGCTCAGGTAGGCTAGCTATACCCATTGACTCCCAGTGTTTGAGCTAAGCCAACTCGCAGTGGGCGAGCTTTGGCTCTCTTTCTCATTACTGAATGCACAGTTGAAAGAATGTTGTCTATCTGCTTGTCATGAACTGAGGAGTGAGGCAAGACATGAAAGCAAAGAAAATGTTGGATCCCTTTAAATGTACAGGGCTAAGCTAAGCTTGGCAACATATACATATTGCATTTGCCACACAAAAAAACATCTTGCAGTGTGGATTCACATGATTTATTGTCTGTAATCAGTTGGATCTATCTTGCAAAGCTGCCAGAGTCCTTTAAAGTAGGAAAGGCGGGAGCTACAAGTGTGAGCACCGCCAATATAGAGATTAGCATAAATGCTAACATCTTCAATCGCAGTTTTGTCAAAATGGAACTGCATTTCATTATTAAATAAAATACAAACAACACTGACTGTATTTATCACTGGAAAAGGTATTTTCACTCCACTTGGAAAGAGTTTGTTCTACAAAGTGGCACACATTTTGTAGTTGGCACCACAGCAGTATAGCAACCACCTAAAATTACATCTGAATGGTTCGTTATCAGTGTGACTGTGAGGAGCTCGTCCTGTCAGCTGCTGGACATGATTTCAACAAGATTCTGTCCCCCCATATCCTTGACTGGTGAAATATGTAATACATACTGAACGGCCTATCAGGCTTGTCAGGGTTACAAAAAAATATGTCTGTTCTACAACTGACTTGACCCCGGAGCACAGTGCAGTGAGAGACAGAGAGGCGCTGTGTGTCTATGTGCTACGTCATTTTATGCCTCATTGCTAGAGTTCATGGCAGACAAACAGCTGTGACTTAAGACTTGCCTTGGACTTAAGGATTAGGCCTGGTCTTTTATTTTGCTAATTAGCCTAATGAACTAAATCTGAGTATCTCAACCACACAGATCATGTAACCCTCAGCATCCAGTGCATGAATGGCCATACTAAAGCACATCATCAGCTAGTTTGCCTGCAGGGCCATGAAAGTTTATCACTCACACTCAACAAACTTGATCTTTCACAGCCTTTGAAGCAAGTAGAGAATATATCTTGATGTTGTAAAGTTATAAATTCCAGTGGTTTCTGTGGCTGACACTTAAATTATGCACAAGGTTAATCCCTATTATTCAATTACAAAATATCTTCCGGGCAAATTGTGTGCCTCAAAACCTCATTTAATATATAATTATACATATAAACTATATATCTGGACTACTATTCAGTGCACAGTGTTTGACACGGACGGTCATTTCTGTGGCACAACGCGCCTGCTACCTCCGCTGCTGCGCGGCTTGTAAAATCATGAAGGAAGAGAAAAGAGAGGGACAGAAAGGAGAGAGTCCACAGAAAAAATGGCAGAGAGTGTCCCAAGTGTGTGGTCACTACAAGAAGGGACGGAAAGAAAACACAGTGCAGTGTGTCTGATGTCAAACGGAGTTAGCTAAGCATGTAGCTTAGCATGATGGCACGTTGTCAATGCTGCAGCACGTCAACAGTAAACATCCGGTCCGTGCGTCAAGTCTGCAGAGTGGACAAATCAGGATGACCCTCATGATACATCAACAGAAGCAGCTAATGTGATCAATAACTGAGATACGGGCTAGTAAATAACCTACTTTGATTATGGCTCCGTGTAAAGGCCGGTTCAGAACGTAAATCAATGCGGAGGCTACTTGCCCAGAATTATGTGTATTTTGTTCACTTACTTTTCACATCCAATAACTTTACATTTAATTTGATTGCAGAGAGTAGAACAGGAAGCACTGATAGTGAGTAGAGAAAGTAGATGTAGGGGATGCTTTCATATGTTATAGAAATGTCCATTAGCTAGTTAAATTATCTAAGTATGATATTATTTGGTCCTAGAAATAAAGTAAGCAAAATAAGATCATCAATATGGTACAGTAGTAAAGGCAATAATTTAGCAAAAAGAGATATGCATGCATACAAATAAAATAAAAATAACCAAACTAAAAAAAAAATACTGAAAAAAGCAAGATATGGCCCAGAGTAAAAATAAAAGTATAGATTTTGATTTTGAGATCCCATTTATGCTCAGAATGTTCAAAATAAGAAAAATAAGTTGTTAGTTTAAGTGACCTGGCTTTTCTGTTTTGTGTGTTACTACTAATAATAATGCGTAGTGATTCAATGTAAAAAAAAAAAATAGCAGTGAGCGCAGTGTAACTGTTATCTGATTATTTGACTGATTGTCAAAATATTTGATAGAGTAATCGATTACAAAAAGAATCGATAGTTGCAGCCCTAGTTAAAACACAATTCAAATATGGTTTTGTACCACTGTTAGATGAATTATATACATGTCATATGAATAATTGTCCACAAATTTGCATTAAAACTAAAATGGTACAAATATGGTTGTGGATGATAGACAGAATTGGAATTTGGTGAACAGGGAACATTACGAAACATTTTAGCAGGGGTGATCATTAACTTAAGGGAGCATATCACTTTCTGGTGCTTGCAGGTATGGAGCCTGGGTTCGTTGAAAGGGACAATGCTGCGTGGGTAGCATGGAGAGGGGTGTCTATGGGATGCCAGCACTAACTGGCTTGTCTCTGAAGTGCTGTGGGGGCTGACTTAAATACAATGCAAAAAAAAAAAAAATGTCAAAGAAAGTAATAATAAGAAAAACAAAATTCAACAAATCAAATAAAGGAAAAAAGCCAGCCCTGCCAAACCAGCATGTCAACCTTTGGCAGTTTTGGACATGAGCGATGACACATTAGAGCACCGCCATCAGCAAATGGTTGACACAACATAGCCAGGAGCGCTTCAAAATTTGCAGCTTCACGGATCACATGATCACGTAGTCTGAAATCACAATAAATTTTAATTGTAAGCACTCCTCTCCTTTTTTAGTCCTTTCATTAAGCACTGCACTGGTCAATGTCCAGATGAAATCAGAGGGATTGTATGTTACTGTAAAACAAGCTGTATCCATACCAATAATACTCTGCTATCTGGTTTATAAATACATCAACATACTGTATATCTTAAAAACCAAACACATTCCCCATTCCTAGCACACACTCACATATCAACACACACCTAGAGTCAGGTATTTTCTATAAGTGAGGCAATCTTACAGAAATATATACACTCAACTCTCAGGGTCTTATGAGCTCAAAACCTCTCAATTAATTTCATCTGTTTCTGCCCAAAACCACATTCTGTCACACACACACACACAAAGTCCATTAGGCTCATGTGTTAGGCCCAAACCACGGGCCCAGAGTGCTCTTTCATGGCTCCGTCATTACATCAATAAGTCTTCACATTAATCTCAGGCCTGCAGAGCACACAGGCTATTACCAGAGCAGCCGTGCACCACAGAGGCTCACTCGGCTGCAGACACGGGCTGAACACAAGTCAAATATATTCTTGATAAACACACCACTCCTGCCATGTTTGTCTTATTTTTTGCCGGGGATGTGTCCAGTTTTCAGACTGGTTAAACAGCAGAAGATAAATTACCTTAAATGCATGAAACCATATCTAGATATATTTGGTCATATGTGCTCTAAAAAGCTCTGAAAATACTACCTTAAGAGTTTCTTTCTACATGATTTAGTGCAGAGGCCAAATTTACTTTTGAGGAACTTGTCTGACTAACAAGAACCTTTCGCCAAAACCTTTTTTGAATTAGTGTAACATCAGATCATGCCTCTTTAATGAAGCTCTTGAGAGAAGTTTATAAAAAAATGAACTTTCAGAGATTAGCTGACTCAGTTGCTTTTAATCAAATCAGCCTTTTCATCCTGGAGTCAGTCGCTCCTGTGAGGAAAAGTCCACATTCAATAATCACTGATGAACTAATGCTCCTGCTGCAGAGACTATCAATCACACTGAGGACTTGCAAAAAGATGGATATGTGCGTGTCTGCGAAAGTACAAGCTGGATAAAGAGAGAAAAGCGACAGAAAAGGAAGAGTAATGAGGAGAACAGCATGGACTGGAAGTGAGAGGAGGGGTCTTAAGCCCTCCTCTGTCTGGACAGGAAATGGGGTCCTTTGACCTCTAACCTGGGTCCACTCTGTGGCTGCGAGTGCCGATGTGTGTTTATCCTCCTGCTTTGCCTCAGAACAGGTTCTTTCAGACACGGTTTGATGGACAGATGGTCCTTGTTGTCATGGAAGCTGCAGGTGCATATGTGTCGGGTTTCCTGCCCTGAGGTTCAAGAGGCATGAGGAGAGTATAAGGCTTTCAAAATGCTCTATACTATTTCTCTATACTCTTTCTATACTATGTATATGCAGCTTTTACCTGACCAGTACAGTGGGTATTGTGTCAGCTAGTGCAGACCACTGCACCTTCCTTCCATCATTAGTAAATATTGCCGGATGTTTGTATATATTCCTAATGTACATATTGTATATACCACACATTTGCTAAGAGTTTTCATTTATATTTCATTTCAGTTTTACTTATTTTTATTTGGTATTTTTATATTTATTTTCATCTTACTTCCCTTTTACTAGAGAAAACTACTGCCAGAGTCAAAGACTTAGTTTGTGTTACATACTTGGCAATAAAAATTATTCTAATTTTTAATAACCATCTATACAGAATTTTAAGTGTTGATATCCCATGAGACAACAGAAAACAGAGATATTATGATTATTAACAATGAGTTCTAGGCACTTTGGACCCTAACAGACACAACATTTTTGTATGACATGCCAAAACAAGTTCAGTAAAGAATGCATACATTTGGAGAATCCTACCCCTTTACACAACTGCCAGGATGAAAACATTGATTTATCTGAAGTGTTATGCCTTTTCAATGTGTTTGGATGGGTTATTGTTCTGTTTGGGAAGCGAGGTCAAAGAAATTTATCATTAAACATGTGGGATTAATAAGCTAACTTAAGCTTGCAAATGTTATTTTCTGATAGCACAATGACTAACACTAACGTAATTACTAATAGCTGGTAGTCTGTGTTTGGGGCAGTAAGTCTATTAAAGGAAATAATGTATTGATCAAGTTTACACTGTTTGTTACAATGTTTGCTGCTACTGTCTTTGTAACTTCAAGGAAGACAAGAATAGACTTTATGGTCCCCCACATACATCAAAACACATTCAATACACATAAATTAAGCACATTTATAGCATGGACAGTATAACACTCTAAACTGCCACAAAGAACAACGAAATAGAGATGTACAGGTTAAAGCTGTCACTTTTCCAAAAAGTCAAAGTCGAACGGTTTTCGGACATGCACTCAAATAAGTGAAGATATTCGATTATTCCTCCTGCTCCCGCTCCCCCCGCCCCCCCAACAGGCTGAATGTGTTTTTAGAATGGCCTTTATTGTCATTATCCAGAATATATGTAACGATTGGAGAGCTTCTCTTTTTCAGTGCAAAAGCCAGCTAGTTCAGTTAAAAATAGACAAAATATTAGAAGTAAAAAAGGTTGTAAGAAGACTTTAAATGTACAAGATACATGCAAGATGAAATACAATCCTACCGGACAGCACAATTGAAGCTCTATGCACAATTTGAGGTAGAAGTAGGGATGGGAATTGATACGATTTAATCAATACCAATGCTGTTAACGATCCTGCTAACTGATCCAATTCTTTAACGATTCCCTTATCGATTCCTGCAGATTTTGCATGTGGGCAAATGTTGGTCTGATTTTCAGTGGCAACAATGCCAAAAAAGTCACAGCATAGGTCTCTTCTTCTGCAAGGTTGGTTTTTCCACTCACTTAAGGTTGCATAGTAGGTGCAATGAAAATTAAGGTACAATTCTGATGCTTCTGAACCCTGTCAGTGGAAGGAATTGATAAGGGAATTGATAAGTAAAAAGATTAATGATATCAATTCTTTGATTGAGCTGTTAATGATTCCCAACTGGAATTGGTTTTCGATTCCCATCCCAAGGTAGAAGATAATTATCAAGAATGAAAATAGTCCTGTTTATAGTTCTCAATATTTCTATTGTGTGTGGCAATGTATTGAACAGGATAGCTGAAAATATGCTAAGTACTTATAGTACAAATGGTGGATAGTATTTACAGATGAATATATGTCACGTTATTGGGATAAATAAAAATAAACATTGATATAGTATTCAAAACGTAGCAGCACAGCAGTGGTAGTGATAGAGATATTGCACATTTTAAATTATATTGATGCAGGGGTGGATTATGATTTGATGAAAAATATCTTGTAGACTGGTATGTGTAAACAAGAGTTTACCCAATATTTGGTGCCTAGGATTTCTCTGTTTGCTGCCATGTTTACAAAATGGGTGCTAATATCATGTCACCACCATATTGAAGTTTGAAATTCTGGTATCATGGGAGAGAGGTGGGGTTGTTTTTATCATAATCAGTGCAAGCCAGCAGAGCACCATCACTCCCAGGAGGTAAGAGGAATGATGGAGGAGGGAGAAGAGGATGAATGGAGAAAAGGAGGGAGAAGAGAGAAAGTGGTAAGCTGTAAAAATCTGCAGCTTTGTCCACTTTTATCACCCTGGATCTGTTCTTGGATGAAAAAAGCTGTGAAGCATGTTTCTTACTTGTCTCTCATTCTCTGCCATAGTACCAGAATAAAAAGAGAATTGCCTCAGAAAACTTGGATGGTTCCGGTTAGGAAAGACAGCTCCAGCTCAGATGACCTCAGATATTGTTCCGTTGTATTCTTTTATTCTCCTTTCAACATTTGGACCACTAATGTGAGGCAGGAGGGAGGAAGAGAGGGAGTTCGGCATGGAGAGAACTGAGCAGTACAGGGCCAAGAGGTCAATACTGGAGCTTCTCCCCTGAAGGCAAGTCGGCAGCAAATGGGGTAACAATAAACGTTTGGGGTTTTGAATTTCTGGGGCCCACCACACCACCCCCTCTGTCCTGATGCCAGTGGGTACAGCTTCTGTTTGAAACACACACTTGTTTCCATCTACATACAAAACTTTTCATTTGCGGTAACATGATTTACAATATACAAGGGTAGTCTATAGTAACTATCTTTCACAACAATAGAATTACCATATTTAGAATTTTCTGAAACTGCACTTGCTAAACTTGCATTAAACACTTCAACACGTAGGCTAAGTTTAAACTAAGGATGTACCCTGATCAGGTACAACATCATGACCACCTGCCTAATATTGTGTTGATTCTCCGTTGCCTTCTGCATAGGCCTGGGCGATAAAACGATAACGATAATTATCGAAATATAATTTTTGTCAGAAAGAAAAAAAGAAATAGAAATAGAAATAATAAAAACATTAGATAAAAGTCGATAGATTTAAACTGTAATTACACCACCCGAACACCAGAGAAAGGGGGCGCTAATGCGACGTGAACACTAGCTCCCGACCAACATTCAAGCGCAGAAGAAGGTGACGAGGACCAGAGCGGCTCACAGAGCATGAAAGCTAAAGGACAACAACACAGCTAAAATGAGCGATGATGAGACGGAGGATAACACCGAGCCTACCCACTCAAAGCATGCTGAAAGAATTGTAGACAAGAGAGGCCCCTCATCTTCAGTTGTTTGGAGGTATTTTGGCTACTTAGAGTCTGATAAAAAAAAACAGAGCGGTGTGCACTGCAAACTTTGCCGACAACATGTGCCGACCAAGCACCAAGCACAGCTACCTGCCAAGAAGCAGCGAAAGTCACTGGGCAGCTTTTTTTAAGAAGCCACGCCTCAGCAGCACAGGAATCACTGATTTGCAGTCAGTTGAGGCAGAGCTTGAGAGCTACCTAAAAGCTCCAGATGCAGACGGGGAAACCAAACCCCTAGAATGGTGGAGAATGTATGAAAAACATTCCACGAGAGAGCCAGCTAGCAAGGCGCTACCTGTGTATCCCTGCAACCAGCTCCCCCTCTGAGAGGGTATTCAGTACAGGAGGGAACATCTTGACCCGTCATAGAGCAGAATTAAAGCCCGATACTGTGGACAGACTTATTTTTCTGGCCCATAACCTTTAAAGCAATGGCTGTGTTGTTTGTTTATTTATTAAATTTTTGAAATTGAACATTTTCCTTTGTCTATTTATTTTGTTGACATTGTCAGACACCTTAAGACTTTATGCACAAAGGCTTTAACATGTTGCTGAGTGTTAAAAGTGTTATATTTAATTTTTTTTTTTTTTATAATTTATGTTTAGTTTATATTTAATTTTTTAGGATTGCATGTCTACCTCAGATTTTGTGCAATGTTCTGCATTTTGACTACCTCATGTGCAATGTTCTGCATTTTGTTAACTTTTAATTTTGTGCAATGTTCCTCATATTTGTGAAATGCTGTGCAGTAGTTTGTCATGTTCTGACATTAAAGATTGGTTAAAGTACAAAAGCAGCATCTGGTTTTGTCAACTTTCACTCAGGGGCAAAAATCAGCCTTCAAATTTGAAAGAAAAAATGATTTGATAATTATCGTGATAATTATCGATATCGACTGATAAGAAAATTTATATCGTGATAACATTTTTTGTCATATCGCCCAGGCCTACTTCTGCACAACAAACTTTGACGCCTATCAGAAGCAGCGTCTTCAGCAATTTGAGTAACACACTGCAAAAATTGGTAATCTAAGCAAGATTTTATTTCTTAAATCCTGTTACAAAATTCTTAATTAACTTGTTTTGAGAGTTATATACTATGCAGGAAAAAAATGTCTTAGATAATCGAGCTTGTTTTAAGAATATGAATCTTTTTTTTCTTGATTAGCTGGTAAATCTTGAAGTGAGTTGTTTTACATGCATATCAAGACAAAATACTGTCAGACACTTCATTTCAGACAACATTTAGACTTTTAAGAGAAAGTTTTAGCTGTGAGAACTTGTTTCAAGACTGCCAAGTAAAAACAATAACACATGTCAATTAACACATTTTATTGAAGCAGTCCTTCCAAAATTTGACAGCATGTTTTAGTTTTTAAGCGCAATGACATCATCAAGTTTGTATTTCATTAAAACATACATACTATTTTTGAAACTGACAGAATAATATGATGTGTGATCAAGTAGCTTTTCAGCATCTATCAACTCTGTTGCCTGGGCAAGATTAGGTACAGCAACTTCATATGCTAAAAGATCTCTGTTTAAACCCAAAGTCTCATAAATCTGATATTCAAAACAAAACAAAGAACTGTTTACCACATAAATGTTTTTTATGAGTCCAAAGACAGGTATTGTCTCATTTGCATTGGTGATTATCAGTGACTTGTCACTGCTGTACTTATTTCCACTGAGGATAAGCCACTTTACTTTGACTGCATGTTGTATGTTATCAATCCCCAAAAAGTCTCTTATCTTTCCTGCAATGTACTCCAAACTTGTCACCTCTGAGACAGGACCCAATTCCTTCTCATGCACAAAAATGGGATGCTCAGTGCCCAATTCATTTTGACAACATTCAAAAAGCTGGTTATGGTTTACAAGTGACTTACAGACATTTTTGTAGTTCAATTTAGATGACCACTGTTTAAAAAAACAGTGCTTTGATTCAAATCTCATGCACATATGCCTTATCAAAGGGCCCAGAGAGAGGATTTGAGTAGGGAGATGTAGAAGATAATGTTGCTTAGGGGTTATGTTATTTGCAGGAAAAAGTTGCTTAAACTTTTTTAGATGCTGTTCAATCATTTTTTTCAGTCTTAATACACTTTCCACAGACAAAACAGGAGCAAAAAGTATCTGAACTATTTCAATCAAGTGTAAAACAAACTGAACATATTCATTTTTCTCAATACTGTTCAACAGGAATGGCATGATCTTTAACAATACCAGCATTTGTCCAGAGGACTGTTTAATTTTATTGTCATTAGAGGCCAAGGTAGTGACGCTGATTGGACAGGGTTTGTCTCTTATGTCAACTGCCGACAAAGGAAAACTCTGCAAGGCTGAATTGAACATATCCAACTCCAATTGTCCAGAAAGAACAAGGTGTTTTAACACACACTTAATTTCCATAGGTGCAACACCCTCAAGAATGATGTGCATGATATCCTGCGGAGTTTGTTGAATGAGGTCAAAGGCTGGAAAATCAATAATTTTGCTTCTTCGGTTTATACCATAGGTGGTCCTGAGGGCTGATTTCAAGAACTCTGTGCTAGCCCTTTCTATTTCAAGGCACTGTCTTATATGCTTGTCCAGTGTCCTTTCAGTAAAACTTTTTTCATCAAAATTCTCCTGCATTTCGTCAAAGGTACATTCACAGTGCCTGCACTTGCTGTAAGCAAAACCTACCCCTTCCTTGAACCCAGCAAGTTCATGTTGGGCAAGTGTGTCACCACATACTGAAACTACAGCACCAAATAAATCCATCTGCCCATTCTTTGTTTGGATTTTGACACCATTATACAGCAACTTTAAGTCTTTCTCAATTCTTTCTAATATAACATCAACACCACGTCACAATATCATTAGCTTTTGCTATAGCAAGGAGTCTGATTGCAGCAAGCTTTGACCTAAACTTTGGATCTATGTTTCCTAAAGTATAATAAACCATCAGCAGTTTGTTAGAAGTGGCGTGTGGTCCCAAGGGATTACATATCTCTATTTCATCAGAGTACAATATCACCTGCAAAGCAGACACTTTATTTGAAAACAGTGGGTGGATTTGAAAAGGCTCCCATCAATGATGTCATACAAAAACCCTTCTTTGTGGCATCCTTGTGGTGTGGTGTTGATCATATCAAAATTCTTGAATTTGACAACAGCTGTTCCAGACTCTTAATTAATGGTATATAGTAAAAGCTTTTGTTTTTGATTGCAAGTACCCTTGATTGTCCTTTCTTAACTCTACAAACCCTTTGAGATATCACTATCTCCTCTGGTTTAACTGGGCTAAAAAGACTCTGAAAGGTAATGTCCTGCATGTATCTAGTGGCCATTGTGGCAAAAAGGATCCTGAAATTGTCCAAGGTTGCCAGTGCTTCCTGTTGGAGCTGCTCCACACTGTCTGAATGTCCTCTGAAGATCCTCTTCATCGTGTCCCTCAATGTATTCAGAAGAGCACTTTGATACTGCTGCACTCCAGACACAACACTGTTGATGCCCCTCTGAAAGATAAAAAGCAACTAATTAATAATAGGTAGGGTTGTCCCGATACAACTTTTTCACCTCCAATACGATACCGATATTGCAGCCTTGAGTATTGGACACTAACAATATTGATACGACACAATATCAGCAGGAGTCATAAATACTTTTATTACTTATTTTGTGGAAAGGAGTGTAAGAAAAGCTTGATCATGAGATTACGAGTATACTACTATAACAGTGAACAGTAGTCAGCAGTAGTAGGTATAAGAAAAATTGACACATTTGTTAAATTAAAACTTTACACATAAGAATATACTACAGTTAAAATAAAATAAAAAATAAATTAGAAGACCCTGAAAAGTAACCTCAATAAATCCAATAAAAACAAAAGAATAAATTTTAAAATTGCAAAATAACCACTGTGACCTAATAAAACATATGCATATTCTTCAACTGAATTAAATAAAAAAAATTGAATGGACAGCTTGTATCAGAATGTTGATATCAAAGATTTTAGATGCAGGCTGATATAATCCGATATTTGTATTGTTGGCCGATATTTGATATCAATATCGGATCAGGACATCCCTAAAAACAGGAGTATGAAGTATACATCCTCTTTGACCCAAACCTCTATAACTAGCATAACCCTTCTCAAAACTCCTCTGAACCATCATTTACAACAAAATGGTCACTGTCCTAGAAGCACAGGGAGTTTTCTTGTCCTATTAGATTGGTGACCACCAAGATGGAGGAGTATGACGGCTAGCAGATGTTTTTTTCATCATGCTCTGAGGATCCACATTACATGCAACCAGAGGCAGAAGTCCCATTAAATCAGAGATTTTAAGGTAATTAAAATATGCTGACCATTTTTTAATTAATTACCTCCACCAGGAGGTTATTTTTTGGGAGAATCTGTCTGTTTGTCTGTCTGTGAACAAAATAACCCAAAAAGTTATGGATGGATTTGGATGAAATTTGCAGGAAATGTTCAGCATGGGAAAAGGAAGAACTGATTCAATTTGTGTGAGAACGACAGAGAGCCGAGAGCGACAGTGGCGGAAAAAGTTTAGCAGAGTCTAGCCCTAAATAAAGATAGGACTAATATTTATAGTATAAATCACAATATGGGAGAGGACTGTGGTGCTGGTGGAGGTCTGCGCTCTCCGAGTGCTTTTCTATTTAAACGTGGAAACATAATACTGATGAGAAGGACTTAAGGTAAGTACCTGGGACAGGCGGCATTGTTCCCGAATATTGATGACAAATGCAGCTGCATGTCTGGTAACATCCTCACTCATTGCACTGGGTCCTTCCTGTAGACACAAACAGTAGTAGAGGTCCTTAGATCTTTTACAGCAGTAAAATTACCAGTAAAGTGATGTAAAAAAAAATATCCCAGCCCCATTTAAAATTCTGCTACAGTAAAAGTACATAAGTATTATCACTTGATCAGCTTGATGTTGTTAAAGTATAGCAATAAAGTATTGTTTGATCCAAGCAATTTATATACTATAATGTAAGGTAAAGTAGGCTCCCTCTATATAAAAATAGCCACTTTTGTCTATTGGTTTCCAGCCTCAGGGTCTGATCCCTTGAAATGGTCAGTAGATAGGTGTGAGGGGTGGTAAAAATGAAGAATAGGAGAATAGCAGAGGAAAGAAGAAAAGTTAGATTCTGCAATTTAAGTTTAGACTTGTTCATGTCAAGTGTTGTAATATAACATTACAATGCTAGATAGCCAAATCTTAAAATCTTAACCTACCTGATGATCAGGGTGATGAATGGGGAACTCCTGCTGCTGATCTGGGCTTTGAGACAGAAAATCCTCCTGCTCCTGCTGCATGTCATTAGTGATCTCTGTGTTGACTTCACTGGTGGTCCTTTGCAGTCCTCTTGTTTCCGTGGTACAGTCATAAAAAATGGGGATATCAAAATGTTCAACGCCAATCCTAGATGGCTCAGATGAAGCTGTTCTCCATCCCGCGGGCGGGCAGCCAGACACCAGATACAGAGCATGCGTGCGTCTGATATGGTAGTAAAAAGAGTTGAAAACTCTGTATTCTTCGGGGCAACCATCGATGCCGCATATTACATGGAAATCAGGATTGCGGCTATGTGCAGTGTTAATATGGCTTAGGAGAGACTTCAATGTTAAAGCAACAAAAACAAAGCAAATCACACACCTCCAACAGGCCATCCTGTGCTCCAAAAATTGTTAGCAGGTAGAAGCTAACAATAACTTTAACTGTTTCTGTCGCAAATGGCAAATTCAAGGTCGTAGCTTAACGAAATAAAAAACTTAAAATTCAAAATATCAAACCACCAGTCCACGAGTCCACTAAGCATTCAAATTCGCCCCACACTTCCAATGAGTGCGTGAATATAGTCTCTGCCGTTGTTTTTGGCGGAGTCCAGCGCCAAGGAGTCTGGTGGGCAATACCAAATCAGGAAGTAGGGGGTATTCATTCTAAAAGACTCAATTTAACTTACATGGTAATTCAAACAGAAACTATTAAACACCTTTAATAGTTAATATACAGTATAACCTATAAAGTCCGAAAGTCCTCATTTTATTTCTATTAATTATGACTTTTTAGACTCAGAAGGATATGCTGCGCGCGCACACACCTCCCCTCAGTAGTGAAGTGGTCGCGTCTACACCTGCAGCCGGAGCTAACAGTCAGCCATTTGAACTTCGTGAGAGGAGGGAAAGTCGTCGTCGACACAGTCAGGAGAAGAGGTAAGATAACTTTATCACAAAATTATTTTCACCTACATTATGACAAACTCTCGACAATGTATTTTTGTACGATTTTTTTCTTGGGAATGTTAAGCTTACATTAAAGCGGTTATAGTCTAGAAAAGCTACTCTGTTGGCCAAGGCGAAGCTAATGTTAATTACTCCGTGAACTTACAGAAGAAAATAGTCAACAGAAAAAGTGCTGCTGTCAGTTTTATGTAGTGGAAATTATTGCTATTACATAGCTCTTGTGGTTGGTGATTAGTATCTTTACGCCGATTTATGCACCGAAGAAGCACAAAGTGCTTCTCTGCAGTGGCCAGCGGCCTACATGGGCCTGTACAGTCTGAGGGGAAAAAAACTAGGCACATTTGGGCTGTTCTTTAATAATCAGACAGCCAATTTCTACGGTTTTCTCTGGTGGTCCAGCTAGTTATCTTTGGCCGACGTGGGTGTGTCACACAACCCTTCTCGGCGTGAAAACGTGAAGATGAGATCTTCATCCTCGTCAGTATCAAAGGTACGCAGCCACCATCTACTCTGTGATGGCTGACATGGCTGATATTCTTCATCTAATGCGTGCCTGTTACCGCTGTTGTCTGTCGGGTATGGCTGCTGGCAGGTCGGCCCATGTGCATGTAAACATTTCATCTTAACTCCTGAATCGCTCATCGTCTCTGTACAGTGGCTCGTCCATGCCGGTGTGCGTAAAGGCGCACAGAGATGCACAGTGCAGCGCAAGGAGCAGGCTTGTGAATCACTTCATGTGATTTTTGGTATTTTATACGGTGTCTCTATGGCTAATGTGCGCGATTTAAGTGAACAAAAAGACATAAAGAAGTTCGAGTCAGCCTTTTGTTTAATCAAAACACTGCATTTTTCAGTAGTCCTGCCCTGACTCTGTTTTACTCACTGTCTAAATCTTGTTCTCTAGATAAAATATTCATCCTACGGTGTCCACCGTCACTTATTATGATGATTTAAGAGTAATCTGTAAAGGATCAAGCCCCAAATGCAGTCTACTAGTGTAGTGGTCCTCAACCTGTGGGTTGGGGCCCAAAAGTGGCCCAGAGCTGTTTTCAGTGGACTGTGGCAAAAATGTCTTCCGTGTATGGAGGCCCAAAGCTGACAAACCTCCATCTACTATGTATTACTCTGTTGTCCTTTAACAAGTACATATTAGTATTTCTCTGAGGGTGTTGACATTCCCTATCATCTTAAGATAAAAAAAGGTGTTTTCCTAAAATATACATTTGACTTGAGATATTTGAAAAACAACCAACATCTAAATGTTGTGACAGGACACACTGTTTTCCTAGGGCTTGTGTTATTATTCAATGTTTATAATTTTTTTTAATCCCATCCCTTTGTTCAGAAATACAATAAAATTATATTGTACTGTTTAAATAGTATTTAATTAGGTGAGAAATGTCAATGACATAATCTGACTCTGAATTTTAAAGCTGAAGACTTTGAACTTGACTTTCCTGCTTTGGCTTGACTTTCCAGTCTCCAGACTGGACTTGACTCAGGACTTGAGGCCAGAGACTCAAGACTTACTTAAGACATCTGAAACAGTGACTTTATTCCACCCCTGGCATATTTTATAAATAGTTGTGGTGGGCCACTATGGCCAGAAATGCCAGGGCTGTTTCTTGCTCCCAGTCCAGCCCTGAGCGGCAGTTACAGGGTGCCACAGACGCGGGGGGAGGCGGTAGCAGGACAGGTTGCCCTTTAGGCCAACTTGACCTAACTTTGACTTAACTTGATATTTTCTCTCCTCAGGACAGGAGCAATCATGGATGAGCTGGATGCTGTTACAGTTTCCATTTTAAATGGTATGTAATTGATGGTAAAAAAAAAAAAAAAAAAAAAAAAAGCATTGTAATGGGAATTATATTAAATTACTGTAAATTCTAACATCTTAAAAAACAAACGTAAGCTATTTTGCAATGGTATACACCAGATGTCTAAATTGTATTGTATTTAAATTTTAAGAAAAAGGGAAGAACACACCCTGTAAAGTTAGGTAGGTACAATTTCATTAAGATATAGAGTTTGAATTGTAAACGGTTTGTTTATGGCTGTCTCTGTAGCTGCCAGCATTGATGAAAGCTTGCTCTACGCTCTCAGTCGTGATGATTTGAGAGACCTTTTTCCTGGGCCGGAACACTTTCTCAGGAGGAAACGAGTGTGGGCTGTTATTAGCCCAGAGGTAACAGTTTACATACTTTTCCCTAAAAACACCTACAGTACCACACAAATACCACATGTTGTATTTAAATAGTTTGGATTTACTCTTGCAATTATTATATTTGTTGTTGTTGTTTAACTCTAACCCAGGATCAGAATCCCATGTTACCAGACAAAGCTGGCCCTGGTGACACAGGACCTGTGGCTTCACCTGGAGAAATGTCCCCAATCTGCCCACAGGCATCCACCTTTGGTGAAGAAAAGCCCCCAAAAAACCCTACAGCTTCCCAGTCCTCCAGAATATGTGGTCTATACAGACAATGAGTTAGAACAAGTGCGTAAACACTACTTTGAGATGGTCTCCACTGGCAGAGAAGGGGAATGTATAATGTCCAAAGAGCTGAGATGCAGGCTAGTGAGGAACACTGTCACCACCATGATTTCCATCCTGAGAGCAAGCCAGCAAGGAGAAGAAGTCAGATATCCTACCAGGCATGAAATTACTGCGATGGCTAGGAGACTAGTGGAGTATTATCCCATGCTACGGGATGAAGACAAATCGCATGTAAGTGATTACAATTTCTGTTGTTATATTTCTTGCACTTATAATATGTGTCCCTGTGTGTGTGTTTGACTGACATTAAGGTTTTCTGTTCTCAATGAGTTTTTTTTTTCTCTTTTGCTTTTCTACCTCAGTTGACCATTTTCAAGAATCTTCTCAAGAGGCTGCAGAATGTGAAGTCCCCACGAAAGAGGCAGGGCCCCACACCTGAGAGAGGCCATTCAAAGAAAAGGCGCCAAATTGACTTCTCAGCAAGTGACAAGGATGGAGATCATGATGATGATGATTATGATGCAGACACAAGTAGTGGATCAACAATTATTCTGCATCAGAGATCTGGGAGCAGTTCTGATGATGGTCTCAGCCCATGTAAGCGGAAACAGAATTATTCTTATGATGATGGACATGAAGGTTGGCAAAATTATGAGAATTTTGGAAATCATGATATATTTCATCCATTGATATTCTATATTTAAATTGTGATTGGTCCTTGACACATTTTAGAGTGACAGTATCTGTAATTTCTTTTTGTTTATTTGAAGCACAGAGAGCACACATTACAGAATGTGTAACATACATTTACAGTACTGTTTGTGGTGGGGGTTAAGGTGGTCTCCAATATCAATATATTTGGTTGTTTAATTGTGTGTTTAAAAAACAAACTGCCATGTCTTGGTAATGCCTAAAATAATCTGTCAGTTTTGGTTTTCTGTTACACTTGTTGCTAAAAAAACAATAATCATTTAATTTATAAATAAATGTGTACATTTAATTAAACAAATTACTGATAATTGTTCTCTGTTATAGTGGAGAGGAAGGATAGCCTAGCAACCCAGGCCAGACATTACAACACTCTGCAGGCGATGTACAAGAAATCGAAACCCAACCAAGATGCTGTCTCCCAAATCCTTGACCTTGAGTTTGAAGCAAGAAGAGCCTTCATTGACTGTAATGTCCTGAAAGAAGAGGACAGGCCAACGAAGATCCTGGAAGCATATCCATGTTTTAAGGAAGTTCATCATGTAAGCAAGTAACTTATCTGGACTTATTGTAAAATCATGTATTTTTGCAGGGATTAAATTTGACTTGCATTGCAGGTGATGGATGAGCTACGCCGGATCCTTGACAAGGGCAACAAGAAATTCACTGATGAAGTAAAGAAGAGATGGGAAGATTTCTGTGCCAAGGTGCAGTTTTATGGTGTTTGGAAGAAAGTGATGAAACCACCTATGAACATGGATGGAGGTAAATTGGCACTCTGCTGTCTCTAATGATCTGTGCAGATTTCTCAGACATAGGTGTGAATAGTGTATGTTGCTAAGACATAATGCTAATAAAATTAATCCAGACTGATTATACTCTTGATGAAAATTAGAATCGTCTATGACCTCATCATGAGCCTGATAAGAGTCATGTTTAGGAAAGGTACCCAAACTAAAATTTGATTTGTTCTATTGTAGTGGAATACGCCATAGAGCTGGTCAGGGCACTACCCACACTCTTTCCTTCACCAGCTGCACCGCCTAAGAAGATCGGACATGCCAGTGAGGCATTGCTTCATGTCCTTCAGGTGAGAATTGGTTCATATTTTTTTCTTTTTCATATGTGTACATATATATATATATATAAATATATAAATATATATATATATATATATATATATATATATAGATAGATAGATAGATAGATAGATATAGATACAGATATATGTATATATATATATATGTGTGTATATATGTGTATATATATATATACATTTATATATATACATATATACACATACATATATATACATATAATATCTATATGTATATATATATATATGTGTGTGTGTGTGTGTGTATATATGTGTGTATATATATATATATATATCTATATATATATCTATATATATATATATATATATATATATATACATACTGGACACAAAATGTCTCCTACTGCACTGTATAGTCCATTGTGGTGTCCTGAAGTTTTAAAGTTTCCACATCACTCTGTATGTGGCATATTACAAGGAGTGATTCTGATGTCTCTAATCATGCTTGCATGCCCATCCCTTAAAAATATCAGATGTTTAATGAACATTGAGGCGTTCCATTTTCAGCAGATGAATGTGTACACAGTCTCTTGTCAAACTCTGCTCATACATAATTGTCCACTGTGAAAACCTGTAGGAACAAGAAGAAAAACATAATTTTTAGTGGAGTTGGAGTTTTAACAGTCTGAGGGACTAGTGCCTGTTCCACCCTTAAAGAAAAATTTGGTTTCCACAGCTTTCACATTGTTTATAGAATGAAGTAGAACAATATACTCACCCAGAAGGCTTTCCTGATCCAAACAGTGCTTCAGGAGATATTTAGATCCAAAATTGAGCAGCGGACATCCGTATAATGGTAGCACACGGGGCATGTATAGTGCCGCTCCTAAAACTGCATTAATCGTCCAAAAACTCATTAGTTTCACCAATATTTCATCATGGTCCTCGGGCTACTCCTCCACGACAGTCTGTGTCGCTCCAGACATGTTTTGTGGCTGTGCTGACCTCTGAACTGAAGACTTTGTTTACGTTTGCCTCCTCACATGCGCAGTACGGCTCATTGTTTCAGGGGAAGACCGCCGGCTACACACCGACTTTCTTCTTTCAGTTTTGTGCAAAATAGACGAATATCTATGGGATGAAGATGTTGTGGAGGAGAACTTTGAATATGATGAGTGTCCTTACAGTTTCGAGCCAGAGTTTACAGATGATGAGCTCATTGAAAGGAGGACGCAGAGGCAAAGAGAAGAACAGCTGGCCAGAGAGCAGTCTTCAGTTCAGAGGTCAGCACAGTCACAAAAAACATGGGCGGAGCCACACAGACTGTCGTGGAGGAGTAGTGTGAGCGGACATATGATGAAATATTGAGGAAACTAATGAGTTTTTGGACGATTAATGCAGTTTTAAGAGCAGCACTAACATGCCCCGTGTGCTACCATTATACGGATGTCCGCTGCTCGATTTTGGATCTAAATATCTCCTGAAGCACTGTTTGGATCAGGAAAGCCTTCTGGGTGAGTATATTGTTCTACTTCATTCTATAAACAATGTGAAAGCTGTAGAAACAGAACTTATCCTTTAACTCTTGAGGCACCTTGGGAGCCATATTTGTCCATTATTATTATTTATTATTATTATTTTTTTTTTGAATCTTTTTTTCAAAAATTTTTGGTCAGTTTAAATGCAAAATATGATACTTGGCAAGGGTTATTTCTTATATTTTAAATTCTGTGATCTCACTGTTTTGAGTTGTATAGAATAGGAGATATGGACCAAGTGTGCACTCTGACTTCGTGCCCAACTTGGTTTCATTGACTCCCGCATAAAAATATATTTTTGATATACTGTAATCCTGACATTTTAAAAATATTTTCTCATGAATACCTTATGAATCTAAGCCTCTACCTTCAAAATAAAGGAAAAAAGGTTTTAGTTCTAAGAACCTCCTAAACCCAACAGGGGGGTCATTCATGGCATTAAAAAAGATGAAGACATCAAAAATTGAGTGTTGGGATGATGTATATGTGGTTGTGAGTGTTTTTTTCCTGTGTGAGTGTGTGTGTGTGTGTCTTTGACCTCATTAAAAGTGAAATTGGCTCTGTTTATGCGTTGTCTTGATCAATTGAGAGCTTCCTCTGTCCTTATGGCAAAAAAATCATGTAAAATATAGAAAAAGTGTAATAAACTTTATATCTGTGGATAGATAGGAAGTTGTTGAAAAGATTTGAGGCAGTGAAAGAAAAAGGAAAATATGTTTTAACATTTTTATCAAACTTGGAGGATCAAATTGGTACAGGACAGGTTTTAATGTTAATTTCTTGATTAAACTGTATTTGCGTTAAAAATAAGAAATGCATCATAATCAATTTTGTTAGTAATCACTCACCAAGTCAAAACTGTCAAACCCTACTACAAATACTCCACTTTGTGGCTTATTTTCCATAAAGCATGCATATTTTAGGTTTATACCCACTGAAAAGTCAAGTTTAAAAAAAAAAAAAAGTTCATAAAAACATATACTACAGTAAAAATAATCTAAAATTTTACATTAATGGTTAGGTCATGAGTTGTTGGAAAGTTTTGAAGCTGTGAAAGAAAGAAAAAGACTTTGTATTTCTCTAATATTTTATTAGAGGTACCGTTTTTGCAAATAAGGGACTTTAAATGTTAAATGCTTAAATAAACTTTAATTGCTCCTAAAACAAATAATGCTTCAAAATCAGTTCAGCTGTGAATTCTTTAACTTGTATGGCTGTAATAACCTCGACCAAAATACTCCACTTTGCAACATCAGAATCAGAATCAGAATCAGAATCGTTTTTATTCGCCAAGTAATGCTCAGAACATACAAGGAATTTGTGCAGGTGGTATTGCTTCACAGGATAGAAGAAATAATAACAATAAAAACAATTAAAAAACAATAAAAAACAATAAAGCAATAAAAAATATATAAAAATATCAAACTCTGAAGAATATGTGCAAGTAAGAGAATATGTGCAAGTATTGAACATTAAAGGATAAAGTTCCTATACAATATACTATACAATATACTATATACTAAGTATATAGTATATTCATATGTTCAAAGTTTTTTTTAGGTTTTTGCCCATGAGAAAAAAAGGGTTTTTGTAACAAGTGTGTAAAAACAAAATAAACTTAAAAAAAACACTTTATAGTTAGGTCATGAGTTGTTGGAAAGTTTTGAAGCAGTGAAAGTAAAAAAAAGATAAATAAAATTGAGTATTTCTGTAATATTTTATTAGAGGAACTGTTTCTGCAAATGAGGGACTTAAATGTAAAATGCTTAAATAAACTTTAATTGCTTGTTAAACAAATAATGCTTCAAAATCAGTTTAGCTATGAATTATTTACCTTGTTATGGCTGTAATAACCTCACCCAAAATACTCCACTTTGCAACATATGTTCAAAAATTACACATTTTAGGTTTTTCCCTTTTTAAAAAACAGGGGTTTTATAACAAGTGTGTAAAAACTTCAAACTTAAAAAATAATAAAAACATTTATATCCATAGTTAAGTAGGGATTGTTTTTGAGTTTTTGGAAAAAAGTAAAAAAAAAAAAAAAAATTAAGATTTAACAATTTTACTACATGTTTTTTTTTTTTTAGAGAAGAACCACTTTGGCACGTGAGGGACTTTAGTATGTATTAATTTTTTGGGGTTAAGTTGATTACTCTTTTTTTGTGTAGCCAACAGAGGATCCCACCATCTACCTCCAGAAGAGACCTCTCTCCAGCCCTCTATTGCTTTTTGAAGGGTCCTGCTGCCTGATCGCCATTGGAACCACTCCCATCACCACCTTTGCCAAGGAAGAACTCTGTCAAGGTCTACTGTATTTGATGGCTTACTACTACACCATCCACCTGACATATCCAAAGTGTGTGGCAACCCTCCTCTCAGTCATACAGACAGAATATTACATGACTCACTTCATGAGGGAGACAACACTTCATACAAACGAGCCATGTCAGAGTGGAAAAGCTTTATTGGGACGTAGAGCTGTGCACTAGAGATAAGAACACTGACACAGTTGAAAGTCTTTGTTTCTGTTGGTTCACATGGCTTATTTCTCAGCCATCTCAACCCCATGTGCCACACATGTTCTGCGTGGCAGCAGTGTAGGGCTGTGTTTCAGTGGTATTTCTTCAATAGTTTCAAATGTTAATGGCAGTTAATTATGTTTCCAAACATGTAAGGTGGTGGAACAGAAGTATTGCATTATTAGTATTAAGGGATGTCATGTCACATTGTGTTTGGCTGTTTGCTTGCAAAGCTTTTATTGCACTTAAAGTTGCTATGAGGAGTTTTTAAGTTACTCCAAAAAAGTCTTCCTTTAGTTGTATGCTTGATCCAAATACATACTTTAAGATGAGTTTTATAGCATCAAAATAGGTTATCTATAAATGCTATTCCTTAGCTTTCTGGTCGGGTCGGGCAGGGCTGGACTGGCCTGGATACTCAACTTCAGGAACAAGACAATTAAAACTAGATCAAATTTATATTATTCAGACACGTCTTAGAGCACCGGGCTGTAAGTAGTGATATATAGCCGGCTACAAAACTACAATACTAAGTTTTCCAAAAATTGCTTTTTGTCACACATCAAAAACTACCGCTACGTAACTAGAAAGAGATACATTACCTTGTCACTTTGCATCCTGTAAGTTGTTGAAAAAAAAAGTTGTAAAGCAATGCAGAGTTCTGAGGAAGGTCTGAGCTGCATTTATTAGCATCACAACAAACACACGCTTTGGTTGTGTCATGTCTTGGGTCATGTCTGAGCATGTGGCCACCAAGATGCTCATGGGTTACCGAGTCTTTATACTGGCGGAAATAAATCCTCCTCATAGCATCTCTAAAGTAATGTTCGAGTGTAGTCCCAACCCAAGTAAGCTTTTTCACCTGTTTCTCTAGATGTTGATTGAATTTCTGTAATTCATTCAGTTCAGTATCAAATTATGCAAAACATAAGGCATTTTTGAAAATAGTGAGTGGGATTTAAAAAGGCTCCAATCAATACATCTTCTTTTACTGAATAATAGGATGTATAATTAAGTAACTTTACATTCATACTTTTGTGTTTTTACTGATGGTCTGTAAGTTTGAGCTGAGCCAGATTATAAATAAATAAATAAATATTAATGCATTATGTGTGCTGATTAATTTAATTCACAAGAAAATCTCATTTAAGACAGAAATGCTAATCATGACACTTGAATTAAGAGTAATAAACTAGTTTAGTATCTCTGGTTTATAGATTTTTTCACTCAATTTTGAATAGAATAAACTCCTAAATTAAGAACAATAATCTTAAGTAGCTCTAGTTATAAGATTTTTTCTCTCAAATTTGAATAGAACAAACTCCTAAATTAAGAACAATAATCTTTAGTAGCTCTAGTAATAGGATTTTTTCACTCAAATTAAGAAAGAAAAAAGAATTGACAGGCCAATTTTGAGTTAATTTGACTTAATACAGTGCTCATAACAAGTGATTTATTACTTATTTCAAGACATTTCTGTCTTTCTTAAAGTCTAGATATTTTGTCTTATTTCAAGAATTCTTAGCAAGTGAAATTTTCTTACTGCACTGGCAGTAAATTTGACTTGTTTCTAGTCTTTTTCTACTCCAAACAAGTTTTTTTTTCTTAAATTGAGACAGGGGTTTTTTGCAGTGCAGTAGTTAAGCCATGACCCTGTTGCTGGTTCACCACTGTGTCCTACCTGGACCACTTTAGACGGACCACTTTACTGACCACTGCAGACTGGGGAGACCCCACCAGACCTGCACTTCTGCAGATGCTCTGACCCAGTCATCTAGGCAGCAAAATTTGTCCCTATCAAACTCGCTCAAATCCTTAAGTTTACCCACTTTTTTCTGCTTCTTCCGCATAGTCCATGTACCATTACATGTCCACGCAGCAGCCCTGTTCTGTTAATGGGGCTCGTCCTCGGCCACTGGGAGTGGAGCTTAAAGCACTGCGCAGTGGAGCACAGGCCTGAAAGCTTGGATCACCAGAGATCCAAACTTCACAAGGCAAAAGAGGGTTCATGAGAAAGAAGAATTAATTTGCTGTAAGCAACAACTTTTTTCACTATTTTCATTGTATTTTAAAATGATGTGAAAACTGAGCACTTGTTTTTTTCTGAATCTAAGATTCTGATGCATTTCAAAAAGTTAACAAAACCAATATTTGAAAAGCTGTTTGCTGTTGTACTTTGCGTGCTTGCAAACTTGCTGCTTGTACCGTTTGTCTGCAAGGACTTTTTATAGTTAAAAGCTGAGCTGCACAATTAATAACATTTTTACCATGATCACAGTTTTGGCTGCCACCATTTAATTAACCTGATTGTCTGCAATACTTACAGCTAAAATGTTGGCTTTGCTGCACATCTAATCAAGCACTTTCTCAATCAGCTTCACAGCCTCAAGTCCCTCCAACTCGGTCGACTGATGAGAGTGACTCATGTCGGAAGAAGAAAGTACTGTAGCTGAAAATTGGTCAAAACATTGGACAAGAAAAATGTGATGCCTTCATGCAATTCTCTCTCGACAGTGGCATTACCTACAACAGGGGTCGCCTAAGGAGCCTCTTGTCAGTGGCTCCCAGGCCTTTGAGAAAAAAGCAAACAATTCATTCTTTGTCCTGTATTAAACTCCAATTTATTGATCATGCATGTTTTCGCACTGTCTGCAAAAAACATTTGTTCTTTTCATTAAATTATTATTTCTTTGTTTTCTACAACTTCTTAACTTTAATGTGCGTCTTGTGCACCTCCCATGACCTCGGTGTGACCTGCTTCAGAGGGACAGCAGGACGCTGCTGCATTTTTAGCTGTGAGCTCACCCGTGATGTGGTTTCAAACATTCATGCAGCTTATCCAGCCGATGTTTTGATGAACTCTTTTAACTTTAAAACATCAGCTGCTGCTGCAAAGGGATGGAGAGTCAAACACTTTTAAAATGGAGGTGTATCGGCGATAAGCTTTGTCAAAGATGAGATAAACGTGGAGACGATAAATTCAGCGTAACTGTGACCTGGCTTTTAAAGTGGAGGGTATTTACACAAACATATCAAGGGGCTGTTTTTTATAATCATGTATGTGATGTGATAGCTGTCAGTCTCTCTCCCCCTCACTCTCTGTCATTGAGTGAGTACAAACTCAGGTGTGTGTGAGTTATTGTGTTAAATGTTTATCTGACATAGATCCCTTTGAAAGGATTTCAAGAGTGACAGGAAACTAACAACTGATTATTTATGGGAGAAAAGCTTTAAAAACACTGATGAGAGTTCAAAAAGCACCTCAAAGATCATAAGACTCCCTCATGATGATAATAAAATTGTGCATTAAAGGTGATCAGAATGCAGGAAATAATGATTTACCTTTAATAATGTCAGGGAAAGACCCTCTGTCCCCCATAAATAAATACGTGATCCAGTGGAAAAACATGAAGAAACAAAAAGGACAATAGCAGTGAAAACACAGGCTAATATTACATTACTATTATTTTTGTTGACAAGCCCTATTAATAAAGTAAACACACAATTGTTGTCATTTGTCTAAATTAAGTAATGCAATATAATATAACAATAATGCCAAGTTAAAGCAACAAAAAACAAACTGGTCATTTATTGTTTGTTTGAAAGTAGTGCAAGAAAAAAACAGATGTTTTCCCTAACATGATGAATAATTGTGATTAAATAATTGTGATTATCATTTTATCTGTATATGTGCAGTCCTAGTTAACGGGTACAGCAAGGTGCATCCTGGTATGGCTATTACAGTACATGATGACACTGAGTTTATGAGCATTAAAGCACGCTGTTTGTACTCACACAGTGTTATATATTTAAGCTTGTGAATTCACACACACAACAACTGTAAGTTAACAATAAGTAACATCTTCAGTTCACTACCAGCCCTGACTGTGGTGCACCTTATTTTTGCATCAATGTTCAGCTTTAAAGTTCAGACACAATAACACAATAACTTGAGTTTTTGGAGAAATTGAATGAAACAGCAGCTGAACCTTTTCATCTTAACTGAGGTGTATGAGGAACACTGCAGGATACATGCACATGTGTTTAAATGGCACCAAAGTTTGGGTATAGGCAGAGAGGATGTCCAAGAAGAGAAACTTCCCTATACCCATGCACATGAAAAACCTCTGAAAACATTTAACAAGTTCAGCAAACAGCTGGAAATGATCAAAATCTCATTCTAAGACCAATAGCAGAAATGACAACCAATGACATAGAGACAGTTTGGCAAGTTTTGCATGAACATTGGAACATGACAAAAGTGTGTCAACGTTGTCACCAAACACTTCATAATCACTCCCAAAATAATTGGGTGTCCTTCACATTGTTCCAAAATATGCTTTCATTTTCCTTTTGATCAGGAGTCAGGATTATTTAAGTCTGTATTTAGCTTTCTGTTACAATTTAATGTTTAAATTGGTGCTCAACCAAATTTTACACAGGTCACCAAGGAAAAGGGAATGACTTTAGTGATCAGTACCATTTATATTTAGACTGACTTTATTTGAGAATGATTATTAATGTTATGTTTCTAGATTAGGGCTGTCACTTTATATTCGATATTCGAATCGAACTGAATAGTAAATAAATATTCGAATGCAACATATTGAGTGGAATGGCAAATTAGGGCGCCTGGAGCAGTGAACTGTTTCATCCAACAGAGGGCGCTGTGAGCGCAGCCTTACCCTCAGACACATCCGCTGCTCTCTTGATCTCAGTAAACAAAGGGTTTCCGCTCCATTAACAGCACCAAATCATCTGAGGAGAGCTGTGTGGAAGAAGTTGTGGTTCTTCACCGTTGTAAGCAAACTTAAAACCAAAGACCAGGCTTTGGGTTAAGTGAAATGCAGTTTAGTCACTCGTCCTCCACTTATTTGTGGGCTCAGCCGTCGGCTTTTCATCTAAGTTATACAGCCGAGTGCAGCGGCGCTTCGTCAAGAGTTTAACCCTGTGTGGCTGTGTGTTTCAGCAGGGTCTTTACCGAAAGGGCAGATGGGGGGGATAATCTAATACCTTCCATTATTTGGGTGCTTGTCCGAAAACCGTTCGAGTTTGCTTTTTAGGAAAAGCAACAGCCTTATTCTAGATGTATAATTATGTTTATGTTTTTCAGAATTGATTTAATGTGTTTACATCTTTTCTATTCATTAAATTAACCACATCTGTGGCAACAAGATTCCCCAGTTTCTTATTCTCAAGCTTTGTTTTTTTTTGTCTTGAAGATTAGATACTGAATTTCAAGGTCAGGTCAACTCAACTACCAGGTTATTTTTTAAAACCCCTCAGGTCTGACAAACAGCCCCAGCTGTTCTCACAATGCTTTTATATATACAGTATATGTATATATATATAAAAAAATCAAAAACACTGAAGTTTATATTTTTATTTGCAATTATATGAAGGTAAGGGTGGAACTCAGAGGATTTTATGGCACTGAGTGGTTATGAACCAAACATTTAGATGTAAAATAAGAGGCAATATGAAAGCAAATTTAAAGGACCATAAATATCTTAGAAATTGAATTTCACAGAGCAGCATTAACCACCTGCTTCAAAGATAGGCATTCAAATGTTACCAGCAGTTAGAACCAAAGTAGCCGTTGCATGTAATTCAAAACGAACATCCTCCTATTTCCTGCCTCAATCAGAAAATACAAACAAAACCAGAAGAAGACATACCCTGAATAACTCAGACACACAGATACGTCTCAGGACACACACATGGCTTGGCATAGAGGCAATATTTCTATACGAGGCGTCTAATCCCAGGCCTCGCTGTCTGGCCTGTTTGTTTTTCTGTTTACTCTGGAATGTCAGACATCCGAGGACGCAGCAGAGAGGAAGGTCAAAACCGCAGAGCTCCAAAGACTCAACAAACATTATTAAAATCTAATTTGTTATTTAAGGTTTGTGGAAACTAGCGCAGTGAAACCATTAACGATTTCTCTGGTTATTTTTGTGTCCTTAGAGGTCTTCGTGCAGTTTAAACCTAAAGTACACACACTACTATGACACACACACAGAAACTAGAGGTCTACATAAAGCATGGGATACATGAAACAGCATATTCTCCAAATGCCCATTAAGCAGCAGCTGAAATGTAATTAAGGTTACAGAATTAACTAGAAGTGCTCATAGAGAACAACCCTACGCCAAGGCATAATTCAGAGATAATTCCTGAATTAGGTTTTAGCACAGATGAATAATAGAAATACTACTGGGTTGCAGAATACTGGCATTGCATCATGATGGCAGATAACAGCTTGAAAATTCAATTATCATATTATTTGCAGATCTGTAGATTTCACAACTGTATCTGCCACACTATGACAGAATCTACAACTATGCCACAATGTTTTACCTCAAAGTGAACTAGTAAGTGTGTTCAATTTAAGCAGAGATATCAGACATACATCAAATAAAAATCCTGTTTAATCTTAAATGTTTCAGTGAGCTGTAACAACCGAGTCTTTAGGTCTAAATTGAAGCCAATTCTCCTTTATGCACCTGAGATGTAGTTTTGTGTCATTTCATGCTCTCTCTCTCTGGAATATTTAAGGCAATCATCCCTCAATCCTGCTGAGGATGTCACACATAGACTGTCACAATAAGAACTAAAAAAGCACTCAGACCAAGCAGCTCAGTTACAGCAGTGGTTGTAAAAGATACAATTCTGGATGGGGCTTCGCTCATGTCTGTCCATGTGGAGAACGTCTCCGCTGGCATTGCAAGGGAAGCTGGGAAATGTAGTGACATACAGACAGGGAGAAAACTGTTGGTAATCTTCCTTTAAAGAAAGGAAAGCCTCCATGGTCACTGAAAAAATTTGAAACTGACAAAAGTAGTAATGAATAAAAATTTACTAAAAATCAACTAATGAAAAGCAGACATTGCTTTTGAGCTGTGGTTCGACAGAATTATTTAAAAAAAAAAAAAACAAATGAAACTGGCCTCGACAAAAACGATGGTACCCATAACCTAATATTTGTTGCATCATTGGAATCAGGTGATTTCTAACTCACAATGAGACTTCTGCACCTGTTCACAGGTAGTTTGGCCCACTCTTTATGAGCAAACTGCTCCAGCTGTCTCAGGTTTGAAGGGTGTCTTCTCCAGACTGCATGTTTCACATCCTTCCACAAATGTTCAATAGGATTTAGATAAGGACTCATAGAGGGTCACTTCAGAATAGTCCATTGTTTAGTTTGTAGCCATTCTTGGGTGTTTTTAGCTGTGGTTTTTCGATCATTATCCTGTTACAGAGACCAATGACCTGTGGCTGAGACCCAGCTTTCTCACACTAGGCAACACATTTTGCTCCAGAATGCCTGGATAGTCTTGTGATTCCATTGTACCCTGAAAAGATTCAAGACACCCTGTGCCCGATGCAGCAAAGCAGCCCCAGAACATAACTGAGCCTTCTCCATGTACCAACCATTTTCTCCCCTCTGTAGTCTTGAAAAACACTGACGTCAGTTTTCAAATCAACAACAGTTCGCGTACTAACAAAAAGGGGGAACAACCCTCAAAGCAGCCGAGGAGAAATGAATGGGATTCGCCATTATGAGCTGCAGTGTTTTTTATGACATCAATCTGGATCGGATCCAGATTAAAGGTGTAGTCAGTGATGTGGGAGAAAAACAGTGGAAAGGTTGTTTATAATCGAATTTAGACCCGCCTCTCCCTTCATAACTCACCCCTGGCTCCACCCCCGAAAGCTGATGGACGTGCATCGTCATGGAAACGGCCGTAAAAACTGTGTAGCTGACCAACGTAGCTAAGGTAACTCTGACTCGTCAGACAACTTGACTGACAATATCAATAACATCACGACAACAGTACATTCTGGCAGATTAGACAATAAGATGAATGCCAGACGGCTGTTACTGTTATGTGAAGCACCACAAAGCTAATGTTGCTTACCTGTCCAGCACGAAGACGGCGACGTCTGCGTCCATTTTTCAGGTCTTTCAGTTCACCGATAGTCTTGAATGGCAAAAAAAATGGATGTGTTCATGTGCTGTTTTTTTTTAACTGCCTCATGATCTCACAGACAAAAACATCATAAAATACACAGTCAGATGAATCCTCAATGTGACGATTTAATTAAGATAATGGATGGAGGAACACAGAGATCTCATAAAAACCCCACTTTGTGTTCTGTGTTCAGAAAACAGCCAGAGTTTTTTGCTTGCAAGGGTAAGGGTGAGAAAACAGAACAAACATGGACAGGGTGCTGAGAGGGGTGTTAGGGCTGTAATATATCTTCAGCTCCACAAAGAGACACCATTCTTGTAGAAACGACAGACGCTGTGAAGACTATCCCTGTAGCAGGCATGAGGGGAACATGTGTTGCTGTGTGTGTGTTTGAGAGCCTTTATATGTGTGTGTGTATGTGTTTATGTGTGTGTGAGTATGCGGTGCACTCATTAGTGGAAAGCCTTGGTGCAGACTAGCTCCAGTTACAGTAGTAAATGCTCTCTTTGAACTTTTAATAGAGCCCTGAAACTCAACCAGGCCTTAAAAACACTGATCTGCAGGGAAATAAGAGAACATGGGGAGAGATGAAGAGGAAATAAACGACACAGAATTTATATTTAAAAGCACGAGGTGAGCTAAAGAGTTACAGTAAACTGGATAATTTACAACAACACTGCCACTGTTGCACTCTGGGGTCACAAAATGTAAAGTATGATGACAAAGAGGTCATTAATGCCAATGAAGCAAAACATATATAAACACACACCTGTTGCTCTCTGAAGAGGGCTGAAACATGCCAAAGCATAATGGGAATATCTCAAAGTACTCTGGAAGGCTAACACAGATACATCATTATCCTCATTAAAGCTTAGCACAAGCACCTGTGTGTGTGTGCATTAGCGCGGTAATTAAATCAAGAAGACCTCACTTTTGTGTGTGTGTAGGTGGGTGGGTATTTATCTGGGTGGGTGTCTGTGTTGCAGAATCCTCTGGCATGCATTGCAATAAACAGATGTTGAGTCTTTATGAGGTCTTTACAACAGGTTCAGCTGTGCCCCGAGTGTATGTGTGTGTGAACATGTTAGCATGGGTGTGTGTATGTGTGTGTAGGTATGTCTAAACATACATAAGCTTAACATGGAAACCCCTCATCAGTGAACCATAAAGACCACCACAAATGGAAATGAACAGGAAAGGTGCGGCATTCTTCCTCAGTGTTTAGACATTTTTAATTAATTCAATAATGGCTACCAAATGCTGCAAGTTGCCATAGTTAAGAAATAGGAGTGGGTCATGTTTTTTTTACTTTTGAGACATTTACTTATTAAAAGAAAATACAGCTTATTTAACTCTAAGTAGACAGAGAAATGCCTTTTTAAAGAAAATAACCCTTCAAATTCCTTTAATTTCTTGAGGTTTATTATGTCATAGCTTTACAGCCTCCACCTACATTTGCATTTTCTGCTCATTGCAGGAAGACACCATGACTGTGTTGAAAGTCAACGCTGTGGCCTTTAACTAGGGATGCACAATATTAGCATTCCATATCAGTATCGGCTGATATCAGCCGAAAATGTCAAATAACAGTATTGAAAATTTTGCAAATATATCGACCATACATATTTCATCCATCAGCTTTAAAATCTACAAAATATCCAAATCATCAGTTTGCTTCACGTTATCATCACAGCATGCGTAAATTTAAAAAGTTAAGATTTTCTATTTTTTCAAAAGTTTAAAGGAAAAGTTCGGTTTCTACAGCTTTCACATTGTTTATAGAATGAAGTAGAACAATATACTCACCCAGAAGGCTTTCCTGATCCAAACAGTGCTTCAGGAGATATTTAGATCCAAAATCGAGCGGGGGAAATCTGTATAATGGTAGCACACGGGGCATGTATATATAGCGCCGCTCCTAAAACTGCATTAATCGTCCAAAAACTCATTAGTTTCCCTAATATTCCATCATGGTCCGCTCACACTACTCCTCCATTACAGTCTGTGTCCCCCCAGACATGTTTTTGTAACTGTGCCGACCTCTGAACTGAAGAAGAAGAACGTTTTTCTCTGCGCCTGTGCAGTACTCTCTGGAGCGCTGCCTCCGTGTCCTCCTTTCGATGAGCTCCTCATCTGTAAACTCTGCCTCAAAACTATAAGGACACCCGTCATATTCAATGTTCTCCTCCTCAACATCTTCATCCAATAGATAATAGTCCATTTTGCACAAAACTGGAAGAAGAAAGTTTTTGAGTAGCCGGCGGTCGCCCCTGAAACAATGAGCCGCACTGCACAGGCGCGGAGCGAGCGCTCTTCTTCTTCAGTTCAGAGGTCAGTACAGTCACAAAGATATGTCTGGAGCGACACAGACTGTCGTGGAGGAGTAGCCCGAATGGACCATGATGGAATACTGGTGAAACTAATGAGTTTTTGGACGATTAATGCAGTTTTAGGAGCAGCGCTGTATGACCCGTGTGCAACTATTATACGGATGTCCGCCGCTCAATTTTAGATCAAAATATCTCCCGAAGCACTGTTTGGATCAGGAAAGCCTTCTGCATGAGTATATTGTTGTATTTCATTCTATAAACAATGTGAAAGCTGTGGAAACCGAAACTATTATCCTTTAAGATGGTTCGTTAAAAAAGAAAAATGGGGTTCTAGATTTGTGAACTGAATTGTAATGCTGAACCTCAATAAAGAGAAGTTAAAAAAAAATGTTGGCTGAAAGTAGCTGCCTGCCAACAAAAAAATACTTGTTTGTCAAAACAAGGACAATTGAGATGTGTTAAATATAATATTACATTAAGATTTGTGTAAATAGACACATACTAAAAATATACTGGCGTGAACACTGCTGATGTTTCAGAGGAGCACTGAATGCTACAACACTTTATGGTTGATATTATGCTACCAAGTTTGTTTTAGAATAATGTCATTGCTTTATGATTGATCAGAATATCACATACTGTAAGGATCAACACAAATATAACCTCTTAATTTAAAGCACATGTAAGTACTTTCTAGTTCTTATGATGGTCAGGATGAACTGTCTGTATGGTTACTCACATGAACTAAATTCAAAAAAGACATTTTTTTAATTTACCTTCAGTTCAGAAACAGGACAAAAAAAAATCCTTAATTATGATGTGGCTATATTTTAAATCAATTCCCCGAGGGACACCATCTAAGGTTGTTAAAGTAACCAAAAAAAGGCCACAAATTCATCACACTCACTGAAATGACTTGGCAATGATTTCAGCAGCTCAGCTTGACTGCTATGAAAAGGTGAAGTCTGACGTGCACGCCACTCAGTTAATCAGAAATTTAGCAAAGGCTCAATTGTATCATTAACACAATGTGGGCCTCCACAAAAACACCATATTGTACTGCAATGAATCAATACACCTTTACTGTATGACGCTAAGCTTTATTATTACATCCCTGCTTTCACAGCTTCTGCTGTTGGGTAAGGCTAAAGCTGCCAAGAGCTACATTTCATTTTATTTGTGGAGAAAAAGTTTTGCAGATTTCTTTTAGGCTAAGTTCACACTCTGACGGGTACATTTGAATAGGTATTCCTCCTCTGTTTTTTTAAAAAACAATCCTGTTCACACCAGGGGCCTGTTGCACGAAAGTAGGATTCAGGCTAAATGATTAAGCCTGGCTCATCGAATCCAAAACAAGGGGGTTCAGGCTTATTTGGTTGCACAAAAGACCAAACGAGGATGAGAGCACAGGAATTCTTCAAGCCAGGTTTAACCCATCCTGGATCAGTGCGCGCACGCAATTACTCCAACAGACCCCGCGATCGATCACAGAATCACTGATTCACCATGACAACAAGAACGGCGTGCTTGTCTCCATCGAAGCAGAAGTCCTCATGGAGGCGTATTAGGAGGTAAAAGACCAAATTAAAAGAGAAAACATCGCCACAGCGACACAACAACAACGACAGCTCTGCGGACTGCAGTGCACTGATACACACTCAGCTGAAACATCACAATATCGATTTAAATAGTTCATTAAAGTCTCCAGAATCAAAGTTGTGCCCTTACATGAATTTGTTAAAATTGCACTTGAAACTGAAATTGAAACATTCACATTTACTCTTTATGCTACATGCTGCTGTTGGATATGTGTGCAAGTGTGCACGAGTTTGCGCATGCATGCAGAGCCGTCTCTATCTAACGTTGGGCCCTAAACGAGATTTTATATGATGCCTCCCTCCATCTGTGATTTTTATGCTTACAGACGAAATCAAATAGCATTGTTTTTACCATTGTCTTTAATTTATAAAAAAATGAGTCACCAAATTTGCATGCTCAACAAATAGCCTTAATACAAAAAATTCTGTTATAAGAAATACCTTCACCACAAAATAAAAACCCTTAAAATAGGTGAACAAATAATAAACATTGTAATAAACTGTAACTAAAAAAATCATCATCAGATACTTCAAATGACCATGTAGTTAGCATAACAATAACCCTGTACATAAACATTTACACTATGCAATAACTGTACATTAACATTTAAATCATTGTGAGCTTTTATATTTTAAAAGTCAATAGTAATCATTTGTTTTAATTTAATTACACTGAGAGTGTTTTGTTTCACTGATTTTATCATTTGATTTTGTTTATATGTTTTGATTCTGAGCTTTGTATGTTGAGCTCTGTGTAACTTCAGTTTTAAAGGAGCTGAAGGTTTATCTGCTCTGATTTATCCTAATTCACTAAACACCATGTAACTCTTTGACTTTTACACTAACTAATATGGGATGTGCATTTTATACATATTCTATGGATAACTCTTATCTAATGACTGCAAAATCATGTAAAATCATAATTTCATCTAAAATCACTGCAATAAATGATGACAAATGTTCAAATAATGACAGTGGGTCTTGTTGAATGTGATAACGATGTGTGGTGGGCAGTGGAATAAAAACTGGTTTCAGTTTGTGGGGACTGCTGACTGAGAAAAGGGATGGGATTAAATAAATCCTGGAACTTAGGCTGGTCTGGAGCAGGCTAGAGCTAAAGAATAAACCTCCATGGTAACATATATCAAAACATTTCCCACTTCTCCCCATCCGACTTTTGTGCAACCAGATCATGGATTAATTGATCCAGGATAACCAAGATATCCCGGCTTAATCCCTTATCCTACTTTCGTGCAAGAGGCACCTGATTTTTTAAGAAAATCTCAGTCTCCATATAATTTTAGTGCCAAAGCTGTTTTTCATAATTATTCCAACGCAAGTCTGGCTGGTGTTGGTTTAACTCATGGTGATGTTGGCAGGAATACTGAGTAAATATTTCTTCATTACCTGAGCCAAGGAGGTTATGTTTTTGTCAGGGTTTGTTTGTTTGTTCGTCTGTTAGCAAGATTATGCAAAAACTACTGGATGGATTTGCATGAAAATGTTACCAGAGGTGTGGTTTCATCCAAGAAAGAAGCCATTACATGTTGGTGCTGATCTGATCCAGATGAATGTCACAAAAAATATGAATGTTTATAACAGCTAATCCCATTCATATATGGCATTACGAGAATCGTAGTTTATATGCAAAATTACGTGTAGTTTTTCAAGCTTATGTCACTACATTTCCCAGCGTCCCTTGCAATGCGAGGGGATAGGAGGAAGAAATTTCCAAAGGAGCCTCTTAATCACTTGAAACAAGGTTGCTGATGATGTCAAGATGGACATAGTCTGTCATAGCAGAAGTGTGTGTTTTTGTGCGAGTGTAACAACCTAACCTCGATATTCCACATAGATGGATTGTACTGAAGTGCTGTGGCTTTGTACCAACCGACAGGCTCGTGACTCGCCCACATCACCAACATCTGTACAAGCAGCAGCAAGCTGGTTCAGTCAGCAAGTTACAAGACCCACTGCTGACTATGTCATTCTATTGTATGATATTTTAATCACTCTTCTTGCAGATTGATTTTTCATTCCACAATGTGCGTATAAAATAAAAACAGGACAATTATGTTAGGTGAAAATCACAATTTATGGGTGGAACTGAGCTGCTTGGTGGAGGTCTGTGCTCTCGGAGAGCTTTCTAGTTCATACTTAAATTCAGTGTTTTCAAAAACACCTGCATGTGTAAATAAGCTTAGAGTCAGAAAACTGTGGCTGTTCATTTGCAGGTCTAGACTCAAGTGTAATGTTAAAGACAACAGAAACATTAAAATTAGGGCTGCACAATAAATCACAGCTTTATTGCTATCGCAGTTCAATCTTTTATTGAACAAAAACGGACAAGTCTTGATTTTCACAGTAAATTAGATTTTTTTGCCCAAAAACTCTACTGTATGCTTCATGTCTTAAAATGTCAGCAATTATTCTGTACAGTCAGGTGAAACTCAAGCTAGCCATCAGGTACCTGGTTGTTGGCTAAGTCTGTTGTACACTTTACCAACAATCTGAAGGTTGCAAGTCGAGCTCAGCTCATGCTGTCACATGTTGATGTGTCCTCGGAGAAGACACTTGACCCCAACGTTCTCCCACTGCTGTGTCAGTGGCATGTGAATGGGTATGAAGGGTGTAGATGTCTTAGTAAATGCGAAAGGAGAACTTAGAGGGAACCTTCAGTGAGTAAAGGTAAGAGGGAATAATGGGTGTGAACAGGTAGATGTGATGTATGAAAGTACTTTTGAGTAGTCAAAAAGACTGAGTGCATTACAAGCTCAAGTCCACTACCACATGCCATTTACTCTTAGAGCAGGTGAAGCAGTGTTAGTGGCATCACAAATTTTTAGTGTTGGTATGCTAGGCTACAACTTTCCTCATCCCCTTTATATTCCTGTTAAATGATCGGTTTTACAAAGGATGCACAATGATCGATATGGGTGCTGGCAGATGATTGCCCAAAGGTTTTGTAGTAGATACAAATTGTTTTACTGATGTTTACAGACAATAATTAAGCTGCTTAAATTGTCCATAAATCAGAATCAGTTTTTATTGCCAATTATGCAACACATACAAGGAATTTCAGTCCGTCAGCCGTTTTCTCTCTAGTACAAGGAGGTAAAGACAAGACAAAATAAGATAAAGGTAAATGTAGAAAAATAGGGAATAAGATTGAATAAATAAAATTGAAAGAAATATAAATGAAGAAAAATTCTAAACAAATGCAGTGTATGTAAAAAAAAAGTATATACAAGCATCAGGGAATATTTACAACTAAAAGGGAGGAAAGTGCAGCTGTGCAGTGACTAGTGCAACGATTAGTTGTTGAAAAGGTGAAGCAATTATTACTAAAAAAGCACTCAGAGTGCGCAGACCTCCGCCAGCGCCACAGTCCTCACCAATATTGTGATTTTCAATTTAGATACTTGACCATGAAAACATACCATTAGCAATGGGATTCATAATGATATCTATTTTTGTTCAGTAGTTATTCACAAAAATCACATCTTTCGTCATGGCGAATCCAGATAGTGACCCGGATCACTCCCAAAATCTAATCATTTGTTCCTTGTCCCAATACGGACATTTCTTGAACATTTCATCAAAATCCATCCATAACTTTTTGAGTTATGTTGCTAACAGAGGAACAAACAAACAAACTAACAAACACACAAACTAACAAAAACAACAGACACTGGCAATAACATAACCTCCTCGGGGAGTTAAAAATTGCGGCTATGAACTGTTTAAAATGGTGACTGCGGATGGAAAGACATTGCTCCTGTGCCGGCTTGTCCTGGTCCGCAGGGCTCTGAGGTGTTTGCTGGACAGAAGCAGTTCAAAGAGTCCATGAGCAGAATCACAATGGTTACCTCAGCGTTACTGAATGTCTACTTATGTAACTCGAAGATGTCAATTATTAAAAACTAAATTAATTATTAATTAATTAAATTCATAAACAAGTGGTGCAATAATATGGAGGGACACGTTTTTTTTATATTCTCATGTGCTCCATGTACTCTATTCTTACACAGTGATCCTCAGCTTGTGGAATGATAAGCTTTAAACTATCACGAGAGCTACAATAATAAACATAACTAATGAATATAAAAGTTTTTTCTTCCCAATAAAAATCTATTGTTCAAAGCAGGTTTCAATTAGGCCTGTCATGATAATCAATAGATCAACAGACCACATGATAAACTAGAAAGCACTTGGAGCGCGCAGACCTCCGCCAGCACTACAGTCCTCAGCCATATCGTCATTTTCACCATAAATATTAGTCCTACCTTTATTTTATCTAAATATTTAGATTCTTTGACCATGAAAACACACCATTAGCAACTGGATTCATAATGATATCTATTTTAGTTCAGTAGTTATTCACAGAAATCACATTTTCGCCATGGCGGCCAGACACTGATCCCGATCAACACCAAAATCGAATCAAATCTTCCTTTTCCCATGCTGAACACTTCCTGAAAATTTCATCCAAATCCATCCATTACTTTTTGAGTTATTTTGTTCACGGACGGACAAACTCTCCCGAAAACATAATCTCCTTGGCAGAGGTAATAAAAACGTCCTCGATAAGTTTGCTGGTCTCCTTAAAAAACATGCATGTTTGTTTCCCTCCTCTCTTTCTACCAAACAGGCTGGATGAGAAGATTGTTCACTCCGTACATCTGTCTCAACATCGGGGTGTGATGATTCTCCAGCGGAATGAGCAGAGTGAGAAATCTGTCAGTCATTCAATCTTTGTAGGGGTAGGCGGAGCCGCTCGCGTGTACACACAGAGCTGCAAGTGAGGGTCATAAGGAGTAACAAGGAAACAAACACTAATATGAATGATGGCACGAAAGCGATGGTTCCTAGGCTGGCTGTCACAGCCCCAGTGTGGGAATATTTTAGGTTTAAAACGAATAAACAAGGTGTGAGCTCATGAATACCGACAAGCCGATATGTCTCATTTGTTTGAAAGTAGTGGCAACGAAGAAGGGGAGGTACAGCACAACCTTCATCCTCCACAGTCAGTACTTACTGAAACGTTTAGTCTTTTCACAATAAAATTGACAATAATATTGTTTATCAGCAATAATTTTTTGGACAGTTATCGTCCAGCAAAATTTGTTATCGTGACAGGCCTAGTTTCACTAATAGACTCTGAAACATCTGATCGTCCTTTTATGATGGACTACTTCATAAACACGCAGGACCACAAATAAAACACCATGAGCTGTAATCTTTGGTGATCTATTTCACCTGCATTTAGTGAAAATATCTGCTGACACAAAAGCCTGCTCAGTGATGGGAATTGGAGGTTCATCGGACAGGCCTGTTTGTTTGACTAGGAGCTGTTTACAGAGATACACGCTGCAGGGCTGAGCGACAGCCTGAGAAAATACCTCTGATAACCCACCATCAGGCAAAGAAGGCAGCTGCAACTTCCCTGTCACAACGTGTTTCAGACAATCAATAAGAAATTAAAACTACAGCTCAAATCATTCTCCTAGTTATAATACATTTATCAAGTAACTCAAATCTTTTGCAATTACCTTTTTATGATTTCTGGGACTTTAAACCAACACAGTCAAATCAACGTTACCTTTTTCAGCTTGAACATTAGACTCATTCATACAGTGGGATCTGATTCTTAATCAACATTATTGCAGTTCTGATAAATTAATTAAAGCCAAAGAAGTTTTTTTACATCTTTTAATAACACTCTACTTCTTATTTCTAAGTGCTTTTATTTGTAACAAATCTGGAAAAGATTCCCGACTCTGAGCTCTGGGTCTGCAGTATTAAAGGTTCACACGAGGCTGCAGCTCTGTAAACTGTTAATGTCTGGAACTGTTGACCTCTACGTGGCTCCACAACAGGGACAATCAGCGCTTCCACTGAGGACGCAGAGGTCACATCCCCAGAAACATGTTTACACATTTGTAGCCTGATATGGCCGAATTGTTTGTTGTACATTTCCAGACACTAATGCAACTCACTTTTTGTTAAAAACTTGATTGAAAAGGAGCTGAAAGAAGAATAGTCTTATATGATCTGCCCTCTTTTTACAAGACATTAATTATCAAAGACAATAATGAAACAGGCAAAGAAAGCTCTCACATCCCACAATAAAATACTGAGGTCCACTTACTATATGATCACAAAAACGAACCTGACATTACACAAACAACAAAAACCTTGTTTTCAAATTTCATCACATTATCTCAACATCATGGTTTTCATTATAACTTGCTTGATTTAGATTCCTTGATTTCTTAATCTCGATCCTCCTTTCGCAGTCACGCAACTTTGCAAATAATTGGTTTGATGGATCTCTATCTTGTCTTCTATTGATTGCCATTACAGCTCTTTTTTGTAAAATGCTTTTTTTTTTATCACTATGGCAGCATTTTTGTAAATATAAGTCTAACAATACAATGTATACAGCTGATGTAGAGCGACACACCCCAGTCAGAAGTGCAAATAAATTGATTATTACAGGGGCTAAATAACTGTTCACACTGGGGCATCCATCTTCGATTGTCAACTCGAGGGAGGTGAGGTTTCACCGAGTTCCCAGTAGAAAATTCTCACTTCGGGGTGCGTTCCAGTTGCAGTTTCCTACTCGGAACTCGGACATTCCTTCTTACGACAACTGGAATGCACCAAAAGACGTGACCCAAGCCAAAGCGTGTGTTTGTTGTAATGCTAATAAAAATGCAGCTCAGACCTTCCTCAGAACTCTGCATTGCTTTACAACTTCTTTTTTCAACAACTTACGAGGTAATGTATCTCTTTCTAGTTACTTAGCGGTAGTTTTTGATGTGTGACAACAAGCAGTTTTTGGAAAACTTAGTATCGTAGTTTTGTAGCCAGCTGTCCGACCCGACCACGAAGCTAAGGAATAGCATTTATAGATAACCTATTTTGATGCTATAAAACTCATCTTAAAGTGTGTATTTTGATCAGGCATATATCTAAAATTGAGACTTTTTTGTAATTACTTGAAAACTCCTAATAGCATCTTTAAGATTCAACAATAACTTGTTTACATTAAACCATTTCGTTTTTGTTTTCCATCTCCTGGCCACATCTAACACCTGTCAATTTTTTGCTGGAATAAAACAAAGTATCATCTGCGAAAGAGATTATTTAAGCAGTTTTGACACTCACAAAATCATTTACATACAAAATAAAAGTTTGGGTCCTAAGAGTGGTCTCTGAGGTACCCCACAAGTGCTGTATTTATGTTTTGGTTGATTTTACGTCATTTATTTCTACATCCCAAGTCAGATTACCGCCAGAATCAAATAACTTATAATGATCAACATTCATTTCAAGATGTAATCAAAATCTGTGGAAAAGTGAATTATTAAAAATGTGGAAGACTGCAGGATCTCACAATGTTAGTAAATCCTTAAAAAAAAAAACTCCTGGGTAGGCATTCTGATGTGGATCACTATCAAATCAAACAATTTTTCTCTTGTGCAACGAGCGACACTCACTGGAAATTTTTATCAAAATTGCCTCTTAACCTCATCAGTTTTCTTGTTAACCAGCTAGTTAAAAACAACGGCTGACTTGCTTTCCATTGATGTGCCACTGCTCTAATGACAGACTTTTAAAGAAGTACTTGCTGATCTTTGGTGTCAAACAAAGATACTCTCCAAATGTGTGTGTGTATATGTATGTGTGTGTATATGTATGTGTGTGTATATATGTATTTATATACACATTTCACATATTGAGTTACTTCCATTTGCATATCTAACTGATCACATATGCCACACATTTATGTTGTAATTCCTTGATTATTGCCTCTTGATTAAATTTTTGGGTGGGAACAGATCAACATCAACAAATATCTGCTCTAACAGACTTTTCAGAGTTGTGAGCACATACTGAAGTTATGCTGGCAGTGCTTAAGTCCAGTGAATCTTCTGCTAATAAAACAACACTCACCACCTGAACCTTTAGTAACGCAGAGCTGAGTCCTGCAGGTTTTATAAGCAAATAAAAGTCCTCATCGGAAGAGTCTGGAGACGTAAACTATGAAAATATCCATTTATTGTGTTCTCTCCTTCTATCAGCATCTGTTTTTAACAGGAGAAGAGATTTGTGAAGGGAAATAAAAAATGAAACTCTGCTTTTTTTCCCCTTTCACAATAAAGTCCAAGACAGATGACAGCTGTGGACACACAGAGTGCTCGCTGCACGTTTTATCGCCTTCACCCATAAATACAAGACGCAGAGTGGAAGAAATATGGTCAAAATAGACGATTTATGGCACAGGGCACCGGGGGGAGTCTGGAGATTTCTTGGACAATATGAAAATAAAACTGCTATAAAACTGCACGGGCCTTGATTGTGGTCTATGGGGAGACATGGAGGGCCTCCAACACAGCTAACTTTATTACTTCATCTGAGAGAGCGAGAGAGACATCAACAGATTCAGAGACCATTACAGTCAAAGCACTTTTCCCAAAGTGGCCACAGACTCCATCTGAAGACCCCAAGACCCTTTTCACACAAGATCTGAGAACAAAGTGGAGGGCACAAACTTCTCATTTCACTTCATTTTGCATTTTTAGACGGCCACTCTGGTGTTTGGGACTTTAAACAAATCTTAATGGCATAATTTAATAGCAGGCATCACAGTTTGAACCATAACATGGATAGTAGTTGAATAAACATCAAGAACAAATTGTAGAATTAATGGTTTTACAGCAAAATGGATTCTTGTTAATGTAAGTGGTTGGTAACCTTAAGGGTTCACAGAAGGTTAAACTGAAGCAATTTTAAAGCACCTTATTTTCATGGCTTTCCAGCACCAGTAGTTGTTTTAAGTTATGAATTTATTAAGGGTGTAACGAAATTTCATGCCACAAAATTTCGCAAAATAAAAAAGTGACAAGTTAAAATTCAAAGACACACGAAATAAAAGCACAAAATAAAAAACTAGTGATGTTTACCCTCCTCACCTCCCGTAGCAAAACACTTGCTTCAATATGGAGGAAGACGAAGTGGAGGAATTAGCTGACGCTCCTTCGCCAAATAAATCGGTTGTGTGGACCTATTTTGGCTTCCCATGTAAAAGACGAGAGAACGGTGAGAAGATTGTGGACAAAACAACAACCGTGTGCAAAATATGCCGCTACAGTTCGCCGTATACTGCAGCGAGTACGACTATCAACTACTTTGAACTGGAGACAGGCTGCAACTGTATGTTTGTGGAAGTCCTGATTGTTACAACAACAAAGCACTTTTTAGTGAGATTTTATGTTTGTATTTGCACTGTAGTCTAAATAAGGGGGAAAAAAAAACTTTTTAAGAGCATTTATTTTGTTCTGATGCAGCAATATTTTTTGTATGTCTGCATTAGGAAGAAAATAAAGAAAATGAGATTTTTGCACAACTTCCTACCGTTGGAGATTTTCTATAAGCTTTATTTTGTATCGTGAGTATTTCGTATCGTGAGCCCTGTTTCGTATTTCGTTTCGTGAGTTGAACATTTTGTTACACCCCTAGAATTTATATTAATTAATCAGTGGTTGGCAACTGGCAGCCTGGGGGTAACATATGGCCCTCTGCTTCCTTTCATGCAGCCCCGAAATATCCACACACAAAAAAGCACTTACAAGAAAAAAGACTGAATCTGCATTTCAGTGGTTGGGTCAGACTGACTATTGTAACACTGTGTACACTGTGAAATGCACTACGGCATGAAAATAGAAGTGTTTGTCCTACAGTCTTTAATGACTGATTTTTTTCCATTTTGTACAATTAATTATTTGACTTAATTTGTAATAATGATATTAAATCACACAATATTAATCCATTTGGGGAAATAAGTGAGGCATATTGACTTTATTCACCAGCAACCAAGATTTTTGGTTGCTACTTTTGCTGGAGCATTTTTGCTCAAAATTGGACTTAATAGTAAAATAAAGATAAAATCTATTGATATAAAAACATCACAACAGTATATTACATTGAAAAGAAACATCTACACAGTGTTAGGCTTATTAAATTTAGCATTAGAGTTTTTTTGTTTTTGAAAATATGATTAATTATGAATAGTAGAATAGTATTTATGGTTTTATTGTTATGAGGTATTTTTGATGATTATTTTGACAGTGTCTTTGTTATATATTGGCCCTCTGAATCAGAAAACAACAATGTGGCCCTCAAGGTAGTCAAAGTTGTCCTTCCCTGATAAAATGAATGTTTACTCAAGATAATAATTTCTATTATTTTATTGCATGAGATGATACTGGAGTAAAAAGAGTGAAAACAATATTATACCAATAGCTCTACTATTTTTACATAAAAAGAGCGGCTTCCTTTTCGCTTACAAGTGTCAAGAAGTCGGTTGGTAAACAAAAGCTTTCACTAGATTACACGTGTCACCAAAACAGATTTAAAAAAGCCACTATATTATTACAAAAACAATCTTTACAAATAATCATATCCTTAGAAAAACTGTAAAAACAGAAATGTGAGACTGTGCCAAAGATTTTCATTTCCATGTGAGATTGTTTAATGAGGACAGCAGAAAACTGCTACTGGCATCTCAAAAAACAGTTAAATATGCCAGTCCCATCAGCTGAAATTAGTGTTTTCTGGATTTCTTTTGGAGTGGTAGCGGGAGGTTGTGTTGGGGCAGTGGGCTACCCAAAAAGAATGGAGGGAGAACACTGAAAGCACGAGTGAAACTCAATAATTCTATTCAAAAAGAGCTTAATCCAGTAAATTGGATACATTGCTTTTTCATCTTTGCAAAAATTACAACAGCTGGAGTGTGTTTATACAATCATTGATTTATTTGGGTTTCTAACAGGAAAATGTAGAATAAAATAAATAATAAGGCAAATAAAAAGAAATCATAAATCAATGAAGTTACATATTAAAATATCCATAAGGCTTATTTTCTACACTATGGGAGTTGTAGTTTTCAGGTGTGGAGATATATTGAGTTTTTGAAAAGCATTTATATTTTTTAAAACAAGATCGATTCTACCATCTGTATCAATATAGTTGTTAACGTGCTAAAATAGCAGTGAGTGAATCTACTTTCTGTGATATTCTCCTGACTGTGTTTGGCTCTTCTTTCTTTCTTCCTCTCCACAAAATCAAAATAACACTTCAGTCAACCCCATCCTCTTCATTTAGAACTACAGTCCCATCAGCAGAGCCAACGTGGAAGGAAAGAAAGACGCCACTTTTACAGAAGAGCAGGAGGCTGGATGCTCAGATGAAAAAAGGGACTCGACGATTTGTGAAGATTTCAGATGAGCACCAGAATGATGTTTCTTGCCGAGAATGCTCAATAAGTTGAGCATGATTAATATTTTAACATTTTCACAAAAGCACCATAAAATGCAGATATTAAGATGATGTAAAATGGTGACCTACAGCAATAAAATCTCTCTGCAATCAGCCCTCTGCATCAAAATGAGTCTAATTCAGGCTTCATTAACTTTTAATCTATGATAGTTTAGCATGCTTTATTTCTTTTAACCAAGTAGATATGTTTAGGACACATAAACTGACAGCTTGGTTTTGTTAAAGGTAAATAAAAGTATCATTATGAATTTGTTTACTCAAAGATAGAAACATGAGTAAATGCAAAGAGTTATTCTCCACCCCGAGCGATTCCACAGTTTTTGTGCACTTCTGCCGCTCAATATTAACTAAATTCAGCATCATTATTTCATAAACCCACTGATTTTACATCTCTCATATCATCCTATTACCCACTTATTGACACTTTGACAGCAAGGTGGATATAATGATATGGTTAAAAAAACTATATTGTCAGTCACCTTAACATGCAATTCTCTTATTTTAAGAATTGTTGGGACCCATTATCTCAATCCTTAAACTCCACGGGATCACCGCCGCCCCACAGCAGCAATGTTCAACTTTTTTTTGCTAATATTTTCATCACTGTACTGTGGATCTTTATAAGCACAAATGAGTTTGGAAGCTCCCTCTTTAGTCAGTAGTGACAAATCAAGAGCAGACAAAGCTAAAAAGAGACAAATTAGTTACCAGTCAGCTCCCCAAAAAAATAAAAAGGAGATGTGAGCGATATGATGTGGCCCTTTGTAACATTTGAGAGACTCAAACTGCTTTCAAGAGTGGCAAAAGAATTTTAAAGAGCAAAAAACCTTCTGGAAGATGAGTTTTTATGTAAATCATTTTTCCTGTGAGTTTCTTTCTACTTTTATTTTTCCCTTGACGGCCAAGGCTTGGCAGAGCCATACATAATCTTTTTTTTGTTGCTGATTGATTAGTGATTATATAATACACCGATGATGGGGTAGGACGAGATAAGCCGGGCTTATTCCGACTCCATTTCAAATATCGAACAGCATTAATACGTATAGAATTTCTGAAGATATTTTCATTTTTTGTTGCTTTTTTTAACTTTAATAGTTTATTATTCCTATTTTCAAAATAAAGATTATCAAATAAAATAAAATCAAATATTCCGATACCATAAGATTTGATCATCATTTATCAATCCTGGTTTGGATGAAGTTTTATATAATTCCATTTTGATGTTTTGTTTGTTTTTCCTCTTTGGTCAATTATTTCATACATCTGTCTTACATCATAACAGCAAAGATATTTGATATGTCAAGCTGTCCTGAATAACCTTGACAGGGTTAAATTTCTATCAGACGTATTGCAAAAAAAAAAAAGTCTAGGGGGAACTAAAACTGGCAGAAAATGGGGTTGCATTGGTTCACGGCCTGGCCCTAACATGACACGTCAGTTTCTTACGTATATCAGGGATGTTCGCCTGACCACAGACATCGAATCAGGCTGATCCAGCTGCTGCCTAAGGTTAGCCAAGCCATACTGTAATGAAGTGGACTACTTTCATTTAAAAAAAAAAACAATAACACACAAATAAATGTGTCCTCGCAATCTGAAAATCACAAATACCTTGTCCAAAACACACACACCTTTCAAATATTCAAATTCCAACATTTAAATCAAAGCGTTATCAAAAAAAACTCAAACATCAGTTCAAAAAAACAAGCAGTGAACAACTAATCAAACCAGGAAGTGAACTGCAGGTAAAACTTTTTTTAAGTGTGCTATTGTTCTGAACAGAGCTCATATGGTCTCCTAAAATTCTCTGAAAAGCTTCACTATCTAGGCTGGTATTTTGAAGATTTAGGAGAGTTGGATTTCAGGTAAAGTGCTTGAATTAAAGTGTTCTTTAACTTCAAATTTACAGAAACACAACAAAGGTTTCATGTTCCAAATGTGTAATCTGTCGACTTGCATTGTGCTCGAGTTCATACAACAGGACTGATCAAAATTATATTCCAAACAATTACATGTTCACTCACCTCATATGAAATTAAACCACTACTCAGACTTACACAACATATTTAAACATTTCAAGCAAGTCTGTGAAGCCTGTTTATAATGATCACACTATAAATAATGTATTACAATATACATTTACAGCACCCACATAAGCTGCTCTTAGCGTTTTAATTTATCACAACACAGCATTAGAATGAGAAGATTAAAGTTTTCAGTATTGCTCTGGATAGATTTAACAGTAAAGAGCCCCCTCCTCATCTGCTTTCATAAGAAAATAGGGTATTGTGTGTTTCTGAATCTTGGCCTGAAAAGTGCATCAGATCTCGAGTTTCACAGAGCGCACCAGGGGAGCAGCGAAACTGGAGACAATACCAACAAATACTGCCTTGTATTTTTAGGTTGTGATTATAAAGCTCGTTTCACAGTTTAATACTCCAGGGAATCCAAACAAACTCTGTTGTTTAAAGAAACCAGCGTCCAGAATTGGATCAAAAAATCTGCTGCTCCCAAGTATCCTGAAAATATGAAAGGAGAGGTCACACGAGGGGTCTGCGGTACATGAAGAGACAGCAGTTTACACAGCTTCAGCCAGGCATGTATAGTAAGTTAGAAAACATCCTATTCTCTGTCTTAATGCAAACAGTGATCCAACAATTCTAGACAAAGTGAAGGTGAAGACTGTATGGCCTTTCTCGTTTCTTTTATTTCATGTTTGTTTGTATTAGGACAGAATGAAGCAAGAACATTCCTGCACTGCACACTGCTGCATTTGGAGCCTCAACTAATGTGCAATGCCCGTCCTTTCTGAGCTTTTAACACATTACGCACAACAATGAACACTGTAAAAGCAGCAGCTAATAAACTCACCAATTTAAGACGGAACAGTTCAGAACAAATACAACAGTAATACAAAATACCAGCTCAAACAGGAAGCACGTGATCATTCCTGATGACAAAACTGAGTCCTCTTTAAAAACAGTTTGAGTTTAACATGATTCCAGTCAGGATCCTGTTTAAGCTCTGAAGGAAATTAACAAAAAGTAGTCGGTCCGCATGAAGATTTGTGAGAGTTCATTACAGCCTCTATCATCTGCCCTATGTGTTGCAGACCCTGATGCTCTAAGATAAGTTTAAGATTAGAAAAATATATTAAACTGTCAAAGCTTAAAATGTTGATTTTTTCAGTACATGAAAATAATGTGGCCTGATTGGTTTACTGTCTAAGATTTTACATGCTTGGTTGTAGATCATTTTGGTAGCTGCTGCTTTTGACATCAAGGTTACAGAGTAACTTCAGGAGAAAAATTCATGGAGTAATCTTTTAGTAAAGCAGGATAATTGATCAAATTTTCAGGACTGTTTAAGTGATTTATTTTGGGAGAGTTATTTTCCTTCTTACAACAGGATGAGGGAGATATTTAATGGTCAAGGGCATTTCTGGAAATATTTACAAATAAGATACTGTGTGGGGGGAATGATTTTATACAGCTACCAGCAATGTCTACTAAAACATTGAAACAGTGCGAAATATGTCTATAATTATAAATAATAAATGAAGGAACATTAAGATGATTTGGGGCAAAGATTAAGTTATGCAATAAATGATATCTGGAGGGTGATTCTTCATTATCAGGAGTATTTATGGCCTCCCATGCTCATAAAAACAGACAGAAAAACTATCACACATACTGTCTTAAGTATATTTTCCATAAGCTTTGTGTGCGACAATGTGTGTATTTTGGAACAAGTATACACCTGAAAGCACAGTTACTTGATTTGTATTTATTAATTATTTCATAGCTTTTTAGATTTTCTCTTTTAATCTTTCTTTTTATTTAACAGGCAAATTAAGCAAATGTTTATAAAATAAAGAGTAATACATATTTGTAATTTCGATCAATTTGTCATTATTACTTTTCTCATGATTGGGCAAACCCAATAAACTACACTTTCATCTTACTGTGTTTTATCATTTATAGGTACAACGGCCCTAAAACTATTTTGCATTTATTGCTTTTAACACCATGGCGTAAGAAAAAAGATTTACTTATTTCAAAAACACAAAAGGGGGAAAATGTTATGATCAGCACTCAGGTTTTATCTCCCAAAGTATTTGCAAACTTTATTATCACAAAAAAATCTTAAGAAAACAAGTTCAGGACAGTTATTTTTAAGAATGCCATTCAACATACAATAAACCTGACACAGTAAAAACACACCTCTAAAGCATCATCACCTGTACACCGAGGCATTGTACTGTACGGGCCTCACTTCTTCTTCCCTGTGGCCAAATGCTCATGTGATGTTCTTTGTCGCCACCTCATGGCCAAACACAGTACTGAACTAAAACTACATCAACACCCAGCCGTTTTCCTTCCTCTAAAATCAGAAAACAATATAATGAAAGGTCATAAATCAGAGGCTGTTCCTTTATTTAAAACTTTCACTCACTGTTGTTTTTCTTCTTTAGATTTTAAAATGTAAGATATACTTAGAATTAAACCAGGATGTAGAAGAAATGATTACATCTGTGGAAAAAAATTAAACTTAATTGGAAAATTGGAACAAGTTATGTCTCACTTTATGGGGCAAAGTGATTATAATAAAAAGGTTAATACCCCCATTGATAGATAACATAACTTGAATGATACCTATTCATGTCACAGAACCACACGGGGTTCCTTACATAAGAACTGTATACTTCCTCGCTGCAGAACTTCATTTGGTCAGTCCTCCTTTTCTTATAATGGTGCAAAGATGTGGATCTTGCTACCATCTGAACTCAAGACCACCAGGCTTAAGTCTTGGTTAAAAACAAAACAAACCTGTACCTATTTTTAAAGAATACTGTGTGCATGTGAAGAAGGATTTATCTACTTATTTATTTATTTGAGTATTATTTTTAATAGTATTAGTTTTTTTATAGTTTTAGGGTTTTTTTATAGACTTTATTAATGTTTCACTGTAATTTCTTGTGTCATTATGTGATGTAATTTCTTGTTTTATGTAATGTAGAAAGGCCCAACCAGGGACAGGAGTTGAGAATAAGCCTTGGCTATAAACTCCACTTGCATGGCATTAGCTGCAAATAGTTTTTTCTGACTGTGTACAAATGCAATGTCCCTGTCAAATAAACAAATAAATAAATAAAAACATATAAAGTAGTAAAAGTTAGAATGATTATAAGTTAGCCCAAACATACAGGAGGCCTCTTACCTACATATGTTAAATATCATAGCACAGAATAGAAGGAAAAACTTGCAAAATATTGGATGGGAGAGAATTAGACTGGGTGCTGATTAAACTTCTCCTTTATGCACTGTGAGGCACTATTGCAAACACAGAAGATCACAAACAACAGAATAAGTCCAGTTTGGGCTTATTCCATCTTGGTTTGTAGAGGAAGTTCAGAAATTATGAAAAACATATCAGGAAGCTCAAAATTCATTGTATAACCCGAGGAAGCAGTGATCTCTACTTAATTACTTATTTCATGAGGAAGTTGATATTGCTTTAAGAACATGCATGTTGCAACCTGCCTACTAAATTTTTTTTTTATTTATTTGTATTTTTATTATTTTATTGAAATTGTATGCTCATACCTATTTTTAATGTCTAAATCTGACATTCCCTACTGCTATGCTGTGCATAAGAGCAACTGAAATGACCAAATTCAGCTTGGGGATAATAATATTTTGTAGATATTTAAACACTTCAGCAAGATGACAAAGTATGAGTTTAATCCAAAATTATCTGTAAATGTAAAACAAGATGAAAAACAAAATGTGGCTTATGCTGCAATCTTTTAAGGGAAAGCAAAAGGGTCTATGAAATAGAGCTGTCACCTGATATTCAAATATCCATTTGAGCATGGTGGTAAAAATCTGTACTTGATCTATAAATATATATTTAAATTTAAAATATGAGCAGTAAACCACCTGATCCAACAGGGGCACTCCCAGCACAATCCACCCACCCATTAATCTCTGGACCTCAACGAGGAAGAAGTACCTCCAAAGTACACTAAGGCCCTCCTCACACGAGGAAAGCCCCGAATTGTCTTGGCGTCGGCATCAAAACATGGATCGCTGTTTACACATCGTATTGTACATAGGCTTGTGCATTTACATCACAACGCAAAATCCACGTCGGGTTGCCCGTCTGGTTCTGCTCCGAGGTGGATTCCACGTCAACAAGTGCTCATGCACGCGTAACATGCGTGGGTTGGTTGGCGGGGAGGAGGAGGGGTGCTATGAGGTCACAGTCTTTCTCAGACTTATCTGTTTATACCAACTACAGCATGAAGACGAATACGCAGATATCCACTTGCAGACCCGTTTTCAAAAAAGATGCGGAGTCATGGACAAATACGCGTCTCCGTGTGTCAATATCACCAGATCAATAGTTTATTTTACCGGAGTCTTACAAATTCGTACTCGTGTAAAGCCCACCTAAGAAATGGAGGCCAGGGAAAGCCATTCCAGGTAAGCACTTTAGGCTCCACATGCTGCTGGTGCAATGAAAGAAATATTCATTCATTCATTCATTCATTCATTTTCTATACCCCTTTATCCCTTCCGGGGTCGGGGAGGGCTGGAGCCTATCCCAGTTGTCATTCGGCGAGAGGCAGGGTACACCCTGAACCAGTCGCCAGTCAATCACAGGGCCACATAGAGAGACAGACAACCATTCACATTCACACTCATACCTAAGAGCAATTTAGAGTCACCAGTCAACCTAATGAGCATGTTTTTGGTCTGTGGGAGGAAGCTGGAGTGCCCAGAGGGAACCCACGCATGCACGGGAAGAACATGCAAACTTCACACAGAAAGGCTCCTGTCCGAACCGGGTACCTTCTTGCAGTGAGGCACGCGTACTACCTGCTGCGCCACCGTGCCGCCCAATAAAAGAAAATCTTAACAAAAAAAGGTCGGGCTGTGAGTCTATAATCTGCAAAAGTCAATTTACTCCTCATCCATGACAAATCCGTATGCCCATTTGTGGCCTTTCACAAAGTGTGAAGCAGAAGAGTGTTTAGCCCCAAGTAACTGCACCCTCCTCGGCAGGCCCCCATCCTGCCAGAACCTGGAAAAAGGCCATCACGTCAAGATTGCAGACTCATATACAGCAGGGGTAGTTGGGTGGATATATTTGATTGGCATTAATGCTTGAAAACCAAAGGAGTTAGATATTTGGGAAAAGTTAGAGCATAACCTGGAGCAGTGTTTTTCAGCTTATGGTTGACTAGTCAGACAGTGAACTAACCAAATCACCACAGGATTCATTTAGAGTGTCAACAACTGGCTTTATAGTATCTGCCTGGACAATTCTACAATGTTAGCAGGAATCAAAACCCTATCACTGAAAATGTGGAAAAAAGAAATGATGGAAATTGCCACATGTTACAAGATGCTAGAAAAACTAAGATGGAGGAATGACTTGATCATAGAGAAATTTGACAATATACATCAAAAGGTGTTTATAGACACACTAATTCAACATATCATATCTTTACCAATTGTACTCAATGAAATACTCTTCTTTTTGCGACATGTCTCCTGCCTTTTAGTTTTAAGTATTTTTCATGTGTATCTGATATTCAATATGTATTTTTTGTACTTAGTATTAAGTTATGGGTGTTAAAAAATGAAAATGATAAATTATAGAAAAGAAGCAATGTGTTTTCAATTAGATACAAACTTGATACAGTTTAATTTGATAATCAGATTATGGTGAAAAAGCAAGAAGCCCCTCTGCGTTAGCTAAAATTAGAACTTGCCAACAAATATGGGCCCAAAATAAACACAATTTTCAAGTAAAACATGGCACAAATAAAAACTTAAATCCCAGTTTTGACCAAAAGAAAGACGTGACACGACTACACGTTGACTTAAGAAATCAAATGCTCCATCATACAACTATGATATTCACCTCAGCTTGGATAAATCAAATTTGTTACAAGTTTTAAATATGCCTTATATTGAAATGTAATCCTGACACATTGAACTCAAAATTTTAGTAGTTAAAATTCCATTTAAGGCTCAAATTAACAAAGCCACTCGACTAAAATACACAGTTAAAGATCATTTTGTAAAACACAGTCCATTTATTGTAGCCAGTGGAGAGCAGGAGGTTCAGTGATCATTTTCAGTCTCAGATGAATACTCAGAGTAACCATAAATTATAGTAATGCAGTGTATAAGACGAGTTTTAACACCTGAGGTGACCCGACATGCAGGTGTTTAAAATGGCTGCTGAAAACAAACTTACCTTTAGCACAAGTTTCCTGGGTGTTCTTTCCCCAGCCTGTGACCTTTTTTAAAGCTTGAAAAGTTGAAAAACAACAATAAGTTAGTACTTACACCTTAACACAAATATATTAGTCAATGTGATTAAAATACATTAGTTCAGGCTACCTTAAATCCCCCCTTTATGGTTGGAGGCATGTGTAACGCAATTAGCGATGCTATAACTAGATACACTGGCACAAAGATCAATACTTATCCTGCTATATCATCGTACACTGTACTTATTTTAAGGTGAAACTATTTTAAGCCAAGTTTGACGCATAAAAAATACAAACTTTCCAGGTGGCCAGTTCGCCAGAGGAGTAGGCCGCTTCTTCATGCTCGTTTAGCATTTCGCGCATGCGCCGTAATGACTCAAACGTAGTACGCATCCTTTGGACAAATCATTGAGAACAGTGTGACCAAAATCATGTGGAAAAAGGATATCCTATCTGAATAAATGATTATGCAACACTCATGTTCGCTGTCTTCTGTTTAGGTAAAATAAAGTCTGATTTTATATCTCTTGGTCGCACCGTTTTCTGGTTGTGATATGTATCATTGTATCAATGTATTGCAAGTGTATTCAATAATTGTATCAAAATACGAATAACGGATTGTCAGATTCACACCAACACTGGTAATGTTTTTCTCAGCAAACGGTTATTTGTCCAACATTATACATTAATGACTTTATTGGACTATGTAGGGTACCCCTCATGTTGCATAAAGGTTTCAAATGTGTCAAATGAAAAGCAAAAGCAAACTTACATTTGGCTGAGTGAAACATGTAGAATAAAAATATACTACAAGCTATTTATCAGAATAATACTAGGTACAACAAATTTGAAAAATATTTTTTTCATAGGAAGGCTGACAGGCAGGCTAAACAAATCCTGCTGTTCAGTCAGCAGCACTCTCATCTGGAATTAGCCTGTTTCTTACAGTTATCATAATGATAATGACTTTAAGAGGTAAAAATGCTTTTCAAAGAACTCAGAGACAGTTTTAAATAAGGACGAAAAAGAAAAATGAGATTTAAATCAAAAGTAAATACAATTCACATGAGTAACCTGAGCAAATTAAGATATCACATATTTTCACCTATTTACGTTTTTTTTCTAATTAATAAAAAAGCAGTTTTGTTTAGATTTTTAATAACAAAGATACATATTCCAAAGACTTTGGATCACATTGGTAAGAGAACTGGAATATTTTACAATAATTATCAAAGTATAATATAAATCTTCCTCATTTTCCATTATTAGAAAATGTTTTTTTTTTTTTTTACACTTAAACAAAGAAGATAACATACAAATGAACCTGAAACCACTATACAAAACAGAACAAAGCTTTGTTTTCATATGGCATCATATCTAATGGGTCTCTTTGGGTCTTTTTTCTCATGTACAATAATATAAAACAGGCATGTAAAATTCAGGTATCTTATACCTTTGTTAGCACTCACAGAATAATAAATATATTAAAGAAAAGGGTCCCTTTGAAGATTTATTAGAGATATTAGTTTAATGCATGTTTTTGTTTTACCAAACATCATGTTAAAATATTCTGCAATTTAGAAGGCAACTTATACAGTGACACAAATGTATGATCTTCAAAAGTTTGAAATCTTTCAAAGACTGATTATATGATACACAAATGTATTTTAAGTGCTTAAATTGGTCCAAGGTCAGAAAGTTCTTTTTAGTAATAATTTCATTCACCATTTATCATACAATTTAATTTGAAGAGTGCTTTCTCCTCTGTTCGGAGCTTATATCTTCAAACAACATAAATGGACTGTACTAATTCTAAGTGGAGCTTTAAAAAAAATGATGTGCTGTTGTAATTTGCTCCAAAGATGTTTGTGCTGAGAAACTGGGCATCATCGTACATCCTGCCCTGCATTAATATTACAAATAATTCTAATGTATTAGCATTACCATATTATCTTTCATTATTTGTATCATTTCAACATTACAATTGACTTTTGATTTTGAAAAATATCCTGAAAAAAAGCATTTAAATATCCTCAATGATCCTTATTTATTTCACATGCTATCTATCTATCTATCTATCTATCTATCTATCTATCTATCTGTCTGTCTGTCTGTCTGTCTGTCTGTCTGTCTGTCTGTCTGTGAATGGCTAAACGCCATCTTTGTAGTTTACCAACACGCCTACAATTCCCGGCAGCCTCTTCGGCCATCACTATAGCAGCGGGAAGTCGTTTGGCGAGTCTTTGCCGTTCCTCATCATGGACAGCCAGAGCCGAGTGTTTGCTGAGATATTACCGGCTCAAGGACGCGAATATGTCGGCAACGAAAACGAGCAGGGACTCGCGGTTCGAGCTGCGCCCCGTCAGAGCTCCTGTAACCCGGTCAGGGAGGTCCAGGTGACGGGGGCAGCGGAGGTGAGCTGCCCGGCGGACAGAGCCTGTGTGCGGGTCAGTGTGGGCAGCAGCAAGGGCTCCGTCACCGAGGTGACCAACAGCGTGACACGGAGACTGGAGTACATTTTACAAGCTGCAAGGTGAACACACACAACAACAGAGTAACTATCGAGTAACAGGACCATACATTTAAAGGACTTCACTTCACGCTACTTCACTGACAGCTATTGCTTCTCTTTAATGTGTATGGTAGGTTATAAAAATGTTAAAGTATCAGATAGCGTCATTAAAAACAATGTAACCTAAGCCCAAGGTAAAGTTCTGTAATGATAATGTATCGTAGTAGTAAGTAATAAGTGAACAGTGTCTTTTAACTTTATTTTTCTGTTAGGGCAACCTCAAGAAAAGTGAGAAATCTCCAGTCACCCAAGTCAATTCTGGGCAACTTCGGTTTACAAGAGGGCATCATGAGTTTATATTGTCAAAGAGCCAAGTTATTACATTTTGATGATCAGCATCACTCATAATATATACTAGGGATGTCCTGAACAGCTTTTTTTTTTTTTTTTTTTTACCCCTGACTCCAATCTGATTTTTAAATATCATAAATATCCGCCGATCCAGTTTCCTGACCTGATATTTACATTTACCTACATCACTAATTCTCAAATGGTGTGGCGGTGCACTCTGGTTTGCCTTCAGACAAATCCAGGTGTGCCCTGGGAATTTATGTGGTCATATGTCAACACTACAGCTAGACTGCAGCTGGTGATTTAGTTCTTATATGATCATTAATTTGTTTAATCTATGAATAAGCAGATGAGAATATAGACTGAAGTCATTGTTTTTCATCTAAAATTATCCTTTTTTGAAACTTCTTGTAACTCAGTTATTAAAGAGACTGTGAGGAGTTTCTAAGTAATTCCAAAAAAAGTCTCACTTTAGATATATGCCAGATCGAAATACACACTTTAAGATGAGTTTTATAGCATCAAAATAGGTTATCTATAAATGCTATTCCTTAGCCTTCCGGCCAGGTCGGACAGGGCTGGACACACAACAAACGCACGCTTTGGCTTGGGTCTTTTGGTGCGTTCCAGTTATAGTCAGAAGTAGAAATTTCCGGGTTCCGAGTAGGAAACTGCAACTGCAACGTTCCCCGAGGTCTAAATTTCCTACTGGGAACTCGGTGAAACCTCGCCACCCCCGAGTTGACAATCGAAGATGGATGCCCCCAGTGTGAAGTTATTTAGCTCCTGATCAATTTATTTGCACTTCTGACGCTGGTGTGTCGCTCTAGATCAGCTGTATACATAGTATTGTTAGACTTATATTTACAAAAATGTTGCCATAGTGATAATCACATTCTTCATGTGATATTTGTGAACAACAACGCAGGGCGTGCTAACAACAGCTAACAATAGCCTGGTAGATCGGCTTGTTTTTTTCTGACTTCAACTGGAATGCAGATAAGTCGGAGATGATGTCACTCCCAGTTCCGAGGTTACTGGAACGCAGCATTACGACAGTCGCCGCTCGTGCTCATGGGTAGTAGAGTCTTAATGTCGCCAGAAATAGATTCTCCTTTAAGTGTATCAGCACTGAGAACCAAATAAACCAAAATGTCATACCTTTTGAATGTCAACTTGAAGAAATACTCAGAAATGTCAGTCTTGCTTCGTAAAGTTATTCACACAATGTTGAATTCTTTGTTGAACTATTCAGAGTAAAAGTTGATTATCTAACTTAACTGCCTGACATATTGGAACAATGTGTTCAAGCTCAGCTCAGAGTGACTGCTTGATACATTTGAATAGTCAAATAAATTGAGGCATTTCTATCAAACATCTCAAGACAAATTTACATATTTTAGTGAAAGTCCTTCATGTATTCAATTTTTAATAATTCATTAGTAAGACTGTTATTGTCATGTAAGTTACACAAAATAAACATATATATAACTAGAGAATTTGCATTTCCATGCCGGAAATGCGTTGAAATGCTGAGTGTGACTGATGAAACTGTGAAATGAAATTGCTAAAAGTAATGCAAAGAAAGTTGAAAATGTGACATGAATAGTTGTAAGCAGTAAATCAGGGCTGCAAATGTGTGAAATGTGCAATAAAAATGTTTGCAGAAAATTATAGATACTGGAGCTCAGGTATGCAGGTCACGTGACCACACTCTAACTTCAAAGAAAAGTGCAAAAGTTGATGCTGCTTCAACAGTCATATCTCAGAAACTGTAGCAGATAGTGAAAAGTGCACTAAAAACTGTTTGCAGTTGTGAAAGAAAGCAGAAAATGAATGACTGTTTTGTAACATGGTTAAATGTGTTGATATCTGTAGATGTACCTAATAAAGTGGCCAGTCAGTGTAATACGTCCAAAATAAGGCTGAGAGTGTTGAGACAAGCATATTTACGCTATTGTAATGAAGAATCTGTACTAGATGGAAAGAATTAACCATCTGCCTCAACCGGGATTTAAACCCGGGCCTCTCGCTCCCGGTCCGCTGCTCTAGCCTTTCAACCACGGGGTTATATGCGCTAAGTCATGGAAAGCACGGTACTTATGCTCTTTGTCTCATATAGCACTGTAATAACGCTCGGTACTTCCGGGTAAATGAACGGTTGCTGTGCGAAAACCGTGGTAGATATCAGAAAAGGGATTGTACTGTGAGCATCCCAAGAACATGCTGAAGCCATGGGTATACGTTTCATGTCCATAAAGTAGAAAATATTGACATAGTGGCGAGTTAAAAACGGGCTCCAAAGTGAAGCACTCGACTTTCCCGAGGTAAAGAATTGCATTACCGCAGATAGAAGATTTTGCAGCATACCGCAATAGCTGAAGCTCACTGAGACAAAACGATGTCAGATTAAACTTTGAAGCGGATTTCACGTGTAAGAGGAGAAGTGAGTCGACGTTTTGATGCATAAATCATGTCTGTGGAGGACGTTTTGACGAAGTTATGACAAGATAATTCTGCTGAAGTTTTTGTGTGTGTGAAGGAGGGCTACGGTCTAATCTGTCACGTGGCAGGCAGTCAGTCCAGAGCAAACCGCAAAACTTGGTGTTGCTCAAAAATTCATATTTAAAAAACCGTAGACGGCAGCAAAAAGCTGAAGATATGTAAAAATAGCTGAGAAGTCAGTACAGCTTTTAAAGCACGAATGACGTCTGTAGGTGCAAGCATGCCCAATCTATGGAGCTTCAAAGTTGCTGAAGTTTTCAGCAGACCTGCGGAAATGTCCCATTGATTTCAATGTAAAAATACATGCAGAAATTTTTTACTGTAAAAAGTATAACTGGTAAACCTGTAAAAAATACAAGCCCACTTCTCATGAACATGCTGCATATGTAAATTTTTTTCTGTGAAAATCTGTGCAAATTTGAAGCCTGTGACAGGTGCCAAAATCTTTAGGAATAATAATAAGAAAAAGAACAAAATGGAGTTTAGGGAGAACAGTATGTTGAAATGCTGACTCAGCATTTCAACATAATAATGAGATAATTTAGCACATGTTAAAGGTTCTGTTTTGAAAAGGTACAGAGGATGTAGGGCCTTGAGATTTTGGCTCGATTTTTGTTTAAAATCCACTGACCAAGACAACTCAGCTGAACAATGATCATAAAATGATCAATATTCCAACTGTCAATCAGAAAGCCCTGATCTAACACCAGTCAGTTGAAGTGCAACCCTAATATATAGCTGTCCAAAGAGACTATCAATCAATATTTATGAATTTAAATTAAATGAAAATAGTAATATGTAATCTATTTAGCTGAACACTGAATCCAAGCCAAACTCAGCTACTCAGCTACAGCAGTTTCATTCGTCTCAGCGTCTCTGTCTGAACACGGATCAGCTTAAAATATGCAAAGGAAAAGTCTTTGCATTTTAAATGACTGAGTCTCTGTGTAAACATAGCATTAATCTGGCTTTGCTCTCTTAATCTTCAGCTGAACCTTAATTTTCTTGTACTGGTTTTCTGGTCATTTGCCCTCCACAGACAGCATGGTGTCAGTGACAGAGACGTGTCAGTGAGGAAGTTTCTCCATCGAGAGGAAGAGCAGTACCACATGAACGCAGAGGTCAAGCATTTTGAGTGTTTCAGTCAAACATATTTTATTTTTATTTATATTTATTATATTTTTAATGTTCTGTACCTATTCACCTATTCCCACAGGCTGTAGTCACTTTCTCCGACTTTGAGAAGATGGAGCAGGTGTGCAGCCTCCTGCTGGACAAGCTGGACAAGAGCGTTTGTGTGGGAGCACCTCACTTTTTCCACAGTCCAGAGTGTCTGGCTCAAGCGAGGTATAAAAATATACAAATGTGGATGTGATACCTGCTCGGACGTATTATTTTTAAAGGCAGTAGTTACAAAGAGTATGTGTCTGCTTGTTTTTGTTGTAGGCGGCGTGCATGTGTGTCAGCGGTGGAGAACGCCGAGCAGAAGGCCCGTGAAATCAGTCAGCTCCTCGGACAAACTCTTGGAGCCCCTCTGCTGATCAGAGAGGAGGAGACGAAGGAGTGGAGGACTGAGGATGAGGAGGGCAGAGGCCAGTCTGTCCCTGACCTGCCCACAGCCACGGCCTCCTCACGAGTGTCTGCGTCCTTCAGCCTCAGAGACAGAAGCAGAAAAAAACTCTGAGACATTTGTCACCAAATCATGAGACAAGAGAGGACATCTATGCAGTCGAAAGGATTTTATTGCTTTTTCTTCATTACAGCTGTTTAAAGTGCATCTTTGAATACCACATCCAGCAACAAGCCTCTAAGGGAGAGACTGAGAGGCAGTTTTTAAAATATCAAAGCAGTTTTATCCTTTTTCTATTATCTGGCTCACATGTAAGAAACACAGTCCGTCCAAACTGATTTTAAATCAGTCCACTTCAATTAAATGATCCATCCTTCAAGAGTCCAGTGTCAGGTATGAGACAGTCACATGAGAGGAGGAAGTCTGCTTTCATTATGCACTTCAAAATAACAGAAATAAATGACAGGAATAAATAAAATGTCAAGACTGATGTGGAGAAATTGAGAAAAATACATAATAGGGGTGGGAATCGAAAACCAATTCCTTTTGATAATCGTTAACAGCTGCGTCAAAGAATCGGTATCATTAATTTTTTTGCTAATCAATTCCCTTATCAATTCCATCCACAGACAGGGTTCAGAAGTGTCAGCATTGTGACTTTATTTCAATTGCACCTACTACACAACCTTAAGTGAGTGGAAACACCAGCAATTTGTTGAAGCAGTTATCTATGCTGTGACGTGTTTGACATTGTTGCCACTGAAAATCAGAGCAACATTTGCCCACATGGAAAATCTGCAGGAATCGATACAGAATTGGATCGATTAGCAGGATCGTTAACAGCATAGGTATTGATAAAATCTTATCAATTCCCATCCCTAATACATAATGAGATGAATTAAGGCCAACTGCTTTGAGATTGAAGTTAAAATGTTGACCAAAAAAGGAAATATCTGAAAAACAAAGTCGAAATAGGTCTACAATTTCAAGTATAAGACAGAAATGTGAAACAGGAGGAGTCATTTTATAAATGAAGCTTATTTAGGGGCACAGTTTTAACCTCTGGAAATTGTTATTGCATAAAATGCAAATGTTAAGTGTGAAAAAGAGCCAATTCTTTAGGGATAAAGTTAAAGTTAGCCAATGTTTTCAAAATGGAAATTGTTTTAAGAAAAATAAATTTAACTCCCAAAAGTTAAAACAGGCTTTTAATCAAAGAAAACTAGTTAGAAATATTGTGGAGGAAATTCACAAATTAGGGGTAAAGCTGAAACAGGGCTGCAGTTTCATGTATTCATTAAAAATAATAAGGAATCATTTAGAAAAACAGTCAAGTTTCAGTTTCAATTTACAAACATAATGTTAAAAAAAAATCAGTTGAGAACAGTTGAGAAAAATCTGGAACATCAAAAGGAAGTTAGACTACAATTTCAAAGTCAAAATTCCAAGACTGAAGTTATAGAAGGCCACAGTTTTGAGAAAGAAAGTGAAAATTTAAAAAAGTAAATATTTCAAGACTAAACCAATCAGACGTAACATTATGGCCCCTCGTCCCTGTCACTGGTTCATCACTGTTCCCTCCCTGATCCACTCCAGACTCTGACCACTGCAGAGCTGCACTGATGGAGACGCTCTGACCCGTCAACCAGACATTACACTTTGGTCCTCTAATCCTTACACTTGCCCATTTTTCCAGCTTCTAACATCAACTTTGAGGACAAACTGTCCACTTGCTGCCTGAGATATCCCACCCACTGACAGGTGTAAAGTTCAAATGGAATCAAGACTTTGTTCATTATGTGAAATTACTGAGAGAAAATATCAAGAAAAATGCCGAAATAAAACTTCCCCCAAAAATGAAATAACAACAAAATACTTCAAGATCAAGATAAAACTGAGGATAAAACTCAAAAGTCTAATGAAGAATGCTAGGACGAGTTACATTTTCAAGACAAGTTTAAGTAAACCTACTTGTACAAAAAAATAAGTGAAAACAGCAAGAAAATGTCAAAAGTTTAAGAAGAACATTTGGTAAAAGCAAAGACTGCTGTCAAAATGTTCAGGAAAAAACTAAAATGTCAAGAAAAGGTTAAACCTTATTTTCAAAAAAGTATTATAAGATTGAAGTCGAGATCGAAGTGTAAATGCTAACCAAATTAAACTATTATGAAGAAAAGCAACATAGGCCAAGAGTTTTGGTTAAAATGTTGAGAAAATTAAGACATAAAGACACAAAGAAAACAAAATTTAAAAGAAAATGTTGAGCAAAAAAAAAACATCTTCAGAATAAAGTGGGAACAAGAGCACAACTTCAAGAATTAGTTTAAAATGTTATGAAACAAACAAAGTTGAATTAGGTCTACACTTTCCAGAGCTGGGAGGATTATATAGAAAAAACAGTTTAATATTTAAGTTGAATGAAGCCCAACATTTTAAGACTGAAGAGAAATTATCAAGAAAATAGAGTTTCAAAACAAACTGAATATACCGAGGATTGTGTCACTGAACTTTGTCAGTGTGGTTGAATACAGTGTTCAGGTAAACTGAGGTTTTGAGAAGATGAAAATGTCTTCACTGATTAGACTCAGCGCTCCTGTACTTAACACTCTGTCTTTTTTTCATCAGTCAAAATGAAGAACTACGTATCCTCCTCCTCTCCTGGCCTGATACTCTGTGCTGTTTTTCTCCCTCCAGTCCACGTCTTTGGCAGTCACGTTCAAATACTGTTCGTTTGCACATTTAAAGAAATAAAAACTTTAACACGAGAGCTGAATCACCAGATTTCAAGTCCAAGAGTGTTTCCACACCCAGAGGAGACACTAAGTGGAATTTCAAAAGGATCTGGGTTTTGAGGTCACAGTGGAGTTTTCAGAAGTCTTCCTCTTCCCCCTGATCCTCGGGGTAGATCTCTCTCAGCCAGGGCTGCATGATAAACCGATTTCCATCAAAGTGTGTGAAGTAATTCTCCAGGGTGGGAATGTCCGGCTACAAAAATCAGAACTTGAGTCCTTACAGCAGCCTGTCTTAGGAAATGTTCATGTGTGTCAGTACTCACCCTCATCCCGTAGATGCGCTGCAGACGCGTTTGGGGCAGGTAGCCAATCATCACAGAGGAGCTGAAGGGCCCGTTGAACAGAACTTTATAGTGGGGGGTGTACTGTAATTTGTAGCCCTGCACAAACACACAGTCACACGCTGTCTTAACTTATCTGTAATAATTAAATGACATTTACTGTATAAAGCAGTGATCATCAACTGGGGACCCACGGCCCATTTCAGGCCCACAGATTCCCATCCAACCCTCAGAAGATCATCAGAATAGTGAGGGGTAACACTCGTTCTAGTTTGAAGAGTATCCCTTTGTTCTTAAATATTGTTACTGAACAAGTGGGAGGGAACATTTTTTTATCAAGAAGGATTTCTTGTTTGATCTGTGTTACAGAAGTGCAGCTGTCAGCCATTTCTATCCAACGCATTTTCTAACCAGGAGATTAGTTTATATGAGTCAAACTAGGGCTGAATATTTTGAGAAAATAATCTAATTGCAATTTTTTTCCCCCCAATATTGCGATTTACTCTGCAATTGTTTTAATGTTCCTCATCTTATGTATTCTTAAACAAACATAAGCTGTAGATCTTTTTATAGTAAAACCAATATGACATTAAATTAATCTAAGGATAAAGGATTTTAAAAAAGTGGAGCAGTGAAGAACAGAAGCAAAATAGGTATAAAATTGTAAAAACTGGGTAAAAATGGTATGAAAGCAGAAAAAGGTTAATAAATAGGTGCAAAATAGGTATGAAATTGCAAAAAATAGGGAAAAAGGGGCTTAGGAAAATTGATTATGGCAGCAAAATTGGGAATTAAATTTGAAATTAAATTTAAAAACACAAAACTGGTTCTGACAGTGGCCAAAAAAAGATGAATAGGGCCAATATAGGCATAAAGTCCAAAAGTGGGGAAAAAAAGTGTATGAATGGAGGTAAAAAAAATAGTGCATGAAATTGCAAAAAAACTACATCACAATGCCAAAATGTTCAACACATTTTGGGCTAAAAATATTGAACCTCCTGAGATTTGAAAATTGCAACAAGCCATATTGCAATTTAACCTAATTTGCTATTAATTGTTCAGCCCTAAGTCAAATTCAATGAAAACACAACCGCCCAGGGAAGTGTGACCATGAAGTAAACCCACCCACCCTGCTAACCTGGGTGACTGTCAGTAGGCTTAGGGTGAAAGGGACTGATCTTACTTTTAAGACTTCAACAATTACAGAGTTTCTTGGGGGGGAAAAAAGAAAGTTTTAAAATATTGTGTCAGCTAGACCAAAACATTTATTCTTTCACATTTTCAATCACAGCTCCACAAGCATATGCCAACGAAAATATGCTCCCCTGGTATCAAGGGTGCATACTTTGGTATTGTATCAAAAAGCACTGCAGAGATGAGTCTAAAAATACAGAAGTGAGTTAGCTTTTTGAATTTGCTGGTTCCCAAGGCTGGAAGTAAATAAGATTTAAAGTTCCAGTTTTGGATAAATTTCTAAAAAAGTGTGTGTGATAAACACAGGGACACAAAATTATAAACTGCTCTGATAATGTCTGCTTTAAAATTGTTGGGAATTGTGGTGTGTTAAGAAGGACAGTTGCTGATGAACAGCGAAGAAAGACTATGCAAACATGACTAATTCACTTATTATTTCATAATGGATTGTAAGGGCTGAATTTCAGCTACTTCATTTTCTTCACTAAAATGTTTTTTTTTCTTTCTCTGTGTCAGGATTGTCTTGGGGAACCAACCAGAATACTTAACACTTAAGTAGGAGATTTAATTTGAATCTGAAAGTCAAAGCTCCTTTAAAACAGCATCACATTACTGAGTGTGTTCACTGTCAGTCTGTGCTGGCTGCTGTCCTCAAAAGCATATAATCCAAAAGAGTTACTTCTAGTTTTTCATTAACAAATGTCTACATACTTTTGTTAGAATCCAATGTTTGGTTTTATGACTGTGTTTTAAACAAACTGTCACAATAGACAAAACTGGTATTTTATGTATTCTGAACTAGATAGACCAAGTTTGATACATCACATATCAGAAAAAATCAGATATGATCCACTTCTACATTAAATGCCCATTTCTGTCCACATATTGCCAAAAGTATTCACTCATTTATCCAAATAATCGGAATCAGGTGTTCTAATCACTTCCATGGCCACAGATGTATAAAATCAAGCACCTAGGCATGCAGACTGCTTTTAAAAACAGTAGTGAAAGAATGGGTCGCTCTCAAGAGCTCAGTGAATTCCAGCGTGGAACTGTGATAGGATGCCACCTGTGCAACAAATCCAGTCGTGACATTTCCTCGCTCCTAAATATTCCGCAGTCAACTGTCAGCTGGATTAGAAGAACGTGGAAGTGTTTGGGAATGACAGCAACTCAGTCACGAAGTAGTAGGCCACGTAAACTGACGGAGTGGGATCAGCGGATGCTGAGGCGCATAGGGCAAAGAGGTCGCCAACTTTCTGCCGAGTCAATCGCTACAGACCTCCAAACTTCATGTGGCCTTCAGATTAGCTCAAGAACAGGGCAGAGAGCTTCATGAATGGGTTTCATGGCCGAGCAGCAGCATCCAAGCCAGACATCACAAAGCGCAACGCAAAGCATAGGATGCAGTGGTGTAAATCACGCCGCCACTGGACTCTAGAGCAGTGGAGACGTGTTCTCTGGAGAGGCGAATCATGCTTCTCCATCTGGCAATCTGATGGACGAGTCTGGGCTTGGCGGTTGCCAGGAGAACGATACTTGTCGGACAGCATTGTACCAAGTAGGGATGGGAATTGATAAGATTTTATCAATACCAATTCTGTTAACGATCCTGCTAATCAATCCAATTCTTTAACGATTCCCTTATCGATTCCAGCAAATTTTGCATGTGGGCAAATGGTCTGATTTTCAACAATGCCAAGCATGCATCACAGTGTAGATAACTGCTTCTGCAAGTTGCTGGTGTTTCCACTCACTTAAGGTTGTGCAGTAGGTGTAATTAAAATCAAGCCACAATTCTGACGCTTCTGAACCCTGTCAATTGAATGGAATTGATAAGGGAATTGATTAGCAAAAAGATTATTGATATTGATTCTTTGATGGAGCTGTTAACGATTCTCAACTGGAATTGGTTTTCGATTCCCATCCCTAGTACCAAGTGTAAAGTTTGGTGAAGGGGGGATTATGATGTGAGGTGTTTTTCAGGAGCTATGCTTGGCCCCTTAGTTCCATTGAAAGGAACTCTGAATGCTTCAGCACACCAAGACATTTTGGACAATTCCATGCTCCCAACGTTGTGGGAACAGTTTGGAGCCGGCCCCTCCCTCTTCCAACATGATCAGTGCACAAAGCAGGTTCATAAAGACATGAATGATAGAGTCTGGTGTGGATGAACTTGACTTGCCTGCACAGAGTCCTGACCTCAACCTGACAGAACACCTTTGGGGTGAATTAGAGTGGAGACTGAGAGCAAGGCCAAAATCAGTGTGTGACCTCACAAATGTGCTTCTGGAAGAATGGTCAAAAGTTCCCATAAACACTCCTAAACCTTGTGGACAGCCTTCTCAGAAGAGTTGAAGCTGTTGCTGCAAAGGGTGGACCCACATCATATTGAACCCTATGAATTAGGAATGGGATGTCACTTAAGTTCATATGCAAGTCAAGGCAGGTGAGCGAATACTTTTGGCAATATAGTGTATCATGATACTGTATATTATATTGCAATACTACAGAAAGGGCAGTGCATGACAACTGTTACCGTTAGAAAGTCTTTTTTTATTGATGTTGTAAGTTTATATTGCTGCTGTCAGACACAAACCTGTTTACATGTTCTGTTATTGTTCATAAAACAGTGCTGTTTGTCACCTTCTAGGTAAAGCCCCAGTCACACATTCCCGTTGCTCATGGCGATTGTGCACGATTGTCATAATTCTGATAAAACGTGCTTTGGTCGTGGTGCATGCGCTACTTGGTCTGGATCAGCGTTGTATAGTCATGGATGAACGGCGGGGAACATGGAAGGGTCCAGACAGTTTTGAACTGTTCAAAACTGTCGTGGAGAATCGCCGCTCTCAGTACAGCGGGATGGAAGCCTAATGCAGTCCTAAGGTGAACGGTATTAGCGTGGCATGTACGGAGCTCAGTTGGGCTGATCGTGGCTCAATCCTGAAAGCTTTCTGAGGACAAGTGACAAGGATGTATCCGTTTGTGCCCCGACTGAGTCCCGTTCAAGACGGCGCAAGCGACGGGGCTCAGTCGTGGCTTACCTAACCTAATAACTAAGTTATTAACCTAACTGGTGCGGGACTAACGCCCCCTGAAGCGCTGTAGAAGCTCTACTGACGGTGTATTTACGAGGTGCGTCCAGGGTAGGGCTGGGTATTTCCAGCAACTTCACGATACGATACGTATCCCGATACTAAGGCCACGATACAATACGTATCCCGATACATGTAAATTGTGAACATAGACCACGCTTTAAGCAAAATTCTTGACAAGTTTAGTTTTTTCTTATAAGAAGAAAAAGAACAAGGATGAGTTTTAAGTGGTTCTACAACTTGAGAGACATAAATTCAGATCCTCAAAGATGGTAAACCTAAGTTCAAATTTAGAACATATGCTTCATTATGTAGCTCGTCTTCTACCTTGAACTGTGCCACTGTTAACATTACCCAAAGTGTATTTACAACAACTGCCAAAATATTTAGGCCGTATCGATTCTGTAGAATCCGTATCGATACACGTATCCCGAAGGAGTGCGATACGATATTTTGTCGTATCGATATTTTGAGCACAGGCCTAGTCCAGGGGTGAGACAGGCATTTCATCCTGTATCACAGCGATCACACCAGCCTCGTCAATCGTGTACAGTCGTGCACAATCGCTGTGAGAAATGAGAAATGTGTGACTTAGGCATTAGTGGGTCATATAAACTTTATTCAAATAAAAGTACAAAAAATATTTTTTAGTAAGAACAATAAAATATTCATTCTTAAGTCTTTTCACTTGAAAAGTAGCAATTTGATGTGTTTTCCTTTTGTTTCGCTCTGAATCTAAGATTGTTCAGTGCTGGTTAAAATTATAGTTATAATTCACTTCACATGTCAGCACTCATGTATATGGTAGACTGTCTTGAGTGTTTTAAGATTTTCTCTGTGTATGAACAAATGTCAGAGAAGAAAAACCTTTGAACTCTGATAACTAAGAAGATTGTTAAACTTCCTTTGAGGAACAGTCAGTAAATGAGGTCCAATCAGAAAACAGCTTGTTTAAAAAGGTTGTAGAGTTGTGTTGAGTTTGAGCAGCTGACCTCCATTTCTGAGTACATTTTTTCAATCCACTCATGGGGGGCTCGAAGTTCAGGGTCCCAGCTCACCACCACACCCACTCTGTTTTGAGAGTTCTCCATCACCACGTCTCCAACCCGCAGGAAAACAAACATCGGTCGACTGCGTGTTTCTTTTGAGGCTGCAGTTAAAGAAAAGAGAGAGTGACCCTGAGAGATACTCTTTACATGTCTCACAGACCTGTGTTCCTGCAGGAGTCTGACACGCTGAGGATTATGATTGTTGATTTTTTAAAGGTCAGAAAATATCTTAAAAGTCTGATACCAGTGAGATATCTTAAATCTAGGACAGCATTCCACACGAGAAATGTCTACACCGTCAGTGAAATCCAGACTGTCTGGTCTGAGTTACATTCATGTTTGCTCTGCAGCTTCTCTTCAGAACAGGAGAGGACAGTCTAAGCTCACTCTGGGACATTTGGCATAGGCTTTAAAATCACAGGGAGTGGTTGGCAAGGCCAAAAAATGATAACGAGGACTGGCAAATAGATGCAAATGATAGTTAATTATAAGATGATGGGAATCAAATCTGTGAAGTCCCACAGAAACCAGAGAGGAGAAGGTGTTTCAGCGCTTTGAAGTTTAATTTCGTCCTTTTTAAGGTTTATAAAATTGCATCTGTGAAAGTCTTCCATTTATTTTTGGAGGGAATGCAGACACCCTGACAATCACTGTAGTCAACCTTTCTACAGTATGCCCCATGGTTTTGTTCATATTGAAGCAGTTTGGAGATCAGATATGAGGAAGGGGTTTTACAGTAAGATGAACAAATACATGAAATATTTCTGTCCATGTCTCTCTGTGTTTTGTTGTTATTCCACTTACTTGTGTCAGGATTTGTGGTATAAATTAATCAAAGTTTAATGGGATTCATATTCCACATTTGATTTATGTAACCTACTTCATGTGTTATGACTGCATATATCTTGGTTTGACATATGCAGACAAAAGCTTGTTGGACAGGCCATATGGAACAAAATCAGAAATAGCTGAATGAAGATGTTTCTTTCCTGTTTTCAGATTCAATTTTGGGCTTTTCAAGCGTTAGCAGCAAAGCTATCTGGTGCCTAACTTATAAAGATATTGCTTTAGGTTTTTGCCAATATGGCAGTATTTCTGAATTCATTACTGCCAATACTGATATTTTCTCAAGAGCACAAAGCCCCTTTTTTCTATTAAAATGGACCTGCTCTTTCATGTTAACAGTCTAATTTTGTAAGAAACAGATGCGCAGCAAGAAAAACAGCAACAATTTTTTATGTTAATAAATTACACTTTCATCTTTAAAGGTGGACATTAAGTGTGGATGGGATACAAAATTGTGGTACATTTGTTCATTCTGCCAGTTTTATGACCATTAGTCAATTTGTTACAAATATTGTCTGTAAATGTGGCAGAAATATTTATATCTGTGGATAGTAGTATTCAGCTTTTAAAGACAAATCTGCAGGTTCCAACAATATTGTGCATCACTATTAAAAATAACACTTTGGTGAACATTTTTCAAATGCTAAACTACAAAAAAAACATGTTTTATTTAGAGATAATTTCGGAGATATCAAACATCTCTGTCACTATTTTATCATGTTTATGATTTAGGCAGTTAACAGACAGGCAGACAGTCCAATGAATGATTCATGATGAAGGAAATCCAAAGCCTAATTTCTTCTAAATGAGAGCATTATTGTCCAAGTCAAGTGCATGACCAAAAACAGAAAAGGGAGTTCAGTGTTCAGTGCTCTTGTCTCTCCTTGAAGGTTCAGAGCTAAACAAAATAACCATGCTCTGTAAAAATGTAATGTGCTGTACTTACCACTGACAAAAACTCAACGCAGCTCCAGTATCATTCAAATTAAATCAAAATGTTCTTTCATTGATCTGACCTGCAAGTTTATCCTGATGTTGAGGAAGGATATTGGCACACTGAGAGCATTAAGATGGTGAATCCTACAGTCTTCTGGTTTATTCTCTGCCCTAACCTCTGAATATTAAATATGTTCAAACCTCCAAAGAATCCCACGTCATTGTCATCCATCATTTGTTCTATGGCTCGAAACGCGTTTTCCTCTTCTTCCTTCTCCTCCAAGCCAACAAAAGTCCTTCAAAGAGCAGAATGCAGAGTTACTCTCACATGAGGAGAATGAATGTTAAACTGAGTTATAGACATTTGAAGTTTACTGAATGGTTTGTACACTGTCAAGACTTGGCTTGAAGTACCATGATACAGAGGTGGTCCTGAACGGAACAGAAATGTCACTGGATAATCAAATATTTAACATTTGAAACTCTCTCTACTCATTGAATGCTGCAACAGAGGAGTTTATGTCATCCAGGACAAGAGCCCAAATGTTATTACATTGACTTTTTGTTGATCCTGTGAAAAGCTGTAGAGTACAGCGTGGGCGATGTCTTATGGGCAGGACTGACCGTGCATAGGCGATAAAAGCTGTAACCTAAGAGGCACTGAAAGCACCTCCATGTTTTTTCATCACTGAAAATATTTTAATATTTTCGTGTTTCAAAATAATAATCAATACATTTCAATCAATCATTCAATCAATCAAACTTTATTTATAAGGCACTTTTCATACTTAAAAGCAACACAAAGTGCCTCACAGAAGCTAAATACAACATGAAAACAGAAAACCCGGCTAACCCCCATCCCACAAATACAGAGACATATCCAGACACACACTCGCAGTCATCAACATACACATACACACCTGTGCCCACACACACATACCCACACACATTCATACGAGCTGTCATAAAAGAGAGAGAGAGAGAGAGCGAAATGGCTGGGCACCAGAGACTGAGGAAAGGTATAAACTACCTGTGGGGGCCATCTACACTGAGGAGGGCTCCTGGCCCACAAGGAGCGCAGCTGGAAACTTCCCCACCCCACGCAAACACGAGGCCCCACACCACAGTGCAGGGGCCTCCAGCCATGCAGGCAGAGCTGGACCCCAGCAGTGGCCCCGCAAGTGGACCAGGAGCAGCTCCCAGCGTGGAGAGCCCCCAAGAGGAAGCACTTGAGCTAAAAACCATCATACTAAAACAATGATAAAAATATAAGAAAAGGGGAACATAAAGAAGAGAGATAAAAAAATTGTCGTTCAGGTTACTCTTCACTAAAAACATCTGTAATGAAGGTAAAAGGCAGTTTCTTTTGGGAGACAGCCTGAATTATTCTCTCTTTTGTTGTAATATCAGTTACTGTGACTCTAGGGGTGTGCGATATGATGAATATTAAATGGTTAAGGATTATAACGTGAGGATGATCTCATAAAGAAGAAAGATCGTCAGATCGTCTGTGTGGGCGCAGAGACTTTGACGCACACCCGACTAGCCAATCGTAGCACATTACGCGCAGTGCATGGTTGGATCTCCTGTTTGGTTATGTAGCATGGAGCCATGGTGGAAAGAGAAAAGGAGATAAAAGCTTGAAGATGTCTGAACAAAAATCTGTTCTAAAGCAGCTGTATTATTCACTCAGGTTATAGACATTGCAGTTAGATAACATTTGTTTTAAATTGTTGCACTTTAAGAGATCATGCTGATTTTTTAATGTATTGTTCATTATCTTTTATGTTTTCATTTGTTGCACATTTTTATAAAAACTGCACAATTTAAATTGAAACCTGTTCAGAAAGTTTCTTTGGCTTTAATTGTCTTTTTTTTCTTTTAGGGTTTTACACGTTTTATATGTTAAACATGGGGAAAAATGGTCAAACATGCAAATTAGTCTAGAAAAATCACTGTAAAAAAGAATTGTGATAAAATCGTGATCGTGATTTTATTTTTAAAATATCGTGATATGATATTTTTGCCATATCCCCCACCCCTATGTGACTCTATAACAGAAGATCTCTCAGATCAGGGAAACTTTGGAGACCATGTGGGCAATTCAACCGTTCCTCATTTAGAGGGACACACTGCCAAAGCAGCACTTAGGAAACAATCAAAAATGACTAAAACCTCATATCTACATTTTTCCAAAACCAGACCTCTTGGTCCCCCATCACAGCAGTGATTTTTTTTTATTCTATATTGTTTCAAGGACTAAAAACAATGCCAATTATAGGATAGCTTATAGGATTTTTAATTAATCATATTTATTCAATACAAACTTGTTAATATAAACATTTGCTTGTCATTTATGATTATTATTAAAATGTTGCCATTTTTCTTTTTTTTCATGCATTTTGGATCTGTACATTATTTCAAGTGCATACTAGGCTGTAACACATGGTGAATTTCATGTTTACAATTTTGGGATATTTTAAACTGCATTAGTGAGGGGAGGGCTGCATGTGTCCGTCATTGTTTTAGCTCATATGAGAAAACAGCATGACTACAGGGGGCAGTGAGGGACGAATAATTAAAGAAATGAAACACAGACAGTAGCAGTGAGGTAAACAAAGCAGCATAGCACTGCTCAAACTCATTCAAAATGTGTAAGATGGCGTTTTATACGTGAATAAACACATTAAATATACATAAAATAAATAAGATAACAAATGGACTTAGCATAAACAATAAATGTTTAAAATTAAAAGTGCTAAGTACAATAATACCTAGAAGTATTTTTTTTTAATTCAAGTGTTCAGGGCCAAAAATTCATCAAAATAGAGTTTTGCTTATTCAAAACAACATTTTGAGGGAGAAAACTTGAGACTCTTCCTAGTGTCTGAGCTTTGCCCTGAAAGGCCCAGGTCCTATGTTTTTTTTTTTTTTTTTTTACATTTCTACATTGACTACATTCACTAACAGTAGTGAAAACATCAGTGCAGTGCTGGTGGAGTGCCTGATTAGATCCAGTTGGTCTGCCTGTGAGTGCGCCTGCAGGTTTGGTATTGAGTGATTATTTGTTGAGAAATATGAATCAGCATAACGGCTCGTAGAAAAGACACGGATCGTAAAATGTCAGATTTGTGTATTCATACAAATCCCATCGAACTCTTACTTGATTTTGGAGATGTGATGAGTCGTCCATTCTATCCATGCAGTAGTATTGAGGTAAGATGATCTTAAATCCCTCCACATTTTGAGCAACCTGAAACACCACGAGTACTGATTATTTTAAGCAAGCGCACAAGGTTATTTCTATCATTATAAATAAAAATCTAACTAGTTCACCATATAAACTGCATGTTGTTTACTTGACCCCTATTACTTTTTACTAAAAACTAGTCACAACCTTGGGTGGAAAGTAACAAATTACTATTACTCATTTTACTAATTGAGCATTTATTTTAATGTATGAGTCATGTTTATAGTGCTATTTAAAATCAGTACTTTTACTTAAATATTTTTCTTTGGAAAAATATTTTACTTTTCTTCATTTTAAAGAACATATGATATTTAGGGAAAAAATGTTATTTTAGCAATGTTTTCTGTTTCACTCTAGGCAACATCACTTCCACTTGATTCATTTCACTCTTAAAGTAAACAAAACAAACTCAATGTGCCCAGAAAACACAAAGCTCTTTCAGTGCATCTCTGAGCAGAATTATTATGGAGATCTGCCCTGTGGTTACAAATCCTGTTAAAAAAAAAACCATGATTTGCATCAAGATTTCAATCACAACCTAAATCTTCTTTGTTGCGCATGGCCAACATTCCCTGGAAATATCATCCAAATCTTTTCAGAACTTTTTGAGTTATCCTACTCACAGACAGACAGATAGACAGACAAAGAAATGGACAAATACAGACAAAAACAAAACATCTTTGGAGGAGCTAATCATCTTTTGGTGCAAATAGTTACCACAGGGCAGAAACTAGTTGCTTGTAACACTGTATATCACCAAATAATATGATTACTCAAGTGACTGGTAAAGTCAGAGATTGCAGTTTGTAAAATGTAATTACCTCTGCCAAGGAGGTTATGTTATTATGCCTGCATTTGTTTGTCTGTCTGTGAGCAAATTAACTCACATTTGATCTGAATGACCTTTTCAGGAAATATAAGTCAAGGCACAAGGAGGAAGTAATCAGACTTTGGTGGTGATCCGAATACGGATTTGGATCCAGGATTATAGACACATAGTTAGAATAGATCATTGACCGTGCTATTTGGAGTGAATCTGAAATGTGTATGGCTAAGATAGATATATAAATTCTGATTATTTCTGTGTTTACTCTCTTTTACTGTAATGAACATAAAGTGGCAATTTCAGAGACATTGGGTGGCTGGGTGTGCCCAACGGGAGGTATGCTAGAAAAAAAGTTTGTATAATGATATATTATTTTTCATTCTATATTCATCTGATCAATGTATTTGTGCTTACGTACGTTTTTAACCTATAGAGTGTCAGTACAAACTAATTACAACTTAATTATCTATAACACATTCATCACAGCAAATATTAGCTTTTATTATCTAGGTCAAATGATATTTTATACTATATAATATAATGAAGAAAAAAAATAACTAACCTTACTTAAAATAACCTTAACTTAAGTAGACAGACTTTAACAAAATAACTGTACTTTTGCATATTTATATATTTTTTGCACTTTTCCATTCTTGTTTACTTCCACCAATACATAAAAAACAATGACACCACCTCACCGTAATAACTGCACTTTCCCTACATGAATGCTTTTCCCTCTGACAAAACTGAAGCCACTCTTACGCACGGATCTTACGCACCGTGTGGTCGCGTGGAAGCGCTGCGCTGTCGTCGTGCCGCTCCACTTTGAGATGAGGTACTGCGCGGGCACGGCGGACAGCAGCAGCACGAGCTGCAGCATCGCGGCGGGGCTGATCTGAGGCATGACTGCGCATGCGTAACCTGTGGAGGGAAATAAGCAACAGGTGGATTTGACAGGCCGTGAGAAACTACCTTAAACCGGTCCAAAGTGTGAGTCATAAACAACAAGCATGACCCGTGACTTGCTGATAATATGCATCATGTAGACTTTGACGGCTTTAGCTTTTTATGTAATACGTTTTAGCCTACTTTAATTTCACAATAAGCGACATGTTTCCTCTGGGACTTAAAATCTTACCCCACCATACTCGAGAGTTACATTAAGTTAGACTATTACGCGTATTGAACCTACAATTTTGTAGTTCTTACTTTTGAGAGCTACCTCTGACTTGACAGATGACCTACATCTTATTCTTGTGCCACATGTAAGTTTGGGCTGTTACACCAAATGTACCTTGAGACCTTCCTTCTCAAGGCAGGTTTCCTGCATTTTAAGGTAGGAAATCTTACTGCTGTTGATTTATTTCATTATTTCACTTTTAGTTTGTTTTTTTTTATGTGTCCTGCTCTGTCATTGGATATCAATGCCACACTGCTACTATAAAGCTATATCTCCAATAACCTCCAGAGTTTACAAAAATAGGCTTACAGTTAGATTGACAACATGGCTCTAGCAGTAAAAAAACAAGTCAAGTCAAATATCTTGCACCTGATATTAGGCTTATAACAACCCTTACCTTGAATTAAAATCCAAAGTCTGCTTCCTGATATCTTGCAAACATTTCGTCTCAGTGAGTGTTGACGGCTGCAGACTGACTCGGTTTCACTTCTCTTTTATTTACATAAAGCACTTTCACAGGACCACGCCGCTTCCACCTGCTTATTTACATTTGTCAAATTTGCCAAACAGGTAGTCTGTCCAATGACAGCAACCCACGGAGGAACCGGAGGACCTTTAGCGGGCCGCCACGTCAGGAAGAGCCGAGCCGTGAGCCCCGAGCGGGGGGAAGTCTGTGACGCAGTTACGCCGAGGAGACACAAGATGGCGGAGTTGTTCAAGTTTCCATCCGACATGTAGCGTGCAGACGTGGGTGTTGCTGACACCAGAGGAACACTCCTAAAGTTTGTTTGTTGTCTTAGGTGATGCTTTCTGAAGGTTCTGCTTCCTGAATAAAATAAGCTTTGGAGAGAAAGAATTCAAAAATGAGCCAAATAATCTAAGGATACTAAATGATATTTACACAAGTAATTCGTTTCGAAGACCAAATTTTAATATTGGGAGGAAATATATTTTTTGATTCCAACTTTAGAATATACATTTCTTTAATTTGTAATGATAATACAAAATATTTTTGGCAAAATTTGTTCTTCAGAACAAAAAAGGGAAATGTATAATGCCTCATTGAGTATAACCGATTTATTTATAGATCTAGATTTATGAAGGTTATATCATTATCGTTTTCATGAATTACTTGAGAACTTTTTTTTTTTTCAAGTACTGGGTCATTTTAAAACCAAATAAGCCTTGACCATATATATTTCTAATATGTTTTACTAATACTAGTAGTTGTGTTTTTGAGTAAACCATAGTTTTGTACATTTTCATGATTGTAAAAGTCAGATTTTTACCGCAGTAAATTTTTTTTAAAGTCAAACTCCATATATACAGAAAAAAATCATTTTGAAATGGGGTGACAATTTCATAGATCTGAAATAGAATAATATGCTATTCTTTTTTTTTCTTGAGCAATTTAGTTAATATTTACTAATTTAACCACACAGACCACTTAGAGCCACACATTCCCAAGTCATAAAAGGCAACGACAGTATATTGAGGTCCAAACATGTTTAGACTGTAATATAAAACAAAATTAATCACATGCCACATGAATGTAAATTATAATGTAAATGATATAGAATAGTGGTTCTCAAAAGATGTGCTTTGAGACAGGTATGCTTTGGGCATTTGTACAAGAACGTCCCCTTCGTTATAATTTATTCAACTTATCAACGTCAAATGAATAAGTACTTAATTTACTCTGAAAATAAATGTTGGATATTGTACTTTATTTATTCATTTTATTTGATAGGGACAATGCAAATTACATTGTTTCAACTTCTACCTTTTACAAACAAGATGAGCTATTGATAGTTTCCATCCCCAGTGCCTAGTTAGTCTTTCAGTATAATAAAAGAAGAGAAAGAAGAAAAGTCAAAACAATATTCAGACTGCATTAACCTAAATGCTCCAAGAACTCTTTCAAATATTAGAAGACAACATATAGTAAATATCTACATTAAATTACATAACATTGCAGCAAATGCATGGTAGTTAAAATAATCCCATGTCTGATTTTGCTTCAACCATCCTCTAATACCATGCTAAATGTTATTTTATTGAGTGAATTTTTATTATTTTCATAGTTATTTTTGTCGACAGTGTTTTCCAAGAATAAGAGCCTTTGACATAGAAAGCTGATTGCCCACGGAGGTCTTAATGTGCAATTTTAAAGCTGAAACTGAGAGGATTACACTGAGTCATTATGCATTTGTAGAAAAAAAATACACAGGACTGATAAGATCATTTTCACACTGTCCAGAGGATATTTTGGATGAATGGCTTGAGTGAATGGAGAGTTTGGCTTGGTTTCAGGTGGGCAAAATTAGTTTCAGAACCACTGGTGTAAGAAAACATGGTGCCAAATGATTTATATCATTGAATATAAATCATGATAGAAGGTGGTCTCGAGGAGTCATGACCCTGGTTCAACCATGTTTATGTAGATCCTTTTTTTTTACTTTAAAATCATTCTGATGAAAATACTGTGATGTTATGTATTAAAAGTCTACACAAATGTCCACGTGATGCTGGGATAAACTTTATATTTTATTAAGAGTCATAGGTGAAAGATCAAGGTTGGGAAGCCCCTTGGTCAACCTTTCAACCTGTAACTCCAGGTGGATCATTCTATATATTTCACCAGTCCACCTGGGAAAGAGCCCATAGAAAGTGTTTGGGAATGGGCAGAACTTTCAAAAGCATATCCAGCAGTTGGTTGCACAGTCATGTTAACTGTTTTGGAGGAGCAATGTCAAATATGTCTGGGCCTCATTTTCATGAACTTGGTATGTCAAGAGGGTTTTTAAAGACAGATGTCAAACTTTGAACATTAATTTAAGCAAAACTATGCATTTTAGTTTAAAATTAATGTAATAAAAATACTTAAAATGTTCTATTTCCCCCTTCTTCTATACAACACGGTGCTTCTTTTTATCTTTTAAGATGTGCAAGTAATAGAGTGGTGCAGGAAGATGGGGAAGTTAGCATTTAGCACTTCTGGTTCCCAAAGCTGAAAGTATATGTGATTTGGAATACCTGTTTCTGATAAGTACCTGAAATAGAAGTTTTGATGAACATATGCACATGATATTTTAATTTTTAATCTGAAATAATAAATCTGATATTGCCCTCTTTTAGATTTTACAGAGTTGTGGTTGTGTTTAAAAGGACAGTTGCTAACAACCTGTTGACAAAGCATCCAAAAATGGCTGCTGCCCTTACTGCATGCATTACTGAGCATTTTTTTTAATTATCAGTAATTCAACACCCACAGCTACAGTCATAATGACCAGTGACTTAAGATCATGACCATTACATTAAATTCAAATTCTCAAACAAGAGGTTTATACAAGACATTATGAATGGTAAACATTGCAGTTGCTTTAAGTTGAACCACCATGTTGTAGGTCCATAGAAGCTTACTAATAGCTTTATACTTTCACAAATCTCAAGCAGTAGGGTTGTTAGTTGTTGTTGTTTCTTTGTTTTCTACAAAGCTTATGAAAGACCCAAACAGTTCTCTAGACTAAAATCTCTTCGGCTTTTAGTCTAGAGAACCTGTGTGATGCTAATTTTCACTTGGGCCTACAAAAATATCATCCCAGCACTACTCTATATAACTGGCCCCACTCTGCACATGTTTAAGCTGTCTGTATCAACCTGATTTTTATACATAAGAACAGCAAACAAAAGCCAAAGAAAACACTTTTTATTTTTAAAAAGACCCCACATACTGCAACTTGTATGATAAAAACTTACGTTCAAAAAAATAAATGTGAAAAGTGTTGTTTCTTTTTCAACAAGACAATCCACAACATTAAAGAAAAGTGTATATGGAAACACAACGGTTTATTCACTTAAAATATCTGAATGAACTAACAGGACAGCAGTACTCTCCTAAAACATACATTCTAGCTTTATGCTTCTTTTTGCTTTTATTCCTTTATATATAAAAGTATCCAAACTAACAAAGACGTCCCCTTTGACAGGTTCACATAAAACAGGCCCCCTTTTCCCTTCCCCGTCTGTCTTTAAAACCCTATCTCCCCTTAAAACGTAAAAACATCCCATAATATTCTCCAGTGGCTCACATGCAGCCACTTCACTCACACAGACACAAACAACAGTCAGAGGCCACAAACAGCACAGCTCTGCCACACATCAGAACAGTAATGTGGTAAGTCTATGGGCTCTAATTTCGTAGACCAGGCGCAAGCGCAGGCGCACCTGCCTGCGCCGGCCTTCGCCGCGCGGACTGGGTGTGACCTGCGCACTTTGCAAGTTTCCTGCAGTGCCAAGAGAGGCGCACTCAAGGCACAGAGAAGCGCATCCACGCCCACGTCTCTGCCTCTCCGCGCAAATGTCAGAGTAGGAGGAGAATAGACGTGAGTGGGATTAACACAGCCGATCACTGTCTTCACCAATCAAATGAGCGCCTCTCCTCACCTTTAAATGCGCTGCGGCCGAGGCGCAGCGTCTGATTGGTCTGAATGATCCCCGCTGCTGGAGACGGTCAGAGCTGCTATCATTCAGCAGCTGGGAGAACAGACTGGCCATCGGGGCGCGCATCGGTCTACACGTCACCGTGTGGGCTAGCTCCCAGGACAGATGTAATCTGTTCCTTTGTCATTATAGGAGCACAAAATTAGGAGACAGTTACACCGCAGCTGGCTCATCCATTTATAATGCTTGTGATCCACCTGCACTCCTGGTTTGTCATCGCCAAATAGCAGAGCCTTTAGTGATATACTGTATACTCTCCCGGTGTCTCCACCTCATCCTCCTTACAATAATGTACTCCATCTTTTTAGATCACGTTAAAAATAAAGACTAAAATAGAGAAATATGGGAAATCACAGGTAAATCCTGAGTGACATACATTTAATTTATCTCCTTTTTCTTCGTCTTTTTTCTCCCTCTTTTCTTTTAATTGAATGAAATGAGAGAAGCCAGATATATACTCAGTATCAGATGTTAAGGGTGTTTACTGTTGACTTGTAAGATGTGCATCAAACTTCCAGCTGCCGTCAGGTTAAGTTTCCATTATAACAAACGACTTTAATCCGACATCAGATGTGACGGGACAATTAATATCGATACAATGTATATGGTGGTTCAGACGGTTACATTAAATAATGATTGCTGTGATTGTTTATTGCATTAAAATGTGCCTGACACTCTAGAAACCTGCCTCTGAGGCTTTGTTGACGTGTGCGCACATGTGCGCTTGTCACCAAATTACAGCTGCGGAGGGTGCGCTCCGCTTTGCACCAAGAATAGACCAGGTTGGAGCTGGCGAGCTTTCAGCGCACTTTCTGCACTGTTTTTGGCACAAAATTGTCACTGCGCCAACATGAATCTGCCGACACCTCCCCCTGGTGCGGCGTCAACTCCCCCTGGTGCGCTGTCACACCCATCTCTGCGCAGACGGTCTACCAAATTGGCAAATTGGCAGCGCACGGCAGTGCGCCGGACGAAATTAACACTGCGCGGGGTCCGCCAGGCTTGTGCCCCCTGCGCTGCGCCACGAAATTAGAGCCCTATGTCTCCATGACCTCGTGAATTGAAGTGCAGGTTGGTTTAAAGTCAGGGAGCTGATCTGGAGTGTCAAATGAGGCTAGTGTCAAGTAAAAATGATTCAATTTGAAAACAACTTTGATCCAAAATAAAATGTACCCTGGAGGATGCTTTGGAGAAAATTGTTTTAAAGACAGGAAGGAGTTCATACAGTTATTCTAATATCTCAGTGACTTGCTTCTAAAAAGCCCTTTTGAAATGATTAGAGGTCGTATATATAATTACCTGTATGAATCAGAAAACATTACAAGCAACACTCCAACATCTTCAATTTGACATGAACTGCCAATAATCTGAAGAAGACTGATGCACAGACAACTTCAAAAAGAAGTGTAAGACATCTGAACCCATCCCTTTAGTATGAGGAATACATTAGCTGAATTAGACAGCTGATGGTTGATTAGCCACAACATTCCTGAATTAAGTGCTAAATTTTAATGTCAAACACTCTTACATACTTCTCAGCAGCCCATGTTCATTAAGGTTGTCATAATACCAGATAATAGACTTTAATATGATTCTAATATTAAAATTAACTATAATCTACCTTGATACCACTCTAACATGACCATTACAATATGTAAAACTGGGAATTTTCTTGGTTTATTTAATAAAATATAAAAGCTAGGAAAACTCCTTCACACTGTCTAAATCAGTGGATCTCAGCTGGTGAGAAATGACAAACTTCTAACAACTTCTAATGTTTTCCAAATGAAAGTTTTCTACATACATATATCTATCTATCTATCTATCTATCTATCTATCTATCTATCTATCTATCTATCTATCTATCTATCTATATATATATATATATATATATATATATATATATATATATAGATAAATATATATATACATATATATATAGATAGATAGATAGATACATATACATATATATATATATATATATATATATATAGATATATATATATATATATGTGTGTGTGTGTGTACACATATATATACAGTACATATATATATATATATATAGATAGATATATAGATATATATGTAATTCTTTTGAAGACTCAGTGTGCTGTTGTTCTAAATGGACAAACAATATCAAATCATCCAAAAATCCTCAGTTTGCAATTATGTTTTTTTTTAAGTCTGAATGCTAAAATGTGATGATTCTGATCTAAAACTAAAAGTATTTTACTCTTAGTGCATTTAAGAGTGTATTTGATCAGCCTTTCAGTTACAAAGTTAATACAACTTAAGTAGCTATAACTACTATTTACTTTAATGCAGAAAGGTTGGCTAATTCTTTTAAATCTCTTAAGTTTTTAATTTAGATTTTTTTTTATCTTGAATTGACAAATTCTGAGTTTAGTTTTTTTGTTCATTTACCCCATTAGAGTGTCCCAAAGCATACCAAGAAAGTTACAGTCCTCGAAAAACAAAGCTAACTGAAATATATTTGTGGATGTTTAGTCCTTTTTCCCAAATGTAACCTTGAAATGATCCTAACTACAAAAAAACTTTCCTACAGTTTGTATGTCATCGAAATTGTCGGATGGGGAGGGGGAATTCTTTAGGGGCAGTTGGGTGAAGTCTGGGTAATGAAACACATTTTGCTTACTTGGGTAAATTTGGTAAATTTTAGGTTTTTTTTAGCATGTGTAAATGGGCTTATGTTTGCTTATAATGGGCTCATTACTACATATTTTTCCAATTATGGCCCACTGAAAACAGCTCTGTGACCCACTGTTTGGTGACAACTCACCAGCTGAGAACCACCGGTTCCACAAATGTTGCAGCTTTTCTGTAATTTTACAGTTCAGACAATGTGACATGGTTTCCTTGTAAATGAATTCACTTTTCTTAAACTCAAGTCTGCTGTGGTTTTTACAGGTCTGTACTTTTCCATATTACCCATCAATAAAACAACAGGTTATGGCATTTGCATATGCTGCATTGAGTAAATATGTCAGACATTAAAAACCTCAACTGAAACGAAAAACCTCAAGTAAAAAACTGTGTTTGGAGGTACCGTATGTTAATCTGTGCAAAAACTTAAACATTTGTGATCTATGCCTGTGATGAATCAAAACTTTGCCACAAAACACATTGTTTTTATGAGCAAGTTTGATGAAAAATCTTCAAATCCTAACCAAAATGTGTTCGTCATGAACAGAAGAGTCATTGTTTTGATGTTCTCTATTTATAAAAAATAAAACAACCTAAAATTTCACTTACTAACACACTTTTGTAAAGTAAATGTTTGTTTAAAAAACTGTTAAATCACTCATTCCCCTATAAAATTACTGTCCTGTATGGCAGAGCCACAGACAACAAAAGCTGACACATGACACATAAAACTGCTTCAGAAAATAAAAACATTCAAACGCCATGGTTTAAAACTTCAGTGCCCAAACAAACACAGAATTTGGCATTGACAAACCCTTAACAAAAGAACAACAAACAGATGAGATAGATATATGCACAATAATATGTGATATAAAGAAGTTTTGAAAGAACCCAGGTGTTTATAGATGCTACAGTCCAGTCCTGCACTGTTGAACACACATGATGTGGCTGGATTTGGCATTCGTTTGTTCTGTTGGTGTGCTGGATGAGAACAGAAACACGTTGAACCAAGCAAAGGCCGCCATCTTGAAAAAGTTGTCCCACAAGTTGTGTGCACAGACGGAGAAAAAAAATGGAAGTGATATTTTTGTCCTCTGTTAGACTTTTGGGAGCCATAGGAGCAAAATCCAAATTCTCAAGTCCATAAAAAAGAATAAAACAACAAAGACAGGCCCCAAAAGCAGAAACAAAGGATTCAATATGCCAGAGTAGCAAAGGCACACAATCAGATTCATGTATATAAAACCCCCCTCTCTGCTTTCAGTCCAGGTCAGCCTGATCTGGTTCAATCCTGTTTGCTCCAGGCATGAGAAAGTGCTAGAACATGCGAGACAGATTTGTGTGTGGTCACCACAGAAACATATCAACATTTAAAAAGCATCTTATTTTATATGTTCATTGTAAAACACACAGGGTTACTTCCTATGACTGCATTGATAAACCGGTCAGTGGTAAGTGCATCTCAAAGCTAAGTCACCCGAAGCTCCTCTGGCTGTACCTTAGGTATAAACTGTCGATAGGTTGGTTATAGGATAATATATTGACGTGAATAATGGTTTTACAACAACATATAAGTCTTTTTTAAACTGCTATTAATACATTTCTTTGAGTTTTCACAATGATCAAACCGTTTGCCACTGTTTGCACGCTGAAGGTAAATGACACGCTCACCTGTGTTATAAAAACACACTTTCAAACTAGGGCTGGGAAATATGGAAACATCCAATACTGGGTGATTCTTTACTTTTAACTATTTTAGAAATCCAATTAAACACCTAAAATCATTAATTTCTTCAAATACATCTGGGACATTGGCATAAACGTTTACTTTAAAATGCAATTAAAAATTAAAACCTTATTGTTTTAATAGTTCTATCAAAAAGTACAAAACTTAATCGAATCATAAAAACATCTGCAAAATTTAATAAAGAACTTGAAGGAGCATGTTGCAAAGGAAATACTCCACAATTTACACTCTTCCTTTTCAAATGTTAAAATTCTTTAATTACTAAGACAATAAATGATCTATCATTGGATAATGAGTCATGTATATTGTATATTATTATTAGTCATTGTATATTATGTTGTCAAGGGAACAAGCACTGACCAATATTGTTTAATATTACCAATAAAAACTCTGGTGGTCCATGAATAATCCTGAATTTATGTATGAAAAAACCCTGTATTCATGATGGAATATCAGCAACACTCTTGTATTGAGTCTAACTTCCTACAATAATAACTGCATTAGTGTCCCAGCCATCATGAGCCATGACTTATGTCCGATATCCATGATATTCAACAATGGTGCAGATGGATCAAGCCTTTACTTTATTTGGGGGTCAAAAACATGATGAGGTCATGAAGAATGAACTCTAAATTAATCACGATAACAACACCTGAATTTCATCAGAGTCGGTTTTGTCATTTTGGACCCAAACAGCATAAATTCTGGTGTATAGGATAAACCTTTGACACCGGTTATTTAAACCAAAACTTTGGCCACAACTGGGAAAGCATTAAAAAATGCTGGGACATGGCCAATTATAGTGCAGCATTTTATTAAAATTCTAGTGAGGAATTCAGTAAATACTCTAGATGTAGTAATCTGTATGTTTTTTTAGAGTCCTCAGTGAAATATAACAAGCAGCAATGAGATGATGACACTCACAGGCAAAGTCTCCAGTTCACTACAGCCCCTACAACCCAAGTTGTAGGAAACTTTAAAGATGGCTTATATACGAGTGCAACTTATGTTAACCAGTTATGCTTTATATGCTCTGTAGTGTTTTAAAATGTCTTCTCTGTGTGATAACGGACTTCTATGCACTGGATAAAAAGACTGCAGTATCAGGACTTCTCTCCTTAAGATCGTAGCATTGTTCAATGGTCAGTTTAGTTGTTGACAATAGGGCTGAAAGATTTGAGAAAATAATCTAATTGCAATATTTCTCCCCTATATTGCAACTGCGATTTACTCTGCGATTGTTTTAAGGTTCCTCATCTTGTGTATTCTTAAACAAACATAAGCAGTAGATCGTTTTATAGAATAACCAATATGACATTAAATCAATCTAAGGATAAAACATTGGAGAAAAAGTGGAGAAGTGAAGAACAGAAGCAAAAAAGGTATGAAATTGTAAAAACTGGATAGAAAAAAATGGTACGAAAGCGGAAAAAAAGTTAATAGGTGCAAAATAGGTATGAAATTGTAAAAAAAGGCAAAAAAATGAAAAGTGACTAAGGAAAATTGATTAAAGCAGCAAAATTGGGATTTAATTTCAAAAACCATGTAAAAATTCCAAACATTGTCTGACAGTGGCCAAAAAAAAAAAGATGAATGGGAGCAAGATAGGCATAAAGTTGTAAAAACTGGGTTAAAAAGGTTAAAATAGGCATGAAATTGCAAGAAACTACATCACAACGCCAAAATGTTCAACACATTTTGGGTTAAAAATATTGCACTGTCTGCGATTTTGAAAATTGCAACAAGCCATATTGCAATTTAATCTAATTTGCAATTAATTTTTTAGCCCTAGTTGACAATGCTGCGCCCAGCAGCAATGAACTAAGAAATTACCAGAGAGTAGACCAGACAACCAATCAGAGTGGGCTGGGCCTGCATGTTGAAGGCAGTCTTAAAGGGACCGAAGCTCAACAGAGTGTCCAAGACAGACTGATAGTACAGCTGGATCAGGGGAACGCAATTTTTTTTTAACCTGAGAGACTGTTAACATATACTTTAACAGTCCTTAAAAGGACTATATATGAACTCGAGCTCCCCAAAATATGGGCTCTTAAATCTTTTATTGCACCAATGAGAAACTAATGAACATCCTTCATAACTTCAAACTCAAGACAGGTAGAAATATTAGTAAATAGATGAACAGTGTTTTCAGTCAGGCTTGAGATACTGTCATGTACAGATATTACTGATATTTCATCATAAATGTGTGAATATATTTTGAACATTTCATTTATGTAATACAAGTATAAATTATTTAATGAATTTATTAATTTGTAGACCCCGTACTAAAATACTACAAATGCTCCTTTTGATAAAACATTTTAAATAGATTATCCGGTGGTGTAAGTATATTCTCATCATGTCTCATAATGAAAACAATGTCTTTACTGGAGTAAGTATATTTATACAAACAATATTGTCTTATATAAGACAATATTAAAAGCTCTACATAAGGGCGCCAATAGCTTAGTGGGTGTCATCCTTGTATCTGACATTTGTAAGCCTCTGCCTTTTCCCGCACGTCTTCCCAAGCTCTTGCCCCACTTTCCAACTCTTATCTACTGCCAAGTTTATCCAAACACAGCCAAACAGAACCCTGACATATTGCCCAGCCCTATTTTAAATGCACACTCAGTGTCATACCTTGGTTTCACACACATACAGGCACATACTTTGCTTTTCAGGACACGGGCCACGCATACGCTGACGCACACCTACAAACACGCTCACACACAAAAGCACCCACACACCAAAGACATAAAGGCACAAGGTATTGCTAATGTTAAGGACGCGTTCAAACACAATCTATCAAAACATTTACATAATCTCTTTCACCCATGCATCCTTTTGAAAATCTCCCCCTCACAGTAAAAACTGCTTTTTATAAAACAGAGATGCTTTTTCCTTGTAATGAACATGCAAAAAGAACAACAACACCCACACACACCTGCACACACTGATGGTAAACAAAGCCTACAGATCTACAGTACCGACGGAGGTACACCATTTGGTTTTTTAGCGCAGACGGACTCTCTCAGGCCAGTCGATGTGTAAGACTTCCAAAACAGAGCGGGTCCTCACGTACAAATCTTATAAAAGGGAGGAGGGCTTGTATAAAAAAAGAGGGAGATTGATGGAGAAAGGGTTTTTTTAGGCCAGCAGTCTGTGATCCATCACAGACTTAATTAGCTTAGTGACAAAAGATACATCCAGCTCTCCTTGTGATTTTTCATTTTCAAGTACTGTTTAGCCCCGTCTGACGCCAAAAGTAGGAAGTGGCACACTGCAATTGAGGGCGTTGCAAGACCACCAGCGTCTGTGGGATCCAACATGGACCAATAATGTAGGAGGAGTCAAAAGTAATAAACTCGGTCTTTTGTCTGTTAGCCTAGCAACATGCTAACCAGGCTGAGAGGAAGTAGGAGTGGACAGAAACTACAATGTTGTTGCTTTGAATAGCAGCTTATCTGGCACTACATCAAGCATGACAACCAGGACTGCATCTCCCATAATCCTCCTTTGGCAAGCCCAGAAATCTCAAGATTTCTCCTCTGTGATGGCAGCCTCCTCCTGAATAAATGCTTTACCATCCGATCAGGTTGGCTTTGGCCTTCTCAGTCAGCTTTCGGACACGCCCCTTTGAGGAGGTGCCAAAAGTGATTGATGAGTCCTCGAACAGCAGCTGCCTCTGCTCCTCCTCAGAGTCCTCCTCCATGTACCAAGCAGACCGCCGCCCCTGGTTTCGTGTGCGCATGGATGCCCCTGCGTCCTCCCCTGCCTCTCTCCGACTGGACCGCGGAGCAGCAGTCTGTGAAGGAGGCGTGACCTCCTCGTTGGTCTTCCTACTGCTCCTCCTCAGAGGTGAGGGTTCGGGTGACTCAGCGGGAGGAGGACTGGTGTCATCAGTTCTTCCCGCTCTGGGCCGACCTCGCCGCCTGGGTGATGACATCCCAGAGTCTGACAGCACAGATGTTTCCTGTGCCGAAGACGTCCCGCCCTCGTCCCCTGTGGACTGTTCGAGGTCATCATCGGGGGTCGAGCTCCTGCGGGTGCTCCTCCTCGTGTCCTCCGTCTCCTGTTTGCTCTTCTTGTCTTTCTTCTTCCCTGGAGGGCGGCCTCGCGGTCTAGAAGGGCTCCCTGGAGATGTGACTTCTGGGGGACTCTGTGGAGGCTCTGGTTTGGTTTTCTTTCCCTTCCTACCCACGCCAAGGGTCACATGACTGCTGTGTCCATTCAGGTGGGCCGTGTTCTGAGAGGGGGGCCTGACAGGAGAGCCTGCAGGAGATGAGGGGCACAGAATTACAAATACAAACTTAAAAGTGAAATTCAATCTCAGTCTTTTGAGCTGTATAAAATCTCATCCATGTTTCTTTTGTTTGTCTCTTACCTGGTGTGAGTCGTACAGGGGTCCTGAGTTTCCTTCGGGTGCTTCCTCCGCTGCTGCTTTCCGTGGCTGGAGAGGGTGTCACCTTTTCAGGAGCAGGAGGTGTTGAAGCTGACACAGAGTTATGAGCCCTCAGCGAGCGACCAGATTCTGACAATGCAAATAAATAAGAGGAAGGATAAACATTAAAATAATACTTTCAATTGATCAGTTATTTATAACAAACTGAGCCATCTGGATCTTTCAAGAAAAATAGACCCAAAAATAATAGCAATCTGATAATTTTACAGAAACATTTAATTCCACTGCTGCTGAGAAGAGCGTAGCCTCCATAAAGAACATGAGGTAACTGCTAGCATGGCTTTCTGTAGCATAAAAAAGAACATACCTATACCTCGATTGCAAAGTCCTTACTTATTACAAGTGAAAATAAATGTTAAACAGATGCTGCTTACAGTGAAGTTTATATTTGACCCTTTCTTTTTTTTTGAACTATATTTTTATTAAACATAGAAATTCACAATACAAAACAAAATACAAAACAAAACAATCCTTGACAACAACACATAGTACAAATGACAGTCCATAGATAAAGAGTCTCTTTTCACCCTGCTGGGGCCAGGAAATTTCACTGACGTCAGTAATTTAAAATTAAATGAGTGGGCAATTATGAAATTACAGCATAGTGTGGGTTTCCCCTCAATTAAAGAGGTATCTTGTTAAAGGTAGCCACCGCCTCTTAAAAATCTCAGTCTTTAATTGTAATTGGGCAGTTAAAACCTCCATTCCATACACCTCCCTCAACTTCTGTTTCCATTGTGTTACTGTAGGTGCCTGTGGGTTCATCCAATTTATTGTCACCATCTTCCTAGCAATCATCAAAAGTATATGCAACAGGTACCTTTGGTCTCTCGTGTACATGTCTTCAGGAGTTAGATCTAGAAGAAACTGACTTGGGGTGAATGGTAAATCAATCCCCATAACTTTATCTATCTCTCTCTTTATCCCATTCCAAAAAGAAAGCATCATTGGGCAGTCCCAAAATATGTGCGAGTGGTCGCCGACCATTCCACATTTTCTCCAGCAGTACATAGCAGTTGGATTATCTGTAAATTTGGCAACCACCATAGGTGTACCTTGTTTTCATCTTCCAGTCAAACTCCTTCCACATGTTACTATTAATACCTTTATGACATCCAATACACATTGTTTCCCATTCTCCATCTTCAATTATGATATTTAACTCCAGCTCCCATTTATTTTTGATGTGTAAAGTATTGTCCGGTATATCCAGTAGCAGATTTCTGTATATATGAGAAACATGTTTCTTGTTAGGTAGTTGATGTTTAATGATATTTATAAAATATTTCTACATTTGTTGAGCATTTTTAATTACATTCCAATCCTTATGGTTTGTGATGTAATGCCTAATTTGAAAGTACCGGAACATATCACTTTGAGGTATGGAGAATTTATCTTGGAGATATGAGAACGGCTGTAAGACATTGTTACAGAACAACTGGTCAATGATTCTTAGGTTTCTGGCTGCCCATCTCTTAAAAGAGATATCTGTTGTTGAGGGGGGGAAATTCGGTTTCCGGCAATTTGTATGGCCCGTGAAAGGGCAGCTGTCCTCTAATTTCTTTTTGGACTGTCGACCATACTTTTAAGGTGTGCTTCACCCATACATTTCTGATTTCCAGTTTTTCTTGGGTTTGCTTACTCAAGAACACTAGTACGGATAGAGGCATAATTGGCAGTGAATTCTGCTCTATGTTTACCCATCCCGATTCCACATCATTGTTAATCCAGGCTACCACTGTTGTTAATTGTGCTGCCCAAAAATAATATTTTATATTGGGGAGGCTAAGTCCACCCCTGTTTTTCCCTAGAGTGAGTGTTTTAAGTCTCACTCTTGGTTTCCTGTTTTGCCATATGAATCTGGATATAAGCTTGTCTAACATGTTAAAGACTGATGTTGGGATCCAAATTGGGAGAGACCTAAATAAAAACAAGAGTCTGGGGAGTAGATTCATTTTAACAGCCTCTACTCTACCCAGAAGTGATAACGGTAGCACATCCCATCTTGCCAGTTCATTTCTAAATGTCTCAAATAATTTTTTATAATTAGCTTGATATAGTTGTGTTACTTGGGGAGTGAGTGTGGTTCCTAGGTATCTGAAACCCTGCTTGGACCTGCGAAAGGATACTACATCATCAAGTTGACTAGGCCATGTCCCGGACACCATCATCGCTTCTGATTTACTAGGATTAACTTTATAGCCAGATATTAGACCATATTCATTAAGATTTTGCAAGAGAGCGGGGATTGAGTGGACAGGGTTTTCTATAAATAATAATATGTCGCTCATGATAGAGCTATTTTGTGTTGGTTTCCACTCTCATCTCTTATTCCTTGTATAAGGATTATTCCTGATCAATTCCGAGGGGCTTCGATGCTAAGAGCAAACAAAACTGGAGAGAGTGCATCTCCCTGCCTCGCTCCCTTTCCAAATTGAAGAAAGCATAGCACTGGCCATTAACTCTAGCTCTTTGTCGTGGGGTCATATAAAACACATCAATCCAACTTAAAAGGTTTCTTTAAAACCCATATGAGCCAGTGTTTGCCTCAAGAATGTCCAGTCCATCTATCGAATGCTTTCTCAGCATCTAGGCTGAGAAGCATTGATGGGGTCTTTCTATGAGAAGCAATAGATTGTAAATTTAGAGCTCGCTTAACATTATTGGTGCCCTGCCGTCCGCTGATGAATCCAGTTTGATCTGAATTAACTAATTTCTGTATGTGTCTTTGTATTCTATTTGCCAAGATAAAGGTCAGGATTTTTAAATCCTGACAGAGCAAACTTATGGGCCGGTACCCCATACACTGAGTGGGGTCTTTTCCGTCTTTATGTATGACTGTGATGATTGCTTCTGACCAGGTTTTGGGGGGGTCCTTTTCATCCAGTGCATAATTATATATCCGACATAAAATTGGGGCTAGCTCTTCAACAAAAACTTTATAGTATTCCCCAGAGAATGGCCAGACCTGGGGATTTACTGTTCTTTAACTTACTTATACTAGCTATTATTTCCTGTACTGTTATAGGGGAACATATCATCTCAGCCTCAGCCTGTGATAAGCTATTTAATTTGATTGAATTCAAAAGTTTTGTTATTTTCTCCTTCTTCCCCAATAATTCCTGACTTTCATATAGTTTTTTATAATATGCAGCAAATGCCTCCGCTATTTCTTTTGGCTGGGATGTGATTTTATTTGTGTCTGGGTGTTTAATTTTAGGTATGACACGGTTCGATTGAGTTTTCCGTAGCTGAAAAGCCAATAACCTACTTGCTTTATTACCCATTTCATAGTATTTTCGTTTCACAAATCTGAGCATTCCTCTGCTTTATATGTAAGTAGTTCATCTAATTTTTGTCTTTCCTGTTTTAATAATTCTAATGTATTTTTCCTTCTCCATACTTTGTGTTCCTTTTCTAACCTCATAATTACCGTCTCTAGTTCGAGCCTTCTTGTTTCTCTTTGTTTTTTTATTCTTGATGTAATTTGAATTATATGTCCCCTCATAACTGCTTTGGCACCATCCCATAAGACAGATGGAGTAACATCTCCATTATCATTTAAATCGATATATTCTTTAAGTTTGTCACGTAGTTCCTGTTGAATTAGGCGATCATTTAATATAGAGACATTAAGTCTCCAGTATCTAAATTGTTTTTCTTGACTTAAATTTATTTTCATCTTAATGGGACCGTGATCTGACAAAGTTATGGGTTCTATATTGCATTCTGTCACTCTATGTACATCAACCTTTGAAACAAGAAACATGTCCAGTCTGGAGTAACTCCCATGAACGTGGGACCTATATGTGTAGTCTCTATCTCTGGGATGATGATATCGCCATACATCAATCAAGCCCAGTCCCTCCATCATTCCCAGAACAGTGACCGATTTTTTGGTTCGAGGTCCCTTCTCAGCAGGTAGTCTGTCCATACTCGAAGTTAGAACACAGTTATAAGCCCACAGAACCTCTATGATTCACATCACTTCATCGACCAATTTGGAGGCTATTTTCTTAAGGAAATTTGGACAATCTTCATTTGGTGCATACAAGTTTAAGAATGTAAATCTATTTTCCCCAATCGCATTCTATCACCATAATATATCTGCCTTCCTTGTCTTTCAGCACTTTTTCGTTATTAAAAAAACATTCCTCCTGATTAATATAGTAACCCCTCTTTTCCTCCCTCCTTCATGAGATGCACTGTATATTTGTTCCACCCAATCCTCTTTAATTTCAGATGTTCTGCCTCAGACAAGTGTTCTTGTAACATTGCCACTGAGCAATGTAAAGCTTTAAGTTGATTGAGTATTTTTTTTCTTTTAACTGGATTTCCTAGCCCCTTTATATTGTAGCTAACAACATTCAGGCTATCCATGTAACACTACTTTTAATCTTGGCTGTCATAATGCTTTAGAGTCCTCTTATAGATGCCATATGCATCCTCACTTATTGCAAAAGTCCCATCAGTTGTCAAGGAAGTAACACAAAACAAAACAGAAATAATGAACATTTTCCTGTACAGAACACCAGGAATCAAACCTGTCAAACTGGCTTCCAAGTCCTCAACTGGCCTACCTCCTGAAGTGACCAGTCCCCGTGTGGAACTGGGCGGAGGGTGGCGGAATCCCTCCGGGATAATGTCACATAGTACAGCAATCCTCCGTAGGATGCTGCGGCCCTATGAGGGCTGAGTGTAAATCACTCATATTAAGTCAACTGCGACTGATACCACAAACCAAAAAGACCAAATAATATGCCATTATAATATTCTGGGCTCGGCAAAGTGTATGTAAATAGAAATTAAAATAAAAATGTTACAATTAAAAGAAATACATCCTAAAAACTTGAAGCAAGTTAAAACAATAATAATAATAATAATAGAATAATAATAATTACACCTGCATATACTTTTAAACCCAACAACACCACTGTAATAGGAGGGAGCTTAAAAATTTTAACTTCAGCCCATTTAGTCCAAAATTACTCACAGTTGTTCATATCTTATTTTGCATCATCTGCCCAGTCATTTCAAGAAAAGAAAAACCTGCAGTCTTTTTTCTCTCGTAAACATGCTGACGCCCTCCCACCTCGTTGACGCCCCATCTCGCCCATCTGTTCCTGGCCAACTCTCGCCCACTTTATCTCGCTCATCAATGCGGAGCTGGATGTTGAGGTCTGAAGTACCGGCGGCCGCCACCGACTGGAAAGTTTTTTCCTCGGAGCCCACTGTCATCCTTAACCGAGCTGGGTATATGCACTTCGCCTTAATATTTTTCTCCTTCAGTTGTTTTACAACATATCTGACCTGCGCGCGTTTCCTCTGCAGCTCAGGTGAGTAGTCATTATCAAAGTAAATCTGCCTCTCGCCTATCTTCACTGTACGCTGTTTCCAAGCTTGCTGAAGGATCTGCTCCTTCACTGTGTAGTCTGCAAATCTAATCACGATGGAACGAGGGGGGTCATTTTCTTTCGGTTTCGGCATAAGCGCTCTGTGCGCCCGGTCAATCCTGATGTCATCTTCTTTTAGCGGCAGGTCGTTCAACACCGTCGGTAGTAGCTTTTTAATATAGACCACCATGTCTCTTCCCTCGCTTCCTTCGGGAACCTGATAAAGTCTTAAGTTTTGCCTTCTTGCCCTGTTTTGAAGATCCTCACATCGCTCCATAAGTTCCGCCTCCCGTTGAAGAAGGAAGCCGATGGCTTTTCCGTGGGTCGCGGTGGTCTCCTCCGTGCTTGTGATACGCTCCTCTGCGTCAACAACCCTCTTTTCCAGCTTTGTTAGTTGTGCACTTAAACCTCCAACTGATGTTTCAAGTCTAATAAATGATTCCTTGGTCTGACCTTTAAACTCCTTTACATCCATCCTCATTTGAAGAATGTCCCCCCGTATTTCTTGGTTAGACTGGACGATAGTTTGCAGCATCTCCTCCATGTTTTTAGTGGCAGGTTCGGTGTCTTTGCTAGCGCTAGCTGCATCAGGCTTAGCAGGCTTGTTAGCGTCAGTTGTTTACGATGATTTTTCATCTCCTTCTTTGTTTCTGAACTGATATCTGGAGAGTCTATCGCCAGCGCTTGTCTTTGTGGTGTCGTTGGGCATGTTTTTTGCCGAGCTTTGTTCAAATGTCGTTTGGTAAGTTGGTTAATCAGCCGAGCTCAAACTTTTGCGTCTTTTAGGAACATGGCGCCGCCGGAAGTCCATATTTGACCCTTTCTGTGCTTATTGTAGCATTATTCGTACAGGGATAACATGGAAAAATATGTTTGGCAAATATGTGTACCCTAGCCTCTGTTCATGGGGCTCTTGACCTATTTACAAGACTATCATGTACCCCAAGCAAGGGGTGTAAAACAAGGCAGATACAGAAAACATTTTGAGAACTTACTCCAAGACCCCCTTGCATTAAGTACTGACCATAGGAGAACTTTGACATCTTGATTTGTGAAAGAGTTGTGCATCTTCACTGGTCTCACAATTCAATTTGATTCTAATTATTAAGTTATCAATTCAATACAATTCAGCATCACGATGCACCACAATGCAACACGGTGAGTCGTAGCCTTGGTTTTCCATATCACTGCACCAGACTATTTTTTAGAAACAAAAAAATGAAGCAGTCAGATAAATACAAACTCATTGAAATAATTATAATTAGCTTTTGAGATCAAGTGCAGCTCCTAAACTGTTTTTTTCCCTCAGAAACAAAACTGATTCTGCAGCAGTCTCTGAAAGATTAAAGGATTATTTTGATGCACTGATGCATCTTCATCTACGTCTAAATCCTGATGCATCGATTAAAAGATTGTTTTTGACACCTCTAATTTGTGATAATCATTGTGGCATGATTAAGACTTTGAGGTGGAAACAGAAGTTCACTTAGATGCACACCCACAAACACACAGCATTAATTAAGTACTATCTAATCTAATCGGAAAAAAGTTATGATGCACATTTTGTCTTTTAACATTAGTTGAAAAAACTATACTCCATTGATGGTGTTGGTACACAGAACATGTGGGGAGGTGCACAATCAAACACAGGATTCCAATGGCCGTTTCACTAGGTTTATTTCATGTTGGGGTCTCAACAAGCAGATGGATGGATGTAGATGATTTATATGTTCAGCTCCTTTGTCTGCCTGCTGCGGTTTAGAGGGAAAGAGAGAGACTGAGGCCTACAGGGTGCAGCTTTAAAGGTTTGGTGGGTGTGGTCAAGGCATGATTGACAGGGAGCCATCTTGTCTTCAGGAGGTGACAGACTTGGGATTTAACATTAGTTATCGCATATTTATCAATCTTATTCGATTAATACAAGCCTTATCTAGACAAAAAGTAATGTTTTTTGAACTAAAGAATAAACATGAATGATGCATTTTAACCTCTTTTATTGATGTAAGTATTAAATGTAGAGGCTGTCAGAGGTGTTTTCAATCAGTATGAAAGCAGAGGGGGTTGTGGTGAGACACTATCATGTCCAAGTTTTAAGAGCCAACTGAAGTGAAAAGATCAGCAAGTCCTCATTTATCAAAAACATTTATCCACCCACTATCTACACTTCTTCTTCCTTCTGGGGCTGCGAGGGCTGGAGCCTATCGCACAAACATTGGGCGAGAGACGGCACTGCCAGCCAATCACATTCACACTCAAACAGAAAGGACATTTTGATTCACCAAGGGAGCATGTTTTTGGTCTGTGAGAGGAAACAAGAGAACCCATGCATGCACGGGGAGATCATACAAACTCCACACAGAGAGGCCCTGACCGACACAGGGATCAAACCACTAACCTTCTTTCAGTGAGGCATGCACACTACCTGTTGTGCCACTGTGCCACCCTACCCAAACAAGTGTGTGGGTTTGGTAGAGTCAAACAAACTCTACCAAACTCACACAATCCTGAGGAGAGGTCTACCCGACAGCTGTTTTACAAACACCTGGGTGTGTGTCCAGGGCTGTTAGTACCTTGTAGTTTTGAATTTAAGAATTATGATACTCTTTAAAAGCCATGACTTTTGCTTTTAAACAATTTAGCAGCTCTTCATAGTTTTTAAGACACCATAGGCATCCTTGAAAAGTGTTTGTAGATTGATCAGGAAACAAAAACTGTAAACTGTGTAAAACATAGAGAGCATAAAACCTAAACATAAGAACCAGAACTAACTCTTAAAACTGTGTCTTTTGTTGCATTTCAAATTGTTGTATTTATAATAACTAGCATTCACATATTGTGCAGGTCTGCTCTCAAACCAATTCAAAAAATCAATAAGAGTAAATTACGAATGTTGCAAATTAAGATTAAGTTTCACACCACAACACCCTGGATTTTTATTTACTGCTCACAGGAGTTCCAGCATTAAAACTGAAGGATAAAACAAGTTAAGATGACATCAAACTAGTCTAAATCACAGCAGCAGCAATTACTTCTTTAAAACATTCTTTCTTTTTGAAGTCACATGAAGGAACTAGAAGTTTTAACATCTGTAAAATAATACACTATCTATTTGGTATAATAAAACCTTTTATAACCATAAATGGAAATTCAAAGTCCTGTCTCAGATCAAACCCATTAAACTGCATTTCCATGCCTTGTGTCGAGTTGTGGTCCTACCTGCTGAGCTCTGTGTGTTGTTTGCAGTGTTGTTTGAGGAGGACGATGAGGATGGAGTGTTGGTAGAAAAGCGAGCTGAGCTCCGAGTGCGTGATGCTGTTGGCGTGTCCGCCCTCCCGTTGACCAGCTGGGGAGACTGTTTTAGGGGGGCAGTCTGTCTCAGAGAGGGGGGTCGAGAAGGAGGTGGCGATGGCTCCTTCTTCGCTGTCACCCTGGAGGATACACGTCTCTTCCTCTCTGGACTGTAAGAGGACAAGCAAATAAATAAAGAGTACTCGTCATGTAAAAAAACTGTTCTTCGGGCGTTTTCACATTAGGTCCACTTGTTTCGAACCGTGCCACTGCGCGGTTCGCCCCCCTCCCCCTCCCCCGCTGGCTTGCATTCACACTGGCAATACCGAACTGTGCCCGGACCCACTTGTGTATTTACTCAGTTTGAAACAGCAGGGGGCGATATGCACGTAACTGGTTACCAAACCTGCTACTGAGGAGAACAAAGAAGAGACTACCATGGTAACCACTTCCTACACCAGACAACCAATGTTTACATTTCGCTCTCTTCTACATTTTCCTTCAAGTGTGTTTTTTTATCGTGTTTGAGACGGTATCAGCGACCTTCTGGACCCTCGTAAATCATCGTAATCGTCATCCAGAATAAACACATTGACAAATTGAGTAAGCAAAAGATTCAACGGCGGGATTAACAGGAAGTAATGCATCAAAAGTAGATTGGTTCGGACCTCTTTGTTTCACACCAGTGAAACCACACCAAATGTAGGGAGATGGAGTGGATCGAGACCACCCCTTCATGGAGGTCTCAGACCGGCTGATTTGGTGCGCACCAAAGGGCGGTGGTTGCATTCACATTGACACTAACGTACCAAAACCTTGGGCCAAAACTTCTTTGGTGTGCACTAAATGTGGTTGGTGTGAAAGCGCCCTTAAATAAATCCATTTTTCCTACCTGGATGCAGTGCTGCTGGCTGGAGAGTCACTCCTCCTTCTCCTCCTCTTCATGGCGTGACGTGTCTGTCTGTCTGCGGTGTGTCTTGTCTGTCTGTCAGTGCCCTGTCTGGTCAGTTTGTCCGTCATGCCGTGGATGGCTTTGTAGTCAGATAGGATGGGGCTGATGTGTTCCTCGAACAGAGCAGAGAGCCTCAGGCTCATACTGTAGATCTGGAAACACAATGATCACACTGCTAAGCTCAAACAAAGCAGAAAGAGGATTTTATTTTATGTTACTATCAAAGCCTGAAATAATGAGAGAGATTAATTGCATATTAAGCTTGTTGTGAGGCTGGCTACACACTGAGGGTGAAAATCAAGAACACAAACAGGTCCATGGTCTTGCAGCCCTGCTGAATTGTCTAATGTGAGAGTTTGGAGGATTGCAATAGTAAAAATCAGCTGATATAATTTTTTAAATGTGGTCTTTCATTTTTACGAAATGTTTAAGATGGTGTAATTTCCTTTGTAGCTGGCCTTACTTAATTTTTAGGGGCATTCGACACAGTTTTTGAAAACTTTCAGATCCACTGCTTTAAAATGCAACACAATTTCAGTATAAAGAAAGTTACTTTTGATACTAAGGTTGTAAGAAAATATCTATATACAGTACAAATATATTAAGATATGTTGTGTACAGTACTGTATAGATACTTTAAGTGCAGCATTCAGAATTTTTGTTATTTAATAATTTAACGACATTCAAGATTGTTTTGTATTTTTGGTGCTACCTTCAGCCACTAGCTGGCAGCAGACATCCAGTCTTAAAAATTTCTTCTCCTTTTTTATTGCTTCTATTTCAGCCACAGGAAATTCCAATTATAAATGTTTTAGAGACTATAGTTAAATAAATATCACCAATAAGAAACTGTATATTTCATGCATAAATATTGTAGGGTCTTAATGCTACAGAAAGAAAATATAAACAGACTTTCCTCTGCCCTCACACCCAACACAGCATCGTGTGGATTTGCTGTTCATCATGAGACTGGGATCCACATTCAAGATTTCCTGCTGCTTAACAGAAGGTTTTTTCTTGCCCCCATGATGGAGGGATTCATGATTGGCTATATGGATTCATGTTGGGTGTTGAATGTATATACTTGTATATATATGTATATGTGTATCTTTATATGTATATATGTATCTATGCATATATGTGTATCCACAAAATGTAGAGCTTCTGCTCTATTGCAAAGTGTCTTGAGATAACACTTGTTATGAATTGGCGCTACACAAATAAAGATTGATTGATTGATTTTACTGAAACTAAAGTCAGGATGTATTTCCCTGTCTGTAGCACTGTGGTTTATCCTGATATATATATATAACCAAAGTATTGCAATACATATTTCATCGGGTTTTTGCCAAAATACACCTGTTTCAAAGTAGCACCATATAAAGCCTTCAAAAAACAGGTAGACTTGGCAGACAAAGCCACTGAAAGCACAACACACTTGAATATTTGCTGACAGTACTAAAAAATAATATTCAGGATTGGTTTGAATATTAGTTGCTAGATGTAGCCTCTATGGTTGTGTCTTTATTTTTTCAGTTTTCTTTTTATGCTGCAACTTTTCAATTTGATGTTGTGCATTTATCTTTGTTTTTCCAGCTACCTGATCAGAGACTGTGTGGATGTGTTCTCCACGAGTGTCTTACCCTTGACTTCTTGCTTGGCGTGTAGGCTTTGGAGTTGCTGAAAATGAGCCGCACATCTTTGCTGAGCTCGATGGGGGACTGGTACTTTCCTTCAGTGAGCGTGTTGAGAACGGTGCCAAAGTCCATGGGTGAGTCGACTATTTGTAGGTAGTCCTGGGAGAAGCAGAGGGAAGTCGGAACATTTCAGTGACAGGCTTCAAAAGAAACAAACACAATGCAGAGAGGCAGGGAGAAGAAAAGGTGAAGACGTAGGAGCAGAGAAGAGGGAGATTTGGGGTTTCCCTTTCAGGGAAGTGAGCTGGCAGCAAGAGAATTCCATTTTCTCAAATGAACTCTGGTGAACTGAAACTCCTGAGTCTGTTCACGTGGTTTCTCCTTTACAACTTTTCCACAGGATTTGATGTCATGTCACTGGCAGAGTGGAGAAGCCTCCTGTGCTTCAGAACACTCGGCTTGTGCAATTTCATTTTGGCCACTTGTTCCCAAGACTTCAAGTAGAGCAAGTCTCAGGCACCAAAATAGGTAACTGAAATGTAAATGAATTAAGCCTGGGGAAAACAAACTAGCATCCTGATAAGATTTTTTAGGCTTCCTCCACACTGCAGGCAAAAGTGACCATTCAACTTTGATGAAGGTCAGTTTCACAAGTCAAGTCACACTGAATCTGATTTTTTCACCCAAGTTTAAAATACCTTCATATACAAGCCACATTTTAGGAAAGATTTTGAACAGACAAACAAAAAAAATCAGAACTGAACAAAAAATCCAAACACAGCATTAAGATCTGCAGTGTGAACACAGCCTTAACCTGCATGAACACCAGAGGCATTCTAAGCGTACCTGGTGTCAGGTTGCCATTCATTTTCAATGATCGCCAGAGTCGAGGGGCAATTGAGGGAATTGAGGCAACTTCAGTGACGAGCAGCGCATTGTGAGCGACACCAGCCACGTGGAGCAGTGCAGTGCAAGCATTGTGAGCGACAAGTTGAAGTTGGAAGAAGCTCAACTTTATAAAAATGAGCAGCATCACAACTGAGGCAACGTCCAATTGCGAGCCGATCTGGAGTGCAATGTGGAAGATTTTGAGAGGGAGCTACTGTATATTTGCTGACCAGTAGTCTGTCATTTCTCTTTTACTTGTTTGTAATGTTAACCGTGCACTTAGTTACGCAGCTACTGTATATTTGCTGACCAGCATCTGTCATTTGCCGTCCTTCGCCTTGATCAGGAGCACAACTTGGTTTGATAAGTCCACCTTGTTAATCTACTTTTTTTTGTACTGGAACTAACTGTGCACCAATGTCTATACTGCTCATATTATCATGTATGTTTTTTATGTTGTTATGTCTGAATGTAAATCCGCTGCAAACCAAATCACCCTTCAAGGGACAAATTAATAAAATGAACTATGAACTATGAACTATGAAAACAATGGGGAAGAACTTTTCCTTGCTGTCTCCAGCTTCCCTAGTGTGACCCATGGAGAAAGAGGGAACCAAAGTCCCATGTGCATCATACATACACTTTCCAACCCACCAAACAACCTTTCGCTTCGTGCAAATGAAGCGGGAGGTAAAGTCATAAAAATCCTATAGGCTGCTGTTTAAAGGTCCCAGGCCTGTGCTTATGTCTGTTTATTTGTGTAATTTTAGAGCAGTCTTTATATATTCACATATGAAAGCATGAAAACAAGAATGACAGTATATGGTCATGCAGACCACATTTGTACCACAGAATGAAAGCCCTGCCCCTTTGGTTGCTCACATCACCTCCCCTGCCCGTGCGCTGCTGTAAGTTTTCAACTGCCAGGTGGCGTGATGTGAGCAACTAGAGCGTCAACATGCGATTTTGTCACTTTTGGTGTGAAGGCAGGGTTAAAATTTAAACACTGAGCTACCAACCATGCACGTCCCATGTACATGCTTCTGCCAGTCCGGGTTCGAATCCAGCCTGTGACCTGTTTGCAGAGAGTCTTCCCCTGCCTTCTCCCCCCCTTTCAAAAGCCTATTCACTGTCTCTCTCCTATCAATAAAGGCACAAAATGCCCCAAAAATACATTAAAAAAATATATATATTTTTTTTTACCTATCAAAGAAAACAACTATAACTTGATACGCCACATAGATCATAAAATATATACTTAGCACAATATCTCACAAGGTCATCTGGGCAACTGCCTGTTCGGGAAAGTGTTCGGGAATGAACAGTACCGTTCAAAAGCTAATCCAGTAGGTTATTGGACAGTCACATTCATTACAAGTCAATCAGATGACAAAGAGGGTGGGCATTACTGCTGCAGTGTTAAGTCCAAAGCATAAGTCACCTTGCTAAACAAACTATCACCAAAACATGAAAGAGGTGGATCCAAAATAACCTGTCTATGGATAAGTGCTTACAGTGTTACTTTTTTTTTAATCTAATAAATAAATGTGGTCCAGATCTCACAAAACTGCTACTAAAGCTGTGAGCAACAACGCTAACCTCTGAATTAGCAGTCACTTCCTGCTGTTGTCTCACTTGTAGCCCCACCTCTTCCTACTCTAAAGGACTCTGATTGGGCAGTGCCGCTTTGGGCCAAGAGCTTGGCAAGATGGATCTGCCTGATTACAGTCATTGATTCAGGCTGATACATCGGCACACAAGGTTAAGAAAAACAACAAATGACACACAAATTACATAAAAACTCTTGCCCTGTGTGGTTTGGATGTCAACAGGCTTGTCTACATTGATTCTGAAACTTGCACTATTTTTGCAAAACAACATGGAGCTCTTTTCAAGTGTTTAGAATTTCTACTTTTTAAACAATAACTGTATGAAAAAGTAGTCACGTCACTATTAGAGCAAAACATGGGTGAGGATTTTACTTTAGGAGTCCAGAGGGAGCATAACAGGCACTGTAGTTTGTCAAGGGATAAAATATTCAAGCTTCTGCAACAAGAAATATGACTGAATTGATTTAATACATCTTTTGCCCAGACCTAGTTTCCTCCTTTATCTGTTTTGTGTTTGTAACACACCAGAGTTATCTTGTACAAAAGCAGAAGGTCACAGTGACTCTGAGCTAACTCGCTTAATCTGGCCACTCTTTCTTTTCCTCTTTAGATGTATTATACCAATTACATACAGAGGGCAATGGATTCAGTTGAAAATGGAGAAGAGCAAGCTGGGAGTGTGTGGAGAAAAAGGCCAGAGGCTTAATTTGAAACCTTTGTCGATGGAGTTGAGATCAACAGCCTCAGTACATGAGGCACAAGGACATAAACATTAGACTCCTTAATGATCTAGGTCCTTATCGGAGCCTTTGAGAATCATTTTTTATTGTTTTGGAGAAAAAAGAGACCACAAAACATTTTACAGACATTGTATAAACTGAGTACAGCCTGTTTTAAAAAGTTAAAAAGGTTCTGAGTTAATGATTTTCTTTGTATGTTTTTTCTTTTTTGTATCCGTAAATATATAATTCAATATTATACACAGTTTAAATAATAATAGCAACTTTCAAACTTCATGAAAAATAAACAAATTTGACCCCCTGACAACAGTATTTACTAAATGTGCTCGGTAAAAATATCTTGTTTTTACCAGATGCAATATTTGAAAACTACATAATGACAATTTTTCTTTCAAGCAAACACACATAACACATGTCCACCAGTTAAACTGATTAGTGATTGTTATCCTGCTGCTATTCACACACATTTCAACACCATATCACCTTGTTAACTACTGCTACTTACAACAAAACAAGTATTTCTTTGAACACTGACGTGCAGATGAGAAGGATGATACAGCGACTGTTATGTGTACGGAGCCTGCGGAAATACAGCAGCTATCAAGAGTTTCTTCATAAGATGACACTTGATGACAGATTTTGATTTAATTTGACACAATCTGATGAGCCCTGGGAGAACGATAAACTGGGGATGTGTCACAGGACCCAGGAGACTCAATAGGAGTTTGATAGGGCCACATGTTATTGATTTTTGGGTTTAAAAAAAGCAGGGTGGGCCTGCGCTTTAATCTCCGGTCTTGGACACAAGTGGCTAAGCAGATAAGAATTAGCATGACAAAGACAGCATGTGTGTTCGGCTCATCATTTGGTTGGTGGGGCTTTGTGCTATGAAACAAGGCTGCAGAGGGAGACGACAGCCAACTAGTTCCAACTGTAACTAGAAAAGCACTAGGAGAGCACAGACCTCCGCCAGCGCCACAGTCCTCAGCCATATTGTGATTTTGACCATAAATATTAGTCCTACCTTTATTTCATCAAAATATTTAGATTCCTTGACCATGAAAACATACCATTAGCAATTGGATTCATATTGATATCTATTTTAGTTCAGTAGTTATTCACAGAAATCACATTTTTCGCCATGGCAGAGAGACGCTAATCTGGATCAACACCAAAATCGAATCAGTTCTTTCTTTTCCCATGCTGAACATTTCCTGAAAATTTCATCAGAATCCATCCATGACTTTTTGAGTTATTTTGTTCACAGACGGACAGACAGACAGACAGACAAACAAACTCTCCCGAAAACATAACCTCCTTGGCGGAGGTAATAATCACCGTGCTTTCTGCCACTAATAAAAAAGCATTTTTGAAAACTTACCGGGTATTCCTGCAGGTCCACAGGCTCTCTGAACGGCTCTGAATCTTCACACTGGAAGATGAGATCCAGCAGCTCTTTACAGCGCCCCCTCCAGGCGTGAGGGTCGTATGAAGGAGCTCGGGTTCGCAGTTGGCGCTTCATCGGTCGACCACTCTGTAACAAATAAGAAACAGGTCAATAACATGAAGGAAAATGTTGATATCATTTAGATGTCAAGTGCGGTCTGGAATTTTCAGTTACCTTCTGATTCCGTGTTGATGTTCCAGGAGTATTTGTATCTTCATCCTCCTCCTCCTCATCATCCTAAACAAATGCAAAAAGAGGAACTTAATAATGTTGGCAAATGTGTAGTACACAACAAGCTCCTGTGCAAGTTACTTCTCTTGAACCCCAAATTTGGTTGAGATTTGGAGAATAAAATATCCAGTCTGTCATATTTGGGCTTTATTAAAACAATTAGTGGAAAAGTGAAAGTAAATGTTTTTGTCACTATTTAAATTTACATAAGTCTGTAAAGTGAGAAGTCCTACATTAATGTTCTAAATTAATGGTATAAAATTACACCTCTAATGCTCGACTTCTTAGGCAACTGTGACTTGCAACTTAAAAATATACTGTAGTTGTGTTAACTGGCTTTAATCCCTCACACTTTTCTGGACCTGTACTTAGAGCTGGGAAATGCATCCAATGTTAATCTTCATTACAGTTACTGAAAAATGAGTAATTACCATAAAAAAAACACTTTTATACGGAACCTTGTTTTTCTTTTCCTTTGTGATTATTTGCATTATTTTTATATTTCAATTTTACTCGTGTATTTTTATTTATTGCCCAATTTTCAATGTTCAGACTGATATCAGATACAATGGGTTCAATGAAAACATGTAGAGTGTGTTTTAAAATCAGTGGATAATCATGTTTCATAACTGTGGTCTCAAAATCTAACAAAATAATTACAGTTGAGTTTTTTTCAGGATTGAGTATACCTAACCATGCACCATGTTGCACTGGCTCATCTTGCTCATGTGCATTACTTACATTATTTTAATGCTTTTTCATCATTTACTAACACCTTACTAAAGCTTTATACTCATGCTTAAAAACGCTTTACAATGCTTTACTGAGGCTTTCCTGATAGATTTGTGATGCTTAACTGACGAGCACAAAGTTTTCACAAGCTTTTTCAATGCTTTACAAAAGCTCAACCAATGTTATTCTGAAGCTTTACTTATACTTAGTAATGCTTTGCATGTGCTTTACTGAAGCTTTACACATATCTAATACTTTACTTATGCCTTAGCAATGCTACACTGATGCTTCACTGATGCTAAACCTCTCCTCTGTGTTGACTGCTCGTAGTACCACAGATAAAATGTGTTCACTTTGACCTTGCAAATGATCATTTTTGTAGACGTTTGCTGGTTTTGCTAGTCATGAGACAAACAAAGATATTTATCCATTTTTAAGGAACCATATTCTATTAATAACACTGGTGTGAAATAAGGATGGAAATTAGTATTTTTTATTGACATCACGGACTCTTCTTTTTTACCTAACTCTTTAGCGATTCTGCTGTCAATTCCTGCTGATTTTTTTGTGTGGAGAGAAGTTGGTCTATGTAGTTTCTCGGGGCAACAATGTCAAACACATGACACACATCCTTCTGTTGAAAATAAGACAATGTTGACCACTTCTGCCCTTGTTTGACAGGATTTTTGACTTCTTTATCGTCATCTCTGCTGACTGCCTCTCATAAAATGTCCTTCATTTGCAAAGCACAAAGATCTAAGTGGAAAGAAGTGAAAAAAGGAATAGATAACCAGAAAAAAAGAAAGACAACTGATATAGATTCATTGAGGGAGTTCTTATTGATTCTTAACTGAAATCAGTTTTCGATTCCCATCCCTAATCAGAAACTGCATATCTTATTTAGGGTTCTTACTTCTATAATTTTTTAAGTAAACCATTTAGTTTTAAAAAATGTGATAGGTCACCCTGCGAAGAGTACTTCTAATAACATGATGTAATCATACCTCCACCTTTATAATGTAATGTAACTAATCATGCTGCCAGATTCCTACCCATGCACACCCCTAACCTTCCACTGCATAAAGACATACTGTGCCTGTTTCTATATATACATTTGCCTTGGCTTGAAATTGGTAAATTTTGCCCACAGGTCAAAGATATATTTCTTACTTTAGCCAGTAAAAGACCAAAAAAGGTAGGGCGTGAATCTATTCTATAATATTAAATATGAAAAACGAACACACCTCATCTTCAGAGTCAGAGAACGTGGCTTTCTTCATAGTTTTGTAGAGCGGCATGATGTCTGTCAGATTTTGGTCCCTGAAACAAACAAAAAAGACATCTTGATGTTACAGGTTTACAAATTGTGGGACTGTTGAGGAAAAAAAACATAACCCTTGGGAAGCAAGGGTTCCCTAGTTGGGGGACATTGAGAGACAGTCATAACCACAGCAAAAGATAAGGTGCTAATCACAACCCAAAATAGGGATGCTATACATCAAATTAAACAGCAGAACCTGGCCAACAAGGCCACAACTGGAATAACAATCAACAAACACCATACAGCTCTGCTTTGTGGACTCACTCACCACATTACACCATTTTCATGTTCATGTTCATGTTCAATCTGAAAATGCTTTTTTAAAGGCACAGCTGGAGTTTCTTACATATTTGCTGTGAGCCATCTTCATTTACTCTTCACCAATATCACATCTACTTATATTAACCTATCTCAACAAATCTCAAATGTCCCCTTTACTGGGACACCCAAAGTATTTAGACCTTGTGGTTGCAGAGATTAACCCATTTTATTATTGGTATGAAACCTAAAACCTAAAAAACAGGCTCAGTGATTAAACGTTAAGGGGGACACAAAGTCACTTGTGCAGATGCTTTAGTAAAGCAATGATTCTTGTATGGGGTGCCTCAGGAGAAAAACTGAAGTGGACTGGACAATGGCAAGTAGTTGACAAATGAAGATCCAGGCTTTTGGACTAATTAAACAGCACAGCACACTCACTTAATGAATTGCAGCATGAGGTCAGAGACAAACTTGGCGGTGGTGACGATGAAAGATCCGGGCTCATTGAATGTTTGAGCGTTGTGTTCGATGTAACGAACCTCCCACATTAGAGACGACAGCCGTCTGGAAAGGAAATACAAACAGGCTAAGTGTGTGATCTCTGTTGAAGGAAACACATTCTTTGTGCCAAATATTTGTCTCATACACTGGATAACGTCAAATACCTGTAGAAGCGATTGACCAGCCTTTGGCGTATGGTGCTGAGGTCAGTGACGTAGGCTACAACCGTGCAGTAGGTGGGGTAAGCCTGTAGGTCCACAGGGAAGGCAAACGGTGCTGCAACATCTGAGGAAGAAACAAGTAGAGTGGATATTTCAGAGTCATTTAATCGGTTCATAAACTATTATAGTCAAAACAGCTCGACTCTGCATGATTTGGAAAATACCTGCTCCACTTTTTATTACAATATCGTCAGTATCAGGACTTTTTAAGATAGGAGGGATCGTCATAGCATCTTTGGGCAAAACAACAGTCATAAATTTAAAGGAGAAAACCGAGGCGATAGCCCCTTTGAGGCTTTTTGTAACAGTTACAGAGGAGAGTTGGGAAGTCATACAGCACCCTGGAGCAGACAACAGTGAATGCTTATTTTTTGTGTCAATAACCCAAACTCATGGTGATATGCTGACAATTCATAAGCCAGCAGTGTCTCCACATCACATTTAGTTTCAGCTCAGCTCACTTGTAGCCCTTTTTCATTAGCCCTACTCTACTCTACTCTACTCTACCCGGCTCTACTCTACTCGCCTTGTGCTGCTTTTCCATTAGCCCCAGTCGCCTGCCCAACAGGGTTCAGTGTCGCTAAGAGGCTCTGCGGTGACGTCATTTTGAGCGCGACACAACAATCTGTGGCAAACCGAGTAAAAAAGGAAAGCAGAAGAAGGCTGCAGGTGGCAAGAAAAAATACCCCTTGAGAAGAACAGGGGAATTTCGGAAACTGTACAACAGAATGAAGCCAAGGACAAGAACAATCGAGCTGCAAAGAAAAGATGTATGAGGGTAAGCTAATGGTAGCTACCGCTAGCATGCTAGGTCGTCGCGCTCATGACTCATCGATGACGACATTGTCTGACCAATCAGTAGCCGGCAGTCGGTGACGTCATCTTTTAGTATTGACTCTGCTCGCTTGGAACCAGAGTGGAGTAGGTGCTAAACCTAACTTGTTTTAGGAGGTACCGGGCTAGTGGAAACACGCTGTAAATCAAGTAGGGCCGAGTAGAGTAGGGCCAAGGCGTGCTAGTGGAAAAGGGCCATTGGAGACCTGCTGGATGTGTGACAATAATAGCCAAACAACCAAGTAAAGCAGAGCCGAGTAGGGCTGATACTGGGAGGTGAAAGAGCCGTATAAAGTTCATTTTCATCCAATGAGAACAACAACAGGTAAACCCTAACTTATTTAAACCAACTTCAGTTAGACACTAACAAGTGGGGCAAGCGAACGCCTCTACATATCTCAGAAACTAGGTTGGCCCACTCTAACTTTTTTCAATAATGTTGAATCTATTAGAAAAAAGCACAGCCAATACTCTGCATATACCCTGCTATGTCAATTTTCAGCAAGCCCTTTAATTATAGTATGCCAGGCACTTATTTAGGTCCACTCTTTCAAAGGGTGATAGGTTGGAACTTTACTGATCCCGAAAGGATCATGTTACAATGCAAGTGTCTGAAGAAAAAAAAAATGCAAAGCAGTATGAGTCTGCAGAACAGTCACATGCAGCAAGTAGACTCAAATGTCCCACTGTCATAAAATCAGTAGGCCTCACAGCTACAGCAAGTGGACTGCATAAAGTTATGTACAAAAAACATTATTTTGAAAGTAAAACTTAAGTTCCAAACAATCACACGTAAAGAAATGACAGTCTATTGTTTTCTGCTATTTGGTTGCACTACATATGCTAGCTGAGCATTCACACTCAAATTCTTTGTTAATAAAATAAGAACATGGATGTAACCACCCCATTCATGACTGTTACCGGCCACTACATTAGGTATACTTTGCAAGATCAAAGTAGGACCCCCTCTTGCCTTAAGAGCTGCATTTATTCTTCAAAGCACAAATTCAACAAGGTGTTGGAAACATTCCTCAGAGATTTTGATCCACACTGACATGACAGTAGTTGACGATTTGCCAGCTCCACACCCATGATGCAAATCCCCCATCCTACCACATACAAAAGGTGCCACCAAAGTCCAGTGAACTCACTGTCATGTTCAAAGACCAGTTTGAGATGATATGACCTTTGTGAAATGGAGTGTTATCCTGTAAGCAGCTATCTGAGGGTGGGCATATAGTGGCCCCTTAATAAAAATATGGGATGCAGTGGCAAAATGATGCTCAATGTAACAGAAAGGTCAAAAGTCTTTCAAGAAAATATCCCTCATACCATAACACCACCACCAACTGTTGTTGATCCATTTAAATGTTGTTTGCACCAAATTCTAACCTTGTCATCTGATTGTAGCAGCAGAAATCAAGATCATCCAAACAGGTAATATCTTTCTGATCGACTGTCAACATTTGGTGAGCCTAAGCAAATTGTAGCCTCTGTTTCCTGTTCCTAGCCACCAGGAGTGGCATTGAGTGTGGTCCACTAGTGCTGTAGTCTATCAGCTTCAAGGTCTGACATGTGCATTCAGAAATGGCCTTTTGCATACATTGGTTGTAACAGGTGGTGATGCGAGTTACTGCTGCCTGCCTATCATCTCAGACCACTCTGGTCATTCACTTCTAACAGAAATAATTGTGGTGGGGACAGATTTAGGGTCTGGGGGTCCATGTGTTAGTCGCTATCATAAACCGCTCTGCCATTATCAGCAGAGAATAAACACTTTTAAAATCTCATTTTGATTTTCATCTCTATCTTATAATCATTATGGATGTTAATGTAAATATTAGATTATTACTCTTTTCATGATCTATCACTACATTGATACAGACATGAGGACCCTCCTGAAAACCAGATGCTGCCTCTAAAGGGGCAGAGACAAATATGACTAAGACAGGTCCATGATTGACCCATGCATCTGTCTCTAGCTTTAGTTCTTACTTTAGTCCACTAGTCTCTGCCCACCTCCCTTCCTTCGCCCACACACCCAACACAGCATCGTGTAGATTTGCTGTTCATCATGAGACTGGAATCCACATTCAAGATTTCCTACTGCTGACCAGAAGGTTTTTTCTCATGTCTGCCATGTTGAGTTTAAGGTGTGTGTGCGTAAGTGGATTTTATTTATTAACATAAACATATACTGTACGCACATCCATAAATTGAAGAGTTTGTTTTCAGCCTGTTCAATTGTAAAGTGTCTTAAGATAACACTTGTTATGAATTGGTGATGTACAAATAAAGATTGATTGCTTGATGGCATCAATAAAGCATTTTCACCCAGAGGACTGGCACTCACTGGATAGTCTCTAATTTACGATAATAGTGCATGAAAATCCCAGTAGATCAGTAGTTTTGAATGGCATCAACAACCATGCCATGCTCAAATTCACATACATTTTTCCCCTTTCTGATGGGGTGTCTGAACTTCAGCATGCCATCTTAACTATGTGTACAGGCCTAAAAGCGCTGAGTTGTAGCCATGCGACTGGCTTGCATTAATGCACGTGAATGGGAGTACCTAATCAAAGACTGGAGAGTGAATATTTGCTGCAACTTTGCATCACTTTCACCACTTAATATTTATACCAAATTTCTCCTTGTCTTCTATTTTCCAATCATCCTTTTCTTTAATCAGATTATTTGTACTGATGTCATCCCTGTCATGAACACCACTCCAAGGACTGGGGAAGTATGAGACAAACACTGTGGGAAGTCAGCGTAATTTATAAAAGCGAGAACCTTGGTACAGACCACTTGATAACTTTACTGCACAAGTCAGTGCAGCATTTTATGGTAGCGTGGATATTTTGTCGAAGTCGTTATTTCTACTTTAACCAAAGCACTTGTCCATATGATGAATGTCGTCTAAAAAATGAAGCTGCTGGCATAAAATGTGTCAACAATAAAACCTCCATCAAACTTCTGCCTTCATTCTTACCTACTTATTCAACTCATTTATAGCTAAATATAGGGTCTCAAAGAGGACTTTAAGTAAATCCTTCTGCAGTATGAAGGGTAGGAGTTAAAAAAGGAGAGATCCAGAGGATTAGGAACACTGTCTGTTTGTGCTTTACGTGTTGGGTCCATTACATGTCACTAGAGGGAGCTCTCAGACTAGATTTCCTTTGAGGGGATTGCAGTAAAACAAAGTCTAGGTAAAAAATGGCATTACATCACTTAGCATGAATTCAAGTGAGCAGTTCAATATGCCTTCTCCATGTTAGCTGTTTATTCTTTTGAGCGTCCAAGCTCGGACCTCTGACTCATGCTGGATCGAGTCATGCTCCTGCTTTACGAGAAAAATACACCCTCATGGCTCAACTTTACCTCACTGCTGACGTGAGTTAATGAGAGTATTGGTTTTTTCTTACAAGCTGGATGGAGTCATACCGAGTGTGCAGAGCCGGTCGATGGCTTTGATGATACGTTCGCACTCCTCATCGCGTGTGTGGCCGCCCCATTCACCGTCCATGGGGACGTAGAGCAGGTCCTTGTGTTCCTCTTCAACCAGAGGGACGCACATGCCCAACTCATCAGGAAACGTGGCTGAAGAGAGAAAAGAATATGAAACAGCTCTTAAACTGTAGTCTGTTAAATCTGGTACAAGCGACTAGTTACTAAGTAGACAATATGTTTTTAATGCTCAGTGGGCAGTACCATTTCAAACTGTAAGACACTGTACATATGAAAAGAGATAAATATTTGTCTTTCAAAAAAAAATTCAAACTGCTTACATTTTTTGATAAACCAAACTCAAAAATAAATAGTTAAAATATATTGTATGAAAGAAAACAATAATAGGTGAAGACATTTTCCTTGAACTATGCCAACAGTTGACAGTCTGAGAAGATTAGATGTTTTACTTGGACTGAGTAGGTAGTTTGAGTGGCCTGTTAATGGCGAGAGGGGAGCACAAGGACTTGGTGGGGGATAGTAGTGATGTGTGTCTGTCTTTGTGCCTTGTCATGCTCTCTTGTACTCATTTAAAGCTGTATCACACTGTGAACTGACCCAAATCTCAGATCCTTGTGGCATTTATATGAAAGGGACAAGGTGTAACGATGACAGGGATTCATTACAAATGCAAGCTCATTGTGAAAAGAGCTTTTGTTGTTAGTACGGTAGGGGTGGGCGATACTGGGAATTTTGGTATCGATCCGATACCAAGTAAATACAGGGCTAGTATCGCTGATACAGATACTTTTTACAATGTAATGATCATTGAATAATTTTGTAATTTTGCCTTGAGTTGGTTGATTATGATTATGGTGAAACACAGCACAAATATTTTAGGCAATAAAAATGCTTTTTATTAATGAACAACAACAATAGAACAAAATTTTAACTATATAAAAGTAATAAATAATTCCACGTTTAAGAAAAAAATCACAAGTGCAAAATAACAAAAGAAGCAGCAATGTAAAAAAAATATAAATATAACAATGTCAACATCACAACAAAAAATACCTTCCATTGCACAAATAAAGTGTAAACTACAGTTAACCTTAACCTTTGGCTTTCTGCTCACAAAGCCCTGTCTTGGGTTGTTTCCATATTGACAACAGATTTGTAGGTTTTTGTTCAGGAACAGTAACATGTTGACAAAGAGGGAGAGAGGTGCGCCGTTTAGAAGAGGCAGTCGGAGCGGAGGAAAGTAAAGATAACATAAGAGAAACTGCAGTATCGATCTCATCACGCTAGTATCGATCCGATACCAATACTCAGCTTGGTATCGATACTATCGCTACTAAGATTGATACGCCCACCCCTATAGTGCGGACGATTTGGACAAAAACAACACAGTAACTTGCATGAGATGATTTCATTCAACAGGTAAGAGCCACAGCACACAGCAGATGAAAACAAAAGTTTACAGAGATGAAGTCTGAAACTTCAAATAGTCAAAAAACTTTCTATTTTGAATGAACAAAAATTCTGAATTTAGTTTCTGGGAATTTTCAAGCTAATTTTAGAAATTTTTATTATATTTAATCATTTTTTAAATATATTTATGTTAACCAATGCACACTCACAGACCATTTAATCTATGATTTATGTCCTTTTTCTTTTATTTGTTCTACCTTGCACATACTATTGATCATGTTTTTTTATTTGTTTTGCATATATTTGCACCTTAATTTTTCACATTTTTATATTTAGATGTGTTACACAAAGGGTTAAAGAGTAATGTCTTTTGATTTTTCTGTACATCCCGTACATCCGTAGGGCAGAAATAAACAATAAAAACGTGACTTTGACTTTTTCTAGAAGATGAATGAATCCTTTTTTAATTTTTCTCATTCTTAAAAGTGGTACAAAAATGCTGCCTTATTTTAAAATGATAGTCCTACTTTTTTCTGGTAAGCACGAAATCCAAGAAAGAGCCAAGAATGGATTTTTCTTTAAAAAGCATTCTAGATGTGGTACCGTGCCTTATATTTAAGCCCCTGGTGTTAAGCAGGCAGGAGTCATAGCAGGTAAAATAAATCTGCTTTGTCAAAAACTTGTTCTTAACACAAAGAAACTTTCAGATCATAAATAGTTCTTTTCAGGCTCCTGAGTGGACTTTGCTCACATTCTCATTCATGTGTTTAAAACTTATTCTGTTTCAATGTTTCCCACAAGTTCTGGCATGTACAGACAAAGCACTGGCCATCCCCTCTTGATGTCATTGTAATATTATTTTGATAGAGAGTCCCCTGGTGGCCGATTTTACATGGTGAGCATTCAGTTGAAGTAAATAATTGAAGTACATGGATGTACTAATATAGCAGCAATAAAGACTTACCATCATCTGGAATGGGCTCCATGTCCCAGGGACTCATCTTCTCAGTGTCTCCATTATCCCAACTGGAAGAAAAAAAAAAAAGCAATATGAATCACTGTCATTGTTGCATTGGGATTCTTGTAGTTATTTTTTCTTGTGTAATTATTTTAGGTGATGTATCTCTGGCCGAAGTGGATGTCAGTCTTTGACAAGGTTTTTAGATGATATGTGACTGCAAGCACTCGCCACTGCCGAGAAAGAATAATTCAAGCAGACTCTTTGCTTATTAATGTTTGTAATTGGGATGTCTTTGACAATGAAAGCAATGCAAAACAAAGGGCAGTCTTAGCTTGTATCTTTGTAAGCATTCAATTCAAACTGTCTCCCAGGACTGTTTTGATGAGTGCTCTGAATGTTTGGAGCCAGGGTGTGATAGTGAGCGAGCTGAGAGCAAGTGTCAGGGGCACAGTCACACCCAGATGTTTGTTTGCATTGGTCCAGAATCTATTTTTTCTAAAAATGATTTTAATTACACTTCAGTTTTGATTTCTAATTCTGTCTATGAGGAGAACTCATGTTTAAAACTTTTTGGTAATACTTTACTTGAGAGGTCTGCAAATTTCATCACACTTAGGTAATAATTAGACAAAGTTTTTTCTTATTTCTTTGAAATTACCCCTGGAATTTCATGAGAATTTGGTGAAAATTAGCACATAACTTCTTTAGAATAATGTCCAACTTATTGTCGCAAGTCATAATTGGTAGGTTACTGTTTTTTTTCCAGTTTCTTTGAAATATACTCCAAATTGCAAAGTCAAGAAGGTGACGATTAGCAGATAATTTATTTGAAATTAAATCACAACCCACCACTAAATGTTTTTAGAAGTATCCCAACATTTCTGCTATTTCCAGAGAAGCAGGTGATAAAAAGCTGCTTAGTTCTTGAATACAGAAGTTAGGTTCTTTGTTTCCTGTGGTAATTAGCTTTGAAATGTTAAGTGAATAATTCAATTTCCCAATAAGCAGTTGATAGGTAGCTATTTGTTATTTAATTTCACCAAGTTCTGTAGTACCGAGTTTATTGATTTGCACAATTGAGATCACATGCAAAATAGAGATGAATGACATACCTTTATGATTAGGCCTATGATCATAGGCCTACCACAAAGCATTTTGTGGTGGGTTGTGATTTAAATTCAAATAAATTATTTGCTAATCGTCACCTTCTTACTTTGCAATTTGGAGTAAATTTCAAAGAAACTGGAAAAAAACAGTAACCTACCAATTCTGGATAAATAAAGTTGGACATTATTTTAAAGAAGTTACGTGCTAATTGTCACCAAATCTCATAAAATTCCAGGGGTTATTTCAAAGAAATAAGAAAAAACTTTGTCTAATTATTACCCAAGTGCGATGAAATTGGCAGACCTCTAAAGTAAAGTGTTGCCAACTTTTTTTAAAAACTTAATGCAGTAACATATCCAGATTCTAATTTAACCTGAATTACTCCATTTGGAGTCAAAATAAAAGCTGGTTAAATGTAGCTGGTACACAGCAGTGCATGGCACCACTGAAAGCCCAACTTATCAGTTAAAACTACTCATAAACAATGTTGGCCCAACAATATGCTAAAGTAAGATTATTTACAGTGTTTAACATTTCCTCAACAAAGCGCCTGTGTGTGGAACTATTTAGGATGCAACGATTGAGCTACTTATCCTTCTGGAAGCAACTCCCCTCATTAGATCTGGTCAGAGCACTGCAGCAGGGTCAGGTAGTGGTCACTGGAGCACAAACTGATGTAAATCTAACTCCCTGGATATTACAAAGATGGGTCGCTTATGTATTTATCCCAGATGCATAAAAGAGCAAAAGGTAATGGCAAAAATTTTTATTTCACAGCATTCTGTCTCCTGATAGCCTGTCGCCTTCGCTAAATGTGGCTTGTTTTAAATCTTCAGCAACAAAGCGTATTTGCAGTGCCCATATTTATCAGTCAGGACAGAGACACATTACAGCAGTTTGTAGACTTACTGAAATGAAAGAACTCTAATAAAAAATCCAGGAGAAGTCGTGTTACAAAAGTCCTACTCATGACAGCAATGAGCTTCAGAGTTTGCAGACATGGGCTCAAAGTAGGGTTGTCAAAAATAGCAATACTTTGAAAAGCATTGATACTCAAACACCATATCCAGATACAATGCTCATTTCCAATAGTATCAATACTATGGTGTGCGCCTGCAGCGCTGGCCGTGTGTACTCTGCAGGCAGTCTAGCAGGTAGACAGCACCTGGGGGTCGGGAGAGCCCTCGGTGCTACCCCACGTACTGTCCTACATATTACTACTGCGAGTGGCACGACTTATTTGGCAAAACACCTTCAGGACCAGCACTCTGGCCTTTATGACAAATTCTGACAGGTTAGTATAGCTCCCATTAATCATTTATCTTACTGTATTAAACTGATTACAGATGTTAGTGTGGCCTGCATCCATGCTGGTTTTATGTTTTTAGCCATTCGTCATGGTTAGCGCTACTGCAGTCTGTGCTAGCCAAGTCTAGCTTACTGCTCAATGAATATTGGTTGTTTTGTTGTTAGCCATGAACCACGGCTAGCAGCCTTTAGCTCCCTAACATGACTAAAATGTGTTTTGTATTCTGAATCAGAGAGAAGTCAACCTGCCACTAAACCTGAGAAATTACAGCTAACTCTACCACTGCTGTTTGAAAAACAAAAAAAATATGATTCCAAGTCTACTTGGTATTGAGTTTGAAATCCTAGTATGGTGACAACCCTAGCTCACAGTTCATGTAACTGCAGCACCAGGTAACTTGTGATCTGTCATGCTACTCTTCTCCATGCCTCTTTCTACTTGTGACCCAATCTGCTTTTTCTCTGTGCACACTGGTTCATAAAAATATCCCCTGTACCCACAGCTAACGGCACGTTGTTGTCACTCAAGTCAAAGTTGCTCATTTTTAGTTCATTTTTAGTGAAGTTAGTGTTTGTTGTTTCCTCTGACTACCTGACCAGCTGATGACAAAGGGATACATAACTACTGTATCCCAACATAATAACACAGGGATTCTTGTCAAGGAAAAGTTAAACACTGTAAACAATTTTACTTTAGCAAACTGTTGAGCCAAAGTAGTTTTTTGAGTAGTGGGTTAGGCTATTAGTGGCACCATGTACTGCTATGTACTGGCTACCACCCACCTCAGACATCTCCTCCCATGGACAATGCTTACAAGTTCCTTCATTGGCGACAATATTTACTAGGGCCATGGGCCTCAAGCAACCCCACTTAAAAATGACAGAACTAACCCTTAAATAGTGAAATAATTGGCAATAATCCAGGGATATAATACATTTTGCAACACAGGGGTAAGTGGACAGTGCAATATATCACAACATGTTGCAATATTTATGAGAGAAGAGATACATCAGGATTTTTCTGACCAAAAAGTCTATTTTTTAAAGAATATCAAGTATCAAGAACACAACAAAAGTTTCTTATCAGTAATTTATAAAGTATGGTTCTTGTCCCTTAAATGAACTTTATCATTTGTTCCAATGAAATAATAAATATCAAAGTAACAGAGAGATGAGGAACAAAAAACACAGCTGTGGTAGACTAAATTACAATACAAAATAAATATCTCTGTTTTCTAAGTGTCATTAATAAAAAAGCAACACAATTGAAAGGATTGTTTTGCAAACTAAAAAATTAAATACTTGGATGTTTTCATGAGCAAACAATGCAATTCCCTTGTCGCCAATTACAATGTGTCATAATGTAAAAAATGAAAAGGATAATACGTATCAAGACAACAAAAAGTGCACTGTACTGTACCCTTGACTTCTTTTTTCAGCACTTTCTTTTTTGCCCTTTGGTGTAGAAGTATCTTCATTTTGTGATGCAACCTTTTGAATCACCCAGTTTCTTGCAAAGGATGTCAAAGCTAATTACAACGCTTAGTATTTATCTCAAGGATGTAAGTTTTGGGAAAGAGTCTTGAGTTTAATATTATTTTTAGTATGAGCAGCTCTTTATCATCTTAATCCAATCTGTGATCTTACCAGACGTTGTAGCACTGGAACAGACTGTCTTGGTACTGAGACTGGAAAGGCTCCTGGCTCTCGATGGTCCCAAACCACCAGGCATCATCAATCACTGAGCGAAACCTGTCACCTGCGCAGACAAACACACCCAAAGTTACATTTGAACTTTACAAGAGAGGAACAGCTGGCCAAAAAACATGAGCCAAACAACACATATCTGGTATTTTTCAGGCTCTGCTTCTTCATTCTCATGTCAGACTGTAAGTTAGCTGACCTATACTCCACTGCCTCTTTCTAGCGTTGTCAAACTGCTGCCTCAAAATCAGGAAGTCGATGACGTCAGGCATGTCGTGGTATCTGCAACAAGACAACAAAATTACCAAGATGAGTCATGACAACTACAAGACACAGAGAAACAACTATTTTAACAGTGTAAACGGGTCAAACAGTTGATCTTTGTCAGTCAGCATTTATCGATTTAAATCTTTCTCAGTGCTGCCCTGCCTTATGCCAAGTGAAGAAATTATTCAGGGGAAACTTTCAGATAGAAATGAGGGCTGTCAAAATGCTTTCTCCCAGTTCAAAGCTGAATTATGATTGATTGTTGACATAAATTAAAGTGTAAGATGCATGTTTGAATGTAACATTTGAGTATTAAAGTCAAAAATTCATTTTGGGCAATGTTAGGCAGTTTTTCTTCACACCAGTGTCTTGATTTGAGGTTTGAATTAATGCAAAAATGTGTTTTATGATCTTAAATTTAATGCACTGTTTCACTTTGGTGGTGACACAGGACACAGATCATCCATGATCTCTTTAGATCACCACCTACTGTTTGGTCACACATGATCCACATATTATTATTATTATTAATAATAATAATATTTTTAGTAGTAGCAGCAGTAGTAGTAGTAGTAGTATCATTATTATTCATTATTATTCATTTAAAGACCTCATGTGCACTCCTGTAAAGTCAACATATTTACCAGTATATTCTACCTCAGCTCTAATTTTGTTCATGTGTCTAATAAGGATGTGCACATTTTTTGTTCATTTAGGGTTTATCAATGTTAAAGAAAGTGCTTTCTGTTTGAGTTTAATTTAAGATACTCTTAATATTTCAAGGTTTGTAGAAGGATTTGTGTTGTTCCCATTTAGGCCTGTAGGTAAAGTTGCTTTTTTTAAAAAAACATTGAGGTTTGTGAGTGAAATGATTTTCTCTCTTTCACTTTTTCATATTTTTGTTGATCCCAAAAAAAAAACATCCAATCTATGACCTACATCAGTGATCTGAACTGAAATGTGATATTCGTGATCTGTTGCACCATTATCTAATTTAATGCTGCACTCACTTAACCCTATAAAGCCAATTGTATCATATTTGATAAATACTTTCATAATACCTTTTTCTACTCAATATGATCAACAAATTACAAAAAAAACATCTGAATACAATCAGATAAATGATAAAAATGTCCTCAAATGGATTATCAGTTGCCAAAAACACTTAATGTATCAAATGGGATACAAAAAAATCTATATGTTGATTTTTATGGACATTTTGATTTTTATGGATTTTAGAAAGTGAAACAAACATTTCAGCTCAAAAAAAAAATAGAATTTTCTAGCTATAATCTATGGTCTTGGGCCTTAAAGGGTTAAGATAAGATAAGATTTTCCTTTATAAGGCCCAAAAGGGGAAATTCCCAAAGCTTAGTGGTAGGTCACATGATTAACATTCACTACTCTTCTGGACAGCCACCATCTTCCAATTTGTTACACTTCCACTATTCACTGATACCTCTTGAATACTACAAGAGATTTTCATGTGGGAAAGCTGCGTTTGGTAGCTTACCCTTTTTCGAACTATGGAGGGTCCTTTCCAGAAAATGTTTTACTCAAGCCAGGAGGTGGATAACCTGACATACAAGATGGAAAGTTCAGTATATCTTACTGGCCAAACTGGGAAAGAGCCCAGAAATTGTTTGAGAATGGGCAGAGCCTTTCAAAAACTTATCCGGCAGGTGATTGGATGATTGTTCTGTCAATCACATTCATCACAGGCCAATCATATCATGTAGTAGGTGTGTGCTAACGCCGCAGAGTAAGGGACAGCATATAAATCACTTAATTTTATAAAGAAATTACTAAAGCTGTTAGCATCTATGCTAATTTCTGTACTTGGAGTCACTTCCTGCTCCACAGGACATGATCGGGCTCTATTGCTTTGGGTTGCTCATAAGACGGATCTGTCATATGCAGACTTGAATCAGGCAGCTCCATCTGCTCTGTAAAGTTATTAATTGAGTCCATGGTGAAATTGCTGTGATTCGGTAAATTTTTAAATCACGTGTTCTGAAACATGGCCCCTACATGTGCTTCACACTGACAAGGGAGGCCTAGCAAGGTTACATGAAATCAGTGTCTAATGTTTTGCTCTGCTACCAAATAAAATCAAAACTGCAGAAAACTCCTAGATAAACATTAAGTCTAGTTTACACTTCTGCATTAAATCTTCTATATACCTATGCTATGATGCCCCACACGGTCTTGAGCATTAATGCTCGTGCATATGTGTCAGTGATGTTCTGTAAAACTTGACCAAAATGTCAGTCCACAGTGGGATTTGCCTTCCCTTCCTAAAACATTCAGTGCTTTTTCTTTTCTTAAAAATCCATGGTGACAGAAACAGGGCAGAAAGATATCAGGAGTTAGCAGTTCCCTTCATGAGGGAGTTTAACAGCTCGATCAGTTCAAAGCAGAGGACGATGATTTTAGCACTTGTTTGGCCACTGAACAAGACATGAATGTGGAAACATATTTCTGAAACAGGGGCTGTTGCGGCAGCTGTGTCATGTAGACGGACATTCCAAGAAAAGTTGTAAGTTTCTCTCTAAGCCAGCCACCTGGCCCACTGCTTTCTCTAAACATTTCCTGAACTGACCGCACTCAGGCTTGTTACATTCTCCTGTTTCTTCAAGCCCACCTACTGTACCAAGTCTGCGGACGCGAGGGTTGCAATTTATCTGCTGCAAAGATCTGAAAGCAGCATAAATGAAAAATGCATCTTCATATCAAATGAGACACTGCATATCTTACTGGAGGCAGAGTAACTTCATTATTTAAATGTGAAGACACTCAGTGAGAACGGGCTGCAAACGGATATTAACTCACATCATGTGCGCTTAAGATCACAGACAGGAAGGACTTTAATGAGTATTTTTTATTTCAGTTGCTTATTCTGCTTTATGTTTCAAGTTCTTTTGTTTATGTTGTGTGTTTAGTGGCCAATGGATATGCAGCATTAAAGCTAAAATACAGTTTTATCTGGATTGGCTGAGATGTATGTCTGCTGTTACTGAACATGTTGTTTTCTCTTATATTAATATTTATTTACACACACTGTACATAGGTTTAACTGGGTTATTTTTCAAATGTGGGCTTTTTCACCATTGACATCAATCAGACAGAGGTCTACTGCTGTTTCATGGGATTAAACGAGTTTAAAGACAATGGGCTCTAATTGCTGAAACAAGAGGCGCAAGCTCACACTCGCAGTGCCACCTCAGAGGCAGGCGGAGTGTACGCCTGCCAATCTGACACACCTAGACCACCTGAGCAATCACCATTTAGGGAGGTGATACACCAGGGAGGTATACATTTAATGCAGATATTAACTGTGCTGGCCACATCACCATTCAAGAGTCCCGATCTAAGAAAGCATTGTTGCATTTGTCATCATAAATATTCAACCGTCCCGGCGGAGCTTCTGGATTGTCGGATTAATAGCTGATCATTTCATCATGAGAGCACGCGCAGATTACTGACAGCTGCAGAAGCCTCAGATCATTTATCGCACTCAACAATTGCACAGGAGGATGAACAGGAGACACCGGAGAGTATACAGTTTATCATTAAAGGCTGGCTTCCTGCTCACATTTGGCGATGACAAACTACATTAAATTCAAAAGAAAAAAAAAGGAGAAAAAAAACCCGAAAACCTAAATGTCGAGATAAAGCCAGCTGTGTGGGTCACTCAGGGATTTACCGTGATTTGCCATATTCTCTATTTTAGTCTTCTTTGGATTTATCTTGAGATCTACAAAAAGATGTGGAAATGATTGCAAGGAGGATGGAGAACACGGGTAGTCCATCTGGCTTTATCACTAAAAGGCTCGCGGCCGGCGAGAAGACAAGGACCAAGTGCACAAGGTAAAAAAGGACGTCACAAAGCATTATAAATGTCCATTCTCAGCTGTGGTGTACCCGGTGATTGGACAGCGCCTCCTCTATTTTAGCCCTTATTCTTTAACGATCAAAATCACCGCCTGTCGGGGAGTGGCGGGATTGTAAGCCCTGCAGTAAGGCCCGCCCGCTGGAGACACCCAGCCCCAGCGACAGCGTCATGCTAGTTTTTAAGGCGACAAACCAGGAGTGCAGGAGTCACAAGCATCAGATAAAATGGTGAAGACAGCCATAAAGGCTTGGTGATAATCCCACCACGCCTTATTCAGACCAATCAGGCCTGAACTCAGCCCAAAGCGCATTTAAAGAGGTAGACGCCTGGGCTAGACCAGCCCTCCCTGCTGAAGGGACAGTGCCTACTGCTGGCCTTCTACACACTGCTCGCTGTGGCGGGATAATTCAGACAATCAGACGCTGAGCCTCTGGCCCCAGCTGCATGAAGGCGGTAGGAGAGCCATTTGACAGGAAGACAGCGGATCTTGAGGCAAAATGCCCACTCACGCCTATTCTCCCATTCGACGGGAGAGGCAGACGCATGTGGCGCCTCTTGCCCATGCGCCATAGGCTACACTCAGTGCCATGAGCAGCCTGCACCAAAATGCAGAGTCCTCCCAGTCGCTTGCAAAATGCGGCACCTATAATCTTGGCGGGCGGCAGAAAGTGCCATGCCAGCCTGGTCTACGAAATTAGAGCCCAATTTGTTTGCTTACTGCTGCACTTTGTTGTCAGGGGGAGAAAATGACAAAATAATTAGTAGGAAACATCTTTTTACATCTCATCTCCTTTAATAATATTTGGTGTTGTGTTTAATGAGAAAAAAAAGAATTATATTCATACTTTTAACTAGTGCTGTCAGGCGTTTAAAAAATTAATCTAATTAATTACAGGATTAATTAATTAATCTAATTAAGTACATTTTAATCTCATATCTGCTTAAAGTCCCCACATAAAGAATTTGAATTCTAGGATATTGTAAAATTGTAGTGGATGATTAATCAAATGAATACACTAAAAAGAGAAGATTTTATATCTACATTTTTATTGGTGATTGAATAAAACCAAAGTCAGGGCATCTTGTCCAGAAAATTCTAAGCTCAATCACGAAACTCAAATTACACTTTAAGAGTGTTTAATAAATCAAATTCAAAATAAGAAAAAGGTCGAGGACATCCAGCAAAACAATTAGGCCTGGTGCATTATTGAAGAATGTAGTACAAATATAGATAAATAAATTCAAAAATAAAATAAGACTAAGTCTAAAGTATGCCATTCCTGTTGTCACCTGGGCTTTGTTTGGTTTGGTGAGCAACGTATGTGTGAAGTGACGTGCCACTGCCATGTACGGGTCCTCCAGCTGGCTAATATCAAAATGTTTGTGTGCTACGATTAATCGCGATTAATTTTTTTAATGCATTAATTTGTGTTGTAATTAATTAATCTAATTAAGGCACTAAAGTGACAGCCCTACTTTTAACTTAATCAATTCACAAAAGAAATAAGATACAACTTCTTGTGTTTATCATTTTCAAAACTGTTGGCCAGATTTTCAACTAAACCAAAAAATATTTAGACATCAAACAATATAAAACTTGGAAATAAACAAATACACAGCTTATACATACTTTTCAACAGATGTTGAAATGCATCTTAGGTTTCATTTTTTTTTACCCTTTAAGGCCACATATATTTAAGCCTTTTCAAAATAATAAAAATAAAAAGTTTTACTGATCAGAGACTTTCCCAAAACAGATTTTTGAAAGTTCTTCCCTTCTTCTTAATCTGCACACAAATGAGATTTTTGCATACCCAACCCCTCTCATTTATCTCTGCTCAAAACAGAGTGTGAATCCTTCTGAGCAGTGTAGAAGTGAAGTCAGCTTTACAGAGCTGAGCTCTAATGATTTCTGTGGCAGCACAGGCATGTCTAGGCATATTTCATCCAGTGCAGCAGAACAAACTCCTGGCTCCAGGAGTGTCTTACTTAGTGGTTACAACGTTTCTATATATCTATCCATACAATAATCAACTTTTTAGGTAATTACCTGCCAGTACTGGCAATGATCCAATGATAAACCTATTAAATAGCAAAAAAGATTTAAAGATTTAAATTATTTAGATCACTGATGACTTTAGTATAAGAAAGGTTGCCAAAATGGTCCCCACTGATAAAGAGACAGTTCAGCAAATTTTGCATGAAAATTTGAACATAACAAAAGTGTGTGGCAAAGCTGCTCCAAAACTTCTAAATCCTGACAAAATGAAAAAAAGCAAACAAATTGTGGAGACATTTTGGAACAACATGAAGGAAACTACAATATTTTTGCAGTGATCACATGCAATGAAACTCGAGTCTTCCAAACTAATCCTGAGACAAAATAAAGAATGAAGAAAGCATGACAGAGCAAGTCCAAATTCAAGTCCATGATCATTTTCTTTGGCAACAAGGGTTTAATTTTGGAGAAGTGGATTCTAAAAGAGTCCCTGGTGAATCAACACTATGACAGGTGCCAGCTCACACTGCGCTCTCAGTAAAGCAGTTTCTGGCCCAAAAACAAATCGGTGCTTGCTGTTCACCTGATCTGGTTTTTGCCCCTCTCCTTTCTCCTCAGATCAAATGTGTGCTAAGAGGAACATGTTTAGTGTCTGTGTTCAAAGTAAAAAAACAAAACAAAAAAGACTTTGAGACAACTGGCCAATGAAGACCTGCTGCACTGTTAAGATAAGAGGAAGATGGAGACTGAAGGAGAAATACACTGAAAATGTTTATGTTGTACTAAAGAATTAGTCTCAGTTTTTAAAAGTCATACAGGTTTATTTCCATAAACTAAAAATTTAAGCACCCTTATTTTCCATTTTCATTACACTCCCTGATGGTTGTGCTGGTGTGGTGACATCCTATTTCCTAACCACTTTTTTAAATGCAAGTAAAGCTGTTGCCTCTCCTTTTTTAACATCTTTGACTTAATGTTATGTTGCACAGCTGCTTTTACAGAAAATTAAGTTCCTTATAGGTAGAATAAATAATAATTAAATAAAACTGAAACACAATAATGTACTTTTTTTATCACTAACATTACCTCTTCTAATTCTATAATTTTCTATCTGTTGTAAATGTTTCTTTATTTCATGGAGGAGGGGATATGGAGTTGTGCGGTGCCTTGTTTTTTTATGCTTATGTTGTACGTAGAACACTGGATACACTGTAAAAATTAACAAATTCAATAATAAAATTTCAGCTTCAAAGATCTCAAGATCTTGACTGCAGCTGGTTGTTACTTACTTCATGGAGAAGGATCCTCCGGTCAGTTTACCGGTGTCGGGGTCCAGGAAGGCGAGCTTCAGACAGCACAGTGTGGGCAAACCCACCTCGTACTTTATGCCAACTATTTTCAGCAACTCCTGCTCCTGAACACGACGGATAAGAGAAAGAAGAACAATTTTATACAATGATTTTCAAAAAGAAAAAGAACTCACTTTTACTGAAGCCATGTTGGGCTCAAACCAGTTTAACATACTCCTTTTAATTTTAAACAGATATACTTTCTGTATCATACATTATTTACAGCCAGAGAGAGTGAGCACCACAGCTACTGTGAGTTTGTTAAAATACGTTTATAAAAAGAAGAAACCTGCTCTCAATGCCTCAGATAAAATATCCTGACACACAGGAGCTCAAGTGTAAGAGTCAAAGTCCTCTTTTTTTTCTTTTAGGGACACAGTGTTGAATCTTTATTCTCTGCTGACAGTTTTTTCAGCAATGGTTCAGTTTAAGGGCAGTAAAGTCCACATGAAACTGAAACGAAGACGTGTTTGAGGTTAAAGGTGAGAGGTTTGCAATCCAGGTGGTGAATTCTAAAGTGGTTTTTCACTTTCAGCTCGGTTGCTTTGTTCCAACTCAGTTGAAAAAAAAAACACTTCAAATTTGTGTATTTCCTTTCACCCAGCAGTGTCCTTAGGGCTGTGAAGGGCCATATTGTACACCAGTATGTCACAGCCTGCATTCCTATGAGTACAAATCGGGTTGTGCAATTTGTGAAGAAAGCCAGCAGGTTAATGAACCACAAAAATACAATCCTACAATGACAACAGCAGATATTAAATGTTCCATCTACGATTACACAGAGGAGCACACACATCCATGTTGGACACACCTTGCGATGTAAGTGTAAACAAACTCTGTGCACAAAGAAGAAGGGCGTTTAATGCTTACTGGAGGACCACAGGGGACACCAGGTAGCATGGGAACTTATTACAACAGAACACCTGTTGAGGTTTCCACAGAAGAACTGTCAGTGATGTGGAAAGCAGAGAGCAGCTTTGAAAAGGATAAATTCTCCTGCTTGGGCAAGATAGACAAATACAGTCTGGGAATCTTAACCACTCTTTGAATCAGTTGTCTATGATGATCTGCTGTAGAGATGATAATTTACATTAAGCTGTTGACATTTCCATGGTATGTTGTGTCTGAGTATTGTGACTGCTGGATCAAAAATATAACCACAAAAGCACAGACCTCCACCAAGATACGATTGGATACAAAACCTCTGCTGGCATTGCAAGGGAAGCTGGGTAATGTAGTGACATAGGCTTGAAAAACATTGACGTGAGTTTGCAAATAAACTGCATAACCATAACAACGTAAGAAGGGCAGCTGGGGAGAAATGAATGGGATTTGCCATTATAAACTTCAACGTTTTCTTGTGATGTCAATCTGGATCAGATCCGGATGAAATTTACCATGATGATAGAGTTATAACATATATTCCATCGTGTACATTTTGAAGCAAATCCATCCAGTGATGTCAGAGATATGATTTTTTACACTATGGCCCAATATTAACTTGTGGGATTTTTTGCAAATTTGGGGAATTTTTGCATCCTGACAAATGTGCGGATCACCACCAAAATATAATGACTTATTCCCTGGACCAAACCACATCTCTGGTAAAATTTACATGTAAATCCATCCAGTAGCTTTAGCGTAATCTTGCAAACAGACAAAGAAACAAAGAAACAAGCACACAGAGGTAATTATTAAGTAGTACTTCATCATCAGCCTCATTGCCTGGTGGCTGTAATGCAACTGTTTTTATTACAGCTGCCTATACTTAACCTGACAAGCCAGATGGACAGCTCAATATATCTGCCACAGAAATATTTCACTAGTCCATCTGGGAAGGAGCCCTTTGAATTTGTTTTCAGGGGCAGAACGTTAAAAAAAAACACAAGCTTGTGATTGGACAATCATTTGGCTCGTCACATTCATCACAGACCAATCCACATCAAGCAGGGTTGCCTCCTACAATGTAGCATACATAGCATCTAATGTAGCGGCTAATGGCTTACAACAGTTTACAACAGGTCATGGATGTTAGCCATAGAGGCTAACTTAGCCGCTAACAGCTAACAACAGTTAATGACTGTTAGCCGATAGTCGCTAACTTAGCTGCTAACAGCTAACGGCCTTATATTATGATCTTACACTAAATTGTACCACACATATGATTCATTTAACACTTATATGTGACATGAACCTCGTCAAAGACAATCCCTACAAGTAAAATTCTGAGGAGGGCAGATTTCGCCAAGTTTCACTGAGTAACCATGAGGACAATAGGCTAATCGGCATGTCCGTTCTCAACTTCCGATTCTCAACTTCCGGTTGTCCTCACGTCCGCATTCTGCAGCTCCCACTTCTCTTTCCTGATTTGTTCAGCCGAGTGAATTTGTTGGACAATGGAGGCTGGCGAGACGGACCTGCAGGATTACAGAATCAGGCAGGTCCGTCTGCTCTGCAAGGCTAGCCTATACTACGATAGCAGTTAAAGCTGGGGTTGGTAATTTTGGAAAACTAGCATGAATTTGAATGTAGCATCTCCTCAGGACTCTGTTTAGCCCCTCCCACCCCTCCAAAATGAGTAAAGGCCCACTCCAGGGGTCCACTGGAAACGAACCAAGACCACCTTTTTCAGGTGAGCTTGTGCTGAAACAGGGATCCGTATATGCAACAAATCGTGCCAAGCATGGAACCCCCACTTGTATCAAAACAACTCTACCAAACAATCTAGGTGTGAAAGCGACCTGAGAATAACGGTGTATTCTTCCAAACACCAACATTTTGTATGTGCTACGCTGACCTTTTAACAATTACCTGGAAAACTCCTGGAAAAGAAATGTCACTGGAGATATTACACTGCATAAATGTCAGAAAAGGTTTTCAGACATAAAACTGGATCTGATATCTCGTGTTGTAACATTTCTATCAGATGAAGTTGATGATTGTTACTGTCATCTTTCTGATATAGTTTTTTTTTTACTGTTTAAGTGTAGCTCCTTTGTGACTGGATAGGTGTTGCATGGGAATGAAAAAGACAAAAAGAAAGAAGAAAAATACATATCTAAATTCTTCTGGTCCATTTTTTCCTGATTTCTTTTTACATCTTTTAATAAAAATGTTTCTTACCCGTAGCTCCATCTTGTGCCAGGGCTGCTTCTTAGGATTGATGCTGTAAATCTTTTTTTGTCTGGCCATCTCCACGTATGCTTCATGGCCCTGTCTGAAGTAGTAAACCTTCAAAACAGAAAAAAAGGATAACCCATCACAAAACCATAGAGCTGTAGGTTATAACGTACTTTTGAAGCAACATACTTCAACTGTTTTTATCTGCTTTGGATGTCTCAATGAGTCAGTCTGCACCTTCTTGTCTTATCTGTAATGGTCCTTTCAGCCTCATGGGGACGCTAAATTTAGTGCAGACAGTAAGCCTTGTTGCTATGTTAAAGTCCAGACAGTGTTTTGGTGTGAGCAGACATGTGCTGCACATGTGCTGAGGACAGCGTGACAGAAACAGGGGGGTGTACCTCGTCACCCATCTGGGGTATGTAAGGACACCTCCGGGGGACTGTGTCAGTGATCCAAGCCGAGGGGAGCCACTCCTCCAGAGTCAGACCCTGCTCCTCAAACTCTGTCCTCTGAGGGAAGGAAAACAGAATTAAAATAGTCAACATGCAACATTACTCATTAACAATATGTACTTCAAAAAATGATGGCAAAAAGCAACAACTGATAATATTGAAAAGAAGAAACAAATCAGCTTATGAAAAGAAAACATGAACATCAGAGTAAATATAATTAAAAAGGGGAAAAGAAGTACAAGTATGAGTTGGTAAAGTAGTTTTTACTCAGTAAATGTAGTTCTATCCAGGTATTTACCTCCACTAAGGAGGTTGTGTTTTAGCCTGTGTTTGTTTGTTTGTTTCCAAAAAATTATGAAAGAAAAACCCCCCAGAACAGATTTTGCTGAGATTTTCAGGAGATGTTAGCAATGGCCCAAATTAAAAATGATCTGACTTATTAAATTATTTGGCTTTGGTGCGTATCTACATAACATTAGAGAGTGGTTGTTATCACTCTGTAATTGTTAAATTAATAATGATATAAACATTATTTCAAGTGCGAGGGGCAGGTTTTCAGGGTCATCACAGAACTGTTGCTTTAATGTGTAACAGCAGCACGTGAGCTACCTTACCAAAGTATTGTGCTCTACGAGTGTTGACGAGTTTGTAAATACTATTTAATTTCCAGATAATCATTAAATATAAACTACAAACTATTCTGAAACTGATTTGAAATAACCTGAAATTTTGAGGCTTTGTTACATAATCATAATAGGGTTTGTCTTATTAAATCCAACACATGTTAACTGTTGTGAACATGACTGAGAATTTAATAACTAGATCTAAATTACACAATGTATCTGCTGCTCCCAGTTGCACGACTTCATATCAACTCCACAGAATTATTTGTGCTTATCTTTATCTTTAAATGAATAATGGTTTAACTTTTTACCATGCCTATAGAAACCTTTATTTTTTTCTATTTTACCTTTAATTCTGCATAGCTGGAAACAACACCTACCTGCCACTGTTACTGGTGGGTTAAAAAAAAATCAACTAGCGAGCTAATCATTTCACCTGTCATTTTATTTTGTTGAAATTATGATGAGTTCCCTCATCTGAATAAACCCTGTCCCTTGAAAAGTTGCAAAATTATAGCACGTTATCAACAAATAAACCACATACTTCAAATAAGAAAATCTTGGCGAACATCCATTGCTTTAATCATCAAAATAACTTAATTTCAGCTGTTCTACGATCACATTTAAGGGACAGAGTCAAAACAACCCTGCTCATGGTCTGTTTGGGTGAGGTTTGGATGAGGCAGAGCCATCTGAACAGTCAGTCTGTTTACATTCATGTTGATCAGATAAATGGAAATACAGCTAATGAGAATAATATGGTGACAATCTGACTTTAGAATGTAGTTTAAAGTACGCAAAGACCAGACTAAATCAGCTTTCAGATCACATCTTTCCTCTCAATCTTGGTGCTATTTTTGTTTAACCAGAACTTTGGCCAGTTGACTGAGAACATTCAGTCAAATGTACAAAAACGTGCTGTTCTTCTTTTATATTGCATTTGCTTTTTATGACAAACACTTTCAATTACCTGGTCGCATAAATTAACAATTAACAATTTACCTTTGTCTTCATAGCTGTTCATTTAACTGAAACGTAGCTGTCAATTTATTTCAAAATACTGCAAAAGGACATTTGAAATCTTTATTTAAATGAGACTGAATGTGTTTACATGGACTGGAAAACAGGTATTTTCTAATTTACAAGGCAATTTAAGGTCTGCTCCTATCATAACCCCTGACCTTCATCAGTCAGAGGAGCACAGGATCACATAATCTCTGGGCCTGGTATTTCCTCTTGCTTGCTTTTCCACAGGTCAGAAGTGAGGAGGGTAAAATGCCCTTTGATTTGCTGCTGCCTTTTCTGGAAATGAACTAAAGACTTGAGACACAACAAGCTGGCTTCACTGGATAATTTAAGAGGACATTAAACGTCTGGGAAGCAGAAGAATCAAGCTGTAAATGTTCTGGCTGATGAATTTTTGATGGTTGTAAATCTTGACAAAGAGTCTCCATTGTATTAAGAATTGTCTTTTATTGCATGCTACTTGTTTGGCCTATTTTGTATATATGGCTGTGTACTGTCTGTAGAAACTTTATTAACTGTGCTACTGCCTATCTTGACCAGGGAAGTCTTGAAAATATTTTTTTAATCTATTATTTTTGTTGGTTAAATAAAGGATGAATTAAAAAAATGCAGTATACATGCACAGACAGAAAGCTGGTTCTTATATGCTGTGTGTATTATTAGAACTACTCTCCCTGTTTCTGGTCACTGTATCTTATTTCACTGGTGCCTGCGAGGTTCATTTTTCACTGTGGGAGAAGCCCAGCAGAGAGGGGAAGAAGGCGTTTTTGCCATAGCATCAAATTAAGTCACTGGAGGAGGTTTTCAGAAAAAGAAACTGTGTTTCTTAAAACTAAAAATCAAGGTATGATGTTTACAGGCACAACAAAACTGGGCTACTCGAAAGACTTGATTATAAGTTGGATATCTGCGTCTGTGTAAACAGAGTCTAATGTCCTGAACTCCATCAGATTATGCTGCTTTATATTAACAGTTAAGTGAGTCATTTTTTTGGTAATATTCGCTTTATGATGTGTTTTTTTGAATGTTCATTTCTGCAGCCTGTAATTTTACGAACCTCCCTTAACATCTGCCCTGCCATCACAGTAGAAGGCCTTAAAAATAAAATAAGATAGTGAGTCTTGTCACTGCTTGTTCGTTTTGTAGTCAATAAAGATGCATCAGCTTACGCATCAAACACTAAATTCTTATGTTTTCAAACCAGTTAAGATTCCTTGTAAGAGCTTTAATAGTTTTTTGTTCCACATTAAATTCAAACTGAGCCTCATTCAACCAACACAAAAAAGGGAAAAAAACTTTAATAGAATAATGCTAGCTAAAACTCACTGCTGCCATCAGGTGAAAAATGAGATTTTAAAAAAGTAACACATGTTTTTTACTGTTATGGCCAAAGTAATTTTCAGGATCAGTAAAATATAAGCACTACTTTTTTTCTGCTCCTATAATAGCATTAGTAAAGCAATGGCATGATGCTGTAACTTCAACTGGTGGCATCTGGGTTAATTTGGGCTGATAGATAATAACTTCAAATCAAAAAGACTCGTAGGCCCTCGGTGAGGCCATCAGGTTGCAAATACATTTGAAGTCAAAGGTACTGTCAACAAACCTTCCTCTTCTCCTTTGGCTTCGTCTTCTTTGGTAAGGCGCCATCTTTGTCTGGTTTCTCTTTCTTTTTGTCCTTCTTCCTGTCCCTCTTCTTCTCTCTGTCCTCCTCTGAGCTGCTGCTCTTCTTTTTCACTTTCACGCTCTTCTTCGGCGGCTCGAGGTTGATTCCTGCGTCTGCCGTCCAGTCAGAGTAGTCACTGGAGCATTCACTGCAAACGTATCACACACACACACACGAATAAACCCACATACACTGGTTTGATGTGCAGGCCTGCACTCAGCATGCAGGTGTGTGTCTGTGCAATAAATCTGAGTGATACATTGTTTGTTTGTAACCTTGAGCTGCTGTGGTCATCGGGCCAGGGCTCTTTTTCTTCCTCGTCCTTCTCGTCCTCTGAGGAATGTCCATTTATTTGCCGTACCTCCACTTCTGCCTGGAAACACATATTATGTAATGTTAGCACTTTAATGGACAGAGGTGAACAAAAATACAGACTGAGAAAAAAAGGACAGACAGAGGGGTGAACACACAGGGACACAAGAATTATCTAAACTTGACTATTTTATTCATTCACTTTTAAAACTATGCTGTAGTCAAAGAGGAGTTTTCCCCTTCTTAATTCAGTTCTTTCTGTATTTTACCTCTGAGGCACTATCATCATCATCAGCACCCTCTGCGCTCTGACGGCTCGTCTCCTCCACGGCAGCGCGGGTTTGGTAGCCGTGGTTACCCTGGCTCCTCCGCCCCTCGTCGACAACACCCTCTGATGTGGGGTGAACCTGACGCAACAGAGAATAAAACACAGCAATAGGAGACAGGGAGGTAAGTGCTACAGTTATGATTTTAGAGAGATATAAAAAAATAATGGAAAAATGATTCAATTTCTTTTTAAAAAGACTCAATGGAAAAAAATGTTACTTTAGAAGTAGAACTCAAATAACAGTGTTTTCAAATGCAATTCCAACATGGACAACAGTCACATCATAAGATGAACCATGTCAGTCATCTGACACATCCAGCACACAGTGCTGCTGGATGAAATTAAAATGGTGAGTTTTCTTCTTCATTTCACTGATCAACAACAAAAGCTTGTCTCATTACTCATTACAAAAATAGAGAGAGCTGAGCGTAAATCAGAGTCCTGCATCGGATTGGGGCAGGTAGGTGATGTGCAGGTGCTGCCCAAAAAAATGAATTAAAATTTGCTGAGCAGGTGCAAATAACACACAGTGCAGGTCGGCTGCAAGTGAGAATGAGAAGGGACAGAATAATAGAAAAATAATAGAGAACGAGCTCAGAAACTAGAAAAGCACTCAGAGAGCGCAGACCTCCGCCAGAGCCACAGTCCTCACCCATATTGTGATTTTCACCATAAATATTACTCCTACCTTTATTTCATCAAAATATTTAAATTCCTTGACCATGAAAACATACTATTAGCAATTGGATTCATAATGATATCAACTTTAGTTCAGAAGTTATTCACAAAAATCACATTTTTCATCATGGTGGACCCAGACACTGATCCGGATCAACACCAAAATTGAATCACTTCTTCCTTTTCCCATGCTGAACATTTCCTGAAAATTTCATCAAAATCCATCCATGACTTTTTGAGTTATTTTGTTCACAGACAGACAGACAACCTCTCCCGAAAACATAACCTCCTTGGTGGAGGTAATTAACATGGTATATTATAATAACCTGACATACCAGATGGACCACTCAGCATATTTCACTAATCTGTTTTGGAAAGAGTCCATAGAAAGTGTATGGGAATGGGCAAAACCTTTCAGAAGCACATTCTGCAGGTGATTGGACGATTGTTCTGCCAATTATATAAATGTTGGGCCAACAGATAATGTAGCAGGCGGTCGCTACTGCAGCAGTGCCAAGGTTGACACTTCGTAAAAGAAACTCTCAGCAAAACATGTCAGAAGCAGAGCGAAAATATTCCACTATGGAGAAGTTTGTAGTGTTGTTGTTTTTCAATCAATAAAGACATGCACTCAAGATCTGATAAAATGCAACTGTAGCTGTTAGCATCTATGCTAATCTCTGGCTAAACAGTCTCTTCCATCTTCCGTCTTCCGTCTTCCTGTCCCAAACATCAGTGCCGCTTTTGGCCGCTGTAAATTGGACCTTGGCTAAATAGATCTGATTACAGACAGTAAATCAGGCTGATCCATCTGATCTGCAAGGTTAATATGACTGATCAAAATATCCTATAACCCTATTTTTGAAGCTCCAACGCTCTCATGACGCTGTCTGATCACTGCATTCACCTCAATGCAGTAATCTGAAATGTAAACATTGTGAATTTTGTTGAAAATCTTGTTTTTCAAACTTTGCACTGGTAAATTTTGGTTCAGAGCTGGATATTTCTGTTGGACGATAAACATGCTGTCAACTTTCTTTGACAGCACCAAAACTCTCATTTTTAATGTCTGAACTTGCTTGAAAACTTTTTCAGCCTGATTGTTGCTAGCCCGCTCCATCAGCTCTGTAGGAAAGAAGCATTAACAGTGCTGTTTGCCTTAACATGTAGAAGCTTAAATTAATATGAACAAATGGTATTAACTGATGTCTTGTTTGCGGTGAGAAAGTATGTTTGTGCACGTATGAGCTAAAAATAGGAGAAAATGCACTAATGCACTTTAGTTACGAGATTTACACATGAGCAGTCGTACCATCAGTTCGTACCATTCAGTGTCAAATTCTGTGTGTTTGTGAAAAAAAAAACTATAGTGTGTGTAAGAGAATGAGACATGGGGGACGTAGAGAAATACTGCAGTGTTTCCTCTACACTCATTTAGGAGCGGTGGCCCGCCACTCCTAAATGAGAGTAGAGGTAACGTTAACGGACAGATAGAAAGTGAATATGTTTTGTGAGGTACAATACTGAAATTCCACGAAAGTAATGAGGAAACAAACCAGTAATGGAGTGATATGGGTGGAAAACCACGGCACGCGACTGTACACGTTCAGGAACTCAGCGCAGGACTTTACAGCGGCTCAGCACGCGAATTATCAATCAATCAAACTTTATTTGTATAGCACTTTTCTTGGCACATGACTGTACACGGCCAAGGACTCAGCGCTCTCAACACACGCTTCACATAGACAGACTGCACAGAGCTGACAGAGGAGGAGAGATATATGCATCTGCCAGAATGACTGTAAAGTGCATTAAAGTTAAATGTGTTTGATTCGCACAAATGCAGTGAAATAAGTTTTAAAGAACTGTGAAGGTTAATTATCTTTAAAAATGCTTAAACTGATGAAGCAAACAGTTTCAAATGTTTCAAGGTTAAAGGCTTTTTATTATCTTGTGTTAACAGAAAGTAAATGAAAATGCTATGCACTTTTCATTCCTTCTGATAAGTCAAAATTTAAGCAATATTGTCGATATTTTGTTAAGTTTTTGCCCAATAAAAAAGGAATAAGCTGTCAAGTGACCAGTCTTTATAGTTTTAAAAAAGTCTCTGCTAAGTCAACAAAATGATCACATTGTATCATTGAGACTTTTTTCTCTGTTTGAGAGTCACATAGACTGAACAGTCTTGTTTAAATGTTACAAATTAGTTAATAAACTAAACTAATAAAGTTTCCGTTTCTGACCCTTTTGGTTTGTTTCAGATTATTTATGAATATATTTAATGCTTCTAAGGGGGGTCCTTGGGAGATTTTGCCAGGGGCCCCAGCAAACTCTAGAATCGCCACTGTCAGTATCTACTTTTTGAGGTAGATACCCACCCACCTCCCCAACCCCCAGTAGAACCAACTGGTGCCATCAACGTTAATTAGCTACTCGCGAGAGCATCCAGGCGTCAGGTTGCAGTCAGGAGCGTCGTCGCGAAACCAGGGTGTGACTTACCGGAGAAAAGGTAGACTTATTAGCTTAAGAAAACTTATAATAGAGTTTATAAGTTAAATAAACATTCACAAAATATTGATGGTCAGCTAATGTTACGTAACATATTGGTAGCTTAAGGCAGTTGGGCACCTTGTCAGTGATTATAGCCCCATCGCGAAATCATTTGTTTTTAATTTTTTTTTTTATTTTATTGTCCTATTTTCTTTTTGTTTTCAATAAAAAGGGGCATAAAACTAGAATCTGCTGTCAAGTGTCATCTGTTTACGCCGTCACAGCTCCCCGGAGAGCCTGCCCCCGCTGCTGAAAAAAATCCTAGAGGAAACACTGTACTGCATCTGTGGAAATTTTAGCTATTGTTCACAATTACTGTCAGTAAAATAGGTGATTGTGCAGCCATTGTGTGAATTAACAGCTGGTAACACTTCACTTTAAGACCACCGTATTCACCACTAACTAGCTGCTTATTCGCCTGCTAATTAGTAGTTTACTAGCTGCTTATTGGACAACACTGAGAACTTATTATCTAATTCTGCATGATCCTTCATACAGCTAGTAGCCCATTAAGATTTTGTTTCCTCAATAACCTCTTACATAATGCTACCATTGAAAACCTAAAATTGTTGAAGAATCTGATCAATAAGCAGAATTGATAATGGCATTGGTATCAAAAAATTCTTATCAAGTCTCATCCCTCTTAAAGACAAATAAAATGAGTATTGTTGTGAATAAAGTGATGCCAAAGAACAGCAGCATCATCTAGAAGTCTCATTTTAACATGGTCACTCTTTGAACTGTAGCACCTCTGAGTTTCCCTGCATGCCCAGACACATTCTTAGTAAACCTACAGAAGCTGATATCAGACAGACCACTACTGCAGTCAAGGAGATGCACAAATAGCAAATTAGTTTTTGTTTCCATTAAACAACACACAAATCATGTGACTGATATAGCATGTCCCCTGATGTGATTATTAACCATGAAAATTGCAATTACAATGTTAAAAGTTTACATTGTCCTGCCCTAATCATCAGAATCTACCAACCTATAAAACCTGAAATAAGCCAAGTCCTTTATCTGCAGTTCCCTTATGACTGAAAATATGAAATCTGATGGTCTGTTAAGAGTCCGGGCTCATCGTGACAAGACCTGAGCCACTATAATAAAACCCATGTCTCACTTGGTGTCTCCAGCCAGCCCCAATAACAGAGGGGTAGGGTAAGAAGCCAAGTTTTGCATTTCAAGAGACGCACATCACAAGTGGCATTCTGACAGGAGCTGTTTAGCACTGACTTTTGAGCAACAAAAAGTCCCTTTAGTGACTGATGCAGTTGGATTAGGGATGGGAGTCCAGAACCAATCCTGCTGGAGAATCGATAACTAGCTCAAGGGATCATTATCATTTGTCTTTCTGCATAACAACTTCCTTACAATGCTTTCCCATGCCTTTCAAACCAGAACGTCTCACTCATCAGAGCCTGTTGGCAGAAATGATGACAAACGTCAAAGGTGTGATCATGGTGGTCAGGAAACAGAAGTAGACAAAACTATACACAAAATATCACCAACTACATAATACAGAGTGTCTGTGAAAGAGGAGAAATGCCAGCAACTCTCAGAAGCATTCGTCTATACAGCATGGCATTCAATGCCTAACCTTGCAGTGCAGCTGGATCAGTCTGATTCAAAGTCTGTTATCAGGGAGATCCATCTTGCAAAGCTCTAACCTACATCAACTGTGTATGGCCCAAAGCAGCACAGTCTCATCAGTGTCCTAAAGAGGGGTGAGCTATGAACAAGACCAAAACAGGAAGTGATTGCTCGTACAGCGATTAGCATAAGTGCTAGCAGCTTCAGAAGCAGTTTTGTCGGATTAACATTTCTTTATCAAATTAAAAAAACAACAACACTGAAAACAATTCTTCATGGAAAGGTTGTTTTGACTCAATTTCAGACATGTCTTGGTGGTAGTTTGTTTGACAAAGTGGCTTTCACTTTGTGTCTTACACGGAGGCAGTAGCACCCGCCTACTACGTTACCTTTTTGACCTGTAATTAATGTGATTGATGGAACAATCGTCCAATCAACTGTAGAGATGGGTACCTTTCACATTTGAACCGATACCATACTGATGCCCGGTACCTGGGAATCGGTATCGGCACTCAACGGTACCAATTTTCAGTACTTTTGTGTGTGTTTATGGGGTAATAAATATTAATTTGTTTAATATTAAGATCTCAAATTTTTTCAAAGTAAATATATTTCTCAATACATAAAATTTGACAGATATATATCAAAACAACATTCAACTGTTTGTATTGTAACACTGTGGTTGTCCCAAAAACTTCTTCAACATGAACAACATGCTGTGTTTAAGTCCGGTATGGAAATTCATCTGCTCTACCCAATAGTATGCCTGCTTCTTCCACTCCCTCACAGTCACAAGGATGTGTTTAGGTACCTAAACATGGCACCTTTTGATTTTACGTGAATCGGTACTCAGTAGTACCTACAGAATTCGGTACCTCTTAAAGTACCTAATTCAGTACCCATCCCTAATCAACTGCCAGATATGCTTTTGAAAGGTTCTGCCCATTCCCAAACACTTTCTATGGACAGTTGCCCAGATGATATACGAATCTGGAGTGTCAGGTTATTTAATAACTGGAATTTTTGACATTGTTGAGCCCAAAAACCTGTGTAGGTAAACATTTTTCCACACAGAAAATCCACAGGAATCAGTAAGTGAATGAGATGCTGAATCAGATCAATAATCTGTGATGGTGCATGAATAAGCAAAATCAAATCAATATCCATCCCTTCAGAGGACTGAATTAAAGAAGGAAAGGGGTGTGATAGGTCTCCTGATAATGTCAGCAGCACTCATTAGATATTTTTTTCAGAAGAATTTGAACAAAGAGGCATTCATTGTTGAGGACTCTTCCTGTCTTCAAAGCGGTCTTATCTGCTACAACTACCAACGCTGAAAGTCACCAAATAACACAGTTGCTCTTCAGACTGAGACACCAGCATGATGCTATGGGAGGCGCTCATTTACAGACTGAAATAGGAGATTCCCCATGAGCACTTCCTCCTTGTGCTTGTTAACACTGTTGCCACAAAGTCTGCCCATTAACAGAGCAGATGTGCAGCTAATTGTTTACTTTATTTAGTACCAACATGGTGTACAGTAAATGTTGTTCAAGTTTCTGGGTGCTCGAGTCAGTGAGGTCTGCTTTAACTAAGAGCTACAATCAAGGAGCTGCTAACACTCAAACGTGTGGCAGCGTGGGATGAAAGTGGCTTCGTTTAATTTTTTAAAAATGAGCTGAAGGTGGTCATGTGACTTACTATCATAATTTTGGGAATCTGTTATCAAAGTAAAATCTCAATGCTTTGATGTAAATGTTACCTTTTCACCTCATTTATGTCCTTTGGGAATTAATATGCCTGACAAAATGAATAATTATGAATTTCGATTTGTAGAACTTGCCTTGTTAGCTACAAGGACATGTAAGCCTCAAACTGGAAAACACCATCAACAGCCCAGTGGTGGAATGAACTTTCAAGCTACCACGCCTTGGATAGAATTAACTACAAAAGCAAAGGCAGAACCTCAGACTTTATAAAATGTTGCATTCTTACATATATTTTACTTAAACAATTTAATCTACGATCAAGGAAGTACAATAACAGTGGGTTTTTTTCCTGTGTTTTTTTTGTCAGTGTAATTTTGTGATTTTGTATAATGTGTTTAATCTGTTTATTTCCACTGAATCTTTCTATTGTATTTGCATCTGTTTTGTCAATTTTATAGGAAACATGAATTATGAGGTATGATATTTGTTTGTAATCTCCTATATTTCTGTTTGTAAAAAAATAATGAACAAAAAGAGTTAAAGGTCTGAAAATTAAAATTGTTAAGTGTTCAGTTTTAAAGACAGACATTTAAGCCAGTCAGTTTATTCAAAATCAGAACTGTTACTTTAAAAAGGAAAAAATAATAACTATTGCAAGAGGACAAAAATTAAGCCAAATCCTATTTTTCAATGACAGTTCAGCACTATTTAACTTTACGTGTCTTCAGTCACTCACCCTGCTCTCCTTGGGGAGTGAGTGGATTGTGCGTCTCCTCCTCTCTGAATGATAAATATTGATCTCCTCGTCGCCTTTAGCCTCACGCCAGTTCACCTGCCTCCTACATGAGAGACACGGACAAAGTCAGGACATCCCAGAAACAGGAGCCTCGTCTGCTGAACGAGCCGTCTCTCTTTACTGTTACCTGACGGTGGCGTCCTCCAGCTCAGGGACCAGCACCCTGCGGCTCCACGCCACTAAGTCTCCCTCTGTGGCCATCTGGCTGCGCGGGGCGTTGCTGTGCATCTGTCGGACCCCCTCTATCTGCCCACTGCGACGCAGGCCCACATTGGGCGGAGAGTGAACCTCAGTGGGGGAACCGACTGATCCTGAAAGAGAGAGAGAAGAAAGAATGATGAGAACTGTTTATTTCTTTTAATGCTCATTTTAACAAGGTCATAAGTACATCATTTTAGCATCTCAGGAACATTGCAAAAGCCAGACCTTTTTTATCCCAGAAAGATGCCGAAATTTTAACTCATGCTTTTATCACTAACCGTATGGATTACTGTAACTCCCTTTTTACTGGTTTACCAAAAAAAAATCTCTGAAAGAACTACAACTTGTTCAAAATGCTGCTGCCAGAGTTTTAACACGCAAAAAGAAAAATGATATCACCCCTCTTCTTAAAACTTTGCACTGGCTCCCTGTTTCTTTAGAATTGATTTTAAAGTTCTCTTACTTGTTTTCAAAGCTCTACACGGCCTTGCTCCTCCATACATTGCAGATCTTATTTCTTCTTATATTCAATCCCGAACACTAAGGTCTCTGAATGCTTCCCTTTTAAACATTCCCAGGGTCTCCCTCTCACGAGCGGGCCATAGAGCTGTCTAATTTTATACTCCAAAACTTTGGAACTCTCTCCCCCCCGGATATGAGAACAGAGGCCTCTCTAGGTGTTTTTAAAAGAAAACTCAAAACATATCTTTTTAATCCAGCTTTTAATCTGGAATTATCTTGTACATGATCCAGACTGCATTATTACCATTATCATTATAATTAATACCATTATTGCTTTTATCACAACTTTTTAATCTGTTTTTATTGGTTTTGTGATTTTATATTGTGTTTTTTATATTTATTTATTTTGATTTTTATCCTTTTAAAAAAAAGATCTATTTTTATTTAATTATTTCAAGGAAAACACTTTATTTTTACTATGTTTTTAATGTATACATGTATATATTTTGCTTTGAAGTGTTCTTCTCAAATTTTACTGACTTTTTTTGCATTGAGTTTGTTTTGACTTGCGTTTGTTTTTTACTCTTCTCACATAATGATATCATGTTTAGGTTCTGCTGCTTTGTAAAGCACTTTGGGCTGCAAGCATATATGTATGAAAAGTGCGATATAAATAAACCTGAGTTTGAGTTCTCAATAAGCTTGTATTTAAAACGTTCACTTGAGGACTAAAACTGCAAATAATTCATGATTGACTAACTCCACTTTGATTTTGCACATACCAACAGTTCACAGGACTAACAGATGCTCTACAAACATACAGCGTTAAAACTATTTACTATCCTTTCATATTTTAATTATGGGGGATGTAAATAATCAGATTGTTCATGATATAATACAAAATCAGTTTTCTGTACTTGAGGTATTTGCTGGTTACAAAGGCTGCCATGTTACAATATCAATATGACAGCCTGCAATCCATATTGGATGCAATTAAGTGTAAATTGAACACTGAAAATTTATATTGACAAAAGACTTTAGACTGTTTCATTGTTAAAGTGCTTCTTTTTTGTTGTGATCAACTTTTAATTTAATTTTAATTAGAGCTCAAATAAACTATGTACACATTGCCACTGCCTTGAAAGTAAACATAAATGTAAGAAAATAATAAATAAATAAACTAGATAACTGGCATTAAATGAAACAAAATTGTAATAATACCAAACATTCATCTCCTGATGTCTGACGTTTTTTTTTAAGTGGTACTGCCCGAATGCGATGTTGCGATGTAATCTGGTGTCTTGGTCACCCAAACTGTACAAACATCCAGTGACCAAATCACTGTCATAAAAGTCATCCTTCTTTCTTTGCTTCATATATATTGAAATGTTTTTAGTATATTTATCTGTATTTTTAGCAGCATCAGCATCTGCTGTCTCCCTTAACCTCTGCAGTGTTGTGTGCATACCTTGCAGCTGAATGACTGTTTTAGCACTACCAAATATCATCATGAAAAACTTCTGTACAGGGCATTTTGCAGACAGGAGCTGCAAGGTCTACAAAGCTGAAGCAGGACCCCATTTGTCCTCTCTCCATTTTAGGTGAAGACCAACTCTCTGTTGTAACAAGCTCTTTGAGACAACAGGTATTTTATTAACCTGTGAATCTCACAACAGTCTTTCAGAACACTTATTTTAAATCATTTCAAGTCATGTCTGTAGCATATTACAAATGTAATGTACATCAAAATGATTCTGTTTCACAAAACAAAATTCCCAACTTAATATGTGGAAGTAATTATTGTAACAATTAATAATTTAGTTTTACAAAATGTATGGTGTGCAGCAATGTTTACAATCTTAATTACATAAATACATCAAAGTCAGATTAAAACCTCACCTCCAGTTTAAAATCTGCATGAGAAAAAAGTAAATCTAACATAATCTACCTAAACTAACAATGTAAATCTCTTTAGAACACTTTCAGCGACATGACGGTGTAAAAAGGTAACGGTCTTTCCATCCTGATGCTCTCCTACCTCTGCTCGATCTGGTGTTTACAGCAGCGGGGGCTGGAGCAGGAGCAGGGGTCTCACTCGCCCCCAGCCGCTGGTCCTGTTCCTGCTGCAGCTGCTGAATCATCGTGTCCAGAGGGCTCGGACCGTCCACCGCCTGCTCGCTCACAACCTGGTTCAGACCTGACACAGAAAAAGAAAACAGGGACAGAGAGGGACTTTAAAGGCTGAGGTCAAACAGAAACAGAACAGCTTTGCCTCCATGATTAAAGGGTCCAGTTCAATAAGAGTGAATCAACACTTGCAGCTATAATTTACATTTCTTGCTTCTAAGCTCTCCACACACATCACTCCTTCATTAAAATAAAAGGTAGCCGAGAGTTATTACTCTAAATTTAACAGGTGGAATTAAAAATGAGAAAGGTTTATAAAAGGCAACAGACTTCAGGACTTCCCTTTTCTATCGACTGGGGTAATCAGTCCAGCCTCTTTGCCCAAACAAAGTTGTCCTGCCCTTTTCTTGGTGACAACATCCTGTTTTAATGTTTGGCTGTAAACATGAGGGGCAGGATTTTACCCATTTAAATGCATAAATGGGCACTACCCTTGCATACAAAACACCACATCTGATCATTGCTGAGAGAAAAACATACGAGAAACAACAATGCTGGGACGCTGATGAACATCAAAACTCTGAGCGTTTTGCTATCATTTTGCCATTCTACAAAAATCTCAGAGCATAAACAGTCTCATTCATATTACTAGTTTGTCTGCCATTTTTAAAGATACTAATTGTTTCTGTTTATTTCTGCCAGGATCTCCACACACTCTACTGATTCTGGTTTTAATTGCCACTCATGGTGTAAGTTCAGTTAAAAGTCTCTCATTAAGCACATTAAGGGACAGCTAATGTTCTACAAAAGCAGCTTAATCAAGTTGGTTATGGGGTCTTTGATCAGCTGACTGACAAGCTATGTTTAGACTGAAAGACAACAGCCTCTACTCAGGGTAAAGATCTGGGGCTGTATTCCTAAAGATTCTTAGTGCATCGAGTTGCTCCTAGTGGCCAAATTCTAAGAAAATTCTTAGAATTCTGATTTTTTTTTCTCAGAATTTACCCTAAAAGTGAATATTAGATCCTAGTAAAGTTAAAATCTATTCCTAAAGAACCCTAACTCATAAGAGAGCTCCTAAGGTGAGACCTGTTAAGAGCAGCGAAAAGGACTTTTAGGAGGAGTTCCCTAAGCAGAGGACAAAATGGGCGATGGGAGAGGCAGGAGAGATATTCTCCAAACACTGGATGACAGAAAATTAATGAAAATATTGCTCCAAGTCCATCAGTATATCTGCTGGGTCACAGGGCTGTACAATTAAAAACAAGACAAGAGAGAAAGACAGTTGGTTTAGTCTTTTTGGCTGCCAGAAGAATTATTTTATCCAACTGGAAAATTCACAAACCAAAATGTTTCTCTGTAGAAACATGGATGTAAGTATTTCTTAATATTTTAAGTTTGGAGTGACTAAAGGATGCACTAAATGACACTAAGATTAGGTCTGAAACCATTTGGAAGCAGGTTTTGGAGCACATATTGTCATCAACGTTGATTTGATTTAATCTGATTTTATTGATTGTTTAAAATGGTCAATATGAGAAACGTTATTTCTGTTTCTGCCCTTTATTTTTTGTCTCTCAAACTGAACCTACCATTAAATAAGACAACTTTAAACCTTTTCATAATGAACCAACACTGCTTCTTATAGACCCTTCGGCAATCACAGAGATTGAAAGCTGAGCCATTTTACCCTTGTTAATACCAAATTGAGTTGAAATGTTGAAAACTGAAAGTGCAAAAATTACCAGCATGGCAATTAATATAAGCAAATAAATAGAACTAGTGCTATGTGAATACTGTGTAAGTGGACCTAGTATGTTTTAACACATTTTGTAGGACAATTTTAAATCATAGCTTACTATTAATTTGACAGATATTTTCATAACTGTGAAATATTATTCACAGTTACACAGCCTTCTTAAGATTTGATTCTATGATTAAGTTTTTCAATTTGAGGGTCCATCTTTTGCCCATTATTACCAAAAGTATATTTTTAATCTAGCTTTCAGGATTAACCAATCACAGCTCTTGAAATTATGGCTCATACCTGACAACGGGGTCAACAGCACCTCCTCATTAAGATAAGAGTTTCTGTCCTTTCCTCGCTCAGAGTTCTCTGGCAATGTTCTGGAATCACTCCTAAGATAAGACTCCATGCTGGAATTTTTAGGTAAAGTTAGGAACTCTCAGAGGATTCTCAGAATCTTTAGGAATATGGTCTCTGATCTTTACTGAGTCTCTTTATATTCAGGGTTTTACAGAAGAGGCATATAAGTACATCTAATGAAGTAGAGAAGAAGAAAAGAGTGAAAACTAATGATTATTAATGACAAAAACAAAGTTGAAGGTACGAAATATGTAATTCAACTCATAAGTCATTCAAAAGAAACTTTGACTGCCTCCACAATTTTTCATCTCAGAAACATTCTCAACCTCATATGCCAACATCAGCCCCCCTTCAAAAAAAAAGTGATCATCAGAATTCTAATAAAATTAAATAAGACAAAAATAATACAAGGAAACAAATAAATAACAGAAGAAAGAAAAAATCAAATAAAATACATTCAATCTAAAGATCTGAGGTACAAATAGGAGCAAAGTGACTACATGACGGTTCACTGCCTCACACGAAGCACAGACACGCTCCTGGAGTCCGATCTTGTTCTACGTACCTGAGGAGGTGACCCCCATCTGTGGGATCAGCTGCTCATCTCTGCAGCCCTCCCTGCCGGGGACCAGCCGTTGGTATCGCGGCGGGTGGGGGTTCCCGTCCACGTCCACAAGGAAGGGAGGGGGCATGAGGTGCGGTGCCTGCTGAGTCTGCTCGTCCAGTACGTAGTTGTTGGCATCTCGGATCAGCGGCCTGTAGTCGGTGTGGAAGAACATCTGGTCTGCTATCTGGAAGAGGAAAACGCATATATGCTGCTTTTGTTCTTCATGTTTTAAGATTAGTCCTTTAATCCCCAAGACAGAGAATTCACTTACAACTTAAGCAGTAACACAAAGTAATAACTCATAAAAAAAAGCCTTTAACTTTTACAAAAATATGACACTTTTTTACATGTTTGTCCAGGGTAAGAGTTTAAGCTGATGGGTAACACATGAATAGCAGATTGTCTTTAATTTAATTTCAACTCACTTACTAAACCTCCAAACTGACCCTGAATGGCCGGGGGTCTTGCTCATAAATATTGTGTACTCGCTAAAAAGGGCCTGAGACTGGTGCCTGCCAACTAACATGCAGAGTGTGTGATTCATATAAATCAAACCTGAGTAAAATGTGCACACCTAAGCCAGCTCAGGCCCATGTGTGCAAACATTTTAGGGGCAGAAATAAAGAGGCAGTAGACTAAAAGCAGATTCTACATTTATGCATTTGATTGCACTGAGTATCAGATTTACTCCACAATTCATGTCATAATAAACATTCAAATATACAGTTCTGCTGCTGCACACAAGTAGGCCATGTTCAACTTCTCATAACGGAAATACAAAAATAAATATCTATGAAACTCTGCTCTGTCTAACACTTCTTCACCCAGTGCACAAAAAGCAGAACTGAATAGTTCAAACTAAAAGGTGTTAGAAGAAAAAAAAGCAGGAAAGAAGAAAGCTGTGTGCCACACAGGAAGTCATTACCCTCACAAAGGATGTGGTGTTTTTGTTTGTGTTTTTAACAGAATTACTCAGAGACTTTTTAACAACTTTGATGGAATTTTCAGGACAGGACAGAAATGGACCAGGGACCATCCGTTAGATTTTGGTGAGTATTTGAAAATGAATCAATATGGATCCAGAACTGCTTTAATGATTTGTTAACACTGTGAGAAAGGACAGTTTTTCCTATTTTCACTAATAATTCAAGAAGTTCTTGATGGATTTGGATGACATTTCCAGCAAATGTTGGCCATGGCACAAGGGAGAAGTGTTTAGGTTTTGGTGATGATCTGAATCTATTTGTGGATCAAGGAACTTGTCAAAGGATTTGTTTACAGTGCGAGATATGGCAGTTTCCCAGAATTTTGACAATAACCCCTTGCCAGAAGTTTGTGCTCTTGGAGCACTTGTAATCTTCAAAATGCTGTCTTTATCATCACTGAGTGTGATGTTTGTGTACAGCATGATGACTATGTTGCAGGACGCACAGATTGCACAAAGCCATTGCTCCATCTGGTGCACACTGTTCCTGTCACATCGTCTTCATCACCTGCACTGATTTACTGTGTACAGATAAAGCCTTTCAACTCTAACAACATTTTGAATGTTCTAATTATTGATGACATTGCTTGGTGTAACAGCAGAAATTGTGTAATGTGCCTTAAAGCAAAGTGTGTTACTAAAGCCCTTTTCACACATGGGCTTTCACTCTGACATTATCAGAATAATACCCAGGGAACACATCAGGGTCATCCTGGCATGGTCGTTGTTGATTGTTACCAATAAGCAGCACACAATGCCAGACATCAGTGTTCATAATATGATAGCTGACAAACAATATCCTAACGTCACTGATACTTGCTACAAAACATATCAGCAGCATCAGTTAAAGAGTTGAAAGGAATATGAAGCAGCATCACTGTGTGCATGATGAAACACAGGAGAAAGAAAGCTGCAGAGTTTTAGCTCTGTATCCAACAGCAGCACGAGGAGGCTCCAGAGACTCACTGATAAACAATTTCGAAGATATTTTCTTCAGCACTTTGATGATGTGCACTTTCAGACATGCAGATGTAAATGTTAGTGTGTTACCCTTCAATCAAATAAAGTTCTCCAACTTCAGCATTTGCTTATATCCATCATGCCGAGTCTCCATTTTCTGTTATTGTGCTGGTCACACAGGATGATGATGTCACTGCTCCTCCTCAACTAGTCTCAGTGAATTACCCGGTAAGTTAAGAATGGGGTTAAAATTGTTATTTGAGCTACATTCCTACACGAAGCTTTGTTTTTTTCCTTGGAATTAACTGAGTGGTGCTCTAGCTAAAGGGTGTGTACCTGTAGTTGAGCTCCATCCTTTCATTTTACCTCTCAACTCCTGACTAGTGCTTAGATTGTTGTAACCAGTGTTTTCTCAATGATGATAAAATCCTGGCTACAAATGGGCTTTGTGAGGTTGATGTGTAGCATGAAAAATAATGAACGTTGTCGAAACCACAGACGCATGTGACTGTGCACTTTTGGCTAACTCTGCTGTCTCCACCGCTCACAACAAATCCATTAACGGAGACACATGGACCCAAAGCGTTACACAGAACAAGGCAAGTGATTAGTATATTAAAGCCTGTTTTACCAATCCGTCAAATTTCTCTTTAATGACAGGTAGCTAACAAAGAAGGAGGGATCACTGATTAACGTGGGAACTCTGACATGTCAGTAAATCAGCATGTGCTCTGTTACTGGGAACACAAAGCAGTGAAACCTTTGTGCAACAATAAACAGGGGAAGTTTTGGCACTACTGGAGGAGCATATGAATGCAGCCACAGTCTGGTGTCACTACAGCCAAAATATGCATGAAGTTCAAACACATTTCCATTCATTAAAAACTCAATTTCTGTGTCCCAAAGTTCATTTTATATTCCTCTCTCCAGTTGTTGTTATTCCTCTGTTATCTTTTGATTTGTTGGTTCACAGTCATACATTTTCATTCATAGGTGTTTTGACTGTTTATGGTTTAAATGGGCATGTAGAGGGAGGATCACATTTCAAGATGAATCATAATTCATAAAGGCCACACTGCGTGAAGGTTTGCATGCACCTGGCTTTAAATCTGATGATCATTTTGGTTGCACGATGATTTCGGGTTTTTGGCTAATGTGCACTTTAAGTATGGATTCTACACACTCTTTCATAAAGAACAACACGGATGATTGCCAAAAACAGCTCTTACATTTTTGCAACTTAGAAATGTAGTTATATAATCATGTTGAGTCTGCTTCTTTACCTTGTCGTACTTGCTGCTGGAGCCAAAACCAAAGATGAGCAGGTGTCCGTGGGAGTCTGTAGCTGCAAAATGCTGCCCATCTGGGCTACATTTACAGTCAAACAATGCTCCATGGCCCTGGCCCTCGATCTATCCAAAGAAAGAGAGAGTGAAAGAGAAAAAGTGAGGAAATGTAGTGGGTGCACACTGCTGTAAATCATTTTAATACACCAGCCCGGGGAGATGAATGTCTATCAGTAATCCATATGCCACATGAATGGTGCTAACAAGCATTGATCTTCAAAAGTGTTCTTAAATAATGCATGAAGCTACAACATTTATGATCCAGCCAATATCCACAGAAGGAACTGTTTTGAGTTTTTTTCCAGAGAAACAAACGCAGAGTCTGTCAGACGGAAAGAGCAGTCTAACAAGAGAGCAGCACCTGCAGACAGGGAAAACTCATCAGCAGAAAATCAAAGAGACAAAATCCTCAGTGTTCAGACTGTCAGCTGACTGTGGCTTCACTTTGGTCCGTGGGTATTCCTCCGCTCTAAAAATAGCTCCACTGAATCACCAGATGAAGGAGGATTTTTCCCTCTTTGTTCCTCACTTAGAAAAAAAAACAGTGTTTGCCAGAATACTGAACTCTCAGCACACCAACAGCGTGACTTCGCTGCTCTTGGTGTTTTACACTTAAATTAACTTCTATTAATATAAATATGCGGGTAAAGTGCATGTGTTTTTGCCAGCTGCAGATGATAGGGACAATGAGATGAAAATGCAGACGATGCAGAATAATACGCAGAATAATATCCTCTATCAGACATTTAGCCAAGCAGATTTATCTCTGTCATGGGGAAAACTTGACGTGCTCTTGATGAAGCCAGATTCATGCAGGGAACAGATAATTCAGCAGAGGACAGAAAGCACATCAGAGCATCAGATACGGCATTGTGTTTTGAGAATTTTTCTCCTATTTAAAAGAGATAAAGTTTTAAATAGTTGAATCGTTAGATATTCCACTGTAACTGTTTACTGGATTTATCTACCTTTTTTTTTTTAATGTATTTTTTTTTGGCATTTTGTTCCTTTATTGATAGGAGAGAGACAGTGGATAGGCTTGTGAAAGGGGGTGAGAGAGTAGGGGAAGACACTCTGCAAACTGGTCACAGGCGGGATTCGAACCCGGACCGGCAGAAGTTTGTACTTGGGGTGCCTGGTCGCTAACCACTCCACCAAACCAGCACCCTGGATTTATGTATCTTAGAAATATATGTTGTTTGTTTCATGGTAGAAAAATGTATAACTGCATGTCATACACAATCTTAAGTATTAAAAGTAATTTTGTCTTTCATTTGCTAAGTTTTTAACCACTATGCATCCAATTAAGTAGTGTTTTTCTATTTTTATTCAAGCTACATCTAGAATCAGGCCAGGATCTCAAGGACATCATCTTTATATCCGTGCAAAGTACACTCTACACTTGTTATCTAATCAGTGTATGGACATTTATTTTGTTTCAATTAATGCCAAATAAAATTGGACAAATATCTGCAACACGAGTGAATTATTCTTCCAAAATAGGTTTAAATGTTCATTTAACACTAAGTTGAATTTAATAACTGAAGCAACACATTTTCAAACTTGACAAATCAGTTTTTTAAGTCTGGTAAATTAACTGGATGAACCAAAAAAGTAATCATTCCACTTCTCACTGACTGTTAACTCAAAGGCAGTGAGTGAGTATTCATCAGATTTACAACTAAATTCCTTTTTGGTAATTACAGCATCTTAAGTGCAGAGCTCCTCACAGCGAAGTGTTTTAAAAAGTTCTAAGTCAAAACTTGCTAAAATATATCCTTCTGTTTGCAACTCCTGCGGTAGATGTGACTCATCCCCTTCGAATCATGTACATATGTTTTGGGCCTGTGTTAAATTAAAGCCGTTTTGGCAAGCTATATTTGATACATTATCCAGGGCATATGGCTATGCTGTCACCCCAAACAGTCTATCTGGAATTTTTGGTATTGCCCCTTCTTTAGATGCTCCCAAGAAATTGAGACAGGCTCTAGCTTTCTCCACCCTGCTGGCACGTCGGCTGATTCTTCTTAACTGGAAACTCACCAATCCCCCTTCACATTCTCACTGGGTCCGTGAGGTGCTCTATAATCTAAAGCTTGAGAAGCTCGGGTTTTCATTGAAAGGTTCGGTGAGCTCATTCCATACTACGTGGGATCCCTTTATAAACTTTGTGCTGTCCTGTGATTTTTCATTTGATCTCGAGGATTAACTTTTGTTAGTTGTGTATTTTTTTTTACGTTTTCTTAATTGTTTCCCCTTTTTTTTTTAAATTATTATTATTATTCATTTATTTATTTATTATCATTATTATTATTATTATTATTCTTTTCTTTTTTAGGGTTAGGCCTTGGGAGGGCGGAGGGTGGGGCGGGGTGGGGGTTGTTTTGACTTACAGATGTGATACTTAATGGACACTGTCTTCTTTGTATATATGTCTTCTGTCTGATTGTCACTCTGTCTGTCTTATTGGGAAAAAATGTTCTATGAATAAAGTTGGAAAAAAAAAAAAAAGTTCTAAGTCAAACCTAAACTTGTCTCAGGGTACAGCAGCATGCTCTGCCGCACCGTCAGAGAGCCTTAGTGAAATTATTAAAGACTTAAATGGGATCATTTAATGTATTTACAGCTGAATTCTGCCAAATGCATTATTTTTAAATATTATCTGTTTTAAGTGCATCAAAAGGGTGTTTGGGAATTTGTTGGGCTCATTCATTATTCTACTTCTAATTTATTTTCAACAAAAAAGGATCCAGCAAAAATATGTTTGCAACAATACTGAACTCTGAGTTCACTTTTGCAAATAAGCACCTAATCAAAGATTTTAACTTAACAAGTTAACTTAAGTGTGTTTTACTTATTTTCAGATAGACGTCACTCAAAATGTTGCACAAAAACATCTGCTAAATGAAATTGTATCGTAAGATTGTAACAAAATCACCATTGTGGCAAGAATGAAAAACGAAAAAGACTTGGAAGTGGAGATTGATAAAACAAAAGAAAAAAAATAGTCTGCAATTAAATGATAAGAACAACAATCATGCTTTTATTTTAAAACCAGAATGTAAAACACAGCCCCTGGTACTTCACATGTATCCAACAAGAAAAATGTATTTTCTCCCTCAAACAAGATTTTATTTATTACTAAATAATGTTTAGTACTCACAAGCTTAAGTCAAATGATTATCAGTCTGTTTGAAACATAAATAACACGTTATATAAGATAACTTTTCTGTTAGTTTGACCAGTTTTATATACCACTATCATGTAGCTATACTGTATAACAAAGACTATTTTAAGAGAGAAATTGGAGAATTGATGGATAACTGATTCAGTTTTATAGTATACTTTGACACAAAGAATATAAAAAAATGATGATTAACTTAATTTCAGCACTGCAGAACAAACCATGTGCTGAGTGACCAGGCTACTGCAGATGGGACAGACATTTAAAGATAAAGATTATACTCTTAATGGTTTAACAAAATCCACCCATGTTATAGCATGAATTTTGTTTGCTGATCTATAAAGAAGACTGCAGTAAGAGCAGTACTGATGAAACACTGTTTGAAGCAGACAATGAGCAGTACAAGTCAGCTCTAATAATAAAAGCCATACTGTCAGACACATGGTTCACACTTAAGTCTTCAGTTTCAGCAGCATGAGCCAGAGTCAGAGACAGAAAGACACAGCTCCTTTTTTAAACGTAGATCTGCACAACAGAAGCAAAAAAGAACATCATCTAAAAGAATCTGGAAAGATAAAGCGCACCTTCTCCTACAAACAGCCAGAGAAATTACTGGTATTTTGGTGCTGTTTGAACATATTTAAATATTAATAACATTATTATTATTTATTTAAAGGCTCCTATCTCAGCACTTAAGGTCATCTTACAGTAAAAAGTTCAAAACAAAATACATAACAAGATAACAAAAAAAAAGTCAACACTGGTCAAAAATCAGTAGAAAGCAGCTCTGGTGTGGTGTTCTGGCAAGTTTCAAATTGTGAGGCAGACGCTGACAAGAAGATTAAGAGCACTTTTTAAAGGTAGAAGACCTGGACCTAACAGCTCTAGGAGGGAGGAAGTAAAAAGGGCACCAAGACTTAGATCATATCTGTCCAGTGTGAGCTTCCCAACAGACTGTAAATGAGCTGTGCCCTCTTTGTCCAACTCTGACGGGGTGTTGAAATGACCTCAGTCAGCATGACTGAGCACCTCCAACAGCCAAAAGTAAAGGTGCTGACAGCCCTCTTTCCAGACACAACGAAGGAGCAAATATCACTGAGGTTAACGTTACCGGGCATGTTAGTGTTGTACTGCAGGAATGACACAATACAGGGAATTTAAACTTGGACATCATTCTGGAAAAAAACAAGCAAAGTTGACAGAAAACTGAGCAGTTTTGTTGTTTTAAATAACCACATACTGCATACTCATACTCCTGCACACTGTCCAAACAGCCCCTATATTTAGCTTTAACTTACCTACTCAAGCTTTTGGTTCAAAATTTAAATAAAGATCAGGTGTTTTCAAGCTTTTGTGATCTTTGGGATTGATGATATTTCAAAGCACTACAGATTCTATCATTTTAAACTACTCTAGTAACAAAATAAATCAAAACATAAACACATCTTGTTGAGAATTTCATGTTAGCTAAATAACATGAAGATAAACTGATGAGGAACTCATCAAATAAGCATCAGCCAAGAGCTTTCACTGATAATGGAGCACAAACGGGACATATTTTTACTAAATGCTTTACGGAGTGAAGACCAAAAAATAACAAAAAGCAAACAAATTTAAAAAAAAAATACATTTTGTTGTTCCCAGCCCTATGTTCACACTGATGGAAAGATACTTCTTTTAGCTTGTTGGTGATCTGCCAAGACGTTTGAATATGTTTGGAACATGGACTATTTTGTATGTATTCAGTTTCCAAAAGTTGTATTAAGTTCCTCTCCTCTCGGCTTCCACAGAAGAAGATTTATAAAAAAAAAAAAACAATAGAAGGATAAAACGTGTAACACAAGGACAGCCAATCAAGCTCAAAGGTGCTACTTTCAGCACGCAGCGGGAGACACAGCAAAGAGAGGCCATAGGCTTTAAAAGAATTGGAGGAGGCCATGAACTCCAGCTCAACCTACATCCAGACAGAGAGGTGGGTTGAGGCGAGACTTGAGGCTGTCTGACCGGTAGCAAAGATAATCCTCAATAAATCCTCAATGAAAGAGAAAATAAAAAAATCTACTTCCATTAAAATTAAGAGTACAGCTATGTGTTATACATCTAGATTATAGATAGTCCCTCGTTTTTTTTTTTTAACCAGGCTGTAAATATGTTGATAAGGACTGTAAAAAAAAGCACACTATCCCCTCACAATCATTTTGTGTCAGGTTTCTGCAGCCAGCCTCAAGTGGACACTCAGAGTACTACAGCTTTTTGGGCACTTTAACGTCAGCCTCCATATTCAGCCCCAGAGGTTGCTGCCAGTGATTAGGGATGGGAATCGAAAACCAGTTCCAGTTGAGAATCGTTAACAGCTCCATCAAAGAATTGATATCATTTTGCTTAACAATTCCCTTATCAATTCCATTCCATTGACAGGGTTCAGAAGCGTCAGAATTGTTGCTTAATTTTAATTACACCTACTGCACAACCTGAAGTGAGTGGAAACACCAGCAACTTGCAAAAGCAGTTATCTATACTGTGATGTATGTTTGGCATTGTTGCCATTGAAAATGAGACCATTTGCCCACATGTAAAATCTGCTGGAATCGATAAGGGAATCGTTAAAGAATTGGATCGATTAGCGGGATGGTTAACAGCATTGGTATTGATAAAATCTTATCAATTCCCATCCCTAACAGTGATCTTTATTTATTCATTTATTTATTTATCACCTCACAGGCATCCTCTGTGAGGGGCTCATCCCGCATTTTCGTGTCCTGATGACGATGACAACATGGTTTGTCGTTCAGGTCTGGCACAAGTTAAATACGAGCTAGCTAAGAGACGGTAAACTCCATACAATATGTGTTGGCGCTTGAAGGCAGAGTGTCATTCAAGAGTACAACTAAACAAGAAAAAAAATATTCCCAAGGGTACACAGGGCTTGTTCTGAAATATTTTAAAAGAATTAATCAAATTATTTTAGGGCAGCTTTTCCAAATATTGATCCGTCCAAAAAAACAGCTGCACTCAGTCTGAAGAGTAAAGCGGCTGGAGTAAAAGGAAGGGTCTTTGCTTTTGACTGAGAGACTGGTTAGAGAGTGTGACACTTACAGGAAATCTACTGTGAAAGTTTCACATTACACTTTTAAACAGATCGTCCTGCGTGCTGACATTCCTGCCTTTAATCTCGGACATTATAAATGTATTCTGCCTCGACTGCGCTGAGACACTTTGCTTCTCCTTTTTGTCCACCCTTTGGCAAAAGTTCAGAATATTCCCTCTCAGCCTCAAAGTGAAGTTCTGTCCATTTTTCAGTCACAGACTTTGTGCTACCAAACAACACCTTCACTCAGACTGTGATCAACACCAACATTTGACCAGAGACTTACTGAGTGACTCATTCTAACGGACATTACACTATGATGTCCTTGGTTACCATGGCATTAAATACAACAGTCACCACAATGATTAACAAGGTAGATAAAGCTTTAAGTGGCAAACTTAGTCTTCAACTTCCTCCTTGTCTCATGTACACAATAAGAAAAAAAATCACTGATGCCAGCAGAGACAGTGAAAGTGTGAGATTTTTCAAAGGTGCTTGGATGGAAGAAATGAGAAGAAAAGGTGAAAGAGAAACTGCGTGTAGAGGGGAAAAGTTAGGACAAATCACATCTCAGAGTGTTTTTGCTGAGTCACAGCATAAAAAATAACATCTGTGTTGCATGTGAAGGAGAGGAGACTTTGATCACTTTCAGATTCGGCCGGATTTTAGCCAAAAAGAAAGAAAGCAAGCATGAAAGAATGAAGCAAAGAGAGACATGAGAAAAATAGAGACAAGCAGATACTTGTCCAGCCTTACCATGTTGAAATAAGAGCGGATCTTGACTCCTCTGGCCAGGTCCCACACGATACAGTTCCCATCATGCCCCGCTGAGAAGAGGATCCTCGGATCGAAGGGGTGAGGCTCCAGAACAAATACCTCGTCCTCATGACCCTGTCATTAAAGAGCATTTTAAGATCAAGACACAAGGAAACGAACAAAGATGCTGGTGTTTGAATTTGAAGGACTCAACCTTTAAATGTCAGTGTTTGGGACTGTCAACAAAAGAAGCTTTATTACACAGAAGGCAATGCTATTCCTGATTGTGCTGTAAAACTCTTCTGGCAGCACTGACATGTAAAAAATGCCTCCGGCGCAGTGGTTTTCAATTTCTACTTTCAAGGAAACAACGAAAGAACAAAACAAATCTCAAGGCACGCCATGTTGTCTTTTCTAATAGATAATGTGTGCTACAGAATCTTTTTATAAGATATATTTATATCCATCTACTAATGGCAAACAAAAACTGACAACTTTATTCTTCATGGGTTTTTTACAACTGGCTGAATCCAGACAGTTTTTCTTTTTCCAACTATTTACTTACACAAATCATGATGATATTTCTATCAGATTCACCCGATTGCCAGTTTTAAGAACATGTCATAATGAAGTCATGCAGTATGTCAGCTTAATAAGTGAGAAACCTGGCAGATTTCATCACTGGGTTGAGCTTTATTAGTGAATGGGACTTTTTCAAGCCAATAGCTAGAAAGCACCTCATTTTTATTTGATTCTGCTAATGTGGCTTTTGCGTCCCGTTGCAAACTGATGAATGTTTGTGGTTTCATAAAATGATGCCAATGTCGAAGGACCGACACGACATCAGTTTTGATAAGCTAAAATGTTACTGATTTCCAAATGTTTTACTCTTCATCAAGGTGCTTTAATGTTTTTTATGACTGAATTTGCAGTTTTACAATAAAAATCAAGTCACATCCAATACTAAAAGAATAATTTGAAACAAAGTATAAGTTGCTATTGCTAAAAGCTTTTGATTTTACAGAGTCCCAAGCCCCACTATGATTTGTCAAAAGGCACAAATTTGCCCTCTCTATAAGCCACAGCAGCTCACAGCCTGTGCTGCTTATAACTATTTAATTAATGTCTATTAAACATAACCATTCAATTTAGACAAGCAGAAACCATCTGAATATTAAACTACAGTTTATACCAAAAATATGTCCAAAAAATGTGTTCCATTATATCAAACTATTTAATTAGTTTAATTAAAAGATTCCGAAAGTACAGAATCTTGTCAATGCTCTGTGCATACTGATAACTGTGATGTGTTGATCCCTGTGTGTCGTAAGAAAACACTGATACATCAATATATTATGACACTGAATCAGTATTTTAGTGCAACATAGTGATATTCTTTAGTTCAATTATTTCTAGAAATTTGTTTTGTTTGAGATTTTCTACAGTCAATCTATATAACTGGTTCTAGTTGATGTAAACATTAGAAATATATAAGCTGTATATTCTGAACATGTTTCATTTTGCTTTGTTATAAAAAATCATATCACAGTCTCCTAGTTCACTGCAGATAAGAGCAGATCCTGAAACAATCACCTTTTTTCGTGCAAAATATTTATTGAAAATTGCGATATGTTCAACTGACAATCAACTGCTAATTGAATCAAGGCCCCCAGAATCAGGATCCATTCGAACTTTGACCTTTAAAAAGATGCACAGTCCTGGTAAACTTGCCTAAAAGGCCAAGACCTTTAAGGCTAGTTTGAATCTTATCAGTGTAACTTCAGAAATACATGTTTTTATTAATGATCTTTAGAACCAACAAAAATCTCTGAGCTGTGACCCATATACATTCACAGAGATCTGCTTTTAAATATAAGAGTCCCTTTTATTTCAGAGGATTTAAATGACAAAGAATTTAGTAAAGAAGCTGATTTGAGCATGTTTGAGGAAAAACAAGGTTTAATCACAATGCCCGTCAAAAAATGAAACAATACTTCAGACAGTCCTGGAGTGTCACGACAATGATGGGGAGCACGATTGCTTTCATTTGATGTTGACTGCTTTAAATAAATATCACTGCTATTCATGTTCAACAGAAGATTTAAATGGACAAATAATGATGCCGGAGCTACATATCTGATTGGTTTAGCCTGCTGCCTTCAAATTTTGGCCATCAACAACTATTAAAGATAAGAGTGGGAAAGATTGATGGTCACAGCTGCATCTGTAATCATGAAGGTTGGCCCCACATGCAATCTGGCACCAGTCTGACCAGCAGCAACACTCACTCGCAGTGGAAGGCAGAAAAAAATTTACATTTCTGACACATCATGCAGAATGTTTATACTCTGGACTGAAATGTCAACATTTACCTCAAAACCAGTAACTAAGACTAAAAAAAACAAGGTCTTTTGCTACACTTAAAGAAACTGGACACTAGAAGAATGATGGTTGATATAATCTGAAGAGTCAAAAGCAAATAATATTTTACAAATCACGCAGGTGTAAGCCGATAAAAAACAGCAATAAGGAAGGAAAACATCTCAGATTTTCACACCACCAGGCAGCATATATGTTTATAAGTACAGTATGTGAGATGGCTCCTGTTTTCAATAGCCCCAGAATGTTGTGATGAGGGATGTAGAAAGAGCTTGCGATTATTAAAATAATGAAAAAATAGCCTTAAGATTTTAAATCTCACAGATCAGCACAGATTTGAGAGTAAACCATGATTCCATCAAACATGAAACAACTGAACCCCTGCAGGCTGTCACGTGCGTGTCTGCAGCTTCTTGCTACGCACCATGAGGATGTGGACGAGGTTTCCTGTCGTGGAGTTCCACACCTTTAGCGTCAGGTTGTTGGCCGCTGTGATCACCGTGCTGTCATGGCGATCCCATGCTACCATGGTAACCTTCATCTTAGTCACCTTATCTTCAAGTGGAGGAGGGTTGTACTTCCTAAAGGAAAGATGAAGAAAAACAGTCATGAGTAATAACAAAAAATAAGAGCAAAAAGAAGACATGGAGTTGAGACTTCTTAAATTCAGTTTGTCAAAAAACACATCAATCATTACCTCGGGATAACTGCTACAAAGTAAACTACAGTACAGTCTTACTTAAGGGGCAAGCTAAGTGAGTGATTAGTGATTAGAGTGAAATGACAAAAAGTTCATTGAATAGGAAATAAATAAAAATGCATACTTGCTATTATTCATGTTTTAACATGTACATGCTTTTCCTCATGTTAACTCAACACCGGCATTACACCCTGTTTTTATCCAAAATCTTGAGAGGTTTTCTATAAAACAGCATCAAAACTGTGTAATATCAAAGCCTCCATGCTCAAATATAAACACTACAGGTACAAGTAGTGATGGCAATTGATTAGATTATGCAAATCAATCAAAATTTAGCAATTCCGTTTTTGATTTCTGTACAAATAAAACTGTGTCTACACAGATTTTCAGTGGCATCAATGTCAAACCCATGACACTCCTGACACTGCATTCCTGTCTACTACAATTACTCAGACTGTTCAGGTTTCTACTGACTGTCACTGACGAGAGCATGATGTTCAAGGCACATAAAACAACGTGAAATTAACCGATGAGGGGAGATGTTGCGACAAAAGACAAGTTATATCAAATCCTTGAGTTGTTGTTATTAATCCTCCACAGGTATTGGTTTGTCCGTTGCCATATCTTGGTACAGCCATGTACATGTGCTAAAAGATCAGCATAATATGAATGTTAAGTCATTCTTTACAGTTCTACGTATTTATTGTGAATGTTTGTATGTCTATAAATTGTAATTACTAAGCAATAATAAGTGTTAAAAAGACTTAAAAAATGTAAGTCTCTGGTGTTTTCCCTGCTCTTCAGCTTTAGTTGGAAACAGTATCTTCAAAAGACAAAAAATAGCTATCAAACAAGTTTATTCTCTGTTCTCATTGAGGCTAAGGACTCTGATAGCTTGTCACTGTTGTCTTCAGTCATTCTCAGTCTGTGATGGGATGCCGTCACTAAATCTATATTCTGTCTCAGAGCAATCAGGTAATCAATCTGAGCGTAAGACTTTCTGCCACAGGTGTCACTGTGTTATTTTTCTCTTTCACCTCACTCATTATTTGCTCTACATTTTGTAGCAGATCACACCCTCTCTGTGTAGAAATAGAGAAATAAACAGATCAAAATGTCTTCTGCATATTTAAAATGTTACTATTTGGATTTTGATACATACTTTTTTCAGACCAAATTGACAATTAAAAAATGTAAACAAAATTTTTGGCTTGAGAAATAATCAATTAAATTAATGAATTTCTGATCTGAGTTGTAGATTCATCAGGTAAATCAATAATGAACTGTTACATAGATGTGATCTGAGACCATGGCAGCTTACCAGACAGCTTCAGAGTGTTTGCTCGGTGAATTTTCATGTTTAACATTGTCATGCATTAAGAAATTCACAGGTATAGCAGTGCAAAAGACTCACTAAGATCCAATTATCTACAGAAGGGAAAACAATAACTTAATTGATAAATTCAATCGAAAAGGGCAAAAGTGTGTATGTCACATGTCAAGGTTCAGCCATGTGGCCTGAAGCACGTCATGCTGACACTTGTCAGTTTTCTGGTTTCTATGACTAAAACTACTAAAAGTCTGTCTGGTATCAGCCTCTTAAGTCAGAGAATTGATCACTGTCTGTGTGTCTCTTGTATGCACATTCATCAGGCTGCCAGTCAAATCTTTTGCAGCAGTTTTCTTAACATTTACACTGCTACTTACTTGCTTGTCCTGCTGCTACTTCATGTTGGGCCATAATATATGGTCCAAGCTTAGAAATGATTCGTAATGTTTAGTTAATCCAATTAACACATTTATTTGAAAAGTTTCACTGATAAAGTAACATGTCTCTCCACCTCTCCTCTCTCCTGATCTGTCCTGTTCATACTCTGAGTGTGTATGTGCTGAAGTCTGTGTGGCTGTCAGGTGTGCACTTTGTAAGACAAAGGGTGTGGTTTTAAAATTTTAAAACAAAGTGGCTTCAGATCAGAATGTAAGCGTCTATAAAATAGGAGACATAGTCTAGTTTAATCCTAAAATTCACAGTGCTATCAAATTTATTAGACCACCACGCCATGTAAGGTTTATTCCAAATCTGGCCTATATTAAGCCTGTTCATTACCAAAATTATTCTTGATGTTTCTGTAATGGTTAAATACATCAGTATGTAGAAACTCCTTTAATGAAATATTTTTCATTTAAATTATTATTATGTTTTCCATGAATTTTCAAAAGTTCATTTCACAAAAAAACAGGAAAAAAAAGCTCAAAATTGTTTATTGATTAAGATGTCAGATTATTATCAGATTACTATTTTATAACTTGAATTCCTGAACAGAATAATTAGTTTGAATGCCTGAATGTTCTGGTTGATTAGTTTCCGACTTCTCAGAGAAGCCCAGTGAGCGGCTCAAATTTGGGTATAAAAAGGTGAAGTCAGTTTGAAATTCTTCATCCCTGTTCAAAATGGTAAGAGATGAAGAGGTCACTGAAAATAAAAGAGTCCAAATTAAAGCACTTTGTGATGCTGGATGGTTTTTCTTGTTTTTATAACAGGAGGCATAATACATTTTACATGAAAATAAACTGGACTTATCTTATGATGTTCCCCTTTTCTTACTTAAAGAGCAACATATATCACAAAATAACACAGTTAATTTGTTTTTTAACATCTTCAGTTTTAATTCTTAGCAGAATTTTGCCCTTCCTAGCTGTTCCAGTGGAGTTATTCTCTTACAGTAAGTAATCGAGTCCATGTTAACTATTAAGCAAAACAATCATCTAAATGAAGCTCTGGGAGAGGAGGCAGCCTTTGTCAGCAGTAACAAACACCCTCTCAAATACACATACACACATACCCGGGTAATTTTGACTGCATGTCCAGCAGAATGCTCCTCCAGCCCTGAGGCTGCAGCTGCCAGATCCGTGCCGTACCGTCCCTGCTGCCGCTGACAAACCTGAGACACACACAAACACACAAACACACACAGATTCATGCGGCGCATCATCTTTAAATTGTACACTTATTTCTGTTTGATCTTAGTGCAGTGTAACGAACGCTTTCATCTTCACACATCAGTATACACTAATTGTGCATTCCTACAGCCCCTCCTCTTTTCTCCTCCATCTCCTTCGTCCCTCCTCTCTGCACACACACACACTTCCTCCCTCACTGCTGAGATTACAGAAACTCAGGGGACTTGCAGCTGAGCCTGTTTTTCTGCAAAACTCCACATGCACCGACAATTTTACATCCATAAAGTGTATGACGTGTGTGCAGATGTGTTCTAGAGCATGTTTCTGATAGAAAGTGAAGTTGGTGTTTCTGCTGACATCAACAAGTCACAGTTACAACTCCCCGAGGCTCCATAAGGACTAACAGCAACACACACACAAACATTAATTACACCAACAATGTAGCTCCATGCGCTAACACACAGTCTGTGCAAACCTACCTGTCGCTGCAATGTGAAAACTGGATGCTGTCAACTTTGTCCTAGGTGAGAAAAATACAGGAGTGAAAAACAATACAGAGAGAAACAAGCTCTTCCTCTGCTGATCTTTCATGTTTTGACAGATGAAGTGTGTATGAACATGTCTGTTTTTTTTCCAAACACAATAATACAAAAGTCTTGCTTCCTCTTTCTGGCTGTGCTTTCATATCTATCTCAAGGTCTTTCTCAGTTATTTGAGAGCAGCTATGATAAAGCATTTTTTTAATAATGTGAAAAACTTCATGATGACGGTGATCAAATGTTGAAACTTCTTAGAAAAATAATCTGTCTTTAGCCCTTTTCACACATGCAACACCTGCTACATTTACATGCAGTCATTAACCCTTTCATAACCAGAATATTAGCTTTTACTTGGTTGTGCACAGCCATGTAAACACCAAAAACTAGGGATGGGAATTGATAAGATTTTATCAATACCAATGCTGTTAACGATCCTGCTAATCGATCCAATTCTTTAACGATTCCCTTATAAATTCCAGCAAATTTTGCATGTGGACAAATGGTCTGATTTTCAGTGTCAACAATGCCAAACATACATCACAGTATACATAACTGCTTCTGTAAGTTGTTGGTGTTTCCACTCACTTCAGGTTGTGCAGTAGGTGTAATTAAAATTAAGCTACAATTCTGACTCTTCTGAACCCTGTCAATTGAATGGAATTGATAAGGGAATTGATAAGCAAAAAGATTAATGTTATCGATTTTTTGATGGAACTGTTAACGATTCTCAACTGGAGTTGGTTTTCGATTCCCATCCCTACCAAAAACCCTTTTGAAAAACAGGAATGTGCTCATATTCCTGTTTGTAAAATCCCCAAAATCACCACTGGGTTACTCCTTTTCAAGCCCAAATATTTGGTCATGCATATGCCTATCCGGATATCCCCATCAAAAGGAACATTAATTTGTTATCTGCGCATGTTCTTTGAATGAATCTTAGTCTTTTGAGTACAGGAAGTACTTGTTGTAAAATGGTCCAGCTCCGGCTCCATTGCCTATTACTTCACACTTTTGCCTTCCATTAATGAAGAAATCGACATAGAATACGAAGCACAAATGAAGCTGACTGCTACCTGTTTTGGGTTGTTCATTAACTGATGTCATGATGTTCTCTGTGCTTTGGGATGCTGTCCATGAGTTGCTGTTTTGATCTGGATACCATGTAAAAAGGAATAACCCTGTTTCCTTATGCATGTAAACGGCTTATTCCAAATGTTCCTGAAACCAAAATATGAACCTTAACCCGAATACTGTAGATGGGGTGGGGGGTCTCCAATAGGCAGCACACATCAAATATAAAAAGCAGAAGTCAGTGTTCATAGTATGAGAGCAAAGAGACATTGATACTCTTGAACACATCATGATGTAACCATGTGTTTGCTTGTTAGGTTGGCAAATCAAATCTGGATTAAAGTTTCAACCGAATACAGTCACTATAAAAGTTAATGGTCAATTTAAACAGATCAGTAGGATGTTTGTCCTGCTTCAGCCAATCAGATACGATAGTGGGCGGGCGCTACTGAGCCCCAGGACGCGAGCCACTTTGTAAAACAAAATCTTATCAAAACCTGTCGGAAGTGGGCCCTGGATTCAATCTCCATCCCTATCCTACACAAGAAAGATGTATTTGACTATTCAAGTCAATATTTGAATATAAATATTTGAATCTAATAAATCAAATCTAAATAAAAATCTAAAATTGACAGCTTTAGATTAGACAAACCTTGGTGAGATCTGTGCAGTTAGAATACAAAAAGGGAGCAAAAGCCTTTTACGAAAATAGTTTGAAATAAAACTCACTGTGTGGGACTCCAGTTCAGAGATCTTCTCTGGTTGTCCTGATCCAAAATAATACACCCTGATGATGTGGTCTGTACTTCCTGTGGCCAGGAACATCCCACCTGCAATGCCAACATAACAGTGCAAATTTGTAGAAATACACAAGGCGGTCGGCGCAGGTCTCATTAGGCAGCGTGGCATGTAGAGAGACAATGTGGAAATCACAGTTACACAAGGACACAAAAGTCGAAACTGATGAAAATGATCATTTTGCTGAGGAGAAAAGGGAAGGAAGTGACTGAGCACCAGGTTCCAGGATGACACCGGCAGTGCTCCCTAAAAAACGACATTTTCAGAGATGTGTGAAAGGGGCCGGATGGGAGCTGCATTGTCCTCCAGGAAACAATATTTTGTCAGCTTAATGTTCACATTAGGGCTGCTCAATTATAGCCAAAATCATAATCATGATTATTAGATTTTTTTTTTTATTAATTGAATAAAACTACTCAATTATTTTGCAACATGCACCACATGAAAAATTGAACCTAAACACAAAATTATCATTCTAAAGATTAAAAAAAACATGTAACATGTCATGTGGCACAGTCATCTTTTTGTCTTGGTTATTTTGTTTGCTTAACTGCAGAAGGCACTAACTGTGACTGAGGTTAAACTCTGTTAATGCCCAGCTGTAGCTCACATGGTGGAAATTGCCATCAAGGGGTAAATAAATGTAACCTGACAGACCAAATGCACTTTTCACTTGTTTTCTATACAGGCTATACAGTATTTTTTTGTCCATGAAAGTGTCTGAGAATGGGCAGAACCTTTCAAAGCATATCCGGCAGGTGATTGGACGATCGTTTCGTCAATCAAGTTGCTACTGCTGCGATGCAAAATACAAAACAAAGCCACTTCTAGAGCAGCATCTCACCAAAACACGACAGAAATTGAGTGATAACATCTTTTTCATGGAGAAATGTTTCTGTGTTGTTTGACTTCATTTGACAAACAAATAATGTGAAAGTGCTACTGAAGCTGTTAGCATCTATGCTAATGTCTGTATGAAGAGTCACTCCCTGCTGTCGTCATAATCATATCCCCCAGGACCAGCACAATCATAGTCCACTGGAGCTCAGCAAGAAGGATCTGACTGACTGCACACATTAAATCTGGCAGATCCAGCTACACTGCCATGTTGAACAGAATAAGCATTGGGCTTAATGAAATCTTTATTTAGACAATCAATTTAAAGGTGCAGTGTGTAGAATTTGGCATTTTAGCGACATCTAGCGTTCAGATTCTTGAATGGACCTAATCGTAACCAAAGCGTTACGTCGCTGAGCAACGGAATCTTGAACACAGCACACAATTTATGTTGTGTGTGTGTTTATACACACAGTTTGAATCCCTAGGACAGAGTAACAACTTTCTATGCATCCACCGCCATCCTCTCCTCTTCTTCGCCTGCATTCCAGGTAGATTTCAGAACTGGCGGACAGATTCGCGTTTCGTTCTTTTTGTCTCTAAAAACCACCCGTAGACAACATGACCCGTGACAACACGTGATCAATATGTCGGCCTACACGCAGTAATGTAATTTTTTATAAAGATTTTTCTAAATAAATAAAAATAAAACAAATGTTTTATGGGGATGATTGAACTCTTATTTTGACGGACTTTACATACAAATAGAAACATATATCTCCTATATTCACCGTTTCTGTTTGGCGAAATGCGGTGGATGTATAAAATGCCACATTCTACACACTGCACCTTTAATTAAAGTGTGTAAAAAACAGTATACTTAAAGATACAAACAAATAGATCATTCATCATGTAGGTTGCAACATTCTGTAATAAAACAACTATTTCAGTGGATGAGTGGATGAATTGTGCACTAAATGGGTTCAACCTGAATGATTAGCAGTCTTTCTTTAACTTCACCTAACTCACTGACAGAGGAGGCTCCAGCACTTGGGCTGTTAAAAGGGCCCATTCAAATATAAAGATTGTTTTTCCATGTATTTTCAGATTGCTACAGAAAGTTTCATCAAAATTTAAAAACCTTCTGTGATTTCCTCTGAAGACATTTTCTCGTCTTCTTCGTTAAAGAGAGAAACAGCTTTGCCCTGCTAGCCCAACATACCAGCAGTTGATGAGTGTAGAGAAGCAGGACTGAAATTTCTGGATCTGAATTCTGACATAAAAAGAGTAAAACCTGAAGGATTAGACCCTAATGAGTCAGAAAGTGTCTTCTTATGGTGAGAGCAGACTTAAAGTCACTGAATGTTAAAGGGCGATAACAGCCAAATATAGATAAGGACTGTGGAGCACTCTTAATCCACATTTACTGAAACGCAGCAGGCCTACTCAAGTGTTCCAGTCTGTGAGCTCACTCTTCAGTTAATGTGAGATGAGAGTCCCATCTTGCACATCTGTTGCCATTTCCCCTTCAGAGGTCTCAAAATAAGTGAGGACGTCTAAAGTTGAATGAAGCAGTGCTCACCTGCACTGAAGGAGGAGCAGATCATCTGGACGCCCGGTCTGGAACGTTCTGTAAACTTACTTGGCCTCTGACTGGAAACAAATGAGCAGAAATATGACGGAAAAATCAAACACTGAACTCCCAATATGCAGAGTTCAATCAACAGATTCTACAGACAGGACTGTTTGCTGCTTTTGGTTCCCCCTAAATATAAATGCACTGACTTTTATTAGACTTTAGAGTGTCTACAACATTAAAAAATCAATCAAGAGCTTACAGAGAAAAAGCAATAAAATCAATCAAAGCCTGCGAGTTAAAATGGGATTTGCACGATTCAAGGACATCATAGTTAAAAAGAATGCTCTGCCTAAAGCACAAACAAATTAATATCACTTTAACAATGATGCTGCAGATGGAAAAACAAATGCACTTATGAAAAAACAGCTGGATCACATCGTGCCGGAGCACAGGTGTGATTGGCCCTTGTTTTGCGGTTGTCTTTGTTGTGTGATGTGTTTGTGTTTCTCACCCAAACTTGAGTGTGCGTGCGTCCCACTGCCAGAAGCAGATGGTGCCGTCAGCTCCAGTGGAGGACAGGTAACGTTTGGAGCCGCTGCAGAGCGGAGAAAACTGAAAACACACACAAAAAGAGGTTACAGCCGAGTGCAATGAACAATGACATGCTCGTAACACAAACAGCATTCGAGGTATGAGAATAAATAACACATACGTATGAAAATATCAGTAATAATGTTGGAAGAGCTCTCTGTACAGCCACAGAATTAAATAAATACATGAATAAAGATGAGAAGGGCAGCAGTTTTCTGTGTCCTGTTATTTTGACCAAATGAAAAGACCCAAACTAACAAGGGTCATAGGAATGTTGCCCAAAAAATCATGGCTTTACATATCTAATTTATGTTCCTTTGGTATTGTCGTAAAACACACATATGGGACGCATTGTTAGACTAAGCAAATTGCTCCTTTCTTTAAATAAGCTGGGCATTTATCAGGACTTTTACTTTCACTTGCAGCAATAAACTGAATGTGTGTTTGTTGGTGTTGGTTTTGCCTCCATTCAAACTTACGTTTTGTTGTTAGACGAGGACAATCTTTATTAGATGCGACATAAAAATTAAAATTTGGTTTTGTCATAGGCAGACATCCATGCAAAACAACACTATAAATAAATATTACATTTCAATACATTTATTTGTGAGTGGAACTTAATTTTTAATTACCTTACAGAACACTCAGAAAGCAATGTGCATGTGATTGATGAACAGTAGATATATTCTCAAACATACTTGCATGAAATCTGGCTTTTTAAGTCAGGATTATGCTAAAATATCTTTTCTCCAAGTGATATTTAAAATCCCAGTTAAAGCCCAACCTTCATTTTATGAATTATTTGGTTTATTCACATAAATTCCTTTTAATTCCAAAGTTTAACGATGAAACTTTCAATAATCTTGCATCCTTATTTCTATCTACTAAAGAATCTAGACTGAAAAAAAAGTGATCTAATGGTTCATTTTCAATACATAACACATTTATTTCTAGTTTATTTTTGGAATCATTACAATCTCAAGGTTTACATTTTCATATTTCCATCCATCTTTTAATATTGAAGTACAGACTACAAAATTTTATGAATACTCAATCTGAGTGATTTTTAATTGCTTTATTTGTGTACAAGGTTAAAAAAACTGAAACAGCTAAGGGGTTATAATTCAAATTAGCTTTTAAGACATTAAACTTAGATTAAATACTTAATTACTAGAAGCAGGAATAAATCAATGCAATGACAAAACTGTAAAATCTAAATTGTTCTTCTAAATTAAGACCTGCTTCAAATCAAGGGCCAGCTCCTTTAGAGCCAGTCTGTGACAAATTGGCTGTCAAATTGCATTTTCTCTTTCGTTTAAATGTTTGCCTAATTGAAATGATACATTTTCATTTGACACTTTCCACAAACTTCTACTTTTTTGTCAATCACCTTTATCCTCCTCTTGTTAGGCGATTTAAACTGAAAATGCCGTTTGTCATCAAGCTGTTACTTAACTAAAATTAGATTAAATTGATCAATCAAAGTTCACAGACCAGAGAAAGGCAGAGCTTCATTTTATGTTGCCCAAGGGTTTGATTCAACGCTTATTTTCTTTTCTCCAACAAGACATTACAGAAACAGAAACACAACCCGGAGAAAGGACAGACAGTGCAGTGACATGAATCTGAAACACCCCCAGGGTTTATACCTTTGCACAAACCAGCCACACAAACTTGGCTGCACACCCTCGTACCTGTAGTGATGTGATAGAGGCCGCATGCCCCTCCAGGACGGCCAAAGGGGCACAGGTCTGTAAACACCACACTCTGATGGTTTTGTCACAGGATCCTGCGGCAATCATCGTGTTCTCGTAGCTCACGGCCATGTCTGATATCTCAGCAGCGTGGCCACGCAGGGTAGCGAGAAGACGCCCATCATCGGTGCCCCAAATTTTCACAAGGCAGTCATCTGAGCCCTGCGAGAAAAGGAAAGATAGGTGGAGTAAGATTTGTGCTTTTTAAGTTTGAGAAGCACAAAACGTTAAGTACCAAAAACTTTTTTTTTAAATCAATCTTCTAAAAACTTGTATGCAAAATTGAAAACTTAGACAACAAATAGAAGAGAGGAACAAAATGTAAGGTGCATCAAGTAAAGGTGTAAAAGACAAACAGTTCAAGCTCCTCATCAATTCACATACTTAAGGTCTATACAAATGGATGTTTCGTCATCAATGAACACCAGTAAAGTCAAAAATAACATTCAGCTGTCACGTAAATGTCTGCACAAGATCATCTGAAGTCAAATGATTGTCACAGCTTTGAGTATCACCCATAAAACAGGCAGCAGACTGTTTCTGTAATGTGAGTTTACAACAGCCACGTTGTTCTTGATAGAATACAGAAACTGAATGGCTGAAGGATCCAATGCTGGGCTGCAAGGAGGCATTTCCAAAAGCAAACATCAGCTTGACAAAAAGAATGATTAGAACTACAATTACCACATGATAGTTTATGCCTCTGCTAACTGTTCGATAATGAGGGAGTGAAAGTTGAGTGGTGGGGTCAACGGGAAGGACACATACGTTTTTTCAGATCTGTGTAGTTCAGTTGAATCTTTTAGGAAATGGATGAAAATTAGACCCAATGACCTTCTGAAGTGACCTTGTGCCTTGTGTTTGATGGGCATTCCTCAAAGAAACAAGCAGTGGATGATCATGAGACCAAAGCAGGTACAGTCATGGATGGCTTTTTGCTATTTACACAGTGAGTTTACTTCAGTTTGGTTTTGAATAGATAATTTAACTCCTCTCCTCTAATTGTGCTAACATTCTTAAAAAAACATGCACAGAAAACTGTATGAAATATGATGTAACTCATATTAAGGTGCCTTTTGATCATTACAGCATCAAGAGCATAAGACACAAGACAAAAGATGAGTCAGACACTTTCAGGATGAACGTTAAAGTAAAATATCATTAACTAGAAAAGCACTCAGAGAGCGCAGACCTCCGCCAGCTCCACAGTCCTCAGCCATATTGTCATTTTGACAATAAATATTAGTCCTACCTTTATTTCATCAAAATATTTAGATTCCTTGACCATGAAAACATACCATTAGCAACTGGATTCATAATGATATCTATTTTAGTTCAGTAGTTATTCACAGAAATCACATTTTTCGCCATGGCGGCCAGACGCTGATCCGGATCAACACCAAAATCGAATCAGTTCTTCCTTTTCCCATGCTGAACATTTCCTGAAAATGTCATCAAAATCCATCCATTACTTTTTGAGTTATTTTGTTCACAGACAGACAGACGGACAGACAAACAAACTCTCCCAAAAACATAACCTCCTTGGCGGAGGTAATTATAAAAATCTCCACATAAAATCAACAGGCTCATGCAGGTATATGTTTATAGTGGATATCTAAATAGAATACCTGTTGGCTTTAAGCAATTTATTTCTCATTTTCCAGCAGGAAACCTTGACTTTATTCTGTACCGTGTGCGCAAAACACACTAGACAGCCTGTTTTATTATCTGTGAGCCTAATTATCTGTGAGTTTCATTAGAATGTATGCCACTGTTAAGAGTTTTAAGAAAATCTTCAATACTAGTTTCTCTGAGTATCATATGGACTGGAGTGCTCAAGAATGCCACAGTCCCTCTGCTCCATGTCACGGTATGAGCTTAACTAGATTTGTCAACAACTGCTCTGATATGTCAAGGTAAATGTGTGCTGCTGTGCATCTCATTGTGCCAAAGACATTAGACCAGGTGTAAGGGGGTTTGAAGCGCAGTCAGTTTCTGCACCCTCAAGTTAGGAACACACCAGCTTTGTGCCTGAGCGCTCCTCCTTTTCAGACAAACACAGCCCTGGGCACAAAAGGTGATCATTTGCTATTACACTAGCGTCATGTGGAAACTAGGGAACACACCTATACATCAGGTCAAAATCCTTCACCCCTGATGGTAGGACCCATAAACTACAAAATCTTGTCATGCCATTCCCTAACAGATTCTTGAAACATGTTGACAAGCAAGAGATAACCCAAGGGCACAATGGCCTTGACCTTTGACCTCTGAAATTCAATCAGTTTGTCTACATGTCATGGGCAACATTTGTGCAAAGTTTGAAGATTATCTCTAAAAGCGGTCTTGAAATGTCATATTGACATTTCCCAGAACTCTTCAATCTCTGATGATCTGCGAGGACTGTTTCAGCTGTTGTTCAGACACCTGAAGCTGAATAGATCTCTAAAACTGCTAACAGTGACAGGAAAAGCTAAGTTGCAGGAATAATTAGATTCTAATTGTTTGATGTTAAAAATCAATTATTTGGTAACGGTGCATTAGCAATTTGATATACAATATATAACAGTACAAATATTCTTCCAAGCCCTAATACTGGCTCCAAATGTAATGTTTAAAGGTTTACATCAGAGTATTTTACTGCTGATTATGGGACAGCCCTTAATCTTTATTCACTTCCAGGGATAGTGCCCAAAAAGTCCTTGAGTAAGTAATTGGGGGGATTGCAATCAGGCCATAAAAGCAAATCTTTTCAGCCTTAAATGAGGCAAAAGCAATGCAATCAAAGATGGGGCCACAAAAAAGGGTCATAACAATAAAAAATCCATAGAGAAAAGCATATGACAAGTTTTGCAGCCCAGAGGCAGCGATCTACACAGTCTTAATAACAATTAAAATGCATAACCTTACTTAATAAAGACATAAAGCAGCCCAGAGGAACTCAGCTCTGAGATTTGGCTGTGATTCAGAGCGTAAGGGGTTACTGAGTTTGTGATTAAGATGTCCTCCAGAGCCTTGATTACTGATTATGTCAAAATCATTTTTGAAACAACAGGTAACCACTGAAAAAAAACACAGTGGGACATGATCTTAGTCTAAAAGAGAAAAATGGTACTTGTGTTAGTCAGAAGCTGAATGTCTTCAGCTGTGCCATCGTGTGATTTTTGCTCTTATTGTCTGCATTTGTAATTTTTATTTCTTTGTGAATGACAGTTTTTTTTAAATATCTCCCATAATTAATTTGACTTCAATTTGCGCAGGGAAACTACTCACCTATTGTCCTCTGGGGCATTAAGAAGGTTTTATTTTACTCTGAAAATAAAGAAACTGTTCACAGCAAGCTCACCATAGAAATCGTACATGTATGGACCAAATATGGACTGAAACAAATCGAGTCTCAGTTCTTTTATGGATGGCAATAAATTGTACAAATCTTTTCATTCTTTTCTCTGAAACAAATAATTGTAACAACATGATTACTGACCATAGACCAATCACTATTGAATTTTGGTGTATGAAGGAGGGATGCAGAATGTTTGCCAGCATCGAATATTTCTGAACTCATTATCATCTGTATGAGTTTTCACCCGATACAGATATTTTTCTGTCTATAGCAGGAGTTCTTAACTTCATGAAAATTGACTTGTTGCTCATGTGACAGTGTACTTGAGGGAGGAAAAGATGTAAGACAAGAAAAAGAACATTACAACATACATATATATATATATATTTATATATATATATATATATATATATATATATATATATATATATATATATATATATATATATATATATATATATATATATATATATATATATATATTTATAGATAGATAGATAGATAGATAGATAGATAGATAGATACATAGATAGATAGATACATAGATAGATACATAGATAGATACATAGATAGATAGATTAGGGCTGAATAACATGGAAAAATGTCATACCTCTATATTGATGTTCATAAGATACAATATGATTTGACTACAGGTTCGGGGAGAACCAAGCATTATTCAGGAAAATAAAAACATCATTATACAAATTCAAAAGGATGTTGAAAGTGCAGTTTTATTTATAAGAAATCTATGTTGTTTATTGCTGTTTTTTCAATATAAATATCTTGAATGTCCATATCTCAATATATATACGATAAAGATATATCATTTAGCCCTGACATATATAAACATACTGTCCTGCCTTGAAATGCATCTGCAAATTGTCCTTGCACAATCATAAATACATAATAATAAAGTCTGAAGTTGAACCTACTACATTTAAAAGCCTGGATACAGGGCAGCAGAAAAGTCCACTCTGTTTTAGTTGCAGTATATTTTAAAAGACAGGCTGTGTTAGCCGTGCCAGCAGAGAATTTGGAGGAAATGTGAGATGAAAACAGAAACACCAGCCCCCTTCTTTGAATAAATTATAATCAGCCACTCCATCAACAAAAAAACTAAAGAGAGTTAAACTGGAGCTGCTGATCGGAACGGAGAGCGACCCCTCGGGAATTTAGAACAAGCTCAAGGACATACAGTACTACCACTGTGGAAAAATCTGTACTGAGAAATACATAGAGACTTTTTACAAACTTCAGTGTTGTTCTGAATGTTACATTTTGTTAGCAGAGACAGAAAACACACACCAGTTAGTCTCATTTGTCTCCTCCGGTGTCCATGATAATGAGCTCCAGACATTTCTGAAGCTATATTACAAAAATCAATGTGGCTGTTCGCCAGTTATCGGTTAAACACAAATACCAGTGCTCACACATTGATCACACATGATCACTGTAAATGCAACGGCAAAATAAAACCTTCACTTTACAATCAATCTGCCTGCCACTGCGGCAAAGTCTGAGGGGATCCAAAAATAAGGAAATATATAAATAAAAATGATCTTGTGATGAAAGGAGACAGCAAGACAGAGCAAGAAAAAAAAACCCGGGCAGGGAAAGAGAGAGAGAAAAGGAGGGAGAGAGCGAGGGCGACCGAGAACGAATTTTAATTCTGGCACTTAGCCAGCGCCTCAGAGGAAACATTTTCTCCGGTTATGATGAGAAAAAACGAAAGAAAGCAGAGCGGGTAGGAGAGAAACAAAGGAGGGGCAGCGCAGGATGAAGGAAGACGGGAGAGAAAAGAGCAGAACGAGTGTGAGAACGGAGGAAAGAAAGATAACAGGAAAAGAGACGGAGAGTCAATCTATCCCCCCCCCCCCCCGCTCTCAGCAGCCAGCCATTTTTAGAGATTTAAGAAGTGAAAGCTGAAAATGGTGACTAGCAGCAGGCGACGTTTGACTTAAGGATCCAAACACACGGACGGCTGGCGGCATTAAATCAACATCATCGAATGTTACTACAATATTTGACCCTTAACACGCACTGTAGCTCCAACGCAGTGATGAAGGAATGGGAAGTAATGCAGCGAGGGAATACAAGGGGCATCCAGAGGGCAGAAGTCAACCTCAGCTCATTGAGAATCACTCTTGCTGCCTCTTCCAAGTGATTTTTTTAAACATCAGTATAGAGCAGGGATCATCAGATATGTTTGCACAAGGGCTTGGCAGATGCTGCAGGGGCCAGATTGTAAAAAACAGAAAATAATCAAAAATATTTTAGTCTAATTAACATATTGGTTCATTCATTCATTTATTTTCTATACTGCTTATCAGTTTCAGGGTCGCGGGGGACTGGAGCCCATCCCTGCTGTCATTCGGCGAGATATAAATAAGAAAGTGATCTGATTCATCTATTACATGAACAATTATTATATCTATCAAGTAAAACTGCAAATAGACGTACAAATGGAAGAGAACACATTTGGAGCCTCTGGGAACATGACTTAGAATGTTTTAGCAGAATATCAAATTTCAAGTTGTCACTAAACATCCTTAAAGAAACTGAGCGAACAACCATCTTTAAGTGTCAGAATGTTTTGTTCTTGAACTGCTCAATTCAGTGTTGTGATGATTTCTCAGGATTTTTTGGGGTGTGGAGTAAAGTTGTTTAGTTGCCTTTGAGTGGGTGAGTGAGTTTGTTTCTCCAGATTTAAGAAATACTACAAATAAAACAAGATGTTCTACAGGGACAAAACACACCTGAAAAGCCGTTAATCCTCGATATCCCATTAAGGAAAAAAGCTGAAAACACCTCCTAATGGGGAAAAGGACTTCAACAGCCAAGCTGTCAAAACCAAAACACAACTTTGAGAAAAACACAAAGTACACAGTAGCAGCCAGCTAGCAGCAGTATTTTCATTTTTCATTTTAATTTATATTTATTTATAATCATTATTTCATTTATATATACATATTGTATTTCTATTCAGGCTGGGCGATATAACCTAATCTCAATATCACGATTAATTGAAGCTTGTATCTATATTACGATTAATTAGAGCTGCAGCTATCGAATTTTTTGTAATCGATTACTCTATCAAATTTTTGTCGAGTAATCAGATAACAGTTACATTGCACTCACTGCTATTATTTTTTTTACATTAAATCACTACACATTATTATTATTAGTAACACACAAAACAGAAAAGCCAGGTCACTTAAATTAACAACTTATTTTTCTTATTTTGAACATTCTGAGCATAAATGGGATCTCAAAATCTAAATCTATACTTTTATTTTTACTCTGGGCCATATCTTGCTTTTTCAGTATTTTTTTTTTAAGTATGGTTATTTTTTTTTGTGTTCATGCATATCTCTTTTTGCTAAATTATTGCCTTTACTACTGTACCATATTGATGATCTTACTTTGCTCACTTTATTTCTAGGACCAAATAATATCATACTTAGATACTAAGATAATTTAACTAGCTAATGTACATTTCTATAACATATGAAAGCATTCCCTACACCTGCTTCCTCTACTCACTGTCAGTGTTTCCTGTTCTTCTCTCTGCAATCAAATTAAATGTAAAGTTGTTGGATGTGAAAAGTATGTAAACAAAATACACAATTCTGGGCAAGTAGCCTCCGCATTGATTTACGTTCTGAACCAGCCTTTACACGGAGCCATAATCAAAGTAGGTTATTTACCAGCCCATATCTCAGTTATTGATCACATTAGCTGCTTCTGTTGATGTATCATGAGTGTCATCCTGTTGTGTCGCTCTGCAGAGTGCAGACACGACGCACAGACAGGATGTTTACTGTTGACGAGCCGCAGCATTGACGACATGCTATCATGCTAAGCTACGTGCTAAGCTAACTCCGTTTGACATCAGACACACTGCACTGTGTTTTCTTTCCGTCCCTTCTTGTAGTGACCACACACTTGGGACACTCTCTGCCTCTCTCCTTTCTGTCCCCCTCTCTCTTCTCCTCCTTCATGATTTTACAAGCCGTGCAGCAGCGGAGGTAGCAGGCGCATTGTGCCACAGAAATGACCGTCCGTGTCAAACACTGTGCACTGTATAGTAGTCCAGTTATATAGTTTATATGTATAATTAAATATTAAACAAGGCTTTGAGGCACACAATTTGCCTCGAAGATATTTTGTAATCGAATAATCGAGATTATTCGAGGAATCATTTCAGCTCTACGATTAATGAACGATTATTTTATACTATGCTGGAACAAATTGGTGGTGTTACCGATGGTCGTCAAAACGGTCTTTCTGCGGTATTTACATTCAACTACTTTCTTCTGCACAGAATCCTAAGTCTGTCCAAACAACAGAGGCAACATTTTTCTTTGCTACAAGGTCCTCTGATAGATTGGCGCTTGTGTCCTCCATGTTGATGGCGTATCCTTCGCCCTTGGTGAAAGTGAACACAGACTGTATGGAGGGGCTGCGGTCACGTGACTTAAACAGGGAATATAATCAAAATAATCGACATGAGCAAAAATACTTCCATTAGAGGGTCTAAATGTCGATTTGGATAATTTTCGATTAATTGCCGAGCCCTAATTTCTATCTACATTTCAATTGCTATTGGAGTCCTTATTTAATGGAGCTAGTTTCACAATGGGATTAATAAAGTTCTATCTAATCTAAAATAATCTGATCTACATACTGAATTAAAGTGCACTGTTGCATTCCTAATAGCAACATGTAGTTCAACACTGGATTCATATTTTGACCCAAAGGACAAAAAACTGAATTTTGTGGATTTTGCAGCAGATTATTTAAGAGGTGTAGAGCAGGAGGAGATAACAGGTAAACTCAGGATTAATCCACAGATGATTGGTATTGGTGACTAAAGGATTTAATTTTGATCAACCAATCATGTTTGATTATTACTGACGTCAGCTGATATTGGTTGATCTCTCTGGGGCTGTCATGTTTTGAGGACGACACAGCATAGTTGGGTCTACTCTGCGGTAACTGACCACTTCAGGCAGCTACTGGTGCTGTAAACGGGGAGAAGTCCTAATTTATTTTTCTTGTGCATGAAAGTGCTCTATCAGGAGGAGAAGATATGTAAACAAACTAAAGGGCATATGAAGCTGAAAAAGTAGAATACTGGCTCTTTAATCTAGTCAACTTAATGTGCTGGGACTTCAAACAACTTTTCAAGAAGGTAATAAGTTAAGAGAGCGTTACAGAAATTATGACATAATCTCAACATCGGCAGAGTCTGCTTATCTTAACCTCTCCTCTACTGCTCTCTGTCTCTAATCTTTATATCATAATTTCCTCTTCCTGTTTCTCTCACTCTGCTTCTCTCTATTAATTTCTGCAGCTGTCCATCTCTCAGAGTGGAGCACAGACATCATGCGTGATCCCACAGTAATGGCACTGAAAGAAACAATGGCACTACAATCACAAAGACAAACGTATTGTATGATACGACACGGCGGTTTAATGCAGCATCCTGCTTAAGAAAACAATAATGCAACATCAGTTTTTTTCAGTACTGTTCAGTCGTAAGTGTTGTTAAGTTTTTTATATTTCCCATGACTGCATGTGTTTTATCCTAAGAGCTCCTAAGACTTGGACTTTTATCAGATGTGGAAGCACTGAATGATTTTTGATAAGCTCCAGAGTGTTTAATTTGGGCTTTTTTCTGAATTGAGGCACAGAGCATACTTTTCAAAGTAAAACATGAGACTATTGTTAGCTGATAGTGTATTTTGCCTCTTAAAAATGCTTATTGTTCCAAAAAATCAAATGAAGCTAGAAAATTAAAATCCTCTGACAACGATTTGACTCTAATACACCCCTAAAAGACCATCTGTTCTTTCTCACAATACAACGACTGTACTAAAGAGAGTCATTTTTCTTTCCTGCATGATGGATTCAGCTCAAACTATGAGTCATTCAGTAAAAGCATGAAACCGCAGTAAGGTAAACAGTAATTACTTCCTACCAGATCTGTTACCACAAGCTTAACAGAGGCTTTCTCCTCTAAGTAAGAACAGCACAACATTAATTCATCTGAAACAGTGAACAAGGGGCGACTCCAAATAAAAACAAGGGACACATTAGATCACAACAATGACTCTGAAATCATCTTAATGGTCTCATTAAAGTATCATAAGCAGTGAGACAAGCCGAGGCAGATAATGAAACATATACACACACAGGGAGACGGCATCCTTACCGTGAAGATGCGCCGCCCTGTCCTGTCAAACGTGACGCAGTACACTGACGACAGATGTCCAAGGATCCTCTTGTGCATCTTCATGTGCTGGTACACGGCCGTGGGCACCAGCTGACGCAGCCGGTAAGATCCGTTCAGTCTCCGTCCAAAGTTTGTTTCAACTAGGAGGAGAGAGGCGATACAGTGAGGAGAAGATCGTTGTTACATTACACAAATAGACCAAAGCACCAGACAAAGACAGACATGTTTTGTGTTTCTGTACCAATATTAGGGGGGCTCCCGTAGATAATAGGCGGCTCTGGTGGTCGCCCGCAGTGCAGAGCAGCCAGCGCCGAGCCCTTCCAAACAACATGCTTGCAACCTGGAGAAGAGACAGAATGCTGCATGAATAAACACATAAACATCTGATCAGAGTCATTTTACTTCTTCACATTCAAAACTAATCAACCAGTGAAGGACTAAACCAGAGGGCCCCCATTTAAGCAAAACTAGGAGATGAGGTGTGGAGACATGCTGTCGGCTCCGCCCACCTTCACTGCGTACTTGTCACAAACAGATCCAGTAAAAACTTCACTTCATGTTGTGTATTTACAAATCAGTGAACAACTATTCTGGATTGCATCTTGCAGGAGAAAAAGGTGAAAGCAGTTTGCTGGTCTGTCCTGCTATTGATTAAAGATTTGGAAAATGACCAGAAATCATGTACCTGCATGTTCTCCAAGCTAGAAAAAGATCTCCAACAGACATGTTTTGGCTTTTTTTGGTAATGAAAATTCGCCAACAAGTCATATGCTAGCTTGTCATTTGTTTGTTTTCTGATTTTTTTTGTTTGCATGATTGACCAAAGTATTAAAGTCATTTTCTTTATTTTAAACTATATTTTTATCAAAGCATTGTTATTATTAGTCCATCAGATCCTCCAAATGAATGTATATCCAGGTTAGGACCCCCTCTGAACAGTCCTTTTCAGATGAAAAATGATCAAATGTCAAGTACCAACATGTTCTCCCCACCTCTGGAACTCTCTCCCACCCGACCTCCGAAACTGAAACTCCTTGTCCCTTTTTAAATCCAGACTCAAAACTCCCCTGTTCAGGAATGCATACTTCACTTAGCATTGACATACAACGTCTGCTTTTTACTATAACTGCAACAGCACTGAGTTTTGGTTTTTGAAGACTTCTTTCCTCCCCTCATTTTAAAGAAAAAAAACATTGACAAAACAACATTGTCAGTTTACTGTTTAGTCAACACCTTGTAGAGTTTACCTTTCAGGGTCTTTCTCTTACTGCCTAGATTATGATGAAAGACTGTGGGCTAAAACCACTTATCCACATTTTGATACAATGTAAACAAAGAGTTAAACAGATTTATTTTATAGCTTTCATAACTGTAAAACTAACACTGAAAACAGTCTTCATTATAAAACACTGTTCTGTTACTGAAAAAAAAGGTTTTGAATAAACATCTAGAGTTGTACACAGGATGGGTATATGTGCAGACATGTGTTAATAAATATGTGTATAAATATGAATACCATTACATTTAACTTGTCTGCATTTATTGAGTTTGATATTTTTGTTCACATGTACGGGTTAAAAAGAAAATGCCATTTGATATAATCTTAAGCAAAAAATTCTAACAAGTAAAAAATAGCTATTTATGCCCAATGCTGACTATAAAATACACCATCCATCTCTTTAAAAACTGTCCAAGAATATTGTATGGACATAAAAATAAAAACTTACAAATATACTTCTGCTCAGGAAAAAAAGTTAAGTAGTGGAGGTGTTCTACTAGCAAGAACATCAAATCTTAGCAGGTGTATTCCTAATTTCATTTTCCATGTTCATATAAATAAGCACCTTAGATGTGAAAAAAAAAACCCACAAAATTTAACAACATAAAAAACAAAAAGTCATTATTTTTACCAGGAAAAGATGTTGGCCAATGTTATAGTCAGTGTTAATTTTGTCAACTAATTATTTTTGTCATTGTAACTAGACAGTAATTAAAAAAAACAATTGCACATTAACAAAAACTAAAACTGACATTTTCATCAAAAGATTTAAACAAGACAAAAATGTTTGACACCTAATTCAAGATGACTTAATTTCATCCTGCAGAAAGCAGGGACAAGTGAGGAAAATAACCGATCACAGCTACTTTGGTTGAGGAAAGGTTGGATGAGTTAAGAGGGACAACCAGTCACTGCTTGCCTTAGCTTCATGGTGGCAGGATCCAAGAGTAAAACATGACTTAACCCTTTAACTCCCAGCTCAACTGTTTGGCAAAGGAAAATATTTTCAGGGATATTTCATGTGTTAAAAGGAAAACATTTATTTCTGCCAATATTTTAGGATACAGAAAAAATTGCGGACGAACCAAAATAACGGATATTTTCTTTGTGTAGGAATTACAAAGCTAAAAAATATTATTATTACCATCAATATTAAATATTAAATATTAAATACTTTAACATCTACTACTATGATTTATTCATCAAAAAATGTATTTTATATCATCTATTTTAAGATATGTTTGCTATTATATTTACAAACATTTGTGCATTTTTATGCCATCATGTAATTAATCGTTAGCTTTTAATACCTTTAAATCCCACACCAAGAAAATATCTGGTTTTTGGATTGTTTGTAGTTTTCTCTGTTCCCTGAAATTTTAACAGTATTAAACTAGAAAAGCACTCGGAGAGCGCAGACCTCCGCTAGGCAGCACAGTTCCCAGACGCTGATCCGGATTAACAGCAAAATTTAATCACTTCTTCCTTTTCCCATGCTGAACATTTCCTGAAAATTTCATCAAAATCCATCCGTAACTTTTAGAGTTATTTTGTTCACAGACAGACAGACGGACAAACAAACAAACTTTCCTGAAAACATTACCTCCTTGGCGGAGGTAACAATGATTTGATTTGTTCTGTTTTTTTTAAACATAACATGTCACTGAACAAATTAATGACCTCTGCCAAAAAGTTGGGCTGGTAGTTAAAGGGCTAAGAAATTCAAGGAAACATAAAAAATGCCTTAAACTCTACACTTCATATTTTACACCACTGAACTAACAGTAGATTTTGACAACTAAAATGATGTGAAATTTCATCAACTAAAACTAGAAAAGCACTCGGAGAGCGCAGACCTCCGCCAGCACCACAGTCCTCGCCCATATTGTGATTTTCACCATAAATATTACTCCTACCTTTATTTCAAGGAAATATTTAGATTCCTTGACCATGAAAACATACCATTAGCAATTGGATTCATAATGATATCTATTTTAGTTTAGTAGTTATTCACGAAAATCACATTTTTCGTCATGGTGGATCCAGACGGTGATCCGGATCAACACCAAGATTGAATCACTTCTTCCTTTTCCCATGCTGAACACTTCCTGAAAATTTCATCAAAATCCATCCATAACTTTTTGAGTTATTTTGTTCACAGACAGACTGACAGACAGACAAACTCTCTCGAAAACATAACCTCCTTGGCGGAGGTAACTAGACTAAAATTAAAACAATTGAGATTAATAAACTATGACTAAAACTAAAATATATTTTCAACGTATTTTAGCAAAATAATTCCTAAAACTAAATTAAAAAGTGCTGTTAAAATTAACACTGGTCAGAGCAGACAGTATGTCAATCAATTGATTAATCTTTATTTTTTTATCTTCAATTTACAACAAGTGTTATGTCAACACACTTTACAATAGATCAAACAGAGCAGTGTGTGTATCTTATTAACTTGGATTTTTTTGTTGTGCATTCATTTCAGCAAATGGGGGTGAGGGAATAACATTAAATGATACTGGGCAGGTTGGGGAACAGAACATTAAGTCAATATCAGAGAATAATCGTGGGCCATCACAAGCTAGCAAAACCTGCTGAGGTACAAAGACGGGATGGCAGCTTTGATTCACAGTTCTCTCCTTTTCCTGGACTGTCTGGGACAACGTCAGATATTTCAATGTGTCCTAGAATTTGCATAAAACTAAGAATGAAAAGAATATTTTTTCAGGACATGAAGTCTGTCACCCACGCAGACATGCAGAGCTGTCAGACGGTCCTCACGTTAAACATGAAGCTGTTTAAATAAAGGCGTCACTCACTCTTTGTGGTGCGGAGCAGATTCTGTCGGCCAGCTCCCAGCAGGCTGGTGAGTCCAGGCACGCTGGCAGGGACCTCGGTCTCCAACAGCGGACAGACTCTGGCGCAGACCTGCAGCAGGTGGTCTGCACTGATGTGACGGTAAAGCTTCACCTGAAAGCATCAAAACAGACACACACATTCAGACGTAGGCCCGTCATGATAATCAATAAATCAATTAACCACAAGATAAATAAAAACGTCCTCGATAAGTTTGCCGGCCTCGATAAACTGACAAGTGCATGCGTGTTTGTTTTCCTCCTCTCTTTCTACCAAAGAGGCTGAACAAGAAGATGGCTCACTCTGTCCATCTTTCTTAACACCGGGGTGCATCAGTTCTATCGCGGATTTAGCGGATTTATAGCAGAGTGAGCATCTGTCACTCATGCAATTTTTGACAGCCAGCGCTTACTGAGGCATTTGGTCTGCAAAGTAAATATAAAAAAAGAGCAAAACGGTGCACGCTCACAGACAATGTTGTTCGTTACAGTGCAATAGAAATGCAGCCCTTCAATACAGTTGAAAAGCCAGAAATGTTACAAACGTTTGACAGTGCGGATTGACTGGGAGAAAGTACATGTCACAAACAATTCCTGAACTGTATAAACTCCCTTTTATTCATTGTTTTTATTTTTGTGTGTGTTTTTACTGGAGTTTCGTTTTTTCTTTACAGAGACAGGGTCTATTTTTGTTGTTTTTGATTAGTATAATTATTTTTATTTACATGCAATTTGTCCTAAAAGAGAGTCCATTTCATTTTCATTGTTTTTTTCTCTTTTTATGTTTGTTAAATTTATTATATTGTTTGTTTAATTTATTTTATTTAAAAGATCTTGACCTGCTAATTACAGTTAAATACTCTTTAGAAATTGAAGTTTATTGCTTTCGATATGGTGTGTTCACTTTATTATGACATATATATTAATTACATTATTGAACAAATTTCAAAATAATATTGAAAAAAATATTGTTTATCGGCAATCATTTTTTGGACAATTATTGTCCAGCAAAATTTGTTAACATGACAGGCCTATTCAGACGTCTCTGTTTTCAAGCAGAAAGACAAAGTGTCAGTCAGACTCATTTAAGATTTTAACCCAAGGATAAATTCCAACTTGATTTTAACTGCATCCTACTGCAAGGACAATAAACGTTTCTTGTCTCTATTTAGTAGGGCTGGGACAATTCACTTTTCTCCCGATTTTTTAGGTGCAGATTCGATTTACATTGCGATTCTAAGATATTGCTGATTTTTGCAATCTTTAGTTCGCTTTTTTAACACCAGTGAAAAAGATGAACGATGATGGTGTCCCCAGACTATATCAGGAAAAATACACATCACATGTGAGTCAGTTTTTAGTATTTATTCAGCAATATATTTTAACCAGCTGTTTACACTCTCTCTTCAAAAGCCTGGATTGTATATAAAAGTGGCTTATTAACCCTTTAGGCACCAGAGTTTTTTCAAGAAAATATTCAATTTTGCGATCATGATTTTAAAAGGCTATAGTTTCAAAGTGGTCAGTTTTCCCACCCATCATCATCACTGTAATTTACGGGCCGACCATGAACGCCTCTGCTGCCTTGACTGTGCTTTTTACCCCCGGCTTCTCCCTTGTCTGACCAGAGCTCAGCGATTTTTTAAACAAAAAAATCGATTTAAAAATCGGCAGTCAAAAAATCGCGATACTTATGTGAATCGATTTTTTCTCCCAGTCCTACTATTTAGCAGATAATATATTGGGGGGTATCCAGATGGATGGACAGGGGTGAGAGGGAGAAGCCCAAATAACCAAAAAACCACATGCTCCAAGTAAATGAGTGTCAATTTACCTCCGTAAGAGACAGAACTGAAGTTTTTACTTTTTTAATAATCTATTTTTGTCATTCTATACATCTATTTTTAGGACAGTAATTTAGGAAAGAATTAAACCATACAACAATTAACCAAACTGTTGTCATGTCAAATCAACACAAATACATATTTAAGTGTTGTTTGGGTAAAGAGAAAATGCTCAAAATATGTCCTGCACTTTAAATATGACTTTAAATAGTCATTTATATTTGAGTTCCCCTGAACTCAGCCATGAAAGAAAAAAATAAGTTGCCACCTTCATCCTAACCATCACCCTCCACTCTGTTTTCGGAGAGAGAACAATAACCACAATAACATATCACTCATCTGATTCTTCACTGTCAGCGGCCTAAACTGCAGCAATAAACTGTACTGAGAAAAAAAAATTACAACACTCATTTCAATTCACCCCTTCCATTAAGCTTTCTTACGCTACCACAAAAATACAACTTATTAAAACTGGGAAATATATTCCAGTGGGTCATTTTATATTAGAAAATGTAGGAGATTAATTTCAGTATTTACTGGCTGGCTTACAACGTGGACAAAAAGGTTAATTATCTGGCTTGTGTGCTTTTATTTTCAACCATTATGTATTAACAGTCAAACAAAGGGCTCTCACATGAGCAGGGGAAAGAGGACGCAGGCACTTTTTAAAGGTCTGTTTGTTTGTAATGAATACATAAATAAGCACTTTAAATGCATTTTTACTGCAGGTTTCTACTGCTGTGAATAATATGAGTGGCCACAAAGACTAAAAAGAATGAAATGACGACCCTCTGCTGTCTGTTACTCGCTCCTATAAGGCAAAGCAATGCTTTATTTTTAGAGCACCAATCATGCATTTCAAAGTGCTTTACACATTAAATATAGAAAACTATGACATTAAGAGGACTAAACGACAAAGTGACAATGCCATGTTAAAGCAACAGAATTTAAAAATAAGATCACAAGAAACGGAATAGCTAAAAAAAATAAGACGCCCAATCAGAAAATATGAAACAAAGTCATCTGTAAATCCTAGTTCCAATGAAGCTGGGACATTGTGTAGGAGCTACATAAATAAAACCAGAATACAATGGCCTGCAAACCCTTTTCAGCTTACACTAAGTAGAATAAATTACACATTAAGCATTTAACATTTATGCTGATTTTTTTTTGCTTATAAATATTCACTCATTTTGAATTTGGTGCTTGCAACACTTTCCAAAAAAGCACAGACAGGGGCAACGAAACATCAAGAAAGTTGAGGACAAACATCTGTTTTCAGAAACGGTTGATCTGAAGTCTAGAAAAATAATAATAATAATAACTTTATTTATATAGCACCTTTAAAAACAGAAGTTCACAAGGTGCTTTAACAGCCAAAACAAAGGCAGAAAATGCTGAATAAAATCAACTATCAGTTCACCAGAGACCACGAGAGTCTGAGGAAAGGCACAGAGGGTCCTGTTAACTAAAGCAACAAAATGAAAGAAAACAGAATAAATGCATAATGAAAAGGAGATAAAAGGACAGTAGATAGATAACAGATTTACAGATACAGAGGTTTATTCAAGACTGTAATAAACTATAATAATAAATAAATCAATACATAAAATAAAGTGAAATAAAATAATGATTATGAAAATTAAGTATGTCAAAACAAGAAAGTAAAAACAGGAATAAAACAATGAGAAACCGTGAGAAGGATAAGAAAAGTAGAACTTAAAATAATAAAACAATGAACATCTCTGAAAGCCTCCATCATTCAAAAGCAAGAATGGGATGAGAAACATCACTTTGCGAACAACTGTGTGAACAAACAGTCCAACAGTATAAGAACAACATCAGGGTTCCCACTCTCCAAATCATTCTCCCTTTCCAGGAAGTCTTGCCAATATCTCTAGCTCACTTTTCCGAATCATATTGAACTTAAAATGTATTTATTTTTAACTCTCGGGCAGGAACATTGTCTGCAAGCTATCTTTTCAGTCTGGCCTTTATGAAGTACGCCTGTGCTCAAAATATCGATGCAGCAAAATATCGTCATGCACGTCTCTCGATACGGATTCTACAGAATCGATACGGCCTCAGTGTTTGAACAGTTGCTGTAATATACACTTTGGGTAATGTTAAAAATGTCACAGTTCAAAGTAGAAGCCAAGCTACATGATAAAACAAATGCTCCAAATTTAAACTTAGGTGTCTACTATCTTTGGGGACCTGACTTTAAGTTCTTAGGTTGAAGAATTATTTTAAAGTCATATTTGTTTTTTTCCTTCTTGTAATAAAAACAAAAGTTGCTGGTAATTCTGTTAATAGCGCAGTCAATGTTCACAATTTATGTGTATCGGGATAGATATCATATCGTGACCTCAGTATTAGGATACTTATAGTATCGTGGGGTCACTGGAAATACCCAGCCCTATTATGAAGTGCCTCACTATTATAAATTTATTGGTTTACTTATTTTTTAATCTTTATTTACTCTACTTATTTATAAATTTGTTGGCTGATTCATTGTTTAAGTAGCCTACATTTTATTTAGCCATTTTCAATTATTTCTTTTTGTCACAATTGTTGAGTTTTTTTTATTTTCCTTGACTTGCATTATTTTATTTACTCATATTTTATGGCTAATGCCTAAGTCACACATTCCCGTTTCTCATAGCGACTGTGCACGACTGTACACGATTGAGGAGGCTGGTGTGATCGCTATGATACGGGATTAAATTACTGTCTCACCCCTGGAAACACTCCGTAAATACACCGTCAGTGGCGCAGCTACAGCGCTTCAGGGGGCGTTTTTCCCGCTCAAGTTAGGTTAATACAGCGATATGACAAGGATTCCATCCCGCTGGCAGGACGTCAGCCCCACTCGAGCTCAGTTCGTGTCACGTAAGCCCCGACTGAGCCCCGTCGCTTGCGCCGTCTTTAACGGGACACAGTCGGGGCTCATACGGATACATCCTTGTCAGTCGTCCTCATAAAGCTTTCAGGATTGAGCCACGATCAGCTCGACTGAGCTCCGTACATGCCACGCTAATACCGCTCGCATTAGGACTGCATTAGGCTTCCATCCCGCTATACCGAGAGCGGCGATTCTCCACGACAGTTTTGAACAGTTCAAAACTGTTGTGGAGCTTCTACGTTCCCCTCCGTTCATCCACAATTATACAAGGCTGATCCAGACCAAGTAGCGCATGCACCACGACCAAAGCACGCTTTATCAGGATTATGACAATCGTGCACAATCGCCATGAGAAACGGGAATGTGTGACTGGGGCTTAAGTGTGCATTAGTTACAAAGAAAATTTGTATTTCATTTTCTATGTTTGATTTTTGTTTACTAACAGGGGAGAAGCATGGGAAGTAATCTTAAAGGACAATTCAAGCTTTTCCAGGACATTTTACTTTTTTCCTCTTTTTCCATATGTTATCCTTGTCTGGAAAATTGGTCAATTATTTTCCAGGTTTTCCAGGATGCATGGGAACCCTCAACAGAAATTTCATCATCTCCAGTCCATAATATCTTAAAAAGATTCAGAGAATCAGGAGAATTCTCTGCGTGGAAATGGCGAGGCCGAAAACCAACACTGAATGCCTGTGACCTTCACTACACAAAAAACAAACATCCTTCTGAAAGGTAAAGAGTATGATTGATCACATCAGTAAGACAATGCAAAGCCACATTCTGCACATGATAAAAACAGTGTGGCTTCATAGTAAAAGACAGAAAGTAGTTGATCAGCCTGCCTGTAGTTCAGTCCTGTCTCCTATTGAATATGTGTGGAGCATTATGAGGTGTAAATATGGCAACAGAGACCCCAGACTATTGAGCAACTGAAGTCGAGCAAGAACAGGAAAGAATTCCACTAACAAAGCTCAAACAATAAGTGCCCTAAATTCACTTCTTTTTTTTTTTTGAAAGAACCCAGTGGTAAACAAAACCTTGTCCCAGCTTTTTTAGAACATGCTGCAGGTTTCAAATTGAAAATGAGTGAATATCTGCAAAAAATACAACACAATTTGTCAGCTTGAACATGAAGTACCTTGTGTTTGTTGTGTACTAAACTGAATATATGACCGAAAGGATTTCCAAATCATTGTATTCTGCTTTATTTTACACAACATCCCAATTTCACTGGAATTGGGGTTTGTAAATACCTTTAAATTATATATTAGAAATAAACACAGCATGCCTCGTGCTGTAAATCAAAGCCTAAACGGGGGGTTGTTTTTGAGTCAGTACGTCTTTAAATGATCATGGATGCAGCTCACATGGTGTGTAGTACGGCAGCAGAGAGGGGGGTGTGGCAGCTCCAGCAGCATGAAGCAGTATATAAACCACGCTGCTCCAAACGCGCCGTGTGTCTGACTCCAGCCACACATCCCTCCACAGCAAAAACACACAGCAGAGCCACGCACCAACGCAGGATGAAAGGGCTGCCATGGAACGTGCATTTATCTATTTTTATGACATATCAGGTGCAGAAATGAGCTCCATTTCAGACACGCGTGGTCTAAATATCAGAGTGAGGTCAAATGAGCCTGAACCGAACAATCAGCCGCTCGCGCATTCATTCCTTCAACGCCTTTATCTGACAGTAACTCATCTTCTCCGTGACACACACACTCACAATTAAGCACCCCTTAATTGCTTTCAACATCCTTGCAGGCTCTGAGACGTGATCTGTGTTTCTAAGCACATGTGGATGTCTCTCAGGTACACGGAGCCCAGGCCAACACACTCGTAAACAAAGACTTTTCTTACTTTAAAGGGGGGCAGCAATCACTACACTGCAAGAAAACCACATGGACGAGAGAGACGTCCTAATTATTCAGACTCTAATCAACAGGCACCCACAATGTAAAGGCAAACATCTGATTTCAAGACATTAAAAAGCAAAATTGGCTTGATTTCTTTTTTAGTTTGCAGATGAAATGTGAATTTAGACTCCTTCACTTTTAAAATTGTATGTACTGTTAACACTGTTGTCAAGACATATGACACATAAAATGTCCCTTTTTTAACTTATTTTGGGCAATTTATCTTCACTAAAGTACAAAAGACAGTATGTTGAGTAAATACAGGGAAATCTAAGTGTTGCTATGTTTGTTTTGTGGAAAAATGTGAATTCTTTTTGTTTGATTTGTTAAATAAGAGATAATGAACTGTAAAAAGGCGTGCTGGACTGCAGCTCTTGTTTATTTGTATTATATGTTTAGTTCATTGATATCTTCTGAGAAAGGGGCAGACTAAACGGTTGTTCTTCATTCTGCTCCTTTTCATTCACGTTTCAGTTTTTTCTTTGTTTTATATACTAACAGAATGAAATAAAGCCCTTGAACAATTCTCCCTCCGTTTAGTCTTGAAATGAGATCTGGGTCAATGTGAATTACAAAAGAATGATGATACATTCTTTTCTTGATGTCAGACACATCCACTTGCAAAGCTCTCAGTGTGTAGCCGAGTCAAAACAGCAGCTCTGGGCAGCACGTGGCACCTCCACACAAATGCCTGAAGATCAGAGGGTTTCAACTAGTGACCCACAGCCACAAAAGTTGTTTAAAGATCATAAACAGAAACATAGTTCCATCATAATTCGTCACTACAATATGCTTTACTTCCAAAAAGGACATATTTACTACTAGCATGACTGTATTCCTAACTTAAATTTGCATGTTCAACTTAAATGTCAAGACAAACACCAAATTCAACAACATAAAAAATTAACAAAATGCAATATTAATCAATCCAAAAATATCAGTTAGTGAAACAACAGAGTTTTGTAACTGGAGGCAAGCATTAAACAAATAACTCGTCTTTCTTATCGTGGCAGTTTCTGCCTAACTTTGAAAGATTTAAACTCAACATGTTAAATGAACATGAATTACAAAAGGACTATGAGATGAGGAGGTTATACATCAATCCATCAGTTTTTTTTCAGCATGTATCCGGGTCAAAGCAGCAGCAGCACTTAGAGGCACATGGCACCTCAACACGACCTGTGACCCACAGCCACACATGGACACCTCCTCAGTTAACACTGCACGCAAGTCAGCTTTAAATATGACAAAATACTAAGTAAACACAGAGAGAGTGAATAAAACACAAACAGAAATATTTCTGAAACAATGCTTCTTTACAGATGTGCTTTAGCGGTTTCTGGATGATCAGAGAACTTTAAGTTGCTCTTACTGTTTCTGAAGATCTTTAATTCACATCGGAGAACACAAGTCTGACAATAACACACATCTATGTTTAAAGTGCTTGAACAACAATTACATATGTAAAAAGAGGCTTAATGGGCTTTTTTCTGTGGTTAGCTTATCAAATAATAATTACTATTAGGATATAAATCTACCAACCACTTTATTAGGTACACCTGTCTGATATCAGGTTGGAGCATGTTAGCTTAACAGATTCTGGTGTTAGCTATACATTTGTTGATCTTGTGTGATTATGGGTAATAATTGTTAAACTGAGAGTTTAGTTTGCTTTAACAGCCAAACACTTGGCCCTTAAACATTGAAACTAGAACTGATGTGGCCAGAATGGTGACCACAACTAAAGGCTGACATATATTCAGAAACACCAGCTTATTTTTAGTCTTCTTATTTTGTTTTTTAATTCTAAGATTGTTTCATAGTTATTACTATTGTTACTTCTTAAAGATTCTATAGTTGGTATTTTTTAATCTTGTTTCTGTTTTTGTTTATACATGTATCTTATTTTAATGTCTATTAATAATGTCTATTTATACTGTGAATCAGAGCAACTGAAACAAATTTTCCTCTGAGGTATATAAAGTTTCTGATCCTGAAATAGGGCTGGGAAATTAACTGAATTTAATCTGAATTACAATAAAGCATTCCACAATTTTTAAGAGGGATAATCAAATTGAAGGATAACTGATCAGTATATTTAGTTTAAATTGTTTTATAAACTTTGCTTCATATCTAATTTTAACATAATTATACATTTCCTTTTGGAGACTAAGTATTTTAAGTGTATACATAAGGGAGTTTAATAACAATAAATGTAAAGCACAGGTGTAAAACCAGCAGGTAGTTGTGTTAATAATCATGACCTCACTGCCAAGTAAAGAAGTTATTATCATTTCTGACATAACTGAGCAGCCCTATTATGAAACTTATATATTCTATATGTATATATTTTCTAAAATAGCCTTTACCCTAAAAACTTAATTACCAATAAACTAATTAATTGTTGTTAGGTTGATTGTTTATATAATTTCAGGAAAAATACAACCAAAATTAACAAACATAAATTTGGCAAAAAAAATTAAACCTGCTACATTTTGTCCAAACTACATACTCATTTCTCCTAATTTTGTTTTTCTAATCTTACAAATATGCAAAATTCCAATAATAACAAACCTAATTATTATGCATGTATTAATTAGTCTTAATTAATATCGTTAATTATCACAGTAACATTGAAATCCTCGTTGATTCCACGTTACAGCCCAACCCCCCTCCATTTCCTACCCAGACATTAACCTGCACAGCTCCCCTCACAAACATGACAGGGCGCAGCCACAGCCACCGAACACCATGTCTCCATTCTGTCAAATAATTAAAAATCCCCTCTGCAGTCTGTTTTTTTAATCGTAGGGAAATTACGCACAATAGACAGGAGGCAGGCTGGGTACGGGGAGGAGGAGGGGGGAGGAGGAGGAGTGAGCCAAGCAGGAAGAGAGAGAGAAGAAAAACACACACAGGCGGCGAGAGGGACGCTGTCAATTATTGCCAAAATGTAAAAATATACATCCTGGGACATTCACACTCATAGTAACGTGGATGGTTTCGTGTTTGTTTTCGTGCGTAAAAGCGAAAGTGCCGGAAACTGTGCGTAACTGCGAAATTTGACATTAATGTTAATATTTCAAATTAATTGCAGATAAAACTTCAAAATAGCAAAAATAGGAGGTGAGCATTAAAGGAAAAGCATGGCCACGTTTAAACACATCCTAATGATTAATTCTCTCCACGCCCCCATGCGTAAACTGCGCTTTAAACCGACCCCTGTTTGTTTGTGTGATAATTAGCGCCAATTAATACGAGCGATTACATGATAACAGCAAACATTACCTCTCATCTTCTCAAAAACACATCTCCAACCCGAGCTTCCACCTCAATCCCCCTGAAAAACAGCCCTCCAAAATGTCTCCACAGGCAGCGCGCAGCAGCCTGAAGTCAATCGGGCGCTGTAACTCCAGCTTAAGTGAATATACTCTTTATATTCTCCTCAAAATGTCCTGTTTTCTAACTCTTGCCCCCCGTGTGTTTTCAACCCATGCACACAAATTATGCTTCTAACAGGACAAGAGCGCCTCCATCTCTCTCTCTGTACAGCTTGTGGCGCAGGGAGTCCCTCCTCCGGATCCTGGCGCTCCTACACCACAACACTCATGACGTATCAACATTTCACACACATTTTTCCAACAACTAATACAACCTTTTGGACATGCATGGCACCAAACTCGCACACCAGGGCGCACGGGACACATGGACAAGACCCTTGAGTGCCCCTGAGTCGGCCCTAACTTGCACCAAGCTCGCCCTGCATGGCAATTTTGGACTTTTTCTCAGGCACCTGATTTAAAAATTGCGGGAAATTCAATTTTTATTTTGCTCTCTAAAAACTTTTTCCTCAGTTATAGGGCACCCTTACCAAATTTTCGTACGTCCCGGGGTGTTCCTGCCCTGTCCAGTCCAGCCTTTTGGGTAGGAGCTGGGATGGAAAAATAGTGCAGAGTGTCATGATCCGGTATATGAATGTCTTTAGTGATGTTTTAAATCATTAAATGAAAAATCAGAGTGAAAACAACATCAGAAAGTACAGTGCAGATGGATGCATCCCTTGTAGTGCTGACTGCTTACCTCCTTCTCCTCCACCTCCCTTTTGAGGCTCTGAAAATAGCATAAAAATGCAGAATTACACCTCATGACAATCCCACATATGTTATAATTTATGTTAAAATGCATAAACACCAACCTCGGCTGATTTTTGACACGGTCCAGCTTCTAGAAACCGGGCTATTAGGAAGTACAGTTCTGGTATGGTTGGAGGGGGAGAGAGGACGGGAGCTGCGTTAGAAGAGGGCACGGAGGAACATTTTGGGGATATTACAACAATTATGGCATATTGTCCGATTTCCTTTACTCACCAGAAGTCAACTGCGCGATGTGTGTACTGTCTGGAGCCATTTTGGTGTTGTTTGCCAGGGCAGCGCAGAGCCTGTGTGCTGGGTCTCGGTGGCTGCCCTGTAGCTGTCACTGTTTATCCACCAGGAAGAGGCTGCCTCCATTCAGCCCTGCGCTCACGAAGTCCCGGCTGCGTCGAGTGTCCCTCCGCGCGGCGACAGATAGTGCGCGCGGGGTTGTTTAGCCCGCAAAACACCACCTTCGTCCCAAAATGGTGAAACAGCAAATACATCGCTGGTGTGACGATCATGCGGGGTGAATTTTAGCGGCGTTAAATTAGCCGTGCAGCGACGTTTGTGTAAATCCCCCTCCCCCTCAAAAGAAAAAGCGCAAGCCCTCTGCGGAAGAATACATCACACGCACGGCACGGTAGCCGCGTTGCCATGTCTGCTGGTTATAAGCGACTTTAGGCTTGCTTCAAGGTACAATTCCCCTCAAATTTAGTTATTTGCAGGGTGTGGATGTATTTCAAGATTGTTTGAAACATTTACATGCTTTTGTGGGCTATTCCTGTTATTTTTATCAACGCACTTTTTCTCTTCCAGTTTTCTCAAATCATATTAGTCTAAGTGCAGAATACCAAAAAAAACCTCAATCTATCTTGTTGAAGTGCATGCATGAACAAGTCTGCGAATTTCTGTTTGATTTATTTCAAAGATTTTCAAAACTCATCAGGGTAGCATTTCTAACAGGGGCTATAAACATGGACCCATTGATACATGCTAAGAAAGCCTGACCGACCATTTCCTAAATGTACCTGCTTTAGAGCTGCTTGTATGTGGCTGTAAGTTTTAACCCAGATTTAACCCTGAAGTTTTCCTGCAAGCCCCCTCAAAACTTCCCTTCCCCCACATATCTACTAACCAACAGATAAACTGCAGAGTCATTTATGTAGATCACATCAATGTCTTTCGAAAATGTTCAGGGTTTCATGTACAAAAAGGCTAAATGTATGATCCCAAACACAAAAAACGTAAGCAAACCTAAATTTGCCTGTTTGGTTGTGTGTGTGAGCACAAACAGCAGATATTTCACCTTGACTTTACCTTGAATTTTCCATGCTACCATTATAGTATTTACCTAATACTCACCAACAGGTAACCTGTAGAAACGTCTGTGGAGTTTACGCAGAAATTTTTGGGCTTGCATGTATGAAAAGGACTTAGTATATAAGGCCAATTCAAAGTCACAAAGATCCTGAAAAATACCTGAATTTACTCTTTAGAAACTCTCCACAGTCATAGACAAGTGTGTCGGGTCATTTTCTTTGTGGTTAACCCTGAAAATTTACAGAAATATACAGGAATGCACATACAAAACAGCTTAGTACATAACACCATTCAAGCTTGCACAAAAACCTTAAAATGTCCTGCATTTTCCAGGGCATATTTGTGAGTACAAACAGTAGGGAACTTCCTGCTGTGAGGAACACGCATGAACAAAAAGTTGGGGAATTTATTGGTTGGATTATTTGAAAACTTTCTGAAAATGTTCAAGGTTGAATTGACACAAAACTCCATCCACTCACGCACTATAGCTCGGATAGCTTTCTAAATTAACATGATTAGGCCCAAACGTGTGAATGCAAACAACAGTCTTGCAAGACTCAAGTTTTTCCATGAGTCTTGTTTTCATGTTTTCCCTTCATCAACCCTCGATTGTCTGGCAGGGAATTTGTAGTAAAACACCCTTCTGTTAGGGCAAGCATGAACAAGCAAATCATGGACATTTCTTTGTTGGTTACCCCAAAATGTCCAGAAACATACAGGAGTATAGACGTGAAAGGGACAGGAAAGAGAATGATGTGTGAGTGGATGTTCTGGGTAACTAACCCTGACATTTTCTGGAAATATATAGGGTCACATGTATGAGTAAGGTCCATGATACAGCCTCACTTGTGAGACAAAACCCTAACAATGTCCAGAGTTTACCTGTGCCAGCAAAATGTATGAATAAGCAACATTTTCCATCCTGAATTTTTCCTGAAGAAACTTTCAGTGTGGAAAAAGTGTTTATATAAAGTCTCATTTACAAATTAACAAAACCCCTGAAAATTTAATGAATTTATGTGGGAAAGCTGAATGGAAACAGGGGGGAATTTACCTGAACACATCCTTGATTTTTTTCCTGCTTGCCACAGTAATTTAACTTCCAGACACATCCATTGCCTGATGTGCATGTATTTTTTTTTTTTCTGTCAGGGAGAGTATGAAGTGTTGGTAAGTGTGGCATATTTACTGCGAGTCACCTTGAGACTTTTAGAAAATATTCAGTGGCACATGTGCTGAAGAGACAAGAGAAAGTGTCAGGGAATTTTCTGGTTAGATTACTGTTGCATTTTCTGGAAAATATCAAGATAGTATCTGCATTTTTCAGGGTGTTATAAAGTCTTATTTATCCTCTCCTTGTTTTCTTTGTTTGTGCAACATTACATAGCCTTAAACTCAAGCGAGTTTTAACATAGATATGTAAAACAGAGTGTAAAATTCCAGAGATTAAGAATCAGAATCAGAAATATTTTAATTAATCCCCAAGGGGAAATTCGTTTTTTACACCTCCGGCACATTGTGGTCATGTTTTCTATTGGTTAGTTTCTTTATTCACAACATAATTAAGTAGTTACAAACAAACAAATTTGATGAAATGTCATGGATAGATCAGAAATGTGCCAGGATCAATTGATTTGATTTTGCTGTTGTTCTGAATCCATGTGCTGTTCAAGGATAAATTTACAGTGTCAGATAGAGCAGTTTTTCTCAATTTTGCTAATAACTAAAAATTGTGACCAACATTTTGTGGAATGTTGGTCATGACATGAGGGAGAATGATAGATGTGGGTAGTGATCCAAATCCAGATGTGGATCCAGGACTTTTTTCAATTTGAGGTACAGTGTGAGATAGAGCTGTTTTAACTTTTTTGACAAAAATGTGTTGGAAACAGTGTTGGAAATGCCTTGGTGGAGGTTTTTGCTCTCAGAGCACCTCTAGTCACTGATCTTTTTTAAGCAATACAGAAAAAAAGTTGCTTTCTGCTATAAACATGTCCTTCTATTGTACTCTGTGGTAGGTAAGGCTCCTTGTTTGGAGGTTTATGTAATCATTTATTCGGGGAAAAACCAGAGTCGTCTCGTCTGGGCTTGTTTCTTTCACAGTACATGGCAACCCTCCACAGTGGAGGGAGGTAGTAATGGTAGCTTGCGAAGGCAGCGGATGTATTGCAGCAGAATGGCTTCTCCTTCGCATATTTCTTACATCGTGTATTTATGAAAAATTAGAGCAGCTGTTGATTTTGGTGTATTTAGGCAGATTCGTCAACGACGTCTCTGCTATTTTTGTGTTTTCGTCGCTTAGTCTGAGAGTACGGCTCCTGTGTCTGAGAGGATTTCCGCGGCTGTAATCTCTTCCCTGTCATATTTTTAACTTTCTGTTTTGTTTTATTTTGTGTTTCTGTGGCCTCGCCTGTCTCCACGCCGTCGTTATTGAGTAACAAAATGTCTGGCTAACACACCCACCCTCTCCGGGAGCCGTTTGGTGGGGAAGTCGTCCATTTCTCTTTCCAAATAGTGCCAGGCAATAAAATGGGGGAAGGGTTTGAGGAGAAGGGGAATGCAGCTTAATGAATGAAACCTCCTGAGTTACAGGAATTTAATGGTAATCACAAATGAAAGCAGAGATCATCATCAAGGACTGGGATCAGAGAAACACAGGAGAGGACACCAGTGTGCTCCACTTCATTAAAATAAGAGGGAGAAGGTGGAGACATCTACCTTTATATAAACAATATGGTGCATTTTGTTTACATTTATTAATTGTGTTATTTTTACTAAAAAAGAAACAAAAAGTGTTCAGAGCACCAAGCAAACAAGAATGAATACCTTTGCCTCCAAATGACCTTTTGAACTCTTCACACTCTTTTATTTGCTTATGTGGTCAACTGGAGTTACTGTTTGGGCAACATTAAATTTAATCTCATTGCCGGAGGGTCATGCTGCTACAGCTTGATGCTCTCAGTAAGCCAAAGGAACAGACTTAGGTGTGACAACATCTATATTTTCAGCTTCATACATATAATAACTGAACCTGAATTGAAGCCACTTATTTATGTCTAAAATTCCCATCAGGGTAACTGTTTATTAGTGTGACCTATATTATTCAGGCTTTTGATGAACTCAGTAATCCTTTATTGGAGAGACTGACAAAAACATTTACAGTCAGTTATACACCAACCACTGGTAAAGGTAGTTATCTGGTATATTCAGGGCACAAACCCCTTATCTCAAAAATTACTATTTCACAAAATAAAAACTAATACTTTTACCTAATGCATAAATATTGTATTATCCTTATTAGTATATATATTTTTCCATTTAGTTGAAAATGTATAAAACTCATTTACCAAAATGGACGACGATTAACAGCAGTTTTAAAAAAAAGAAAATCCATGTAATTCAGATAACATATTTTAGCCAAAAAGCAGCAATACTTTCTTTCTCTTTCTTTTTCTGGTAATTAGGATCAGAGTTAAAATGTAAATAAAACCAACAGAGCATGCCATTGTGTTCATACATACTGATTTAACAAAGGATCCTTACATCAAAATATTAGCACAGAATTTAAATGGGAGACTAATGGGAGGCTAAAACCTCCTGATACGTTCATTTATAGTTTCTAAAGGATTGTTGACTTGCTTTCAAATGAAAGTTGATCCATCCATTAGCTCAACAGCTTGTGCCTTGTCTGGGTCACAGGATCTAGAGCCAGCTTACATTTGACGAGATGCAGGGTACACCCTAACATGTCCCCACCAGACAAACATTCACACGCATAAAATGCGTGTGAATGTTTTAGAGTCACCAATTATTCCAATGAGCATGTTTTTCAAAAAAATGGGGAAAACCCATTTGTGTTCAGGAAGAATATGAAAGTTCCCCACAGAAAGGTCTGGAGGGACTCAGGAGTAGAACCAGCAGCCTTCTTGCTGTGATGGCTGCTATTCCTCTGCACTGACTGATGGGTCAAAATTAGAAATATTTGTGTGAAGCAGAAGGCTGTTTACCCACAGACTGGAGAATTACAGTGATTCATATGTTGTAAGCTAGCTGGTGTTTCGAGTTGTGTTTGAAACTGAAGTTTCGATCCTGTAGGTCTGATTTTGTCTTGTTTACAGTGAATTGGGATTTGAAAAAGACTCTTGAGCATTGTCAGTTTTGGGTTCTGATATTTAGGAGCAGTATGCTTTCAGAACTTATGACATCCTCTCTTGTTAGTGTTCATCCTCTAAAACCACCCATGAACAAGAACTGTTTCCTGATATGTGAGAGTTTTATTTTCAACAATAACAGTAGCATGTGGTAAAAATGAGATTTTTGCTACAAACATTTTAAAGGAACTGCTTTTTGGTAAATCTATTCATTTTTTTTAATCATTAAACCACTTTGTAGATCAGGGCCTTTCTGTTTAGAGTTTGCATGTTCTCCTTGGGCATTCATGGGTTCTCTTGTGTTTCCTGCCACAGACTAAAAACATGATCATTAGTTATAAATGTGAGCATGAATGGTTGTCCTTCGTCCATGTGGGCCTGCGACTGGTTCAGGATGTACCCGCCTTTTGCTTAATATCAGCTTGGAGAGGCAACTTTGAATGACACGTTGGTAAAGCTTTAATTTTTTTTTTTTTTTTTTAAGAAACACTACCTCACCAAACCTTCTTTGCAAGGTTAACATTTGGGAATGCCTGTCATTTCTTACAGAGAGGATACATTTTTCATCTACAGTTGTTATTCAAGATTTATTTTTTGGGTCTATTTGTTAAAAATATGAAACAAAGAAACTGAGGCACTTGCTGCATGAGAATCATTTAAGGAGCAGCTGAGATTAAATCTTTTACTTTTTTGAATCAAGGTATTTTTATTAGTTTCACAAACTTAGAATACAATATGCCATAGACTTGGATACAATTTTTTTGTTTGATTTTTAACAAAACATAGCCACAACATTTCATCATTCATTTCATAACACCATATAATGATCAGCATAATGTCAAACTAATCTATCAAAACAATAATGCATATACACTATATTGCCAAAAGTATTTGCTCACCCATCCAAATAACCGGAATCAGGTGTTCCAATCACTTCCATGGACACAGATGTATAAAATCAAGCACCTGGGCATGCAAACTGCTTTTACAAAAATTTGTGAAGGAATGGGTCGCTCTCAGGAGCTCAGTGAATTCCATACCAAGAGGTCGCCAATTTTCTGCAGTCAATCGCTACAGACCTCCAAACTTCATGTGACCTTCAGATTGGCAGAAGAACAGTGCAGTGAGCTCCATGGATGGGTTTTCATGGCCGAGCAGCAGCATCCAAGCCTCACATCACCAAGTGCAATGCAAAGTGTAGGATGCAGTGGTGTAAAAGACGGCACCACTGGACTCTAGAGCAGTGGAGACGCGTTCTCTGGAGTGATGAATCACGCTTCTACATCTGGCAATCTGATGGACCAGTCTGAATTTGGCGGTTGCCAGGGGAACGATACTTATCGGACTGCATTGTGCAAAGTGTAAAGTTTGGTGGAGGGGGGATTATGGTGTGGGGGTGTTTTTCAGGAGCTGGGCTCAGCCCCTTAGTTCCAGTGAAAGGAGCTCTGAATGCTTCAGCACAACAAAACATTTTGGACAATTCCATGCTCAACTTTGTGGGAACAGTTTGGGGCTGACCCCTCCCTCTTCCAACATGACTGTGCACCAGTGCACAAAGCAAGGTCCATAAAGACATGGATGACAGAGTCTGGTGTGAATGAACTTGACTGGCCTGCACAGAGTCCTGACCTCAACCCGATTGAACACCGTTGGGATGAATTAGAGCAGAGACTGAGAGCCAGGCCTTCTCGTCCAACATCAGTGTGTGACCTCACAAATGCTCTTCTGGAAGAATGGTCAAATGTTTCCATAAGCACTCCTAAATCTTGTGGACAGCCTTCCCAGAAGAGTTGAAGCTGTTATAGCTGCAAAGGGTGGACCAACGTCATATTGAACCCTATGGATTAGGAATGGGATGTCACTTAAGTTCATATGCGAGTCAAGGCAGGTGAGTGAACTTTTGGCAATATGGTGTATAATTCTTCTTGCCACGAGTATTGAAAATGCTATCCTTTTTTTGTGTATTGATTTTGACATCTGCAGAGATGAAATTTTGGAGCCCTGAACATCCCCCATGCTCAGGGAGTATATTGATAAAGGATGAAGGCCATAATTGACCTTCAGGGCCAAAGGTCTCCTTCCCTGATTTACGGTTTACTCCTCTTAAACATAGTATATGTATTCATTTATTTAATTAATATGCGTATAATCATCTTAAAAGTGCCTTTAAAATCATCAGCCTACTATTAAATAAAAAACTGTTGAGCCCATATTTATAACAGCAAAGACCCCCACCCAGAAAAAATGACTATGGTGTGAGACATTTACAGACAAAATGAAATTTCAGACACAGTGTTAAAATGACAGCCTTATTTTTTCATGTGCAACTTGCCCATTATGTTTCTCGTCATCTCCATGGAAACACTGCATGTAAAGAGGCTTTTAACTCGCCATCTACAAGAAAAAAAAGCATTAAGTCGTTTAAAATAATGTTCTGTAACAGACAATTTTCAGATTCAATCCACTTTGTCAGGCATGCCTAGAGAAGCCATCTTCTATTTATAAAGCACATGTTTCAGATCCCTGCATGGTGGAGACTTCAGGGAGCAGACGAGGTTGTTGCTGAGAAGATGATGAAGAAAAACTCCAGGAGACGACGGGCTTCTGCTCTGCTCGGCTGCTTTTGAGCTTTTTTTAATGAAGGAAACCAATATTATTTGTCAGTAATGTAACTTTTTCTGGAGCTCCAAAGTAAACAAATAATTGAATTGAACTTATTTGTGAGAGCTAATGAGGTGGGGATTGTCTCCTCAAAAATACCCTTCTTATAGTCTTCGCCAAGTCATGATTGATTTGAAGTTTGTTTTTTGAAGGAAAGAGACAGCTTGGAGCCCCATCAGTGCTTTTGAGGATATTTAATGCAGACATAGTCACAAACTTGAAAGAAAGACATGTGAGCCTGCAGCACATTTTGTCTTCATATGTGAATGTAAAGGTAATAATGGGCCTCAGTGAGCACTGTTTGTGCACACACGTTTTGTCCATTAATGACTGATAGGTTACTATACTCTGATCAAAAAGTGATCCTCAAATTTTTTTGTGCAGTGTAAATACCATGTAAGTTCTCTTCATTAGAACTTTTAAAATTTTGAGGCATCAAGCATTCCTTAAGCTTCACATGGCTAGTTTATAGTTACTTTTCAGGCAACATCACTTTTAATTAAAGGTCATTTAATCCATGGGAGTAAGGAATAAGTCGATCATGACTTGGTAATGAAATCTGACACAATTTCTGTCCATCTGTGAAAGTTTGTGTCAGCTCAGATGTGTATAATAGTTCAAAAGGCCTCTTTAACGACTAAATCAACTCTGTATTTGAATACAAACACACTGTACTGGGTCAGACCAGTGTTCCTAATGTTAAGGCCTTATCAGTCACTCACATGTGTGAGTTTTTCTCCCTGACCCCTGAACTGATGTTGTTTTTGTACTGCCAATGTGGCCACAAGGAGGCATCCTCACTCTGCAGCATGTGTTTGTGTTCAAGGGCACAGAGGAGTCAAAGGTTATGGAATTTGTGGGAAATTGTGTCACAATTACTGAAGGAGCATTAAAAAAATCCATAGAATTGATCAGATATGATGTGAGCTGGGCTGCCTGAAATCACCCATCATATATTATTCTCAAATATCATTAAATGAAACCTACTCATTTCACTTAGATTGAAGTTGCACGACATAAGTGTTTATCATGAAGCTGCTTTACTTGAAATTCTGAAAATAAATAACCACATGTAGTTTATTCTTGTTATTCTCAATTTTCTTTAGTAGTAGTCACGATTTGAAATGATTAATTCGATATTTTCTATTCATATTAGCACTTGTTTTTTGTGCTGTATTTGTATTTTATTGTTACACCAAGCTCTGCCCTCTCTGGAGACCAACAACCCTGTTCAAGTCAACCAAATCAGCTTCAGTAGATTGTGACCAAAGCACTGTGTAACAAACAGACAATAAAACTGAAGTTTAACAAGAGAAAAAAAAGACACCATAAAACAAACGACAGAGATGGATTCGAATAAGAAATTAAGATACAATTGTTTAAATTGAGTTAAACAAACACTATCATAGTAGGATAGAGTGAAAAAAAAAAGTAAAACATTTGTCTTAATGAAAAGAGCAGGCAAGGTGACGAAAGAAGGTCACCAGTTTAATCCTTGGTTAAACAGGGTCTTTATGTGTGGAGTTTTAAAGTTATCTTCATGTATGGGTGAGGGGGGAAATGAATTGTTTATTTTTAGTGGGACTTATTATAAATAGGTTAGTTACGTTTATTTCATTGAAATGGTGCCTTTAATTGGCTTGAATCATATGTGAAGGTATTTAAATTTAGAGTTTATTTGTTTATTGTTTGGTTTAGAGCTTGAAATTATAAATACAAATTCTAATAAAAGCTATTTTTTTCAGGTTTTGTTAATGAAAGGTATTTTTTATTGTCTAAGTAATAGGTTCCGTTAACTAGTAACAATTTCACCCTCTAAAACTAGGAATAATGTTCATGCAGCCCTCATGGTAATTAAAGTTGACATCCCCTGTTTAGATCATTTACTTTTATCTATGTGACAACTGATAACTTTCTTTGAAACTCAGGTGTTTAGAAGATCATTGTGTGTTTACTACAGGATGATTAGTTTGTTGAAAGAACAAGAAAGATTTTTCACAGATATTATTTGCAGTGCCAACACACAATTTGTACATTATTCATTTAAATGCGTTGCATTAACTGAGTCTATTAGCCCTTACATTTCACCTTTGGCACCATTACTGCTAAACATCGCTGCACCTCCTCATTACACTTTGCAATACTTCATTTTAATTTTCATACTTTTATGAACTCCAAATTGATCTGATTACTTAGAGCCTGATTTAATAAAGGTTTGTATTTATAAAAACACATGCAAACTTGATAGCGCACAAAGCTGATCTACTAACTGGGTGCATTGATGATTTCATCCGTCAAATAAGCAAAATAGCATGTGCAATCCATTTAGCGTGTTTGCCTTGATGAATAAACAAATATTGTCAGACTATCAGAATGTGTAAACACTGGGAGGAGGACATGCATATGTAATCATTTAGCACCCACAATGTGATTTATCAAACCCAAAACTGATTGTAGTTGGTGATTTGTATCTATATTAAGCATGTTTGAAAGGCAGGTGCAAACTGGCACAGAGTTATGCCCAGAGAGCTGCAGTCATTGTGGTGAGAAATGGGTGGCATTAACCAAATATTTTCCTTCATTGACAGGATTTTTGGATGAATGACGGAAAGATTTGGAGGCTGTCGTTCATTATGCTGGACTGGAGAAAGAGGGACGATCATGTGTGCCATCATACTCATGCAGACATGCGGAGATCGTTTAACCTGTGTAAAGAAGATCACCTACATAGCCAGAATCACTCCATTTGTCACTCAGAGCTGACTGTATCACACTCTCAACACACTGACAACAGGTTTAGGAGCTGTCAGTGAGTGACAAGTGCTCTGCTGTCAGTGCTGAAAAATGATATTTAAGATAGATGCTCAGTCTGTGTGTGTAACTGTAAGAGTGCTCTTCACATGAGGGGTCACAGGTGATGAGGCTGTGTCACTATGTGAATGCTGTCTTTGGATTGTGTTTAACGTAAATTAGAAAAGGAAAATTAAAAATGACAGACACAATTATGGCATGAGGGAAAAGTGACCACCTTGTCATCAAAATGACTGATGGCGATAAAGTTAGCATGCCTGTGAAAGTCATCCATTCTCATAGAACAAAAGTCTTATTACTGACTGTATGACTTATAATCAAACAGCCTCTTTAACTCATCTAATGTCTTATAAAATCAACAAACTACTGTGATGTTAATGAAATATCAACAAAGTTTCATAGCAATCTTTTTGGAACTTTGTTTATTTTCACAATTTCAGTGACACACATTTATAAACTTTTTTTTTTTTTTGTTAATGTATGTTTTTGGACATTTTGTGCCTTTATTGATGGAGAGAGACAGCGGATAGGCTTGTGAAAGGGGGAGAGAGAGTAGGGAAGACACTCTGCAAACTGGTCACGGGCTGGATTCGAACCTGGACCGGCAGAAGCAAGTACATGGGGTGCCTGGTTGCTAACCACTCCACCAAACCAGCACCCCACATTTATAAACTTTAAGGAGTCATTTTTAGGTTTGGTGAACTGAAACATGGGACTGACAGAAGAATTCAAGAAGTCTTTCATTCACCAAAACTGCTACATGCAAAGAAAGAGCCCCCTCTAAAGTTGAAAGGTTAAAGTCCGAAAATAAACAGATGGATATTAAAGCAAATAAAACACTGAAAGAGTCAGTGATAACTCATTAAATGTTTTAAAGTTGTCATAGCTTGTACTCGAACAAATTTCCGAGGCCTCACTGCTGTGACAACATGAATCACAGAGCTTTCCTTGCATGGAAATGAGCATAGACCATTATAGACCCTTTTTAAGCAGGCCAAAGCAGCAGCTAAATTCCATCTTAGCCCCCATGGAATAATAATAACATGCTCAGCTCCCCACTAGACTTTTCTTCACATGACAAAAAACAGTAAAGCCTTTGTTCGGTATTTTAGCAATGGGTATTGCTATGCAAAGCAAATTAAAATCATTATATACAACTTTACCCCATTTTTAGCAGTATTTTGGATATTTACGAAGAAAACTCTTAGTTAATGGCTTAATAGCTTTAGAATATGATTTTAGGTAAATCAAACTGGAGTGTTGCTGGTGCAGTTGGATAGTGCTCTTTTGATCAGTGATCGGGAGGTTGCAGGTTTAAGCCCAGCACTGTGGACACATGGCAATGTGTCCTTGTGCAAGACACTTACTTTATCCCAAGTTGTTCCCACAGCTGCATCAGTAGCATGTAGATGTTCATGAAAGGGAGTGTTAGAGCAACTGATGGATAACTACCATACAGACTCAGAGCCATCAGCGAGTAAATGGTTGAGTGTGACCTGTAGTGTAAAGCAGTTTTGAGTAGTCAAAGACTAGAAAACCTATACTAGCTAAACTATATAAGCTAAAATCCATGGACTTATTACAAAACCCAATACCAGTGAAGTTGGCACGTTGTGTAAATCATAAATACATACAGAATACAATGATTTGTAAATCCCTTTCAACTTATATTCAACTGAATACACAGCAAAGACAAGATATTTAATGTTCGAACTGAGAAACTTTTTCTTTTGCAAATAATCATCAACTTAGAATTTAATGGCAGCAACACATTGCAAAAAAGTTGGCACAGGGGCATTTTTACCACTGTGTTACATCGCCTTTCCTTTTAACAACACTCAGTAAACGTTTGGGAACTGAGGAGACCAATTTCTGAAGCTTTTCGGGTAGAATTCTTTTCCATTCTTGCTTGATGTACAGCTTTAATTGGTCAACAGTCCGGGGTCTCCGTTGTTGTATTTTACGCTTCATAATGCACCACACATTTTCAATGGAGGACAGGTCTGGACTACAGGCAGGCCAGTCTAGTACCCGCACTCTTTTACTACGAAGCCACGCTGTTGTAACACGTGCAGAATGTGGCTTGGCATTGTCTTGCTGAAATAAGTAGGGGCGTCCATGAAAAAGACGTTGCTTATATGGCAACAAATGTTGCTCCAGAACCTGTATGTACCTTTCAGCATTAAGTGCCTTCACAGATGTGTAAGTTACCCATACCTTGGGCACTAATACACCCCATACCATCACAGATGCTGGCTTTTGAACTTTGTGCCTATAACAGTCCGGATGGTTCTTTTCCTCTTTGGTCCGGAGGACACAACGACCACAGTTTCCAAAGACAATTTGAAATGTGGACTCGTCAGACCACAGAACACTTTTCCACTTTGCATCAGTCCATCTTAGATGAGCTCGGGCCCAGCGAAGCCGGCGGCGTTTCTGGGTGTTGTTGATAAATGGCTTTGGCTTTGCATAGTAGAGTTTTAACTTGCACTTACAAATGTAGCAATGAACTGTAGTTACTGACAGTGGTTTTCTGAAGTGTTCCTGAGCCCATGTGGTGATATCCTTTACACAGTGATGCCGGTTTTTGATGCAGTACCACCTGAGGGATCAAAGGTCACGGGCATTCAGTGTTGGTTTTCAGCCTTGCTGCTTACGTGCAGTAATTTCTCCAGATTCTCTGAACCTTTTGATGATATTACAGACCGTAGATGATGAAATCCCTAAATTCCTTGCAATAGCTCGTTGAGAAATGTTGTTCTTAAACTGTTGGACAATTTGCTCACGCATTTGTTCACAAAGTGGTGACCCTCGCCCCATCCTCGTTTGTGAATGACTGAGCATTTCAGAGAAGCTGCTTTTATACCCAATCATGGCACCCACCTGTTCCCAATTAGCCTGTTCACCTGTGGGATGTTCCAAATAAGTGTTTGAAGAGCATTCCTCAACTTTCTCAGTCTTTTTTGCCACTTGTGCCAGCATTTTTGAAACGTGTTGCAGGCATCAAATTCCAAATGAGCTGATATTTGCAAAAAATAATAAAAGTTTACAAGTTTGAACATTAAGTATTTTGTCTTTGCTGTGTATTCAATTCAATATAAGTTGAAAGGGATTTGCAAATCATTGTATTCTGTTTTTATTTAAGATTTACACAACGTGCCAACTTCACTGGTTTTGAGTTTTGTATCTATGTTGACTGATGAGCAAATAGTTTCCTTCATATTACCATGCTGATAACAATATTGTTAAAGGTGAGTAAATGGCTCCTAAGCAAAAGTATAAGTGGGATATGTTTTGCTTAAAGAATTTATGTTTTTGCTGGAGATTTGTTAGTTGGTGAACAAGTCAACTCAAAAAGTGAGGAAGACATTCTCATTTCATAGCTTTTTACTGACTATGATTAAAAAAAAAACTTTCCCACTCCACATTGAACTTTTTCTTCTTGGCCAAAAGTGAAAAGGAGACACCTTCCTAAGTTGCCACACTAGTAAGTAGCTTTTACCACTTGTATAGTTTTTCAGCTGACTTCCTTGTGTGAGTATCCTTTGACTAAACATGACAGCAGTCAAAAGCCTACTTACAATTAGTAGACCCGTTTCTTTAGCGGTTTTGTGTTAAATATGCTGCTCACAAAGTACAAGTAACACAAGTGCACAAGTAAATTACAGAAGAACTTCCTTCACAGAACATAATTCAGATCAACATGACTTTGCAAAGACCATATGATGGATAATCCCCACTCATTAGCTCTCACAAATTAGCTGAATTCAATTATTTAGTTTAAATTGGAGCAAAAAAAAGAGTTGTATTAAAGAAAATAATGTTTTTTGACTTCATTCAAAAAAGCCCCAAAGTATCAGAACAGAAGTTAAGCCCGTCATCTGCTGGAGTTTTAGGTTTATAATTAATGTAGAGGGGTGGGATTAAGTACATTTTGACTTCTTACTCCTTTTCAGATATGTAACATTTATCCGAGGGTTGATCTCCTCATTTTTATTTCTGTTCTATCATTTTTGCCTTTTATTAAGTTTGAAATAAACATATCAATCAGTCGATATGCACAGTCACCCCACGTGTCAGATAAAGGTGGTCTCCATCATTAGCCCTCATGTGATTGACATCTTGTCCCACATAAAAGAGACCACCGTTTCACCCATGCCACCATGCAGACAAATGCTGACCTTTCACTTCCTGACGCAGCAGTTGTATTTAACACGGCCACGTGCCCCTGACGACCTTACACAAACACACTGCTGTTCACACAGCGCTGGCTTTGTGTTGGTTTAGAAAGTGACTCTAAACATGAAAAGATCTTCTCAAGCACTCACTTTATGAATTTGTAGATATATTTTGTTGCATTAAAAGAGAAAGAAAGAGAAAACTCAGTCCAAATGACATCAACTTTTTCTTTTATTTCAAAATATTCTCCCAACAGGATGAAACTCAGAGAAGCCCAGAGGGTCCAAAGCCAATAGAGCCGTCTAGAACAGAAGCACCACTCATTATTGCTATGTCACTCTGCTGCGGGACAAGGTGGTTGAGGGCTAGGAAGGGGTGGATAAAGGGAATATGAGGGAACGACGTGGAACACAGAGACCCACAAACACATTCACTCTGGCACACACATACAAAATGAGCCATGTGAGAACACACAGGTGGAGATCCTAAAAACTACTTTGTAATTTAAAAAGCAGCAGATGTTCTTCATGGTGATTGGACTGATTTTTGTCACTATGCATCCAAAATGATGGTAAAAATCTGAAGACTGTCATCTGTAGTATAAGATGGAGAGTCAATCTGCATGCCAATATTAAAAGTAGCCATGTGTAAGGACTACAAAAACAGGCAAAGCAGGTCTAAAGATCATAACAGTCCAGTTATGGTGTCCGCAAGGCACAATGAAAAACATCTGCAGCCGCCTGATTAAAACATTTCATTCATAGTGATATCCAATTGAGGAGGGAGGAGAACGGAGCAAAAACGTAGTTGTAGGTAGTGTTTTCAGTACAGGAGTGTGAACCGGTGGGGATGGGGCTGCTGGTTGTCCATCTCTACTATCACAAGTCTAAAAAAAATTCAGCATGGTACAAAAATCGTCAGTAAAAAAAGATGCTTTGCTGCCATGGAGTCAGAGAGGGGGGGGCAAGTCAGTGGACGCCCCTGTGTCTTTACGCCTTCTCCTCGGTCACCTCCTCCGCTGGTTCAGTTACCTGAAGGAGGGAAAGAAGAATTACACAATGATCGAAGTGTTATCTGTCATTTTAAGCCACAAATGCAGAGCAGGTCCTAAAACCAAACTTAACCTTCATGAATGTACAAGTAAGTTGGATATTTCATAACAAGAGACCTTAAGTGTGTTAACACCACTTGTTGACAGTAGTCTGTGAATAATAGTCCGTTAATAAAGCCTCATTTAATATTTTTTTCCAAATTACACAGAGAAATGTATATGCAGAACTGTCAAACAGGGATTTTTAGTGAGCTGTTCTGGTTTTAATTTTTTTTCCCTTGGATCTATAAAAAAGAAACAACCTGAGTGGACAACAACATATTTTTCACACTGTAACATTTACCCCCTGTGACGCTTTACCATCACTCTGGATGTCACAGGAGTGGAGAGGAGGAGACAGGAGTGCTGTGAGTGTGTGCCTCTGCCTTTGAGTCTATGTGGAGCATGTGCCGTGTGTCGCTTGGATTACACAGTGAGTTCATGTAAATATTACAGTAACCAGAATGTCTCAAGGTGTATGACAGAGCTTTGTAGAAGTGCTCTTGTGTAGTTACAATGTGAAAAGGGCTAATGTTTTTCCAGCTATATCATACAAACAACTATTCATAGTCATAGTATGACAAGTGAAGCTAAAAAATCCTTCAGCAACAAATCTGCAAATCTGGCAAAAGCCATTAAGCGTTTACATTACCTCTTATCAGCAGTCCTGAGAAAGTGAGACTTTAGACATATAATCCTGAGTTATTGTAAATCACACTGATAGTGACTGCATCTATAATACAGTCCTTATGAACTGAATCACTATATTTTTATCTATAATTTTTAATTCAAATGTTTTTGAGCCAGTGTAAAAAGCACAAGCTATTTGGAATCGGATTTTTCTCAATTCAGATCTGAGCCACTCTCAAAAAGGATTTAGAGTAGGTTTGTGTCAGCTCTTTAGCTATGTGATCTTAGTCTGCAAATTTATGTTTGCCATGAGAAATTTATGGTTTTCAGTAAATTTGTCCATGATTTCAGAATGGTTTTAGAAAAGCATGCAGAATTAAAACACATTATGCTAGACTGATATGGGAAGATAACAAACAAATATGGACTGTAAAAATGCACATCTTTGTAATTTCATTCCCAATAAAATGAAACTGAGAGAACTAAGTCAACTTTATTTCTGCCCAATGTGTGCATAATCCCTCTAAAATTATCCAGTTACACTTAATACTTTATCTAGAATGACCTTGAAAAAGCATGCATCATCTATTTCACACAATATGTATATATTATTATGTATTAGGATTATGTGTGTAAAGGATTATAGGAAACCATAAATGTTTGTCACTCTCTCCCTCCTCCCCCCTCAGGTTGATTGCTTTTCTCAAACACCTACTCGGGAGCGTCTCAGGTGTTCTGCATCTGCAAATCAAGTACAGTGGCCACTTCACTCTGACGTCTGACACAAGTCACATTTTATAGAGGGAAGTGAACAGACAAAAGATCTGAGCTAACACAACAACAAATCTGATCTTTACATCAAGGAGTAAAGTCAGGCACATACTGAGTTTCAACACGAACTTGACCCAAGTCTGAAGCTTCACCACTGCCTTTAAAGTCAGTGAGCTGTGTGAGTATTTGAGCCGTGGAAAAGATGGGTAAGATGGGTGAACATTTGTGAGCACTTAGGCCAACAATCACATCGTACTGTATGAGCGCATAAACTGGTCATGTGTCATAATCCAGTCTCACAAAATGAATGGAAATTTCTCCACAGCTGATGTGTGAAAGCGGCCTTAGTTTCTTTTTCTAGGCCCGTACTGCTGAACTTGGCACAAGTGGAGCCAGCAACATTAAGATAGATTTGCTGTTTATGCCTGTGTTTGATATTTGCAGATTTCTATACTTAAAGGAATATGCTATCTACTAAAACTGAGCTATTCCATAAAAACTGGAGCATAAAACACCAGAACATAAGACATAAATCTTTTAGCTGTTTTAATATGCCCTCTTAAGATTCTCAGTGGCCTCATCTATCCACCGAAAGAAAAACTTCTGGGGACACCACTGCTTGGAAAAGGAAATCTTGCCTTGAGGTTATTTATGGCAAATCTCTAGCCTCACAGAATTTATTGAGAAATCCAGTGAAAGTCATACAGAATCTATCAGATGATAATAAATGATAATTACTGCAGCGTTCATTTTGACAGCCCTTTTTAATTTAGTTTTAGTCTGTTCCAAAAATGTCTTTTAGTCATCAAAATTGTTTTAATTTTAGTCGTATTTTGGTCTACTTTAAATAGACTGAATTTCAGATTTTAGTCAATCAATTCCACTGTAAATTTGGTTGACCTTAATTTGAAGTGTAAAGTGTAAGACATTTTTCATGTTTCCTTGAATTTCTGAAGTCATCTTTACACTTCAATAAAATGAAACACCTAACAACGCTTCACTGAATGCTATGTCAACTTTTAAAGAGAGATGCTCTGATTGGATCACTCCCCAACTTATCTACCACAAAGCAAAGATAGTGCGATTGGATGTCCCTCCTACTTCATCCAACCTTTCCATCCAACCAAAGTAGCTGTGATTGGATTTATTCCCAACTTGTCTCTACTTTTTACATGACAAACTTAGGTCTGATTGGATTCAGTCTCTGTCAAACATGTTTCATCTAGTTTACATTTGTTGATGAAAATGTCAGTTTATTCAGTTTTAGTTTTTGTTCATGTGCTCTTGTTTTTATTAATTACTGTCTAGCTTTTTGTCAGGGAAAAAGGTTGTTGACGAAAGCTATGACAAAAATAATTAGTCAACAAAATTAACACTGGATTATTGATGAATGAAGATAGTATACCTAATCTAATGAATTAAAGAAGCTGAAATCTTCATAAACCTTTCTAAAACTTCTTAGAAAAAACATTGACTGCTGTGCTGCTATTACCCTTAATCTTTCCTTGTTTACTCTATCTATCTATCTATCTATCTATCTATCTATCTATCTATCTATCTATCTATCTATCTATCTATCTATCTATCTATCTATCTATCTATCTATCTATCTATCTAAGCTTCACACAATAACCCATGGCTCCCCTGGCCAGTTGCGGAAATTAACCGTCGATGCTGTGATATCAGTGCCTTGAAAATCTGTCCACACTTCCTCAGCCTGACCAGCCAGCTGTCCAAGAACACAGCAGTGAGCATCACGTTCCACATCCAGCAGTGGGAGCAGAAAGTCCGCCACACGTAAAAAAAAAAAAAAAAAAAATGTCATTGCCCCACTTCACCGCACACAGCAACAAAATCATTCACCTTTCCTCTTTACTCACCACCTCATTACAGTGTCTCATTGTCTCTGTTAACACGGCACTGCAAAGCACACTGGGTAAATATTTGCTTGATTAACTCACAAGTTCTGTACAAGTTATGCTGAGTTAGTTTTCAAACACACACTCCAAAGGCGGATTAGAAACACTCGAGCGTACCCTTAACTCTGACTGTCTCGCTCTGCCCTCTCACTGACATCAAGGAGGGAGCTGAGCTTCTGCTGGAGGACACACTGACAGACGGACGAGACACGTAGATCTGTGTGTGTGTGTGTGTGCATGAGTGTGTGCATGGATGTAAAGTTGTGTTTGAAATTAGTGAGAGATTATATGCAGAGTGTAAATATGTTAATACACACATTGACAACGTATGGGTGAGACATAAGTTGTGGTTAGTGAATATTTTCCTCTTTAGCATCACACAGAGATTTTTTTGACCTCATACCTCATTGGTCTTGGTCTCTCCGTTCTGGGCTGGCCCGTCTTCCTTCTTTCCCTTAGCGCCACCTTTCTTTGCCTTCACCCCCTTATCATCGGCCACCCTCTGCATTAAAGAAAGTACAAAGAAGACATGCCAAATGAGGATTAAATGTTAGCCTGTTGATTGCGCTTGAAATATCTTTAATATTCCTTCAACAATTTTTTCATCCATGAAGTTTGGAGCAAAACTATCACAGATCATACTTTCATGCTAAGTTATAACTGAATATATCCTACAAGATAAAGTGGTACATATGTTATATCATTAAGTATGCACATGAGTAACTGTTACATTGCAGGACGTTAATGGCATTAAATGAACTTGAGCTTATATGGTGCCCTTCTAGTTTAAACTTCTCAAAGCTGCTTTAAACCACAAGTCACAACTATTTGTGCGTTGCTGGGCTTGAACCTGCAACCTTCCAGTTATTGACCATGCGCACTATCCAACTGCGGCACCAACATCCCCGGTAGGACAGTCAAATGGCTCAAATGGCGTCATGCTACAATTTTTGTGTTGTGCATTGGAAAGTAACCACATCAGTTGAGAGACTTTAAGCCTTCTTCTAATCATTATTATGAAAAAACGAATCCTTTTTGTACTTAGCTAACACTTAAACAGATCTCTCTCTCTTTATCTATCTATCTATCTATCTATCTATCTATCTATCTATCTATCTATCTATCTATCTATCTATCTATCTATCTATCTATCTATCTATCTATCTATCTATAAATGCAGCATTCACATGCTAATTTTTTTGCTTACTTTTGGGAAACATATTGTGAAACATCAAGCTGCATAAAGCTAAGCTAAGCTATACAGGACTAAGTTAATATCAGCTTAGAAACGCTGATGTTCATTGGTAAGGTTGACCATTTTTATCATATTTTTTGGTCATTTCTGCTTTTATTGTATAGTGGAGAGAGATAGTGTATAGGCTAGTGAAAGGGGGAGAGAGAGCAGGTGTCACTCCTGTGCAGCAGCTGGTTTCTGCCTGATTCAATGTCTGTAATCAGGCAGATCCATCTTGTCAAGCTTTAATCTGCTCAGCCCAAACTGGCATGTTCCAATCAGCATCCTTTAGAGCAGGAAGAGTTGGAAGAGGTAAAGTCACAGTTAATATGCAGATTAGCGGGGTGCTGGTTTGGCGGAGTGGTTAGCAACCAGGCTCCCCATGTACTTGCTTCTGCTGGTCCAGGTTCGAATCCCGCCTGTGACCAGTTTGCAGAGTGTCTTCCCCTGCTCTCTCTCCCCTTTCACAAGCCTATCCACTGTCTCTCACCTATCAATAAAGGCACAAAATGCCCAAAAAATACATTTAAAAAAAAAAAAATGCAGATTAGCATAAATGCTAACACTTCAGTACAGATCTTATCAAGTCTGCATTACTTTCCTAAATGAAAAACAAATAAAGCAATTTTCAATAGAAAGGACATTTTTGAACCATTTCTGACATGTTTTGGCAAGTTTGTTTAACAAAAGGGCTTAAATTTTGTATTTTCCTCTGCAGTGGGAGCGCCCGCCTACTGCATTGTCTGATCGGTTTGTAATGAAAATGATTGACAGAACAATTGCCTAATCACCTGACAGATGTGCTTTTGACAGCTTCTGCACATTCACGAACACTTCCTGTGGGCTGTTGCCCTGATGGACTGGTGAAATGAACAGTTTACCTTGTGTGTCAGATTAGCAGAGAAGAACAATGCAAATTGGCCTCAAGTGAGAAGCAAACCTCGGTTTGATGAAGAACAAAGGGATATGCCTGGTAGCTTACCACTCCACCAAGCCAGCACCCGTTTGACAAACTTTAAGCTTGATTAAAAATGTTCAACACTTGATCCAACACACTTGTACATACCAACAAGAATTAACTTCCCCTTGCCTTTTCTACCATGGCCCTGTCTCTGCTGGTAAATGTTGGGGTCAGCCCTAAGATACAAAGACAAGACCCTTACTTTTTGTTAACATTACGTTTTGGCTTTTATTGCCATTCTTAGAGTAGAAAATAGTTGAAAAGTTGACATAAACAAGAAGACAAAGTTACAGCTGAATCTGAAATCTACACCAACAGCCTCAAAACAACAGACTGTGCATGGGCTGTGTCAATATCAAGGTTTACGGTTGTTAGATTATGGAATAATGGTAATCCTGGTTATTTGGATTGATCTTAAGAACAGAATCAGGATCAGAATCAGCTTTAGCAGGCAGGTATAATAAAAATCCAAATAATGTGAAAAAACTCATTTCACTCTAATTGTGAAAAGAAGATAATTTATATGCAAACAAATATGCACACAGCAAAATAGGAATTATAGTTATCAATAAATAGGATACAGTTAAGCTAACTTAAAGATGCTGGAAATGCTGATACAAACAAGCCTGCACAGACAGTAGTGCAACAGCGAGGGGTGCAAAGGCTGCCTGCACTAGCATGGTAAGAAGAATTAACCTGAAAAAGTATGCCAAGACACATTCAGGATGGGAGGATGATTTTAAGTACTTAGAGACTAGACTGGAAGGAAAATAAGTAACCTTATGTATTGTTTCATCTGGTGTAGTGTCTCTGGGTTAGTGCTCAGTGATTGTTCTGACATTCTGACTGTAAAGAGTTCATCAGAGCGACAGCCTGGGGGAAGAAAATGTTCTTGTGTCAAGTGGTTTTAGTGTACAATGCTCTGTAACGTCTCACCTGAGGGGAGAAGTGTGAAGTTTGTGTCTGGGGTATGAGGAGTCTGCAGTGATTAATCTTTATAATAGCATCAGTGGATGTACATATCAAATGACTGAATAATTCATCCCGCGCTGTCAGGAAGCCAGAGGTCTGCACCAAATTCCGCATGTTTTATGTCTGATACATAACGCTTTTTTAAAATTTAAAACAATAAATATCATGGGACTAATTCTGAAACATTAAGGCTGATGAGCCGGTTGCTCAACTAAATAACATGAAATGGGCATATTCCATTTATCTCCACTTCATGGGCTGTTTGTCCTACCTGGACCAAGTTGATTTCAGTTCTTAAGAGGGTTTCAGAAACTCTCTGTCAAGAAAGACCAGAGACAGAGGCAGAAAGTGTGCCAGAAATAAATTAACATCACCTATAATACGATTATTCAAGTGTTTAAAAAACTTCTGTATCAACATCTTTGTCAGTCGAACAAATTACTAAATAACTGGCTGGAAATCCTTTAAGAATAAAGCATTGTGTGAAAATGAGGCTAGTATCACCATTCAAAAAAATGGACCTGATTTCATTTTGGAAAAACACAGAAGTCTTACAGTGCATTGTGTTCAGGCTCAGGACACATTGCCAGGCAGGCTATTGCATATACAAGCACCCCTGCTCTGTTCTCTCTAGAGTGAACTACACTCATGTTTCATTCATTACTCAAAAATTCAACTATTTAGTTCACCATTAACCAAAAATCAAGTGAAAATTAAGCATTTACCAACAATCAGTATGCTCAGGGTGCACTCTGCACAGGAGACCAGGCCCTGTGAGAGGCAGGAGGGGGTGCTTCATCAGCGACATGAATGAACAACGGCAACGGCAAGTTAATCATTTGAATCATCTCATGATAAAGACCTTATTTTCGAAAGTAATGTAATAACAATATAAACTCAACTTTATATGCACTATTGATATGATAGTTAAAAAAACTAAACTGTGGGGCGCTGGTTTGGCGTAGTGGTTAGCACCCCATGTACATGCTTCTGCCGGTCCGGGTTCGAGTCCTGCCTGTGACCGGTTTGCAGAGTGTCTTCCCCTGCTCTCTCTCCCCCTTTCACAAGCCTATCCACTGTCTCTCTCCTATCAATAAAGGCACAAAATGCCCAAAAATATGCATTTAAAAAAAAACAAAAAAACTAAACTGTGGTTTAATTCATGCTTATACTTGCTTTTTTTTGGTTTTGCTTCTAAATAACTTCTGTGTATTACAACTTGTTTCCTTCGATATAGCTCTTTTTTGTTTGTGCCTGGAGTGGTGATGAAGAGATGATAAAACTCCTGCCATGAGCTCCTAATAAATTTCTTTGAATACAAAATGTGATTATTCAGCAGTGAATTATACTTTGGCGCTCTGACCACCAGAGTCCTCAGCAGGCTGTCCTGTCCTGTTTTACAACAAAACAAAATACAATAGAAGAAGCAGGGGAGAGGGGTTGTGATAGAAAAGAGGGTAAGAAAATACTCCTAAATGATAAGGGCATGATACACTAGCATTGTTGTGCTATCCTGTCCTTTCTTTATTGGCTGTAGCAGTAAAAAAATAGGATACTCACTAGGTTTGAGAACATTTCTATCCAGTATTTCTCCTCTGAGTACATAAAGCACAGCTATAAAGAGTAATATGTAAACAACTAAAAGAAAAATGTAAACAAAACAATCAAACCTATCTTTGATTCTGGTATATCCCAATATCACAGTAACTTAACATAACATAAGAGAAAGTAGTCAAAAATGCTTATTTCTACTTTTTTACTTTTGACTAATCAGGTTGAGGCACTGTTTAACTGCATTAAGATCAAGTATGGCTATTTGTGCCTCTTATTTCTCAACATCTAAAAGTTATTCAGAAAGAGAGTCAAATAAATTATTTTGAGGCATTTTCTGTATGTTTACATTTCATTCATTCTTTTTCAATGGATATACAGGCCACCTTAAGCCAAAAGGACAGCTGCATGAGTGTGTATCTAGCCTTCAATAAAAATCTTGCATAATTAAAAAAAAAAGTGCAACATATGATTATTTAGTAAATATTTTAGAATCAAGAGCAGTAATTAAAGAAATGCAAAGCAATGACTCTGTTTATTTGTCCATTTGCTGCTCCCTGCTTGTTTTTTCAATATTTGTTTGTACATGTCTCCTCAAGCCTCTTCTCCTTTTTTATCTACTATACTACTTTGGGAGGAGCAGAACACAAGCTGAAATCTTCTCTGGCTGCATCAGCATGGTGTTAGAGCACGGCAATCACACCAGGGCCTCTATCATACAGGAACAATTCGAGGAATAGTAAGCTCGTTAATCATTACACTTTCATTTTTACAGTGTGGTTGATTCAGCCTCAAACACTGTGCTCATTGCAACAACCTCAGTGAAACAACGCCATTGCTATTTATTGTGCAGCTCTAATCATGATAGTATAATACATTAAGGTTAATGGCACAATGTTTGCAAACTAGTCCAGGCAGACAACTGTCAAATAATCTGACAGATGAGGTCAAAACCACAACACCAAACTATTAAGCTGTTCCAGTAAATGCACTTGTGCCCTTGTGCACAATGCTTGGAGGTCTGACAGGCAGGGCAGCTGATGTGATGGAAGAGACATTTCTTTTTATATGTAAGTGGAAAGTTCAATAACAAGACATTTATATTAAGACACAGATATACATCAAACTATAGGCTGGAATGAGGCTATGAGCCACTGAAATGTGATGTAAAATGTGACAAATGTCTCTTTCTTTTGCTCTTATTACCTCATAGAGACAGACCAGATGGTGTCAAATTCAATAAAGTTGAGGGCAGAGATGAGGAGCTACTCGTGAGGCACAAAGGGTAGAAATGTTCATGATTCATGACCAGAACAAGTGCAGACAGATCTGAAATTAAATTGATGAATTAATCTGATGGATGAACATGTGTCAGTCACTAAAGGCATGCTGCTGATCGTGCAGCAGTGGGAACAGAAATTGGAAAATTATTTTTCAGATGATGGACTTTTGTGATATCTGGGAGTTTTAGCAGATTAGCATGGCTTTCTCTTTGGGCTTCATTTTGTCATTTTATTTTTACCTGAAGATCATCTCCTCAACACAAAATGAAATGACACAATGAGTGACATTTGCAAGTCTCCCATTTCTGCTCTGAACAGTTTCGTCCCCTTGTGCACTCAACACACTTCAGTACACTTTCAGCAAAGTGCACTTCCAGGAAGACTTTAGGGCACAAGTGTGTAGCGGGACAAGGTCTATGTTATGCTGGCAATAAAAGGTTTAAACAAACATAAGTATGAGTAACCTCCCTAAAAATCAAACTAAACATAATAAAACATGTATATTTAATGACAGATGCCCTTTGCATTCATACATTTTATTAGCTTTGTTTTCCTGTAATACTGGGAAGTTTTACGATTGTTTTCTCAAGAACTGGACTTCCTTATCTTGTATTTACAGAGTTGCAAAAAGTCACAGTGATGAGACTTTTTTCTTAAGATGAGCAGAAAACTGCTTGTAAACACAAGAAAAAAAGCATTTCCTATCAAGGTACTAAATTGAATAAAATAATTATAACAGAAAACACAGCCAGTAACACAAGATACACAAGACAAGAAAAATAAATGGAGCTCTTAAGAAAAACAGACAAAATTAACAAGTTTAAGCAGGAAAACTGGTATTTTTTCAGGAAATGCTGAGATAAAGAAGTCAGGGTTTGTAGAAAATGACCACAGATCACTTGTTATTGTGGGTAAATGAAGTAAATTAAGTTTGAGGATGCATGTCAGCATAGGGTTTCAATATCCTGTTTCCTCAAGATAGTGTTTCCTCAATCCTCTAATTTAGCTCCAATTTAGCTTTCTGTCAGAATTTCTTTGTGTGTTTGAGTAAGTGAGTGTGTATATTGAATGTGGATTGGGGGAGGGGGGGTTGTGGGGTCTTTGTTTTCATTTTATGCAATTATGTAATTTTCTGCTTTTTATTTCACTTATTCTTATTTCATTTTATCTTTTTTTCCCATGTAAAGCACTTTGTATTACAAAGTCCTATGTGAAAAGTGCTATACAAATAAAGTTTGATTGATTGACTGATTGATATCTTAACATTTGAGTCATTTGATTAATATTTTAGATTGAACTTTAGGATTGTTAGAAGCTAGAAATGGTAAAGGGAAATAAAAATACCTCTTTTTCCCAAACAATTCATGTAAGGATAATTGCTTTTGGTTTGATTCCTGCAAAAACATTAAAAGAACATAACAAGTGAAACTAATACCAAACCAAATCTTGGCATTGTAATGCATTTACAGAATTCCCAATTCTGTGTGCACAACAAAGTGTTTATCATACATACTCTTAAAATAAATGGAAAAGAAAAAAATCTGTTACTCTGCACATCATCTTCTGTTCTGTAAGTGATAAAAAAACACATTTACTCAGGTCAAGGGGTTCATGGGGGATATCTGTGCTGCTGAATGCTTAAAATACCAGTATCCTTTTAAATTCAACACAAACACTAATAAATTCTGGACTATTTGTTTAAATGATTAGCCCTGGATACTGTGTGTGCAGCTGCGAGGAATGTTTGCAAGAGTGTTTTTGTGTTTCCCTCGTCCAGTGGCCTTGCTCCTGTACGTGCAGTGGAGGAGAGGGAAAGCCAGAAGCTTCAGGTTTAAGTGGGTATAAATAGATAAAAGTAGGAGTAATTGTGTGGGTGTTGTATTAGTGTTTTTGTGGACTGTACCTTGGCGATGGCCTTCTTGGGTTTGGCCTCAGGCTTGGGTGGAGCAGGTCTCTGTAAATATAACACAACTCAGTTAAGACTGACCAGCTGCCCTGTCATATAGAGCAATGGGGAGAAAAAAATCAGATTCAGTTCTGCTCTACTTCACACTTATAGTGTATTTCTCTACTGTTTGCTTGATTTAGCCTACAGAAATACATATGAAACCAAGAAATATCTGTTAAATGGTTTATTTGATCTATTTCTGCAAGTGTAAGTAAATCTGGTCCCTCTGGGAAATTTATGATGAAACAAAAATCATAAGAAATCCTTTAATTTATAGTTTATGATTTCACCGCCTTTAGTGACACTGTGGGCATTCAGTACACACAGATTAACAAATATATTAGACCACCTGCCATAAAAAGGACAATAACAGTTAGAAAAATGTCAAAATCTTGCTTGAAGCTAAAAATGTTTTTGTTATAATACATGCATTTTGAAAAGGAATGAGAGCTTTCAAACTGAATTCACCTTTTCATATCCACACTTAATACACTCACTGGGATAAAAAAAATTAATGAATCACAACATTCAACCACTAAAACTAATTTTCCAGAACAAGAATGCAAGTAAATAACTAATTTTCCATCATATTGAAGAAATAACAATCTGCCTAGCTATATTTGTTTTTTTGTTAAAAAGTGAATTTGAAAATATATTTTTTACAATAAAAATGATATTTTAGCATTAAAATTATTATTTCAATTAAAGAGCTTTGACATATTAGTGTATTAAAGCATTGTAGAAACATGAAATATTATTTTGATAATTACTAATGCTGTTAATTTGGGGCAGCTGTGGTTTTAGCCTTATGTTGGGTGGGGCTTTTATAAATTCGCTCAATATATTCATATCAATACATACACACATATCAAATAACATAAAGAAATTGGGAGTAATTGCTCTCCAACTTTAAAAAGGCATTACGAAACCATTTGACCTATAAGTGAGGTGACTTGGACCGCTTTACAGTGACTACATCTGGTAGGATTTGTAAAACTCTGGCCACTTTACACAAATCAGACTTCTGAGGACAGAGCATGTTACTCTGAAGCCTCTAACTCTGCTGTGACAAACTCAAATCACATGATTTTTTCCTCAGAATATCTCAGCTTTGCTTTTTAAATCACTGACACTGCTCACATGATACTGAAATGCATTGCTATATATACTGCAGCATTTATTTCCACAGTGAATGACTATTTTAAATCTTTATCTGTTTCAAAGATAAATAGTCACTGGAGGAAAATTACATCAAAATACCCACAACTTCTTGTAAATTGGAAATTGTCCACACAGTAGCTTAAGAAGTGATAGTGTTAAGGTAAAATATTAAAACTAAATAGAGGTTAATTGAGTTTAAAGATGCTGATGGATCATTTTTGCAATTAAAAAAATTATTAACTGTGGAAGACAAATAGCTTGCCATAGTTTACAGCAAACTCACATCAGAAACTCATGGATCTCCCGAAAGCCTTTTCTTTTCTTGTAGCACTAGCTTACAGTAAATAAGAAGATTGCATTTTGGGTGCACTTTCCCATTTGCATATACGTAAGTAAGCCTATTCAGGAATTGTGGGCCAAATAGCTCCCTTCCTATGCAAATAAGTCTTGTTGCAGATAGCACCTCATTCACAAAGACTGGCACTATTTGTGACAGGCGTTTAAAGTGCAATTAAACATCAGTGAAACTTCTGTATTTAATCGTCACACTCTCTTCTCTCGCCCTCGCTTTGCTCAAGAACATAAAGATTGTCACTTATTAAACTCTGTTTACAAGATAAACTGCTGAAACAGAGGGACAAAGCATGACCCACTTCTGAATAAGTATGAGTTGTAAAACTAAAACATGTATTTAGCGATACACACTGTATTACACACTGCAGCTATATGAACTATGCCAATAAGAGGGTCAAATAGTCACCTCCATTTCACACAGATGAAGGTGATATTGGTGAAGATACTTAATTCTTTGTGTTTGGATCCATAGTTTGATAAGGTCTAATATGATGGGCCTATTTCTCTTTCCTCCCTCCACGTTTTTCTTTGTAATATACACCTACAACCACTTTATTAGGAGCCCCGTGTACCAGGTTATGCCCAATTTTGCCTTCAAAACTGCCTAAATTCTCCATAGCATCGATAAATCAAAGCGCTGGGAACTTTCCTCAAATACTTTAATCTAATTGATAGGATAATATCACACAGTTGCTGCTGATTTGTTGGCTGCACATGAATGATGAAAATCTTCCATTTCATCCTGAAGTTCACAGGTAATTCCAAAATACAAAATAAATGTCAAGCAGGCAATACAACCTGATGTTTACATGTTCTTCCTTTACACATGGCTGTTACTGCACTATGTCACAGATCCCTCATCATCGATATTATGATGTAAACTTGAAGGTGCAGTGTGTAGAAATTGGCATTTTAGCAACATCTAGTGTTCCGATTTTGGACTGACTCCGTCCATTGCATCACTAAGACTGCGTTTACACGGTGCCGAAAACGGTCAAATCCGATGAGTTTTCATTGCTATGGCCTTACGTTTACACTGAAATGCGTTGAAAACGGTAACTTTTGAAAACGGGCTCCAGGGTGTAAAGTTTCCAAAAAGCTCTCCATGGAGCTCCGTGTAAACCCGCATCGGAGAGTTTCAGGGTGAAACGCTGACGTCACCGCATGCACAGTACTCCTTCAGATGAAAGCTGTGCCCACATACCAGGAACAACAACAGCTTCGTAACATGTGAGCCTCTTACTGTGCTTGGTTTGTTATACAGTCAAAACCATCCAGACAGATTTGTGGTCAAGAAAAGAAACTTTTGCGTCTCGGTGCGTCTATTTGCCATTGTTGTTTGTGAAAAGTTTTTCTTCTTCATACGTGTATTATGCACTGCCTCTCTGTAGACCTACAGCACCATCTACTGAACTGGCATGCATACTACAGCGGGTCCATATGTCTCCAGCGTCGCCGTCTGAACACAGAAGAATTTGAAAACGCAAAGGAAAAATCTTTGCGTCTCTATGTCAGGAGTGTCCGTGTAAACGTACCCTAAGTGAAGACCAAAAAGGATCATTAACAGGGCATCATTTACAACAGTTACAAGGTGAGGGTTTTTTCATTCATATTTGTAACTATCATTTTAACAGATTATAGTTCAGTTAAGATGCCACATGCCATCCAGGTAGATTTCAGGACTGGTGGCCAGACTTGTATGCAAAAGTCATGTTTTGCTCTTTTTGTCCCTAAAGTCCATCCGTAGACAACATGGCGGATCGTTATGTCGACCTACGTACGCTTTTTCTAACTAAATAAAATGAAACAAACATTTTATGAGGATCATTGTCCTTCTATTTTGACGTTTCTGTTTGGCTAAATGCTGCCAAATTCCACACACTGCACATTTAAGATCTTCCACATTAAGCTGCTCAGGGCTGCACTGCATCATTATTTAGCCCTCTCAAGTCCATGGAATCACTAGTGCCCCCAAACATCAACACTGAATTTGTCTGAGTGGACAACTGTGTTTTGGAAGCTTATATTGTCAATGTTCTGATTTATCCCGTACAATTTTTATTTCAAATTCAGTCACGAAATGCTGATTTTTTTGCAGACATTTTGTATTTCTGGATCCATTGTTATAATCTCCATCCATCCATTCATCCATTATCTATTCCACTCATCACTTTTGGGGCAGTGAAGACTGGAGCCTATCCAAGCAGACTTTGAACAAGAAGCGGGACACACCCTGGAGCTGTCACAGGGGCACATAAGGAGTCGGACAACTATTCAAACTCACACTCATACCTAAGGGCAGTTGGAATCACCGATTAACCTAACGGGCATGTCATGGTCTGTGAGAGTAAGCCGGAGTGCCCAGAAAGAACCCACGCATGCAAATGGAGAACATGCAAACTCTACACAAAAAAAGGATCTGACCATCACAGGGATCAAACCAGCAACCATGCTACTGTGAGGCACGTGCATTACCTGCTACACCACCATGGAGTTCTGTAATTAATCTGTATTTTTTTCTGTCACAGTTTCTTGCTAAAAAAAATGTTGTTGGAATGTTATGCTACTTAGATTTCGTCCATTTAAGAAACTGACAACTTTCTTTTAAACTTTCAACCAATCAAATCGACCCCCTCTTTTTTATTTCCCCTGTTTTGTTTCCCATCATGAGCAGCCAAAGGTCCATAGCACAAAATATATCTAAATGACAGTTCCGAAAGAATTTAATGGAAATTTGAGTAACGTAATGTTGAAACATTTGAGACATAAACTGCCTCTAAGAGTGGCACAAATAATATAATAGAGCATAAAGCATCTGGAATTATGAGTGTGCATTTGTAAACAATTATTTGCTGTATGTTTCCTTGCATATTTTATTTGCTCCTAGTAATTCAGGCTTGACAGAACCACATTTAGACGTGAATAGACTCATTCATCACTTATCTTTGTGACTTCTTTTAAGCTTTGTGAGAACTAGATTTGTTTTGTCTTCATATTCAAATAACTATAAATACATCAATTTGACATCATTATAGCATTGATATGCTGACAGACCAGTTTGTTCTGAAAAGAGGATGTATTCAGCTTGATTGTGCCTGAAAGAGTTTAGTTACCTCCGCCAAGGAGGTTATGTTTACAGGAGAGTTTGTTTGTCCGTCTGTGAACAAAATAACTCAAAAAGAAATGGACGGATTTGGATGAAATTTTCAAGAAATATTCAGCATGGGAAAAGGAAGAACGGATTCAATTTTGGGGTTGATCCGGATCAACGTCTGGCCGCCATGGCGAAAAATGTGATTTTTGTGAATAACTACTGAACTAAAATAGATATCACTAGAAAAGCACTCGGAGAGCACAGACCTCTGCCAGCGCCACAGTCCTCAGCCATATTGTGATTTTGACCATAAATTTTAGTCCTACCTTTATTTCATTGAAAAATTTAGATTCCTTGACCATGAAAACATACCATTAGCACTTGGATTCATAATGATATCTACTTTAGTTCAGTAGTTATTCACAGAAATCACATTTTTCGCCATGGTGGCCAGACGCTGATTCGGATCAACCCCAAAATCGAATCAGTTCTTCCTTTTTCCATCCTGAACATTTCCTGAAAATGTCATCATAATCCATCCACTACTTTTTTAGTTATTTTGTTCACAGACGGACAAACACACTCTCCCGTAAACATTACCTCCTTGGCGGAGGTAAATAAACCTTTTCAGGCACAATCAAGCTGAATACATCCTCTTTTCAGAACAAACTGGTCTGTCAGCATATCAATGAATTTATAGTTATTTGAAGGAATCTAAATATTTACATGAAATAAAGGTAGGACTAATATTTATGGTGAAAATCACAATATGGGTGAGGACTGTGGCGCTGGCGGAGGTCTGTGCTCTCCGAGTGCTTTTCTAGTTTTTACATGCATTAATACAAAAAACCCCAGGCAGACTTAAAAATAGCAGAACGTGGCTTGAGGTTGCAAGGGTTAAATATGCATCCAGTGGGCGAGGACACGCGCTGTCAGATTATGTTGAGTTTGGAGGTAAAATCATTTTAGCATCCAGCCATGATAAGAAGGACCACATGACTTCGTAGTTACATTAACTAAAGGCCTTGTGTCCTTTCTTTAGAGTGTCTTATATATTCCCTTCCCTAAACATTATTCATTTGTTTTAATTTCCTTTAACCACAAGTAATCTGTAACTCCCTTTTTTCTCTGTACTTCAAATATGGTTGAATTTTAGTTTTAGGAGCACATGCATATGTACAAAAACATGCAAAGATATGACAGATTGATTCACATGCAAAGTACAACATGAGTGAGGACACACATGGACTGTTTCGCAGAGCTGCAAAATGATAATTGCATACCAAACTTTTTGAAATGAACCAAAATCAGTTGTTTAACCGGAACTGATGGAACATTTTGAAAACCTCAAATTAAAATTTGACATTGGATATTTTTGCATAAATTTTGAATTATCTTAACTTCAGTGGGCGATCTAATCTGGGTGGAATTGCCTCCTTGTTCCTGAACAAGTCATTTGTGTCACTTATTCATGGTCTGAATTCAAAAGGCATTCTTTTAATCATATGCAGCCCCACACAACAAGGTGTCTAATGAAATCACACAAAAATAAACAAAGACAACAGATAAAAGACGTGCATATGAAGTCAGGCACAACCCTCTGATTGCATGTTTATGGATTTTGTATACTTCTTTAACCAAACCCATAAATCCACAAGAATGAGGCGGGATGAGAGGGAACTAGGGAGAAGACAGAACCAGAGGTGAGGACAGGGACGGGAGAACGGCACTTACCGCTGACAATCTCTCCGACCTTCTGATGGCCTGCAGGAGCAAGGGATGATCAATGAGAGAGAGAGTGAAAGTGAGAGAGAGAGGGAGAGACAGATATCAGTTGTACCTTTTCTGTCTGATCTGGAGCAATCTGCTGTGTGACTGCTGAAGCTGTCCTGACCAGTAAACTGTGGTGTTAATTCTCTCATACACACTTTATTAAAAGTCACTGCATGCCAACACTCAGCGCACAAACACAACAAATATTTACCAGTTGTTTTGTGACTTTGGAGGCATCCTTGCCCTCAGGACCCTCTGGAGACTGCAGGAAACACAACAAGAGGAACTATGTTAAAAGGGAAAGTTAATGCAGTACATACTTTGTTTATTGTTTCCTTTAACTTAAGATTAAGTAGTACTAATTAATTACATATATAAAACTGATACAAATATGGACAACTAAGACTAAATAGACAAGAAATACAATGAGATATGAGATATCTATAACTAACATAAGGAGCTATCTTTCAGCTTCTCTTGTTCAAATAAAATGGCTTTGTGTGTTAAAGCATAATTTTAAAGAAAATTAAGGCATGGAGCTGCAATGCAGAATGTTGAAATAAAAAAGCTGTTGCTCAAAAAAGAATGTACCTCTTGATAAAGTATAAGAGCTCAAAATCTGACAAGATTTCATTTTGCAAAGAGATTCAGAGATGTCAGACAGCTGTTGTACGCTGCACATCACTTATGCTAAAATTCTCAAGAAAAGGAGTCTTGCCTATTTTAACCATGAAAAAATCATATCGGAAAAAGTAAACAACTGAGACATATTTAGCTTGTTCCAGCAGGAAATATGTCTACAACAGCAGATTATACCACAGACAAGGCCGACACAGTCTAACTACACTTCCCATCTGTGCCTTTCAAAGTAAAAGCTCAATTTGCCCCCCTCTGTGGAGACACTTCACTTATTCTCACAGAACGTTTATAAAGTTTTTCCCACATCAGTAATTCAATGAAGGCAAGTCAGCTGTGAGGTGATTTACTGTAATTCTTCCTAAAATGTATCTATTAAACACTTCCTGGGGTGAAAACCATAGTGCACATGACAGTCGGCACACATTCAGTTCTTTTTTAAAACCTAAGACTTTTACAAATCATTAAGGCAGTGATCATCAACTGGTGGCTCTGGGATCACATAAGGTGCTCCATAGATTCTCATCTGACCCCCAGAATATAATGAAAAGTTGAAAATGTTGTGTGTATTAAGTTCCCAACACTATCTTTGCAACTCCACAAATAATAAGCATTAAATTTGATTTTTCACAAGGATGACTGCATGATTGACTAATGTTATTTGGACTTTTCAAAGCTCAGCTTAAAACATAATTATTCAGACTGGCTTTTAATACACAGTAATGTGGGGACGTGTTATTTTATTTGTCTTGTTTTATCTGTTTTTATTTTCCTGATGTGTTCCATTGTTGCTTTCTTTTAATCTGCTTTAATTTCTTATCTTATTTATTTTTATCTGGAAAGCACTTTGGTCACCTCGAGTGTTGTAAAGTGCTCTATAAATACATTTTGATTGATTGATTGATTGATTATAGTAATCCACCTGTTAGATATTTTCAGCCTGATATAAAAAAAAATATTGGAGTCAAACCCAGAGATAAAAAACACAAGACAACTAGGGACAGGCATTATAAATTACCACAGACTATAAATGCTGAAGTGTGTGGGCTTTGTCATGCTCCATACTGTCCCTATACAAAAACACTTTATATGAAATAACTGGTAGCTAAGGTATATCACAACAGCCCTTAGTGGCTTGCAGTAGTATTGGTGGTAGGGACTGATCTCACATTCAAAGGTCAAGACATACAGGTAATTCAGAAAAACTAATAACATGCTAATTAGACCAAAATATCCACATCGGGTCAATTTATTTTCAAATCATGACCCAAGTGCACATGAAAATAAAACTTGTTCACATGGAGCTGGTGAAGTCTATCATTAAAAAAAAATCTATATTATTGTGAAACACATTATTCCAGGGGTTTCTGGTACTACCCATACTATTCTACTAGCACGTAATGAGGTTTCTCATTTATATGTCTTCATTATCTGTTTTTGTTAGGGATGTCCGAATCAGATTTTTTGGCCGCTGATTGCTATTTGATTTTTAAATATGAAGCTCTGCCAGTTCCAAGTATCAATATGGTAACATTTACCTCAACAATAGTTTGTTTTGTTTCACCAAATTAAGTAACAAAGTAACTACTTGCCCTTATTCAATTCCTTTTCACAAAGTCCAACTGGGATAAGAAGGGTATGTACTCAGAGAGGCCATCACACTTTAGTCCCTGAACAGATTTAAGTATTTCCACATTATTAACATGTAAGCCACAGGGCTTTTATTCTTCACTGGCTTATTTAAGGCCTGGCCTGAAGTGTGCTCAACTAATGGAGGCAGACATAAACAATCAATGTGAGATGATTAGTATTAATTCTGATACCTGATCAATTAAAAGGCTCACATCAGCCCCAATCCAATACCTTTACAGTACCCGCAAATTCCTAATTTTTTTAGTGGTTTAGGGCAATAATTATTATTTTTTTTAATTCTTTTGTGATGATGGTTCAACAGTATATTTGTATAGAAAATTAAAAGTAACTGACACTTTTTTATCAATAAATTGATGAACAATTTACTGCTGCTCAGGGATGCAGGTGCACCAATTGCAATTTTTCTACAATATCTATCAGGTAATAATGAATTTCAATCTCTCAGGTAACTATCGTGTTATAATGAAGTGATTTTGCTGACCTGCCGTCATGAAGCCCCCTGCAGAATAATGTAAACATGGCTTCATTTAGACACTAATACACAGTGAGGGCTGTCAGCCTACATTTACACTCATACATCATCTGCTCGGGTTGCATGTAGGTAAGGACAGCGGTGGATTAGAGTCCGCCCCCACCGTTAAAAATAAACAACAGCAAAAAAGCAAAGATAAAAAACTAAAAAGAAAAAAAAACACAAAACCTTGGTTTGCCCGCAGGTTGGACATCGCGTCATTTGCATGTGGGCGACCTCCGCCCCTGGAGGCCTCCCATTCTCTGCCATTCTCTGTCCTCAAAGGCGAATGTGCGCAGACAATGGCAGTTTTTATGGATGGTCGAGAAGCCTATTTCCATGTATGAACTGATGCAACACACGTGAGCTCGTCGTGCTATTCTGTTTAGGCTGTCATGCTGTCCCCCCTTTTTTTACGCAGCAATTGTCTCTTAACCCCTTCTTTCTTTATTCTTTTCTCTTCTATTGAATAAGAGCTTGGTTCTATCGGCCACCACAGAGAAGAATATAGACATGAAGGTGATCTTTCCCCTCTATTAGCCCTGATAAAATTCAGGATCGATAAGCCTAATACATGCGTGAAAAGCGCCTTGGAGAATTATCAGCACGCACGTCTCCTCACGGGATTTACGCATCCATCCATCCGTCGGCTCGGTCTGACATTCACCAGTGCGCACTGTGGATAGGGAAGTGGCTGAAAAAACGACCACAGGAACGGCCATTAACACGGACACATGACATCTGCAGTCTAAAAATAAAAAAGAATGTCCAGATAATACCTCTTTTTCTACGCGCAGACGCGCAAAATACGTATGAAATGTTGCGAACGAAGAGGTGCTTTCTCAAAGTTTGGCACCAGCTCACCTGCTTCGACGTCGCCACAGAAATCGCGCACCGCTATTTTCCTCAAATGCAAGAGCTGGAAAAAACTACAATGAAGTGAACCTGATGGCTCAAACCACACTCACCTTTCTCTTGGGCATTTTACGCGTGAATTATTCTCCACCAAGCACGGAAAATTTAAGGTCAAACGCGGTCGGTCCAAGAGAGACGAATTTGAACTACCTCGAAATACAGGATCAATATCTAAGCACCTTGGATAATATGTTGATTATATGCACTCCCCAAAACTCTATACCTCCCACAGCCATTGGGTAGGGAGGTCAAAATCCTCTCCCGTGCTGACTCCTCATTGGCTCTTTGAATCTCTATGCAAATAACAGACGTGTGGACATTGGCTGAGGTTGATCAGAGAGGTGATGTGATTGGCTCCGCGCTCTTTGTGCGCAGATCCCACCAGACGCCGAGGGGCTGAGAGGGAAAGTGGAGGCAAGCCAATGAAAAAGGAGGCGACTCTCGGTGGATCTGGGTAATGTAGGATGAGAGGTACAGTGTGCGTTGTAAATAAAACACAAAGGACGAGAGAGAAAAAGAGACACAATGGCACAATGTCGGCCATACAAGAGCTCCAGAAAAGCTGCAGGGTATTGTGTCTTGCAGAGTTTCCCCTGCTGTAAAAGACTAGAGGAATCACACACCACGCCATTTTTAACGACCAGCCAATCAATGCGGAGGTACCCGTCTCTATGGGAACAAGATAAAACAAAACAATGAATAAAGATACCTTATGATCAATGCTGGAGACAAACCTGTGAATGAGTTACTCTGTTCTATTCTAAAGGCATTTTTTCAGCACATAGTTAAAGATTATCATGCAGGTGTGCAAACTGGTAAAGGTTTTATAATCGCCATATATTTCTTCTTACACCAATCTGTGCAGGATATTTTCCTCTTGAATATAACAATATGAGTATTTGAATTTTAAATGCAACAATATTCAATTTTGGAAAGTGACAAAATGTATCATTTAGGAGACTGGAGAATTAAGATTTAACCTTTCTTAAATGACTAAACTTACATTTAGAATTCAATATTAGTGACTTAAATCATGCACAGTAATTGAAGCATTACAGTACAATGTTTGAAGAAACCTTTGATCTGAATAAAGACATAATATTCTTGACCAAATACATTCTTTCTTTTAATTACTGTTAAAATGTCTTGTCTGAGTTCATGGCATTAATTTCATTTTGTAAGTAAAAGTGCTCTGAGTGCTCAAACCTTCACTGAGGCCTTTCTGATATTCTGAGCCAAGTTGTTCTAAAGTATACACAAAACTGACCAATGGTACAATATTCAAAAATCCTGTAAAATAATTGGACTCACATCCAATTTCAGATGACTACCAAAATCAATCACGTCTTCCCTTTGCCATGAGCAATGACCCTGAAAACTTTCTTAAAATCTGTAGAGAACATTTTGACTTATAGTTGCATCACAACAGCATCTAAATCGGGTTGAGGTCAGGACTCTGACTGGGCCACTCCAGAAGCCGTATTTTCTTCTATTGAAGCCCTTCCATTGTTGATTTACTGCTTTGGGTCGTTGTCCTGTTGCATCACCCATCCTCTGATGCGCTTCAGTTGGCGGACAGATGGTCTTTAAGTTTTCCTGCAAAATGTCTTGATAAACTTGGGAATTCATTTTTCCGACAATCCGTCCAGGCCCTCAGGCAGCAAAGCAACCCCAAACCAAAATGCTCCATCCACCATATTTCACAGTTGGGATGAGGTTTTGATGTTGGTGTGCTGTACCTTTTTTCTCCACATACAGTGTTGTGTCCAAACAACTCAGTTTTGGTTTCATCTGTCCACAGAATATTTTGACAGTAGTGCTGTAAATCATCCAGGTGCTCTTTTGCAAACTTCAAATGTACTACTTTTGTAACCCTTTCCAGCTTCATGCAAGTCAACAATTCTTGATCGTAGATCTTCTGAGAGCTCTTCTGTGCGAGGCATGGTTCACATCAGGCAATGCCTCTTGAGAACAGCAAACTCACAATTGGTGTGTGTTTTTTATAGGGCAGGGCAGCTTTAACCAACACATCCTATCTAATCACATTGATTGGACCCCAGGTTGGCTGATTCCTGGCTCCAATTAGCTCTTGGAGAAGTAATTAGCCTAGGGGTTCACATACTTTTTCCACCCTGCACTGGGGCTGTTTACAAATTGTGTCAAATAAAAACATGAAAACTTTTTTTTTTTTTTTTTTGTGCGGCATTAGTTTAAGCAGACTGTGTTTGTCTAGTGATGTGACTTCGATGAAGATCAGAACATATTTTATGACTAATTTAAGCAGAAATCCAAGTAATCCCAAAGGGTTCACATACTTTTTCATGCAACTGTATCTTGCTCAGAGACTATCCAACAGGCAAATAGACCAAGAAATTAAAAAATGCCACCAAAATGGAAACACTTTTCCCTGGTGCCATGACCAACATTTTCTTTTTCTTGAAAATACATTTACACAAGAAAAGTTGGGGACCACTGATTCAAACATTGGATATCACAAGTAAATATATCCCGGATGGTATTTACATTATTGATCTTCTGGACATGGGGTACCACAAATTATTTGTCTTGAAAGTAGTAGCCCTCTCTTTAATGTCAAAAAAGTAAAATATGGACATTATAGCACAAGTGTTGATTGCCATACAGCAGCATGTTGTAATCAATGGTTAACAATAAAGAGGTGATAAAAGAATCTTTGAAGCTCAACCCACAGGTAGAGAGCCAATGGTCACAAGCAAAACAACAGAATGAAATTACTTGGAAAATTTAAAAAAAAAATCAATGCTGGGTAAAATTCAAATGTATATCCACTGCACATCCTTGTAGAAAGTCTTTCTCCAATGACAATACTTCATAACCCCCTCGGGGCAGACGTTGCAGATTTGCAAAAGCTAAATGCTAATTACCTAATTACTCCACATCCATATTTATGAGCCGTTTTTACTCAGAAGTACCACTGCAGGACTTAGTTGTCCATTAGCAATAAACAGTTTCCCACAATCCCCCCAAGTGGCAGAGCTGTGTCACTTCCAACATGGCTACCTCCTTGGTTTCACTGAAACAGATTTCAAGGCATCAATTTCATGAACGTTTCACTACCAACCTCCATTAATTTTAAACCAAAACTGCATGAGATAAATCCTGAACATATATAGATACAGTACATGCCAATTAGTAGATATAATCTCCTCTGGGTTTTTCTCCAAGGGTAGCTTTAGTTCAATGTTGCAGATTTTCAACGTGTAGCCGAACAGGTATCAATAAATGATACATGCTTTATCTACTAGTATACCTATATTTTGAGCAACAGTTTATACTAGTTTTTTTTTTTTTTTACTATCACCAGTGTTGACTTCTTACTTTGAGGTGTCTTTGATTGTATATCCTTTGGGAAATGAAATAATTTGGAGTGAAGTTACAAACTATCAGAGGCAGATTTGATCAAAAGCAATGGCATAATACAATGTTCATTTGACTGTGCAGTGAGGAAAACTGATGTAGCCTAAATTCCATGGCACATATATTATATATTAGTATAGATCTTTGTTTGACTGACTATATATGTACACTATATTGCCAAAAGTATTCGCTCAACCATCCAAATAATCAGAATCAGGTGTTCCAATCACTTCCATGGCCACAGGTGTATTAAATCAAGCACCTAGGCATGCAGACTGCTTTTACAAACATTTGTGAAAGAATGAGTCGCTCTCAGAAGCTCAGTGAATTCCAGTGTGGAACTGTGATAGGATTCCACCTGTGCAACAAATCCAGTCCTGAAATTCCCTCGCTCCTAAATATTCCACAGTCAACTGTCAGCTGGATTATAAGAACGTGGAAGTGTTTGGGAACGACAGCAACTCAGCCACAAAGTAGTAGGCCAGGTAAACTGACGGAGCGGGATCAGCGGATGCTGAGGCGTATAGTGCAACGAGGTCGCTGACTTCCTGCACAGCCAATCGCTACAGACCTCTAAACTTCATGTGGCCTTCAGATTAGCTCAAGAACAGTGCAGAGAGCTTCATGGATGGGTTTCCATGGCCGAGCAACTGCATCCAAGCCTCACATCACCAAGTGCAATGCAAAGCGTCGATGCAGTAGTGTAAAGCACGCTGCCACTGGACTCTAGAGCAGTGGAGACGCGTGTCTGGAGTGACGAATCATGCTTCTCCATCTGACAATCTGATGGTCGAGTCTGGGTTTGGCAGTTGCCAGAAGAACGATAATTGTCGACTGCATTGTGCCAAGTGTAAAGTTTGGTGGAGGTGTGGTTATGTGTGGGGGTGTTTCTCAGGAGCTGGGTTTGGCCCCTTAGTTCCAGTCAAAGGAACTCTGAATGCTTCAGCACACCAAGACATTTTAGACAATTCCATGCTCCCAACTTTGTGGGAACAGTTTGGAAATGGCCCCTTCCTCTTCCAACATGACTGTGCACCAGAGCACAAAGCAGGTCCATAAAGACATGGATGTCAGAGTCTGGTGTGGATGAACTGGCCTGCACAGAGTCCTGACCTCAACTCGATAGAACACCTTTGGGTTGAATTAGAGCGGAGACTGAGAACCAGGCCTTCTCATCCAACATCAGAGTGTGACCTCACAAATGCTCTTCTGGAAGAATGGTCAAATGTCTCCATAAACACTCTTAAAGCTTGTGGACAGCCTTCCCAGAGGAGTTAAAGCAGTTATAGCTGCAAAGGGTGGACGAAGTCATATTGAACCCTATGGATTAGGAATGGGATGTCACTCAAGTTCATATGCAAGTCAAGGCAGGTGAGCTAATACTTTTGGCAATATAGTGTATATAGTGTATAATTACATAAAAATATAGATGTAGAAAAATATATATATATATATATATATTTATATATATATATATATATATATATATATATATATATATGTGTGTGTGTATATATGTGTTTATATATATATATATATATATATATATATATACAGTGTTTAAAGTGGGATTTGATAGCTGGGGGAGCCCTAAAACATGGTGTTGCAGCGCCATAGGAAAAATTACTAAAATTATTGCAAAAAACTGTATCGGCCTCTCTCTCAACAGAAAAATACAGCCTGCATTAACAGGCACAACACACAGTTACCAATCTAACATTGTTAACTAACACAGAGAAACACAACAAACCAACAGCCTAACACAGAGACTCAGACAGGTGAGTCCCTGAGTGAAAACCACACCTATATAGACACACAGGTGAGTGAAACATATGAGGGGATCAAATAAGACAGGGGAAGCATGCAAAGTGAAACTTACTACATAGGCTAACACAAGGAAAATATATCAGACATGAAAATGGGTCGGGATTGAAAAAGGTGAGGAGGCCATGACCCCTCTAAGGGGGTCCGGGGCTATGCTCTCCTGTAAGAAACTTTGGAGTATTTCATATTTAAAAGCATCAATCTAATGCATTTTGAGAGAAACATGAAGCAGAATTACAGGACAGTATGAATGTATTATAAAGTATCTATTTACAAATTGTCACATTCTGCTATATAAGAAATGAGACTGACAACTTCTCTCATGAAATGCGTTAACAGTTAATTTGCACCGGAGGCTTGTTGAGATAGCTGTGTTATTTCTCCTGCTGTCAGCCAACGTTATGCATCAATGACACGATGCCTCTTTCCACAAGCTTTAATTCTTCTAGTGATATATTACCTGAAGCCAGAGGTAGGACCAAGTCATTGGCATGCAAGTAACAAGTAAGTCTCTAGTCGTTGCCCTCAACTCCCAAGTCAAGGCCGACAAGTCTCAAGCCACCTAAGTCTTACAGTTGGAGTTTCAAGTCCTTCGAGTCTTTTTTGAGTCTATCTTGGCTGATTCTCTCTGGTCTGTCATGTGTCCATCGCTGGGTTTGACTTAAATATGTTTCTTTTCCTGGTTGAATGTTGGCTAATGTTGGCTGACAGTTGGATTTCTGTAAAACAGAACCAATAGTTTCAGGGGTTGCATTAACAGCAATACGGAGTCAATGAAAAAAATGTACTTTTCAAGCTGTGACTTATCCACCCTCACATTTTTTAATTGATTGTATTCTGGGGGCCATTTAGGAGGCTGTGGAGGGCCTGGTGTGGCCTCAAGGCCACCAGCTGATGTTTACTGATGTGATGACAGATATGTCAATCAAAAATTATCTAAGTCAAGGCTTCCTTCAGGCACCTTTTGGCAGTTCACTGACAGTCTCTGGTATACCTCCAAGTCCCGTCCATCTATATTGATGTTACGCTCTGATTTGTTGGGCATTTCAGTGCTTATGAGAAAGCCACGCAGGCTGTGCATGCGTAAATGATCTGTCATCCGTGGTGCTCCAGTTTGAATTGAACAATTAATTTGTTCAACTCAGGCAGAGCACCAGCAGGCTCTGGCCCACTTTTTGCTTATACTTTTGTATATCATTTTTAATATATGTATTTATATATATTAAAGTAAGGCTGGCCTTGCTCACAAGCTTCAGGAATTGTTGGAAGACCTAGCGACAGAGAGGGCTTAGGTGTGTGAAAAAAAACCATTGACATTGAAAGCCATGTTTGCATACACACACTGTCAGCCTCATGGAGGCCGCAATAGGTCTTCATCTACATCTGCTTCATGACACAACATCTTTTGGATCATTGTCAACATCCCTATTTCAATGGCTCCTGAGGTGGAGTCTCCCCTGACTCGTGATTGGTCTTGCATGGTATTGTCCGTCCTACAGACTTTGTGTCACATTGTGAATTTTAGGATAAGATATACAGCTCTGCTATATTCAGTTGAACCAATGTGAAGGTGTCTCCAGCTTTCTTCTGCATAGACAGTGGAGTTCAATGACAGCCAGACCAGTGATTTGGAGGAATGAGGAAGTATAGACCTGAGGGTGGAGTTTTCTAGTGTTGGGGGTGTGGTTTGGCCATGACTGAAAGGAAATGGAGTCAGGATCAGCACCTTAAGTGGGTAAATGAAGAAGATGCAGATATCATAATCTACCAAGGCTCCTCTCGCAGCCAAGAGCAAAGCCAGCCTCTGAGGGCCGTTTGGGTCCCCCGTGCCAGGTGCGCTCGGCCGGCCCTCGCCCTTTGCAATTTCTTGAGGACATTTTGGACGATTTCCTCACTTAGGGTGCTGATCCTGACTCCATTTCCTGTCAATCATGGCCAAACCACACCCCCAACACCATAAAAGTTTGCCTGCAGGTCTGAACTTTCTCATTCCTGCACATCATGAACACACTGGTCATAGAAAAAGCCTTTGAAAGGATCCTCAGTGATCAATTAAAGGATTTTTTAGAGTCAAATATTATTTCAGCATTGTTTCAATCTGGTCTTAGAAAACAGCACAGCACTGCCACAGCTGGTCTTAAAGATTTTAATGATTTTATTGAGGCTCTGGACAGTAAGAAATATTGTGTTGCTCTCTTTGTTCCTTTGTCAAAGGCCTTGGCTGGATCCAACACTGCTGTTCTGGATGTTGCCCCAAAGCTCAGTTCTGGGACCCATTTTATTTTCAATATACAATTTTGTATATCAACAGTCTGTGTGTTAATGTGTCAAGTGCATTTTATCATTTATATACAGATGATACCATTATTTATTGCCGTTTAACCCTGCTCACTCAGACTTTTGAGTTTTTACAAGCTGCTTTTAATGTTGTTCAGTATCATTTGAGAACTCTGAAACTGGTTTAAACACAGACAAGACTAAGCTCGTAGTCTTCTCAAATTCAAGTGAGTTACCAGTGAATATCCCAACTGGTGTAACTCAACAAGGAAACCGAATCGAGTGGGTCTCCAGTTATAAATACCTTGGTTTCCTGCTGGATGGTGAGCTCTCTTTCAAAGCACACATTGCAGGGTTAGTTGCCAAACTCAGTGATAAGCTCAGGTTCTATTAAAAAAATCAATCCTGTTCCTTACTCAGGGTTCAGAAACTGTTTGTGCCAGCAACACTTTTCTGTTAACTGATTATGGAGACGTGCTATATATGGGTGTTTTCTTAAATGTCTGAAATCCTTAAACACTGTTTACCACAGTGCCTTGAGGTTTGTCCCTGGTGATGGCCGCCTCATGCATCGTTGTGACTTGTACATTAAATCTGGTTTGCCTTCCTTAAGTGCACAAAGGTAAATGCACTGGCTGACCTTGGTCTATCAGGCCCTTCTATGCTTAGTTCCAACTTATTTATGTCATGATTATTTATGATGATGTGATGATGACATGCTGCTGCAAAGCCCGTCCATAGTTTATGGATAAACGGTATGGAAGTTTGTCCACTGAGGGCCTCTGAAAACACTGGAAAGATTTCTGCCACATTTTTCCCTGATTTATACACCGTCTACTGAAAACAGCTCTGAGACCCACTGTTGGGCCTCCACCCACAGGTTGCACTAACAGACTGCATTTGGAGCTTGATCCTTCAGATTGCTCTGGTATCATGGAGAATAAGTGATGCAGGAAACGTCAGGATGAGTTTATCATATAGAAAAGGTGAAAACAAGAGCTGGACTGCTCAGGAAAGTTGAAAGTACAATAAGAACAGATTAATATAATACCTTTTATTGCAGTGTGTTGCTATATTTCGGTTGTGACACATTTTGGGAGTAGAAAAAACATTTCAAGAACAGGCAGAAATTAAAATATGAATATTGACTGCACTGTACAAGATATATGTACCTTAGATATGGTACAACATATGTATGGAAAAAGTTTTGGGAAAAAATACACTTGGACAAATTCAGTAGAATGGCCCATATATAACTTTTACAAACCATATTGCCTGACAAAACTGAGTCATGGTCCCAGCTAAGCTGGTGTTTGAATAACTGGGGATGTTCCACTACAATGCATCCTGATTCCTGATTTGAAGAATTTTCCAGTGTTTTCAAAGGCATGAAATGTAACAGGAGAGAATTTGCAGGGTCACAAAATAAAAGAAGATTAAGACAAGAAAACATAGCAGCAAAATTAAATGCCTTTACTGAAATCTGTCTCTGAAAAATAAGGGTTAATAATTTTGGTCTTATGTTATGGATCTATAAGTGTTTCAGGACCCCTTAATAATTTTTCAAAATGAGCCCCTTGTGTATGTAAGTTTTGGGAAAAGCAGTCTTAGGATCCTATGAGGTGTCACAAGGTCACTGCAACCTAACCACAAATCAAGTCATTTGACTCCCAAAATTTAGTAAATTCCTCCTAATTCCATGAGGAAGTTTTAGGCAAATTAAAAAAAGGAACAAGGTCTCTTTTCTTATTTTAGTTTTTTATGCCATTTAGAATGTTTAACATGCCATAACATAATAGAACAGCTCTGTGAAAAGACAACAAGATCATAGCATGCCCTCTCCCTCTGTGCCTACTACTGCTACTACTACTTCTCCCCACCAAATACACCTATCAATTTGACGTCCTACCATTACGTTGGCATCAGTTTCAGCCCATCAGCTGGCAATAGCAAGCCCATTGCAGAGAAAAAAACAGTGGAACAAAGCTGTTGACAACAACTTGCATCAGCTTACAAATCACCACAGAGTTGACCTGTAAACAAATCAGAGCAGCCCACATGAGGTAGAAGGCCTTAAAGTGGGAGGTGATCACACAGAGCTTCTCAGGCAGAGACAAAGGCTGATCAAGAGTTTACTGTATATGAAAACTAAGCAGATTTTTGAACATTGTTTGTGGACAAACACTAGCAGTCCTCAAAACTAGTATATGAACCTTATATAAGGCAAAATATGACCTCTTTAGCAAAGTTTTAAAGTATAGCACTCATAAGATTTAAGGTCACAGTGACCTTGACCAAGTTGTTGTTGATTCTAAAGAACATCCCCATAGATATTCTTTAGATGTTGCATACATATGCAAAAAATAAACATTCAGCCCCGTGACCTTGACTTTTTACCTCGAAAGTTGACACAGAGCGTCTGTGAATAAGAATGGTTATGCGTGCAAAATGTGTCAAAAATACCTCAAAGCATTCTTGAAGACAAGATGAATAAATGTATGGAAGGACATACAGATGGACCTCCCTCCAACAAGATGCCTCCAGCTCTTGTCACAGAGGCAATTAAACTAAACTCTTGCTCTAAACACTGATCCTTATTACACTGGCAGTATTGAGTTTTAATGTTAAGTGGCAGCTGTGTGATGTGGTAGAGTTGGTCATACATTATCTAGAGGGTCAGTGTGTTAAATCACTAGCTTGTAAAGCCAGGTGTCAAAGTGTCCTTGGGCATGGCATTGAACTCTGTGCTGTGTCAGTCACATGTAAATGAATTATCTCCACTAATACTTACCTGACATGTCAGATAGATAAGTCACTGTGTACTGAGACAGAGTATATGTCACAAGCCCATCTGGGAAACAGTCCATGGAAAGCATTTGAGGAGAGTAAACTTTTCAGACACATATCGAAGAGGAGATTGAATGTGCATTCTGTCAATCACATTCTAATGGTTCAATCAACTGCAGGTACTACTTCTTTAGGGTTAATTATTAACCTGAGCCAATTCATACACCAGACTTAGACTAAAATCTGTCAAGGGAGAAGAGACTGTATCTTTTCTGTGTAGAAACATGTTCCATGTTGATCTTTGTTTTATGAATGAATGTTCCGGTTCGGATAAAAAAGACAGAAATGGTATTAGGTGGATCCAGTTGCAAGGCAAGGTTAAGTATTTGTATATTGGATGTGATCTGTGTTGTAAAGTGATGTCATAGGTCAAAAGACTAAAATAGTAACAAGAAAAGCTTGAGCGTGTTTAATTTATAACAGGTTATTTACCTACCAAACAGTCACTAGAGTGATTCTGTGGTGAATGCGCTGGGCTGGTCCATCCTACCCAGAGGTATCTTCATCCTGGTAAGACTCTCCTATTTTACTGTTAGTTTGGTGATCTCCTGTGTTTTAGCAAAGCACAGATAGTCTTACAAATCTGACAAATTGATCATGCTTTACAGAAAATGCCACACACGGTAGAATAACCAGCACAACAGCATCTTACATGCAAAAACAGTGATGACCAGCATGTGCACACTGTGTAGTTCAAAACTCAAAAGAAGTTTAATTATAACCGGCAGACGGCGTTGAGTCTTACAGACCAATGTATGAATCTCTCCAGGGAAGACAGGGGTAGATATGCAGCCAAGTCAAACCTCTGGTTGATTCATTAAGGACTTGTGCACATGCATAAATGATCTATTCACTCTCAACAAAAATGTGCCAAGGAGCAAATTAAGCAACTGAGACAAATTATATACAGGGCAATATATATCGCTGACCAACATTCGTTTTCACAGTTTTATACCCCTGATGCCAAATATTATTTCATTAAAAAAAGTAGAAGTGCATTAAGAGCACAAACTGAGCCATTTCCAAGAGCTGTTTCTAAATGTTGAAAACTTCATTATCTTGCACTGTTTACCAGTCCCAGAAAAAAATCCTGAACACACATCCAGATTCAGATCGCCACCAAAATCTAATCAGTTGTCCCTTTCCCATGACCAACATCCCTAAAAATGCCATGTTGCATTTTATAGTCTTCACTCCAACAAACATCAATCATTATGTGAATCATAACACAATCACTGTATCATTGTGATATTATGGGCGTTGAACATGTCGTTTTATATTGTGTGACATGTCGCTTTGTTTTACATGGTTGCATATAATACCATATTGTCTCTCATCCACTTACATTTTATCTTTGAATATGGTTTTACATCCTATTTTCATACCATGTGTCCTGTGTGATTTTAGATTGGCAAAGCACCAAGCTTCATTTTAGCCATGGCCCTGACCAGACAAGCCCCTCCTCTCACATTTTGTGGCACTCTAATTGGGGTCATGTCCTACCACTTGAAAAGCACTGTTGTTCAGTATCTCATCATATTAGGTTGTTCTATAATGTATATTCCCATCATTATGTTGTTTGCTGTGGTATCACATCTTATCTTGTCATATATTATTTGATGCGTTGTGCTATATCATATCTTATTATGTCTGATATTCTTTTATCATGTCCTATCCTGACCTATCATGTTGTAACATATTTGCTATCCTCGGGTGTTTTGGGTCTTTCACCATCAAACATCCTCACCAAGGCGATCTCGCCATGATTGATCAGACCACCTTGTGTGTTCAAGCAGTGATGGCTTGCCTCCACGGATGCTCTTTTTGGATCCAGGGCCATCTGGAGGCTTTCTTGGCTCATTCAGTGTTCTTGTTGGCCCTGTTCCTGACTCCTCCTGTGATACCCAGTGCACATAAGGCCTTGTGGATTGAGTGCCTCCCAAAACTCCCCTTCTTCAATAGGCATGCACCTTGCCTTCCAGCTGTTCTCTCAACAGCTGGTCACCAGGTGATCATATCTGGTCAACTTCTGTTTATGCGCCTCCTCCATGTGATCCTCCCATGGCACTCTCAGCTGCTGATGTGCCTTATGGGACTAGAAGAATATCTGACCTCAAGGTGGTGCTGACAATTTACCATAGGAATCTCAGCTGCTTTTAGAGGTGCACAGAGCTGCCAGTCCTGGGCCATTGCCAGGATCCCTATTTATACCCCCCTGTGCCCTGCCTTTGGCTGCTGTTCTGCTTTAACAAAAGCAACTGTGCGGGAGGTGTTGCACACAAGACTGCATGTGCTGGTCCCCTTGCTGATGGCTTCAGCACCTGGTTTTGACTGAGTGCTGTTGGGCAGGTGCTTAAGATGGGCAGGTGCTTAAGATGTGCTCCAATGTTCCCGCTCCAGAGCACAGAGGGCAGTTTGGGACCTCCACTTTGCAGCAGGTGGGTTCAGCAGCATCCCATACACTTCTTGTGCTAAACTGTTGGGAACAATCCCCAATCCCAGGAATACTCTGCCTTGGGGGATCACCACTTCTGCCTGGGCCATCTTTGGGCCACTTGGGTCCCTGTACAACACCCCTCTATTGTCCATGCAACCTTGAACTTCTCCTCCAAAGACTTTAGGGGAAGCCAGAGCATAACCCTGAATGGGGTGATGTTGCTAAGATTTCTTAGCAACCCCAACCATCTCCTAAAGCAGCTGCTGACCCTTATCCCCAAGGTGTCCATCAAGGACAGAGGGATCTCATCAACAATTGGTGGCCATAGAATCCTGGGCAAGATTCCATCAATCCACACTCTGCCAGAAGGAGATGCTGTTCCTTGCTGGCTTCCTTATAGTGCCTTCTGAGTGACTTCTGCTCCTGTAGGATTTTATGGATTTTCACTGCCCTGTGGTTCATGGAGTAGGTTGTCTGAGCAATTCTCTTTTCCTCTGTACCAGCCTCTTCTCGGCAAGACTTATGTTGATTGCTGTCATTGCCTGCAGCCTTCAATCCACGTCTCCTTCACAGACACTTCAAGCACTTTTTTGCCGTCCTCATCAAACTGCTCCCACGCTGTTATTTTGGAGGATTGTGGCCACTTGGTTCTCACTTTCCACTGAAAGGACTATTGTCTCTAATCATAATCGATTATGATAGAATGTAGTCTTTGAATGTGTCTAAAAGTTTTGTCCTGCAACTTATAATATCTTCTATGTTAAATATTAATTTATTGTATTTAATCTATACCAGGTTTGGGACCTATGAAGGCATAAAATAATAATAAAAAATAAAGGATTCTAAAGGATCGGTTAATGTTTAAACTATAGAGCCAGTAATCTTCAAGAAATCCCAGTTTTATTTAAAAAAAAAACCTTTAATTACAGGAAAATAATTGATTTATTTTTCAATTTTTGGAGTCTTTAATTTTAACTTTATAAACTTGATTATTTTATCTTGCATTTTGCCAGTCCACCATAGTTCTTTAAGACCAAACTATTTCAGCTCACCTTGTCCAAATCATTCTTTATTTTATTCTAAATTATTTCAGTTTACATCAGTGTTTCTTCAAAGTGCTGATGTTTGTGATGATGTGATTATAAGCTTTGACCACCAGTATTTCCTTTTTAACGAGTGCAGCCATTGTGCAAAGAAATCAATTTAATCTGTTTACTAATTTATTCTGATTTACTTCCCCAAATAGGCTATTCTGTGTATTGTAAAATAGCCAATCCTATTTCTTCTGCTGGATTCACATATTTTAAAATCTTTTTACTTTCCATTAAATTCATGGACTCTTTTGCATTTTTCTGCAGGGTGGCTCTGATGGCCTGTCATTAGTGTCCCCGTAACTGATTCTGAAGTAATATTCATTTTGATTGATGTGACACCTCTTTGAAACTTGATACTGAAATAATCAGAGACATCACGTCCTCAACAATCGGCCACATTTGTGACGGTGATATATGAACAATATTACTTATATTTGGTAGTCTTTATGCAGTTGATCAAATACACTGTGTTTTTTAAATATGACACGCTGAGTGTACAGAACACATTTTCACTGACATAACGTCAATCAATCAATAAACCAACCAACCAATCAATATGTCCATTTATCTATAGAGAAAATAATACAGCACATTGTTATTTCTTGATAAAGGTGCAGAATTACAGATATTTTCTTTCATTTATGAACATGAAAATTGGTTTTAGTGGTTGACTGCTATGCTTGATTAATTCTGACTTCTCAGAAGAGCCCGGTGAGCCAGCTCATATTTGGGTATAAAAAGGTTTATTCAGTTTTATCTTGTTGCTCCTGTTCTAAATCTTTTAGGGTTTTTTTATATTTACGTTTTCTTGTTTTTATGACAGGCTGTCTAATAAATTTCTTCAGCACTGTAAAGTGTACCTTTATACACTGAACAAATAAGAAGCTGACTTGTTACAACCCCGCTGTTGTCACATCACAGTTCTTTAAAGGAAGTTCTCTTTACTTTGAAATCAGTAGATTAACAGAGAACTGGCTTCACTTTATCTTTCCTTTTCTAATTCCAAGTGACTGTTCTTTAACTTGATTACAACATTATTTACCTTATGAAACACTTTGAAAATTTGTCCAACACTTTACTTTCATAAAATATTCAAATTTTTATAATTTTAAAATCACCTACCAAAATCAAACTTAGCTCATCCGTGTGTTTGGAACATGACCTCTTTGCTCCATAAAAACAAAGGGTCCTAAACAATGGCTGCCTCATTTTCTCCAGTGTCTTGATGAACGTGTCACACCAAACATCACATCTTTTCAAATACAACGGGCCTGAAAACATTCTACAAAAATCAACAAAAGCAGTCTCAACAACGTGTGTAACACCACAATGGACATATGCACACAGAGCTACAACACGAACAATGGACAGAGCTTTCCTGCCCAAACAAACAAAAACGGTCCATCACTTCATGGCACCGAGAACACACAGGAGCAGGTTAGCTTGGTGGTTGATCTACTGTTAAAATGCAGATTCACACAGTCCATTGAACAAAGAGGAAACACACAATGAAAACCTGTACAGCGTATACATACATAGGCCAAATAAAGTCCTTTTTTAGGAGAGCTGAGGCCCCTAACTTTTATCCCTCCCCGCCTGAAATGATAACAACAAAAGTGATTAACATTGGAGCTCCACTTACATTGTTTCCCAACCACTAAGTAAGAGGACTGGTCAACCATCACAAGGCTAAGCCCATCAGTCCAAGAGAAAGGCATAAAAAAAATCTAATTTAGTCTGTAAAATTTGTTCATTCATGAAAGAGGTAATGTATTTTATTCTGTAATTTACTGACACATACTGTAGATATTATGGTTATCCTGTTACAGCATCAGGAAATGACTTCTGGCTGAGCCTCTTAAATTTTAAGAGTCCATATCATGCTTTTTTGAGTTTAAATGCTCTTTGCTGTGTTTTACGAGTCTTCTGACATGATGGAGGACTTCTATGCACAACACAGGCAGCCTATGAAATCAGGCTTCTCCCTCTCCCCCAATGTCAGTAGTTGCTTGAAATGGCTCATGCCCCTGACCCCCTAAATAGATCTCTATTTCTACCTTGTTTTCAACATCAGTAAACCCATTGGCACAAGCTACCAAGACCTACGACTGCAGTATTAATAGAGTGGTGCAAAGATGATGTATTTTTTAGGCCAGTGCAGGAGTTAGAACTGCGCTGGTTCTTTTGACTGCAAACCCTATGGGACTATGCACTGTGTTTTAGTTTATTGCTGATAGTTATATCTGTATAACCTCAAACAAAAACTATGAAGCTAATATGTTCTGTTCTTTCTGATAATCTTAACAAATGAACTGACATTACATCATTTTTTAAAGTTTAAAACGTAACTGTCTAGAGTAAAAAGCTATCAGTAGAGCTACAATCAAACTACAACATGGTTGTTAGACTTAGAAGCCACAATATCCCCAATGTATAACATCCTATTGTTTTAGAGTTTCCTCATAATTGAGTGACCTGGTCAAGGTGGTCCTCATGGCTGCAATAGTACTGTATAGAATATTTAAAAAAATCTGAAATGCTTGCTGTCAACTCCCCGGGTATTATTGAAGTCCATGTTATTAGTTAGTTCGCAACCACCCTTCTATACACACAACAAGGGTTTATGTTACAAAAGCAGGCAACACCAGATGCATTAATTATTTCCCATAAAACGTAAAAATCTGATATGCATATGTTCACAGCAAACCTTATTTCAGGCATTTATCCAAAACCAGTCCTCTAAATCCCATTTAGTTTTGAGCTTGTGAAGCAGGAAGTGCTACATGTTAACTCGTTCATGAACTACTCAACATGGAGCCATAACACCATGAACCAAACTATTACCACAGAGTAGACCAGTCATCGCCTAATCCGGTTCGACTGGCCCCATGTCGGGAAGAAGGTCTTAAAGTGCCAGGAGCTCTAACAGAACATCTCAGACAGAGCCAGAATGCAGCTGATTCAGGTGTATGCAGTTTTTGATAAATATTAGCGATTGTGATCAAAACAGTCATCAAAACTGAAAATTTGAACCCAAGTCCAGGGAAAACATGTGCTCTTTAAGAAATAACAGTGGTCTTCATTTCAATGAAACTCGTAAAGATAATGTCAGCATTGGCTTTCAAAGGAATCAACATTCATGTTATTAAGGGATTGTTTTAAGTGATTGGCTGTCCTCTTTTTTCAGTATTTTCCGACAGATGTCACACCCACTACTCTCATTTGTCATGAGTGGATTGTTATGATAGTCATGATGCTAGAATACAATGTACATATAATAATTATTTAGGACATTTAGATCAGGAATGCCCATGACGGACAGGATGTTACACCTCAGACCACTGATCCCCAAAACCCAATCAAATCATCCTTGTTCATCCAGTGTTGCCCAGTGATGGCATTCAGGAGCAAACTGACAAAAGGCTCCATGATCTTGAACACTAACCTGCAGACAATTGCCCAAGTCCTTCTGATCCGAGTCCCAAACAAGTCTCAGGTCATTTGATCCGGGTCTCAAGCAAGTCCCAAGTTTTTTCTGTTGTGGGCAAGTCAAGTCGAGTTGAGTCACAGATTTGTGAAGTCAAGTCGAGTGGAGTCACAGGTTTGACAGGTCGAGTCCCTCACCACTGTTCCCCAGTCCACCCAAAAAGCACTCCCATTTTTACCTTGAAGAGAGAAATCTTATCTTCCCACGCATACAACACACGTACACTCTTTACTAATGTTAGCTTTGCTAGCTTCATAATGAAGGTCGGGCTAACGTTCCTGCCATATTGACCTATGGCAGGAATGTTAGCTACCTGGCCTACCTGGTTTCATTTACTTGGCCTCATGTGTCCTCAGGTGGCAGATAAAGTTTGATGTTGTGCCCTCTTTTTTGCTTATTGAAGCGTTGTAGGTCGTGCACTTGGCGTGTCCTTTTTTTCCATCTGATTGAAATTCTTTATATGCAAAGAAAATAACTTTGGGCACAGAAGACATAGTGGTTCCAAATTTGAAACCCGCGTCCCGCGCACCCTGCCCACTGATCATCACTGTAGCAGAAGCAGGTGTGTGGTAGGAACGTATGTGTGTAGTACTGTGTCGCGTGCGGGACAACAATAGGTGATGGACAAGTTTACTATGAATGGAGCATCAAAAAAGTGAACCTAAAAGGAAAAAGTGGCGCATATCTCCTGTCTGGCTCTTCATATGAAGTCTCAGTGCATTCAGTTTTCCAGATCATGATATCTCAAGTCAGGTCAAGTCTGGAGACATTTTCTCCCGAGTCCGAGTTGAGTCTCGAGTTTTTACTTCCCGATCCGAGTCGAGTTGCAAGTCGTCTCATTAGCAGTTCAAGTCACCTCGAGTCCGAGTCCCTATGACTTGAGTCCAATTGTCTGCTAACCTGTAACTATCAACATCTATTCAATTAGGCTAGACCTTGAAATGGATTGGCACTTTATTACATCTCTAATCATTCACAGATCTTTGAGGCCTATATTTTGTCATCCCTAAGGCCAGGCTAAAAACTTTATGTGATCAAGCCTTTTCTGTGGCCCCAGAATGATCTACCTCCTCAAGTCTGAATGTCCCCCACACAACTCGTTGGCTTTTAAGCCAGCATGAGAGTTGCACTGTCTGTTTTCATTTTCTATGTCTCAGTCCTTATTTTTCTATGTATTTATCATAATTATATTGAATGTTTTTTTTTTTTTTTTACATTATTGTTATTGGCTTATGACTTTCTAAGTTTCCTTTAAAGATTTGGTTTTATTTCTGCCTTTTTATTTCATCCAACTTTATTTCTGATTTTAATCACTGTGTAAGAATTTCACTGTTTTTGAAATTGTGCTGTATAAACAAAGTAGATTGGATTGAATTTTTGAGGGAAAACCCCTCAAAGAATTTTAAACAAAAATCAGGCCGGTGTGAACATTGAACAGCATGAAATCATAATCCTTTTGTCCTCTGTTGTCAGTGGCATGGAGTCATAAATATAGATGATGGATGTCATCCTTAACATAATTGCATGACTTACATATGCACTGAAATGTTTTAAGGATAATTCTATCAGCTAACCTCTGTAACAGAGCAAAGTGGTCAATGGTATTGGAGGCCATGGATGAATTAAAAAAAAAAAAAACAGTGTTCTTCAGAATCAGTGGCAATAACGGCGTCACTTGGGACCTTTGTAATTACAGTGGCTGTGCTTTGTTTTGAGCATTTTACTGAAGCCACACTATTTTTGTTCTGAATAGAAAAAAACTTTGACTGCCTGTAAGCCCCTGAAACACCCTGGCTAAAACAGACAACACTGTGAATATTGGTAGTGCAGCTCCTCTGTATTTGTTAGAGGCAAAGTGGATTATCCTCCAGACTTTCTAGTTTTTATCAATTTCTTGTAACAGATATTAAAATTTTTGATACATTTTTGATGTAATGTCTATGAATAACAAAAAACAATGGCAAAATATCATGCTACAACTTTAACTTGTGTGAAAATAACAGAATATACTATTGTACAAATCCAGTTTCAAGTTTTTGAGTTTTTCCTTGACCTTGAAAACTGCAAACACGCATCTATATCCGCACTTATGTAACATGAGCATCCTCGGTAGATGGAGACACTCCATAGTTTTTCACCTAAGAACTTCTTCCTGTCTCTCCACTGCCAATGTCAAATCACTCCTACATGATGAACAACATGTTAAATTATTTTGATTGTGAAGTGAGTAAAATAGATGAGGAGTGTTCTATCAAACTTTGATTTCAAGGTCTTAATATGATGCAATGAAGTAAGTCAGTCCTGCTGTGTGTCAGCCCCTCTCACTGTGCAGCGTCATTATTGAGATGCCATCTTTGTTTCACACTCGAGCTGTGAGGCCCTGAACTACTTCACACAGAGCTCGACTGACCCCCAGTGGACAAAGTCTGGCATTACCTTTACAAAGTGTCAATCGCGATCCACCTTCAGCACTCAAAAACTCGCTGACGGAATTAGGACAAGGCTGTCTGAGCGAGTCCCTATTTATAGTTTGCAGGGTTATTTCATTATTTATCTCATTTTCAGGGCAAGTCACTTCTGCTTTCACACATTTAATGTAATGTTCTTTGTGTCATTTTTAACAAACATTCTACAAACATGTTTTTTTTGTAAACCTAATGATTGAAACTTGGCACTTGGGCTGAAAAATCTGTGGAGTTCACGAGATAAACTGATTCATTTTCACATTTGATGTTAGTCTCATATACACCTGTATGGTTTTTGTTGATAATGTATATTAAAAAAAAGATGTAAGACCTGAAGCTCAGTGAAAAGATTGTCTACAGTAACATGCCTGACTACAAGATCCTCTAATATCAGCATATGGGCTTTCTAATTCCAGTAATTTAATCGTAATGATACCTGTTTCATGCACTAGTAATAACAGCAGAAGCCCTGGACACCCAATGTTGGATAATTTCTTGTTACACTTTTTGAAACATGCAGGGAAACTCTTACACAGTGGCTAATTTGCACAATAATGTTGTCAACATATGGAGAAGAGGTTAGACATACTGAATCACCACATGAATTCACATGGTGTAACTTGTGACATGAAGTGTTAGAGCTGCGAGACAAGGTTTCCAAATCTTGTTGATGTTGAAAAATTCAAATAGGGTGCACTTTTTTTTTTTTGTTAAAATCATGACTAAAGATTGTTCCATTATGTGCACTGACCATTAACAAATTAAAATGTTGTCGTCTTGACTCATTTTATATTGGACAGTGGAAAAATATTTGTATCCTCTAAAATAAAAAAATATTGCTAGATATTGTTGTTCAATTCAAACCAGCGATGTACAACATTGGCTACCAAGAGGGTAAAAAAATGAGAAGTATACGGTAATTCAAACAACATTTATAACTTCAAACTCAAATGCAAATACAAGTACCTAATGTATAAACTACAACAATGGGGCTTAAGCTCCTTCAGTCTAATGGGGTTGTGCAAGAATTCATCCAAAAACGCAGAAGTGAGTTTGCATTTCCTGGTTCAAAACACCTCAGAGTAAATGGGATTTAGAATATTATATATGATTGTGAATAAATGCCTTAAATAAAGTTTGTGGAGAACACATGCACATGAGATTTTGAATTTTTTCATGGGAAATAATAAAAAGCATTTGATGTTGCCTGCTTTGAAATGTAAACCCTTGTTTTGTGTATAAAACAGCAGATGCTAACTGTTCAGCTAACAAGGACTTAAAAATGAAAAATGTCATAATGCCTCATGATGCAATACAATGAGTTGTATCCTTGATTTACCATATCACTGCACCAAGCTACTTCATTAGATTAAAACACTACAAGCAGTCAGATACATGTGAACTCCTTTTAATAATTGCAATCGACTTTTGAGATAGCAAAAATGTCTTCTCATTGTAAACAAAAACTGACGAATTTCACAGTTTCATCTGCAGATGCTGCAGTCCAGCAGCAACCTCTGCAAGTTTGTACGATTATCGACTGCCTTTGCATCGATGCATCTTCATCTAAGTGGGGCATGGGGTAAAAGATTTTTTTATACACCAATATTTGTCACTAATGTTGCCTGTCCCTGCCTGATAGCCAACAAGCTTCATTTCTGTAGATTTTTTCATGTTTAACTAATAATTTTGCTGCTGTGATGATAGACTGATAAAATTAAATTGCGAATTGCTGGTTAATAATGGAATATGACTTATTGATCCATGTCGCCCAGCCCTATCTGACACCGACAGTCCATCTACAAAGCTGCCCCCCCCAACCCTCCATTACGTCATTGGACAGATGCTCTCGTGCGTGTGTTGTGTGAGTCTCGGGCTGCAGGTCTGCACGGAGAGAAGCATGCACACACAAGAAGCAGCAGACAGTCTTTTGTCTTTCCGTGGTCTACTGTGCTTTCTCTTCTGTCTGTAAACTCGACAGAAATAAAGTGAAAACCCTCAGAGACCAGACCAGAGCCGGAGCAGAGCCGGAGCAGAGCAGGGTGAAAGGCGGGACTTCCTTCGGACATAAACGCGTCCGGTGTGTTTATCTGTGAGAGCAGCTTGAGGGCGAGCCAGTGCAGGAGCAGATACCGAGGTGAGCTTGTTGTCGATGTCGGATGTCCGGAGTGTTTCTGCTTTTGTCTCGTTATTGCAGGTTTACGCGCTCGTGCCGCTTCGTCTCTTTGTGTAGGTGCCACAGACTGAAGTGCGTGTTTTAGCTTTTAGCCTCTGCTGCAGAAATGCTAATCTCTATAATTCACCTTTAATGTGGCAGGCGGCTGAAGGAAGGCTGCTATTGATGATCTTTAACTTCTGCCGCCTTTATAAACGCATAACAGTCCGTTTATTTGACAGTTTGCTTAATTACCAATGACATCACTGCTCCTCTGACCTGTAATATCTTCAATGCTAATGTGTCTGTGTGCAGAAAAGCTCCTGATCAGTGGACTGCACAAGGAAATGCAAATTCAAAGATATGCAAACAGAAAGTGACAAGGCTGTGTCAGGATAACACTTATCCTTCATTAAATACACATAACCGAGACTGTTCTGACATAGTTTATCTCTAATAGTTTGACATGCACACACATATCAGGGATGCACGATATTGGATTTTTTGCTGAATTGTGTTTCCAAACTCATGATCGCTGATATGATGCTGATACTTTTTTGTCAAGAGCATAAATCTTCATCTAACTTCAACTGTCCTGTTCCTGTTATGGTGTATTTCTGCTAGAAAGAGATGTGAAGCCAAAATCAATTTTATTCTTCTATAAGTGAAACTTTTGGTATTTAAAAGTAGAAATTCAGTGATGAACCATTATAGTACATTAGGGATGGGAATCGAAAACCAATTCCTGTTGAGAATCAGCTCCATCAAAGAATCAATATCATTAATCTTTGCTTATTAATTCCCTTATCAATTCCTTCCACTGACAGGGTTCAGAAGCATCAGAATTGTGGCTTAATTTTCAGTGCACCTACTACACAACCTTAAGTGAGTGGAAACACCAGCAACTTGCATTGCAAATATCTATGGTGTGATGTGTTTGACATTGTTGCCACTGAAAATCAGACCAACATTTGCCCACTCGCAAAATCTGCAGGAATTGATAAGGGAGTCGTTAAAGAATTGGATCGATTAGCAGGATCGTTAACAGCATTGGTATTGATAAAATCTTATCAATTCCCATCCCTAAGTACATTGGTACAGTTTGCAAAAATGACAGCTAACGTTATAAATTTAAAGCCAGTATGTGCAGCCAAAATCTCAGCTGTAAAGTATGATTATATCTACTGATACCAATAATCATCTTTTTCTTTTATCAGCGGTACTGACATTGTTTTGGTGACATCTTGCCTCCTTATTTGTTATAATTAAACTGATTGATAATTGAACTCTCAAGGTTTAGGTGTAAGTGTAAGCCATTTTGACTCAGCTGATGGTGACTTAGTAACAGTATGTAAATAAATTGTACATGAATAAATACAGGTACATCTCAAAAAATTAGAATATAATGAAAAAGTTCAATATTTTTTATCACTCATGTCAGAATTACCAAAATTTCAAGCAATAAATGTTTGAAATTTTTCACTCTATCTGTAATGAATCTATATAATATATGGGTTTCACATTCTGAAATGAGTGATGAAAAATATTGAACTTTTTCATGATATTCTAATTTTTTGAGATGTACCTGTAAATACCAGCAACATTTCTATGTGAGATCATAGAGAATGTACAAGTACTTCACGACTGTGGTTCTCAGGTGGATCAGGACCCTAAGTGGATCGAGGAGGTGTTGCAGTGTGTTGAATTGTGTGCATGGCAGAGAATATGTGGCAAAGTATCTGGTGCATGGAAGCCCTAAGTAAACATAAATAATGCATTTTAATTTGTTCTATTTTCATGCACTAAGACATAAACTTTAGGATGCATGATATTCAATTTTTGCTGATATCTGATATGCTGAACATTTTTCATGAATTACAGAGTATCTACTTTATGCAAGTTGAGTTGCTGCTTTCAGTGTGACGGTATGCTTGTATAAGAAACAGTTGTAAAGCAAGAAAAACATTCAACTCTTAAAAAAGCAAAACTTTGATTTTTAAATGTACCCATGCGGTGATCATACAGTACATGTAGATGCTGCATTTGTGCATGTTGCTGATTTTATAGTTAACATATTGGATATATATATATACACAGGTGCAGATATTAAACTGTTTATGCAATACTGTCTGAGACCGATATACTGATATCATTCATTCATGAAAAAATAGAATTTTTCCTCAAGTTTTTAACTTATATATCTTTGTCATAGTGGCTAACAAAGCAGATTCAGGCTATCAAACGGTGATTCATCTACAACTACATTAAGTTACATGGTATTACAGTAAACTGGAATAAAATTGAATATGGGTTCAAAGATTCTCCCTGTTGTTAGAAAAGTTATTGTGCAATCAGATAAAGTATGAAACTATTAATTTATTATGCAGTGTTACATATACTAACATTACAAAGTTGATGTATCACTCAAACTTCATCCATGGTAAAAAAAAAAAAAAAAAACAAACTTCATCTTATTAAATCATACAAGAGAGAAATAAATCCATCAAAATTAAAGCAAACACTCTCAGATGTTTTGATTTCAAAGGTACTTCCCGAAATGTTTCTAATATTTTTTTGCAATTCAGACATAATGATGGAGTTTGTTAGAAATGTTTAACTAAACGGTGTCATGGCAATCCTGATTTTCTCAGGTGTAATATTTGGTGTTCCTGAATAAGAGAGTTGAATGAATGAATATTGCTTGAAAGTGGATACTGAGTTAAATTCTGCTCATAAATTATTCAAATATTTGTCTCCACATTAATAAAGATCTGTGGTTATCCCAATCTCTTGTGCAAATTTGAGAACCCAGTGATGATTTGAAAATTTGATTCATAAGCATGAGCAAATTTCTGACCTTGTTACAAATGAGATCCAGGTTCAGTGGTAAACAGAAATTATGAATTTGTGTCACCAGAAAACATGAAATTATTCTTTGGCTTTATTTTAATTTCAGCAGGCTGGTTCAGGGTTTTGTTCTTGTAATTTCTTATTTAGTAAAAGCAGTCAGAAAACATGTTTAATGTTAGTCAGTTTTATAAAGACAATGGCTGCATACATTTTAATATTGCTTTTACTATTGGAATTTACCTTGCAACTAATAAATATGCACTCTTTAATTCTGAATTAAGTTGTATGAAGTAACAGCATGACCCATACCTTTGACAGACAACATAGTTATCAGTAAATGTTTATTTTGATGCAATAATGAAGAAAAATACATCATTTTCATACCTGTGTTGGCATAAAATTGATGTTTTTTTTCCAGTTTAACTTACTAATTTCCTACAACTGTAACTAAAAAAATGTAGATTGTACATCTGAAAAATCCTTTGATTTGTTGAGTAATTCAGTAATTTTCCAGCAGAATAAGTCAGTTATTTGGAACCCTTTTTTGGTATTAGTTATACACTCTGATTTGCAGCATAAATGAATTTGTATATTTACATCTGCATTAAAGTGTCCTTCATTTTCATTACTTACACTCTTTTTACAATCTTACACTGTGCTGTCATGTTTAAGTACTGCAATACTTGCACAACAGCTTGACATATTTGACTTGAATAATTCAAAACTTTTTTTAATATTATGTAAATATTGTTTGTTCTGTTCAAGCATCTGGAGCCACAGACTTTTGTTCTAGTCTGCACTGTTGGTATATAGTTTGACTGACAATACAGAAATCTTGAATCTTGAATTCTGAACTTAAATATTCAGTTCTTGTTGAATTTTTGTGTTTTAGGTTGTCTTATCAGTCCACATGATGCTGTGCCGCTTGCTTTGTGGAGGCCGCAGTCCTCTGCTCTGTGTCTGGGTCTTGCTGCTTCCTCTGGTCTCCCTCCATCGTCCAAACCAACATGATCGCAGGAACCACAACATAAGGGACCGATCCAAACTGCTGCTCGTCTCCTTTGATGGCTTTAGGTGGGATTACATCGACCGGGTCCCAACGCCCAACTTCCACAAACTCATTGACGAGGGGGTGATGGTGGAGCAGGTGGAGAACGCTTACATTACCAAAACCTTCCCCAACCACTATAGCTTAGTGACAGGGCTGTACGCTGAGACACACGGAATTGTGGCCAACGAAATGTTCGACCCTGTATCAAACCACTCCTTTTCCATGGAGACAGACAGTATTTATGATTCACGGTGGTGGGAGGAGGCGGTGCCTCTTTGGGTGACCATACAGAAAGCTGGAGGGCGTAGTGGGGCAGCTATGTGGCCGGGGTCGGATGTTAAGATCCATGGCATGTTCCCAAATCATTACCTTGAATATAACTCTTCAGTCTCCTTTGAATCCAGAGTGGAGCAGATCATTAAGTGGTTCTCTGCACCCAAAGGAGAGGCGGTGGATTTTGGGGTTCTGTACTGGGAGGAGCCGGATGAGAGTGGGCACAAGTACGGACCACAGAGCTCAAAGATGGATGCCGTCATCTATGGGATTGATGAGAAGCTCGGCTTCCTCATGAATGAGCTAAAGAAGGCACGGCTGTATGAAAAAGTGAACCTGATAGTGACAAGTGATCACGGGATGGCTCAGCTGTCCCCTGATAACATCATCGAGCTGGATCAGTATGTGAGCAGGGACCTCTACACCTGGGTTGATAAGAGTCCAGTGGTGGGGATTCTGCCTCAAGAAGGTACCACTTCAAATTATTTATCACATCCTAATCCTAATTAAGCTGCCTGATTAATGTTGTTTACAATATGGGCAACTCTTCTCTGAGTCAGAGACTGATAGAAATACTACTTGATAGGTTTGACCTGACACACCAGATGGACTACTCCAGATATTTCACTGGGCAACAGCTCATAGAAAAAGTTTCAACTCTTCAAAGAAGGTGATTGGATGATTGTCTGTAAATCACATTCATTATGGGCCGACCAGATAACGTAGTAGGAGAGAACTACAACCATGGTGTCAAATACAAAATGGAAGCCATGTACAACAAACTATTGTCAAAACATTTCGGAAGTGGAGTCTAAATATAATTTCTATCAAGAAGTGCATTAAGTGTTGTTGATCTTCATTTGATTAAGAAATGCAGTCCTGATAGAGCTGCCACTGAAGCTGTTAGCATCTATGCTAGTCTCTGTTTGAGCAGCCACTTCTTGCTGTTGGTTCCTCATTGCTTTTACCTCTTCCTGCTCTAAAAGGTACTGATTGGGCAGTGCCGTTTTGGGTTGCTCACAGGTGTTTTAGATTGGAACTTGGAAAGATTGAGCTGTCTAATTACAGACATTGCATTAGTGAGATTAAGCTTCTGTGCATGGTTATGATAAGTTGGCCTATTTGTTACATTGCATGTTTCTTATACAGAAAGCAGGCTGTGATCAATGGAAACTTAATCTTCCTCACTTTTCCTCATGCCATTTCCCTCGCTCCCTCATGCTGTCTCATTTTCAGCCTAATTTATAGCTTCAAGCTGATTGAAATTTAAAAGCTTTATCGATAAATACTCTACAGTTAGCTTTAGCAAACATTTAAAGAAATGAAGTAAAGACATTATAACAGACTCAAAAATAGAAAAGTATAATTGAAACAAACGATACTAATTTCATGTCTGCACTGGAAACATAAAGCCATACCAAGGAGATGATTATCTTAGTGTAGAAAGGAGACCTATGTAGCATTTCATTTACATGGAACTCAGATATGGGAAGTGGGAATTGCATCACATCCCATTAGATGCGTTCCAATTACGAGCTGGCTAAGTCAGTCTACCGAAGGAGTCGTCCAACTCCATTATCTGATTGGCCTGTAATATATGTAATTGATGGAGCGATTGTCCAATCACCAGCCAGATATGCTTTAGAAAGTCTCTGACCATTCCAAACACTTTCTGTGGACTGTTGCCCAGATGGACTTTTGAAATTTGTAGAAAGGCCCATCTTGTGTGCCAGATTAATAATTTTGTACCTCGTGCTAATTTGGATTTTAATCTTTATTGTAAGATTAGCATGGTATCTATGTCCTTTATTTCTTTTCATTTGTCTCCCAGGAAAACTTGAAGAGGTGTACAGTAAGCTGTTGGATGCCAACCCAAACATGGCCGTGTTTAAGAAGGAAAACATTCCTGATCACTTCCACTATCAGCACAATATCCGCATAATGCCCATCATCATCGAGGCCAAAGAGGGCTGGACCGTGGTGCAGAACAGAAGCAGTACCTTCATGTGTGCGTATTCAAACCTCATAAACCTGCACTCAGATATTCTGAACACATTTAACAAGCTTTTTTCTCTTCAAGCAGCTGCTGCTATGAATAGCTTCACAAGAGATTTTTTGAGTCATTGAACCAAAGCTAGCTCATATTCTTCTTAATTAACAAAGAAAGCCAGATTTGTTTTCCCTTGGAGACAGTGGGAATGTGTGTGTGGGTTTTTTCTGTCACCGCCTCCAACTGCAGTTATTTCTCTCTAATCTCACCAAAATCACAGCTTTTTTACCCCTGCTCTTTACATAAGAGATTTCAAAGTTTTTTTCTTTGCAGCTGCTGACTACATCCTCTAATCTTTCTGCTTACTTTATCCTCCGCTGTTAAAGTCTTGTTAATCAGTAAAATGACCTGCTGGGGCTGCAGCTCGAAGAGAAAACCTGCTGACTCGCTGTACGGGGGGACACGTAGTGTTACACTGCTTGTGTAGATAAGTTGATATATGCTATTCTTTGCATCAAAAGGGCGTGTATGATAAGACGAAAGCCCTTGTGTTGGCACCTGAATGAAAGGGGAAGTGCTGACATATATCAGTGCAGTCCCAGACTGCATGATTTTCTATCAACCCCCGGTTATTAATGATTATTATCAGTTCATGTCGACAGAAGGTGCACTCTCTGGCGCCAAAAGATTAAAAGTCATATTGCAAACTAGATTTATGAAGATTTATGGTCCCACACTGTTTACTTCCACTGAGTGCAGTGTCATACATTGATTATATCCTGTCTATGAACAGCTTTGGCAACACACCAATATTTGTGTCAGAGATTGGGGTTTCAGTTTAACCCTTGGACTTGAGGTTCTCATAAGTTGCATACAGAAGTGACCTGACTTGGACTCACCCCCTCAGTAGGCCTGTCACAATAATCAATAAATCAATTAACTGCACAATAAATAAAAACGTCCTTGATAAGCTTTCCGGTCTCAATAAATTGACAAGTGCATGTGTGTTTGCTTCCTTCCTCTCTCTCTACCAAACCAGCTGAATGAGAAGATGGCGCACTCTGTACATCTTTCTGAACACTGGGGTGCGTTGGTTATATAGTAGATTTAGCGGAGTGAGCCATCTGTCAGCCAAGCAATCTGTGAGCGTGTGGGGGGGCACTTGCACGTACACACAGAGCTGCAAGTGAGCGTCGTGAGGAGTAACAAGGAAACAAACACTAATATAAATGATGGCACGAAAGCAACAGTTCTTAAGCCGGCTGCCACAGCCCCAGTGTGGGAATATTTTGATTTTATATACAGAATGAACAAGGTGTGAGCTCATGAACACCGACGAGTTGATATGTTGCATTTGTTTGAAAGTAGTGGCGACGAAGAAGGCGAGGTGCAGCAGAGCTTTCGTCCTGACAGTCAGCGCTTACTGTGGCGTTGGGTCAGCAAAGTAGATATAAGTAAAACAGCGTAAAATGGTGCGCTCACAGACAATGTTGTTCTCTACATTGCAAAAGAAATGCAACCCTTCAATACAGTTGAAAAGCCAGCATTTCAGGTAATGCTACAAACGTTTGACAGACAGTACGAATTGCCTGGAAGAACGTATGTGTCATAAACAATTCCTGAAAGATGATGTTTCAAAATAATACTGGCAATAATATTGTTTATTGTTTTATTTAATTTGTATGCAACTTTATTTTTTATGTCATTTAATGTTATTTTATTTCTTATGTGAAGTATTTTGTGCTACAAATATTTGTATGAAAAGTGCTATACAAATGAAGTCTGATTGATTGATTGATTGAATAATATCGTTCATCGGGAACAATTTTTTGGACAACTATCGCCCAGCAAAATTTGTTATCGTGACAGGTCTACCCCTCAGAGAGTTCAGGCTACTTTAAAGTTGTGGTTAGAGAGAATAAGTAACTATCACAGCCACCTACAGTAGTTTCATTTATTCCATGAGAGACTTGACAGACTTGTGGCTGCCTCATAGGGAGTTGACTTAAAATTTGCCTCAAAGAAATGAAACTTGACTTGGTCTTGCAATAAAGAAGAATATTTCTCACCTCTGATATGACTAAATGCAGTGTCTCCCACATAATGGTGATACTTGCTGCTGGGGGATGCCAACTGTGTGTGAAGTTACTCTAAACAAAACAAATACAGTACTCTTATACTCATACTCTGTTCATACTCTATCTGGATACATTAGCGTGGCATTGTTTGGTGACACCCCAGGAGTTGAGTGACTTGTCTGGGCAGGGTCATGGCCAAATATAGGCATGGGCCAACTGGAATTTTGATCAGCCATGCCATGTATCAATCCAGAATTTAGCACTTTGATTGGCCTCTTGCCATATCCAAGGTGGGACTTGCAAAATAATTAATGTGCACTGTTCACTATTGGCCCTTTTCCACTGGCACACCTTGGCCCTACTCTACTCGGCCCTACTCGATTTGCAGCGTGTTTCCACTAGCCTGCTACCTCCTAAAACAAGCAAGTTTTCGTACCTACTCCGCTCTGGTTCTAAGCGAGCTGAGTCGATACTAAAAGATGACGTCACCGACTGCCGGCTACTGATTGGTCAGACAATGTCGTCATCGATGAGTCATGAGTGCGACGACCTAACATGCTAGCGGTAATTAGCTTACCCTCATACGTCTTTTCTTTGCAGCTCGATTGCTCTCGTCCTCGGCTTCATTCTGTTGTAAAGCTTCCAAAACTCTCCTGTGCTTCTCAAGGGGTATTTCTTCTTACCACCTGCAGCCTTCTTCTGCTTTCCTTTTTTACTCGGTTTGTGACAAAAAGCCACAGATTGTTGTGTCGTGCTCAAAATGACGTCACTGCAGTGCCGCTCAGCTGTTTACAGTGACACTGCACCCCGTTGGGCAGGCGACTGGGGCTAATGGAAAAGCAGCACAAGGCGAGTAGAGTAGAGCCGGGTAGAGTCGAGTAGGGTTAACGGAAAAGGGCTATAAGAGGCTTCTGTTGGCATTTGTAGTGAACTGTGGATTTTTTTTGTCTTAAAATTTGAAATTTCCACTAAAATTCACAAATGAGGCAGTTCGAGATTTTTTGTGTAAAAAAAGTGCAAGCCTTGTATGCATGTTATCAACCATAGGGATTATTTCAGGCAATTATCCTAAAAAACATTTAAAAATCCTGTAAACTTTGAGATGAGGGAGGCGGATTCTCTAAAATGCTAACTCACTTCATATTTCAGGGCTGAGTACAGCAACTCTTTTATTTTGTTTGGTCACAATACAATAATTAGTAATGATAAACTATAAGAAACCTGTAGTTAATCACAGTTTCAAAAGCTAATCATTTGACAGCATCAATAATTGCATAATGCCTCCTGTTTCATGTCTTTTCTTTGCAGTGGGAAACCATGGTTATGACAACACCTTACGCAGCATGCACCCCGTGTTTGTTGCCCGTGGGCCAGCCTTCCGCCAGAAATACGTCAAGACCTCTATGCGTTCCGTTGACCTTTATCCCCTCATGTGCCAGATCCTGTCCATTAGGCCTCTACCAAACAACGGCTCCCTCCGAAATGTTATAGACCTTTTGTCCCCAGATGCCACTCCACCCACTCCCAGCTCCCCTCCCAGAGTCCCTCAGTATTCCTATGCTCCTGTTGTGGGCTCTTTCCTCGGCGTGGTGATGGTACTGGGATTTCTGGTGGTTTACATAAAACAAGTGACGCTCAAGCAGCTGCCTTCGCTGAAACACAGACGTAGGGAGATGTCACAGCCCTTACTGCAAGAGGACTTGCACCTGTAGCTGGAGAAATGGGAACGATCGCAGATTTAAAAGAAGAGGAGTTGTTGCTCCCCAAGGTAGTCCACTCCGTCCAGAAGCATCCCTCAAACATTTCCTTTATAAAAACTTAATGCCAGTGTGATTCTCTTTTTATTAAATAGAGATCAAGTGAATCTTATCGAACCTCCTAATCATGTACAGAGGTAACCTTGTTAGCTTGTTTGGAGAGGAAATGTTTAGAGTTTGTTTCTGGCACAGGAGAATCAGAATAACAAACCTTTACATGGGCTTTCTAGTGGCTTTGCTTTGATTGTGTTTTACCTACTATCATTTTGTCATTTTCATTGTCATTAAGGAACAAAAAGTTGAATTTTATCTGTGAATCAGACAGGTTTGAAGCACTGTTAGCTGAAACCATGATTCTGATAACATAAAGGTGTCAGTATGCTAAAAAGGAACAAGCCTGTCTTAAATTCATAGTGTTTGGAGAGGAGAAAGTTGCAATGAAAGTTAAAAAGGGAATACATGCAAAGGCATTCAGACAATCGTACCTTGATGGCATTTATAGTTGCTACTCTTCAGGGAGAAGTTTAAACTTTGCTTACTTTCTCTCCTCTTCACAGCAAGCAGGTCATTGCATGAAGTGGGCATGAAACGTGTTTGTCATCTTTGCAATACTGCAGAACATGAAGGCACTTCCTGTAGAGCTTCTGAAACAGGATCATTCTTTCATTCTTCAATGACGATGTCGGATCTTCAAATGTTAAGTAGATAAGAGTGTATTTTGAGCAGACTAGCAGGAGTCACATAAACAGCCAGTTACTTTTTTTCTTCCTGATTTTTTCTTGCATCAGAGTGATGCAATGCTTTCCATTGTAGGAGTTTTGTTTGAGTCCCCATCGGTCCTTTAAAAAGACTGCATTTGGGGACAGTTCTCTAACTTTAATATCTCACAGTATCAAATATTTTCATTATTTTTAGGTGTCCTATATTTTTGGTAACACTTTGACAAAGAAATCTGACAGTATGTATAAAGGTCATGCTTAAAAATAAGCGAGTCAAATATGTCTGAGGAAAAAGACAATAAGTGTCAGATTATAAATTAATACATGAACTAAAATTAAAACTCTCAGATTCTCTCAGATTAACAATTCAAATTTGTCTTATTAATAAAGTTATTAAGTGCAGATATTTGCTGCCCTCTTTAGTTTCTTTATCTTTTTTGTCCAAAACAAAAACGGCAACAAGACATCTATCATTAAGTTCGGTCCTTTTTTTCATTTACTTACAGAGTGTAAGTTGCTAAGGTGTGTTACACTATGACTGGTGTACATTGATTCAAATCCAGCAAACTGACCGAGCAGATAGCCCTCCCCTCCCCTCCTCAGAGTCAGGGGGCAGCAGCCCGTTGAAAACAGCATTGTCCTCCTGTACTCAATAAGCCAGTATGAACTTCACTTTGTCAATATTCACTTGACAGTGAAAAAGTAGGCCTTTTGTCAATCAACAGCCCTAACACATACCACACCTCTTATGATTGCTAGTTGTCTTCATTATCTTACTTTGGTTTTTTTTTTAAAAAATCAATAGAGCCTTAATTTAGAATTTAAATTTATAGGAACTCTGTGGATAAAGACATAGATATTGCTTCATTGAAATCCAAACTTGCAGTTATTCCTATTCGACTGGGTTTCCTTATTCAATGCAAAAATAAAAACCCTACATAAATGATATAGCAATCTTAAAGACAAATGTCAGGTGAGATTCACCTGCATTAATAGTCCCTAAGAAGTTTTAATGCACATAAAAGCCAAACTTTAAATAAAAAGCCAGAGATTTCACTAAACTCAGGGTATGAATTTTATGCTTACTTTCCCAGAAAAGCACTCTTAGTTGAAATGTTCTTAAACAATATTAAAATTAGAGATGGGAATAGATACGATTTTAGTGATATAAAAGCCATTTTAAATTCTGCTTATCGATATGACTCTTGAATGATTCCCTTATCAACTCCTGGGAAGACAAAAGTTGACCTACATAGACTTTCAGTGGCAACAATGTCAAACACACGTCACTCCTGACATTCAGTGCTGTGCTGCATAGATAAATGTGTAATGTTTTCACCCTCTTAACATATTGCAGGAAACATGTTTTTGTTCAAAATGAATTGTGCGACCTGTCTACCACGATTACAGTTTTGACTTCTTTGTGATAATATCTGTTGAAGCTCTTGATTTATAAGGCATGCAGAAAAAGTGCAAGGAATTGATAAGGGAATTATTAAGCAAAATATTAATGATATGGACTTCTTGAGGGTGATGTTATCAAGTTTAGATCACCTATTTTATCCAAAAGCATCATTTGACTTTGTTTAAACTATTTAACAGGGTCGCTCTGTGGTGCTACTCACAAACTTATCACGTACTAAATGTTGATGCTTCCAAATGGTTGCCATTATAAAGTAATCAAGTGTGTCAAAGAACTTTACTTACTATATTCCTTCTATATTCTATACTATATTCCTTCCTGTTACCCATATCACCCAGCTCAATAACCCCCCCCCCCCCCCCCCATAGGCTGAAAGAAGCTTCTGATGTCTGTCAGGAAGTGTCCCACTGAAGCATACTGACACCTTTGGTCCTTAAAAGTATTTTGGCATGTTCAAATCTATGCAAAACAGATTTGTATGTCAGAAAAGAAGAACAGAAATAGATCATGTCAGTTTTTTTATGCTAGTTGTGATCCAAGCACTGAAAAAGCAACCCCTTTGAAACAATGCAACTGTGATTACTGCAAAGATCTCAAAGATTTAAAAAAGTGGAATTGTTTGCAGCGAGCAGGGGTCGGCGTCTTATATGAATGTTACATTTGGAGTCAGAGGTTTTACTGAAGTCCGGCTCCATGTGCCAGACGACTGCTCATACATGTAGGTCACTCCATGATTGCTCTTCAGTGGTCAGTAACCATTTGCCTTTGAAATAACAGAGAAAGTCTCTCTAATGTGTGCAATCGTTCGTGTGTTGTTCTGTTATTTTGTAGCGTTTGTGTTCGGAGGACATGTTGATGTATAGATGACTGTGTACTGCCCTCCTGTTGTTCATCCACTGTCATACCCATGGCCATTTGTTGGTGAAATGTGAAGTGCAATTGCTAGTGGTCAGTATTTCGTCTTCGGGATTTTGAAGGGTTTCTGTTGTTGCTTGGTTGAGAAGACTATTTCGGCATGACTTGTGAGAACTGCTCCCCTGATTTGCACTATAGGATAGAAATGAAACAGAGCGTAGGGGCAGTAGCTGGATGTTTTTAGGTCATGTTTATTTTGCACTTGTTGTTAGTTGTAGCTATTTGAAACAAAAAATAGGTGCCTCTTGCCAAAAAAAGCTTTTTAACAAGCATAGTAATAGAAAGACAAATAGAACCCAGTCAATATAATAATTCTAATAGATTTTCAGCATCTTTTCAGAAACAATTAGTTGACTTTCCTTCTGCTTTTTGATGCACTGACTAATAACCTGTGGCCCAAAAAGACAAACATCACTGTGATATAACCTTTTTACAAAATTTAAATTCTTAAATTGAACGACTTTATACGGAAATCATTAATTTTCTGATAATTGTTGTTTTATGAAAGAGGTGTCTAATAATTTTGCCCTGGATTTTTGAAATATAAATGAAATATAGCAAGAATATATTTAAATAATTATTTGGAAAGTATTATAAAAGAATCATTATTAGATCAGGTTTATCTCAGTGAATTATTAATGTGGATTTGAAGAATGGATTATTAATTTTATTTACAAATTAACTATCTTTGCCATGTTGATGCAATTAAAGAGTCTTCTGGAATTAAAGGGACTTGTGTGAAACTGTTTTTCTCTGTGTGTCTCTTTTTATGGTAAAATGGACTTTACACATTTTGGAAGAGCAATCACTGGTTTCTTCAACTTCCTGCTCATATGTCCATACTAGGCCTGTGCTTAAAATATCAATACAGCAAAATATTGTCATGCACTTTTTGAGGATACGTGTGTCGATACGGATTCTAAAGAATCGATACGGCCTCAATATTTGGACAGTTGTTGTAAAAGCACTTTGGATAATATTAACAATGGCACAGTTCAAAGTAGAAATCAAGCTACATGATAAAACACATGTTCCAAATTTAAACTTAAGTCTACGATCTACGGGGACCTGAATTAAAGTTCTTAAGTTGAATAATTATTTAAAACTCATGCTTGTTCTTTTTCTTCTTGTAATAAAAACAGAAGTTGCTGGGAATTCTGTTAAAAGCGCTGTCAATGTTCACAATTTATTTGTATCGGGATATGTATTGCATCGTAGCCTCAGTATTGGATATGTGTCGTATCGTGGGGATGCTGGAAATACCCAGCCTTAGTCCATACAAGAAATAGATAAATTCACCTAATATCAAGTCCCACCTCCCTAGGTTGCTGTTGTTAGGTAAGGTAAAACCTATTGCTCCCATGTTCTTGTGTGACTAACTAAATGTACATTTGTACTTGATTTATTTCTTCTCAGTGACAGGATACAGAGGAGTGAGTAGTGCAGTCAATATGCATGATTGACACCTTGTATTTTGCTATATTATTCACACCAAAAGCCGATTTATACAAATTCACAATGCACCATTCACACGACAGACCCTGTTTGTTATAAAATGTTTTTTTGTCAGGATCTGCCTGACTGCAGTGCATCAAGAAACTGATTAAAATGATTTGACACAAAAAAGCACAGTAGAATGTGTTCCAGACATACAGCTTATACTTTTAAAGTTTTAATCAGTTAGAATACAAGATACTCTGCTGACAACCTAGAAGACCTCTGCCAGCGCCACAGTTCTCACCCATATTGTGATTTTCACCATAAACATTAGTCCTACCTTTATTGCATCTAAATATTTACATTCTTTGACCATGAAAACATACCAGCATGCACGAAGCCCAAAATGGTCCTATCTCACAATGTAAAAGAATCCTTTAAAAAATTCCTGGATCCAGACGGTGATCATAACCTCCTTGGCAGAGGTAAAAAGTATGCTAAACATTTAACGTAGCAGCTAGGAAGGCACAGTCAACACCAGGAACAACACATCCCCTGTTCTGTGTGCCCAACAAAGGATTGCTTATGTTTAAAAGTAAAAATTGACAACAGTAAACAAACACTGAAGTACAGCAGTGGAAAAACAAAACTACATCTGCTGCCTGTGATGGGTGTTGTAAGATGCAGCTCTCGATGATTTACTCTAAATCAGCCTGTTCTGAGCAGGGCTGTAACAAAGGGGTTGATAGGCATGCCAAAATGCAATATCTAAGTGAATTAAAAAATATATCTATATATATATATATATATATATATATATATATATATGGAAACTGCTGGGACCAGTGTTATTTTGTTGAAAAGTAGTGAATTATATGACATTTAAATCATATGAGCCACAAAGCTTTCTTATAACGCTGATGAGGATATATTTTGAGAAAAGGTTGATGTTAAAAACAAAGATAACTGGAAAGCCCTTGGAGAGTGCAAACCTCTGCCAAGGTAGCTCACATATGGCTGTTGCATCTATAAGCACTAGTTCCATGATTAAGTTACCTTAATAATATGATTCCTTGACCCTGAAAACCCACACCAAGCACATCCTGAATCGTGTTGATATCAGTATTAGACAGTTCTGGGCAAAAACAAAAATCCGCTAATGGCAGTCATCTGGATCACTGACAAATATAACAATGTAATAGTTGGGCCATTACCAACATGACCTGATAATTTTGGCAAAATTTGTCCAGTAATTTTTGCATAATCTTGCTAAAAAGAAACAAATATATGAGGCCAAAAACATAATCCTTGTCGAGGTGAACACAGTACAATGATTAGCAAATCCGTATTGCACTATTTTCAATTCAATGAACTTCAAAAACAAGATAGTTGATGTTCACACTGATAAACTATATTTATGTTGAAAATACTCACTTATCCTGAATTTGTTGCCTGCAACACATTCCAAAAAAGCTGGGACAGGGGCATGCTTCCCACGGTGTCGCATCACCTTTCCTTTTAACAACATTCAGTAACTGGGAACTGGAGTCACTAATTGTTGAAGCATTGCAGGTGGAGTTCTTTCTCATTCTTGTTTGATGTACAACTTAAATTTCTCAAAATTCAGGGGTTTTGGCTGTTGTGTTTGTACTTTATAATGTGCCATACACTATTAATGGGAGACAAGTCTGGACTGCACGCAAGCCGGTCCAGTACTCTTTCACTATGAAGTCACACTTTTGTTCCATGTGCTGAATGTGTCCTTGCATTTTCATGCTAAATTGAGCAGGGATGTCCTTGAAAAAGACATTTTATTGTGTGCCAAAACCTGTACAAATTGTGCTTTCACAAATGTGCAATTGACCCATGCCATGGGCACAAACACCCCCATACCTTCACAGATACTGCCTTTTGAACTTTGCACTAACACTCTGGATGCTCCTTTTCCTCTGTAGCCTGGAGGACATGGCATCCATGATTTCCATAAATCATTTGAAATGTGGACTCGTCCAATCACAGCACACTTTCTCACTTTGTGTCAATCCATCTAAAATGTTTCTGGGTGTTGCTGATATGACTTTTGCTTTGCTGGGTAGTTTTAACTTGCAGTTTTAGATGAACTGTGTTCATTTACAGTGGGTTTCAGTGTTCCTGAGCCCATGTGGTAATATCATTTACAGAATTAAGTCATAGTGCAGTGCTGCCTAAGGGATCATAACAGGCATTCAGTGTGTTAGCTTTTGGCCTTTCCACTTTTGTGCAGACATTTCTGCAGATTATCTGGATTTTTGATGATGATATGGACTGCAGATGGGGAAATCCTTAAATTCCTCTCAGTTGTACATCATACAATATTTTTAAGCTGCTGCACAAATCGCTGAACCTCGCCCCATCCTGCTTGTGCCCTTCTGAACCTTTTAGGATGCTCCTTTTAAACTCTGCTGTTTCCAATGAACCCTGTCACCACACAGGTGTTTCTGAACATTTCTCAACTCTCCCAGTCTTTTGCTGCCTCTGTCCTGGCTTTTAGGGACGTTTTGCAGGATTCATATTCAAAGATTTGCAAGAAACAATAAAGTTTATCACTCTGAACATTAACTTTCTTGTTTCTTTAGTGTTTAAAATAAAGTAGAAAAGGGTTTGCTGAGTTCCCTTAAATGGAATTGTGGCTTGTAGGAGGCCTAACTTGAGAATATGAAGTTTAGTCCTATAGTCCAAAAGTATTTTCCTCTTTTACCTCGTAGCACTAAATCGCCTGTAGGATTACAAAATGACTTTTAACTGTTTATTAGTTTCTTCTTTATAGTAAGACATATTTCACGTAAAGTGTTTCTTCATTGCCAAACTGTCCTTGAAGATTCAGGCCTGAGTTTTTCCTCTTTTTTTTCTTGTATAAATCACTAGTTAACTTTGCGGATCAAAGGTCTCTTATGAGTTATCGCTGGAATTTGCCCGGACGCTCCGTCAGTCAGTCAGAGGCAGACGGACTGTGAAAACCACATCTCCAGCACCTGTGTCTGACTAAAACACACCAAGAACATGGAAAACGTGCATGACACTGTGGACGAGGTGTCCGAGCAGAAGGCAGGCAGTGACCGCTCTGACAGCCCGGACAGCGAGCCCAAGTATGAAAACGCAGCTGAGACGGAGGAACACCTGTACGCCGAGGTGAACGTCCAAGCCTCCGCGGAGGAAGAGCTCGGCACCCCGGACTACATGGACACAAGAGAGGAGGACAAACACAGCTCGTCTTCCTCCAGCGAGGATGAAGAGGAGAAAGCGGAGGAAGCTAAAGCTGAGGAAGAGGAGGTCGAAGAGTTGAAAGAAGAGCCAGCGGTGGAGGTGAACGGTGAGGCCCACGACGGCTCCAGGCGCTCTTCGGCCGCATCTTCATCTTCATCTTCTTCCGCCCCGGGAGACCCGTGTGAGGACCCTCCAGTTCAGTCAGAGGAGAAGGTGGAGGAAAGTGTCGACCACAGCGTGGACACTCTGCAAAATGTGACCCTGGATGAAAGCAGCGCTGCTCCAGCTGACCCTAAGCAGCCTGAAATCTCACTGTTCGTCAAGGTAAGACACCAGATGGCCTGAGGTCCTACTTCTTTGTAGGGAACTGGGTTTTTAAAAATATAAACAGTAGAAAATGTCCTGATAGGCTACTACATGAAAAAAAAGTAATTTATGACATTATATAGCCTAATTTGAAAATATAGGTGGTGAGTTTGAATGTGTGTTGCTGTAATTTTCAATTTTTAAATCATATTTCAGATGATTTTATTTTACTAGTCTTTAAAATTACTATAAAACAATTCATTCATTTCATTGATGGAAACCTTTCAAATATTTCAGTACTCCAGCTTATATGGGGGGTATTTTGCTTTAATTTGATTATAGTGTGCGCAAGATTCAGGCTTGATTTTAGGCACCCTTGAGCCAAAAAAAGTTTGAAAGCCAGTGGCCTGTTCTGTGGAAAAAGTACAAACCAGTAACTGCTGTTTGTCTTGTATCATGTCACCTATTTTGGGTTCCATGAAAAGATAGCAGGGGGCCAGATCCCAAAACAGCTCTGTTTAGTTCCTCAAACCAAACATATGTTCAGCAAACTAATAAATAAATATGAAAAAATATATTTTTCTAATGGACCACCTATGGTTATTACATCTCTCTCCTTTTTCAGTTTAAAGACACAAATAAGCTTTAAACAGTGAAGAAAACACTCTTAAGCTGACATTATAGAATAAATGGTGAATTAAACTGTACATATTAAACAGAACTTTATCACATTTTGACCATTTTAAGCCATTTAAAATGTTTGTTATGTAATCAGTCCTCTCATCTTTTAACCCTGTAACAGATTCAATTTTTTTTTACAGATTATACGTTTGTCTTGCTTTATCGCCTTTGTGATCAAAATATCCAATTATTTTTACATGTTATTTGAATTAAAAAAGGAATAAATTAAAAAGTTATCCTCTATTAAATGTTCAATAAGAGCCCTGTCAGTCATGGGCACTTGGAATACTCCTAACTTTCCCCCTTTATGGTCAAATGACACACACTCTTTGGCTGAGTAGTATGCCTAGGTTTTAATTTCAAGCTTATCAGTACTAACCATCGGACTTTGAGGAAGCATTGTTGAGTGTTGGGGATATTCAAAAGTAACCAGCACACTGATTTAGAGGAGGTGATATCGTGTGTCCATAAGACATACAGAGTAGAGGGCAGATATCGGACAATGTTTTGGAGTTCATAAGATCAAAATGAAAAACGTTGACATCTTTTTTTGACCTTTCTAAATGTTTAATCTCAAGAATGCTAAGTGGAGTTTTGTGTAAATTAAACACTGCAAGGCTGCACAATGACCTTCTTATTTCCTCAAATCACCTTCCTGTGAGTTTCACCTGCTTAACTCAATACATTGCCAACTTATTTCATGGACACATTGTGACTGTAGGACAGCAGGAGATATTCTAAAACCACACAACTGGTAAATAAAAACACATAATATTCAGTACTTTGATATTTTATTGATACCACTAGTTAAAAATAAAATAAAAACTTGAACTTTTTCATAAGACAGAAGAGTAAGATATAGATTACCAATGTTTTGTGCAACTTATACAGGTTTTTTCTGGAATTTTTAATCGTTATGATTAATAAAATAACCAAATATTATTGCTTTTACTTCTACATGTGGTTAAGGAAACCATCATGAATAAACTGCACTACTTTAAGTCAGTCATTACAACCAAAGACCACATTAACAGGACTTCATGTAGAAATTTCTGAGGCAAAGTATTGATGTCAGTGTCATTGTAGTGTGTATAATCAGGAGGTGGTCTTATGCAATCATTAACTTGTTTACTGTCGGGCCGTAGAAAGCAGAGGTGAACTCCATGCCTGAGTGGATCAGCGTGTGTGTAGATAGAGCTGCTCTGTGAGCCATGCTATCTGTACCCACCGGGTCAGGCTGATGATTGAGCAACACAGATTTGAAGTCTGAACAAGCTTTGGCTCAGCACACCAAGGCATATAAATGAGGAGAAGAAGTTGTTGCCAGTTATGTTAAATTCCTATTTTTACTGTAACTGCAAAGGACATTGTTAAGTACTAAATGATAAAGCCAAAGACTGGAGAAGTCTATTTATTGAGGCTGTCTTCTGAGGCCGAATCATGGCAATTGTTATACTCAAAATGCTATCTCAGCCTAAATTTTGGTCAGCCTTTAGCAGACAAAGCTTCCTATCAATCAGCTACAACACACTGGCTTGTTGTCAAATAAACTATGCCAACCACAGGCAACCAAGACAGATATTCTGTCAAATATTCAACCCCTGTACATTATGTTTCAATCTAATCATGAACTATTTTGACACAAATAGTTTATTTAAATAAGGTTGATTTTTTCTTTTATTAACTTTATTGACTTTTGGTGCTCGTTCAGCAAGCTTAATGAAGACCCTCAAGGAAACTGCATTATTTTGTATTAAGTCAAGTGCCCAGTAGAGAGTGCACGCTAGCCTTGACACCAATGTTGGGCTATAGCACACCTATATCCTTATCTTCTGTACAAAATGACACAAGTACATCACACTTAAACTGCAGAAAAACTGAGATAGACATAGACATCAGACAAGAACTGTGTAAAGCAGAGGGAAGGGGGATGTTGCATGAGTGGATGATGTAACAGGAAAGCTCTCAATTGGCTTTCTTTTGTTACACCCGGTATGGCCCAAACAAAACCGCTCAAAACAATAAAGACAAAAAAACACAAAGTTATTATATGACCTGTAAGAAAATTAATTTTAATATTGTAAAACTCCTCTTCAAATTAGGTCAGGAGCTGCATCCAAAAGGAGCATTAGCCTTTCACTTTGCCAAACAGGAAAGCCATTGTGCTGGGATTCAATCACTGATAAGGTGCTGATAGAGATCAAATAACATGCTATCTCTCTCTCAATACAATGTTAACAAAAACAATAGATGTAGGTGCTAGTATTATATCAGTAGTATTCACTCTAATCATTTGCTTTTATTTGCTTTAGTGCACAACAGGGCTTGATGAAAAATTAAGTATCTTCATAAGCAAATATGAAAATGTCTGTTAATGTGTACAGCCAATATATAAGCCATAAATCAATCATAATTATCCCATATGTCTTTGTATAATACAGGGAGAATGTACCATAATGCTTTACTACATTGAGCAATGCTATATTATCACTCAGTGTCTTCATTAATTTACAAAAACAGATAGTGTCTTTATTAGAGAATCAAATGTTGTTTATCTTGTTCCACACCAGTTTCCAGCACAAATAGACTTTGACAGTAGGAGGAACAGATGGATTCAAATTTATTAAACATATATTTTTTTGGCTTTTATCAATATTAGAGAGACACTGGATATACTCTGAAAGAGGTAGAGGGTATTGGGGAAGTCACATTGCAAATGGGCCTAAAGCCAGAACTGATCCAAGGCCAGCTGCACATAGTTAGATCAGTGCGTTTTTGCAATCCACTGGCCATACCAGAAGCCCCAGGTAATTCTAGTTAGGAAGAGGCTTGTTATTCTCAAAAAAGCTGGAAAAATATCTTTATCAGTATTGGTTTAGTTAATTATGAGTTTGGAAATATCACCATTTCAGATATCAGCAAAAATCCAATATCCTGTGTCCCTTTTAAGGACATGAGGTTTTGCACAGTATGAGGCGTGCCTAACATGACGACAAGATGGCCACCTATAAAAGAGAAAAAGGGGTCCCAGATTCACAAAAGTGCCCATAAATTATACATAAAACAATTGTTTATCATAAATTCGAACAATTGTCTTCTTCAAAGCCTTAATACTTGCATACTTACAAGCATTTTTCGTGTTGCATGTTTTAAATTCTAGGCTTCCTCCATTGATATGTGTCTGTATATTTTCTATGTTCATGTTGTTGGTTGGCTTAGTAAACCAGAATGAGAAAACTTCTTCATCCCTAATGGCAGGTCAGTTTTTCAGTTTCAAGACATGTATTCATTTACAAACAAATCAGACAGGGATATATCAGAGAACATAAATAGTCAGATAATTGCTCATTGGCACTTATGCAGCCTTTGTTTGTCTCCTTCAGATAATAAGAGCTCACAAGTTTATGGGAAATATGACAGTGTTTGCTAGGACTTGGCTTTTAGTTTGGAAATTACTGTATCACAGGAATAACCAAGGTTCAAGGTTCAAGGTTTCTTTATTAGTACCAGACAGTAAATTTGTTTTACAGATCCGGGAACTCTGCAATCCCAATATAGAAAACAGCCACCCAACATACATGTACCAACCAGGGTCCTTTCCATGAGGCCTATACTAGGTCCAGCCATTTCTATATGAAGGTTCTACTTAAAGCTTGTGCAGTGTCAGTATCCTGAGACTGCCATAAGGCCTTGGGCTTTTTGTCTGTTTATAGGTTGATCCAAAGTTTGAGATATTTTTGACATGGTGACTGCTGCAGATTTGCTTCCAAAGGCTCCCCTGTGACAAAAGTTGAAGCCTTCCTGACTTCAGCTTTTTAACTTATGGACTTCCCCCATATACAGAAGCTAATTGCTTGTAAAGCTGGTTGCCCGATATGCTATAAAAAGATAAGAGGGATTGTATGTTTTAAAAACGTGGTATCAAACAAGAATTATGCAATGAATTGCGGTGGGACTCTAGGCATTCTTACCTCACAAACATAGTGATTTAATCAGTATTTGAATAATAGGTTCCTAACAAAATAAAAGTCTTCAACAAACCGTTCTGATTAAGAAAAAATGTTGCCTTATGCCTATCTTAATCATATTCTAGATGAAAAGAACAAATGCACAAAAGCACACATCCTGTAGTTGCAGATATACTATCTTAATGCACCTATGTCACAATTATGATAAAGTTGGACCATAGTTCAACATGGAAATGACAACATACTTGGCCCCTTCCTCACATACCTGCATTCTATTCAACCAGTATGGATTTCTCAACTGTTTAATCTTCAACAATCGCAATAACCATAAACAGAGCAAGGCTATAAAAGCAGGGAGGAGGGTAAGCAGAGCATTGGTCCATGCTATGGCCCTATCCACTGATAAAGCAGAACACTATTACTATACTGTTAACTTCACCATTATAAAGTCATTTCACAGGGTGAGCTTTAATGATCTCCTACTCTTAGATACAGTGTTTTACAGTTTAAAGATAATGACGTATAAAATCATGAGTCAATGCCAAAGTCTAAGAGACCTTATTATATTAATGACTCATATTAAAGTCGTGACACACTTGGCAAGTGCATGATGGTGATTTCCAACAGCCTCCTCCATCATGGCCCCATAAAGATAGTAAGGTGTCTGTCGCTGGTGTCTTTGTAAATCATTTGCTTAAAAGTCACTGATTTGAGCTGCCGTTCACCTCAAAAGGACACCAAGGCCATCTTCTAAACTCTTCATGTTGTCATGATCATAAAAGATTTTTAAAGCATTTGGAGAGAGATTTTGCAATGGCAAACATTAAAGCATGCAGTGCTGTTTTACTGCAAGACCTCTTAACCAACACAGCTACAGCCGCCTGTTCCATTTGAATAGATAAACAAGAGGAAAAAACAAGCCTTCAAGAGGACATAACTACCAATTACTACATTTATAGCCACCAAAATTATTCTTTCATTCAATTTGCACAACCAAAATAGCATCAAAACATTTTGAGGGAGCCCTTCCAGGCTAATTCAAGTTAAATGACTGGGCATTAGCTCCATTTTTAGCCTGCACAAATAGAGGTCATATTATTTTGGCTGCTTCATTGATTTTTGGGTCATGAGAGGCTACAGCCCTTCACAGCTGACTGGGTGAGAGGTGGAGTTGCAGGCCTGACAGGCAGAGACATAACCACTTACACGTACACACTACAGCAATTTGGTGACCAATAAACCGAACATGGTCTGTATAAGAAACAAGAGAACCCACGACAAACCTGTGCATGCACAGAAGAACATACAAACTCTTGCTGTGAGGAAAAACACTACCTGCTGTACAATGATTAAGCCTTATAAAAAGACACTGCCTGGCCAAAAAAAAAAAAAAAGTTGCTACCTGGATTTTATGGTATGTTTAATAGTCAAAGTTAGAGCATTTCCACAGGCACAATGTGAAGGGAACTCAAGGGATTGGGACAGCACAGCTGTGTAGCCTTAAGAAAACCACTAACCAGTATGGCTAACTGGAAAAATGGCTTCAGTTTGCAAGGGAGCATAAAAATTGGACTCTGGAGGCATGGAAGAAGGTCATGTGGTTCGATGAGAACAGATTTACCCTGTTCCAGAGTGATGGGAACATCGGGGTAAGAAGAGGCACCCATCATGCCTACTGCATACTGTACAAGCTTGTGAGGGCAGTAATATGATCTGGGACAAATCATGTGATGTTGCAGAAGCTTATCAAAACAATGCCACAGTGAATGCGTGCTGTAATCAAAGCTGAAGGTGGTCCAACTAAATATTAGAGTGTGTGACATTGTTTTTTTGGTGCCAACTTTTTTATTGGCCAGGCAGTGTACGATGAAAGTGATAAGCTCTTTTTTGGGGGGTAGCTTTACTGTTAGGCTAAGGTTGTAGCTCTTTTCACAGTGCAAAGGCAGACACGCACACTTGCACACAGCTCTGCTATTTACCCCCATTGAGTCTGCATGTCCCCCTCTCACTTATGTTACCCTTCTGATACTACCTTTTGGAGCCATGCAAATTTGGGGTAAACTTGTTCCCCCTATTCTGTCCTATAGATATCCACTGTGGAGGAGAAATGTCACCAATATAAATATAATACTTTCAAACAGAAGCATAAGTGGGGCTGGTAGCTGCTGGTTTCCTTTTGTTATTTTTAGGGCTGGATTAAAAAAATCAATTTAATCGATTTAAATCAATTTTCCTTTAACTGGTTCATTATCAATCCATAAAATCCAAAGATCGATCTTTTAACTTGGGTAGTTTTTTCTTCTTTGGATGTGCAGAGAAGCAGCCTGTGGTAACAACCCTAGTCTCGTGTGATCAGCGTTTAGCGTTGCTTTCTACTGAACAAGATCTCATGAGATGTTACTGCAAACAAACATGGTGAAAGCACTACTCGGGCCCAACTGGCAAGTTTAAAAGCTGATATTTGGATGTACAATATTTTAGATTTAACAAATACGAAGGAAAATATGAATTGGACAAAAAAACAAGTAATATGCAGAATTTGCATTAATGCACATCATTAAAATATGATTAATGTAACTGCTTTGGGTTTAGTTCTTCATGTCAAAACAATTTTTAATGATGTACCAGGTCAAAAGGTCACTTTTTAAAATTTACAGCCCTATTTTAACTTAGATATCCCAGACTGAATAAATATCAAATTAAATCATGAATCGAATCGATTTGAGACCTTGCAATATCAAATCAAATCGATCCAGAAAATCTGAATCGATACCCAGCCCTAGTTATTTTATCACACAGAGTTGTAATAATGTTGTCCCTGTTTTTCATGACACAGAATCAAACCATCCCTGCAGGTAAAAGAAAATTAAAATACAGTTGCATGAATGTGGTATGATGCTTTCAATGTATTGCTGCCACATTTTTAGTACAGAAACTAAATATGACCTGATTCTGAAAGTACTTCATACTGTGCACATTAAAACTCCCACGTAACATATTCAGAACCTGTACAACATCCCTCATAAACACTGATAATGATCCCTTTCTCCTGTAGTGTCACAGTAATTAGTGAGCACTGCATATTGTTACATCAGCCAGGAGAGGGGGCTGCTCTATTAATAGAAACAGATTTAAAAATTAACTCAAGCTGCTTAATCTCTCCCCATTCTTTCTGCATTTCCCTCTGACTTTACACCACCGAAAAGGCTTTGTGTCCCCAGAAAATGGATGGATCTAAAAGGCTCGAATTCTTTAGTGTGTGCTCATGAATGTTGTAGCAGTTTGACATGTTTTTGTTGCCCTACATAGGCTCTTTTTAAAAAAAATAAAAGCCTCCTTTCTGCAAATTATCAATAACTTATAAAAGAATCCTTATAAGGTGTCTCCCTCATGATGAAGTTCAACCTGACAGAATCAAATATTTGTAGATAAAATATGAATGCAACTGTTCAGGCACCTTAAAAATCGATTTGTGACACACATATTGAATATTGGGTCAATATTTTTAGCTGTATAATGAGACATAATATACATATATAGACCACCTCTGTACTGAAAGAACAAATTGTTGTCATTATCCCATTGATATGATTACAGTCAAAATCAAACATTATTCTTACATTTAATTTTACACCACAGCAACAAACATATAATTCCAAGACATCCAGTATTTTGCATTTTTAAGAAAAATGATGATCCAGAATTAGGTTCAAATTCATGTCTGTCAACAAGTACAATAACATTGCAAAATTTCTGCATTGTGAGATTGTCGAAAAGGAAGCCCTACCTTAATGGCACAAATTTTTGCAGCATTTAAAAAAAACAAAGCTGCCACACAGAGGTTTTTATGCTTGCATGAGGTATACATTGAAGGGTGAAAGCACAGTGTCACTAGACTGTGACCTTGTATTTCCAAAACTTGGACTGTCACTTCTTAATTAACTGACTTATCCTTGGATCAAAGTGGAATGAAAAATTCAGAGAAAAAAATATATTATGTTTACAAGTAGACAAGGCACATGATGATTGATAGCTTTTGACCCAAAATCTCACCAGTTTACCTTTATGTACGAGAAAACAAATGTTCCAGGTTGGACAGAAATTCCTTAAAGTTTTCTTGAGATATTACATCCACAATCAAAGGCTGACAAGAAAACAACATGACCTGTAGCTTTGACCTACAAAGAGTTGTTGGATTATAATCATGTCATGTTGGATGTTTATTTTTGTGATATTTGAGTTTTACAAGTTTGAAGAAAATCTCTTGATACAATCTTGAAATATCATGTCAGCAAGTAAGTGGTGACCAAAAGGCTTCATATTTACCTTCAGAATCTTATCATCTCTTCTCTGTGTCATGGTTGCACATTTGTTTGAAGCAAATACCTCAAAGCATTCGTGTCAAACTTGCTCTTCGGAGCCTTGAATCATGCAGCTCTATTACTTTGACATTTGAACGACAGTTTAGAAGAAACACAAGGCACTTGTGCCACAATAAAAGTACAACTGTTACTAAAGAGACCACTAAACTCATAAGTCACATTCTCTACCACGTGACTTTATTGCCACAGCATTGCCACTTGACCCAAATGACCCAGACTTCGTACATGCAAGCTTAAGGTAGTGACAATGTTGATGCTATCTGCCTAGCCACATGGCCTCATATGAGCCTTCCAGCCCCACTAGTACCACCATACCAGAAAAATACAAATCCTTAAATTTTACCGACCTATCCACTTGGCCATCCCAACCCAAACAGTGTCATCCTCTTACCAGACTATTACCCCAACTATATCAGCAGTCACTACCACCCAACACCTAGAAATATTAAGTAATGTAAAAAAAAAAACTATAGCAGTTTAGGACGCACTCATAAAAGAGACTTTCGTCCACTTAAATTTTGGCCCCCAATCTACATTATTCCTCCTTATCCAAGTCCATTGAGGTTTTTGCAACACAATTTTTACATTTTTTCTCCTCTTAAAGATGCTATGAGGAGTTTCTAAGTAATGACAAAAAAGTCTCACTTCTTAGATATACGCCTGATCGAAATACACACTTTAAGATGAGTTTTATAGCATCAAAATAGGTTATCTATAAATGCTATAGCTTCGTGGTCGGGTTGGACAGCCGGCTACAAAACTACTACAATAAGTTTTCCAAAAATTGCTTGTTGCCACACAACAAAAACTACCGCTACGTAACAAAAATGAGATACGTTACCTTGTAAGTTGTTGAAAAAAGAAGTTGTAAAGCAGTGCAGAGTTCTGAGGAAGGTCTGAGCTGCATTTATTAGCATCACAACAAACACATGCTTTGGCTTGGGTCATGTCTTTTGGTGCGTTCCAGTAGTAGTCAGAAGTAGGAATTTCCGAGTTCTGAGTAGGAAACTGCAACTGGAACGTTCCCCAAAGTCAGAATTTTCCGACTGGGAACTCGGTATAACCTCCCCACCCCCGAGTTGACAATCGAAGATGGATGCCCCCAGTGTGAACAGTTATTTAGCTCCTGTAATAATCAATTTATTAGCACTTTTGACTGGGGTGTGTCGCTCTAGATCAGCTGTATACATAGTATTGTTAGACTTATATTTACAAAAATGCTACCATAGTGATAATCACATTCTTCACGTGATATTTGTGAACAACAACGCAGGGCGTGCTAACAACAGCTAACAATAGCCTGGTAGATCGGCATGTTTTTTTCCGACTTCAACTGGAACGCCGATAAGTCGGAGATGATGTCACTCCCAGTTCCGAGGTTACTGGAACGCAGCATTAAGACAGTCGCCGCGCGTGCTCATGGGTAGCAGAGTCTTTATGTCTTCGGAAATAGATTCTCCTCATAGCACCTTTAAGCATGGCAGATACATATAACAAACTGATGATTTTTACACCAACAATGTGCAAATTTCTGAGCTAGATTGATAACTTAGGGCCTACATCCTGACCTTTGACTGGTGCTAAAACAGCCTGTGGCGAGACAGATCAGAGAGGAGAAATGTGTGTTAGAGGGAGGAGAGGGATGCAGCTCCTCCCCCTGCTGTAGACTGACTGACACCTGTTTTCTCCTGTGTGTCAGTGAGAGCTCACTCTGCTCTCCATCTGTGTCCAAATCAGAGCACAGAGCTGTCTGCCTGCCACCTGCGCTGACTCTCAGCTTCACCTGCAGGACACAGATAAGAGAGCGGAGACCTTTAAAATAACCAAAACGGTGGAATCAAGACACCAAAACAGCTTCTCATGTGAGCCAACAGAGGATTATCTCAGAGGAGCACTTTGGGTTGTCACATCTTTTTCTGGAGGATGTAGACCTCCAAGATAGAAAAAGGTCTCGAGGTTGGAAGAAAGGATCAAGTTGACAGCCCGAGCGAGGCAACATGTCTGCTAACGGTCAAGATAGAGACCCTGAAATTGAGCTTTTTGTCAAGGTAAGACAGATATGGAGCTGTGGTAGAAGTGTTTTCTGATGAAACATAAGTTCAAATGGATTTTATAGATAGTATATGGTTATATTTCTAGTGCGGCTGCAGAGTGTTTTAGAAGCTGCTGTAACTCAATAGCAGAGGTAGAGTTACAGCAGCAGTGGCACACTGTGCTCTGTGGTGACCTGGGATTGTTGTGACAGTGATACCAAAGCTGCGAGTTGATAATGGAAGCCATGACAAGTGCAGCATTAGGCATGTATTAAAAAGAAGCCGTCTTTTGGATATTATCAAGCAGAGAATTACCACTCTTTTCACCAATGGTCCATTAGATCCTCTTTTGTTGGACTGTTTTTGTGTAAGTTTGAATAGATACTCCACAGTATCACATTATAATGGAATAAATATTGATAAAAGTTTAAGCCTGAACAGAAAGAGCAAGGTTGTTTTGCTGTCCATACCCTTAAGGCCCTCTGGGAAATGTAAGAGACATTAATCTACCTGAGGCAGGTGAGAAACAAGCAGGTGGAGGAGCTCATTGCTGATGTGCTGCCTACCTGCACCGATCCCAATTAGCTGCTGAGGAGGCTGCCTTCAGCCTAAAGAAACCAGTCCCCTTAGTAACCCTAAGTTCCCAAACATGCTCTGTTGTCAATTATCCTATATGCACATGTGCTTGAATACATACAATTCTTAATAAAAAACTCACTCTTCATCATTCTGATTTGCCTTATATAAAATAATCAATGCCAACATTCAACAAATTAAGCTTACTTCTTGCCCTCTATGTAGTGTCTCAAATAGAGACCCTGTCAGATTTATAAATATCCAAATGTGTCTACATGCTTTGCTCTTGCAGCCATCTGAGATATGACCTAGATGGACTTTATGAAGCGTCCAATTAGGTTTTTATGATCTCAGCCCTGCACTAGATTTAGTTTTCATGTCTGCCATCTTTCTTTACATATTGTTACACCAGATAGATGTGTCATTGTTGCATAGTGCTGAGTTTGTAGACTTTTCGTAACACACATAAAAGGATAGTGCAGTATATTTAAGAGAGGTTGTATGAGGTCCATGCCAATTGTAAACACATAAGCCAAAGTGACAGCAATCAGCTATGCTCCTGTAGGGAGAGAAGTACTGTGGAAGCTCGGCTTTTCTACTGTAGTTGCCAAGATTTTAAAATATTTTGTGAATTTTGGGTAAAAGTAAACCTTACAAAACTGTGTCCATGTGTTAGTATTCTGCACTGGAGACATTACAACACTTGACTGTATTATTAGCACATCTCTTTGTTTTTGTACTACTTCAGTAGGGGTGTACAAATATTACTGAAATCAATGCATCATAATGTGGATGTAGATGATTTTGTATTGATGTTGAGCTTATAGATGATTATCTAACAGAAGCTACTGCTAGACTACAGTAGTAGTTTTGTCTTTGAGAAGGAAAAAAACATGTAGACTGGACCTATGAAATTGATTTATGTGGTTTACAATAGATTTTTTGTTGAAACTGATCTGCAAAGCACTTTTTAAACCTTAAATTTGTTCATATTTATCTGACTGCTTGTACTCATTGATAAATAAAGTAAAAACTGTTAGATGCTACCAATTGTGTTTTATTGTGATGCATCTTGAAATCAACTTGAGTAGAATTGTTGATAATCTTGCGAAAGGGAAGATGCACAGCCCTATACCTCAGCACACTGTATAGCCTTCATGGCCTTCAGCAAAGTAGCACTGAAGCTAAGAGGTTAGCAGAAAAGTAAAGCATCATAGAGTTGTCCAGTTTATTGTACTTTTACCTTGACACAGCTTTTTCAGTTTGTGTTAAAAAAAACTCACTCATTTACTCTTAACACTATCTGCAACTACCTCATTCAGCCCAATTAAAAATTTACCATATTCCCCTTTTAAGGACAGAAAGGACAAAGACCTCACTGATTAACATTAAAATGGCATTTTCCATTCATGAACAGCAGGATGGGACTTGATGGTACCACCGAAAATACATACACAGACTGAACAAAGAAGAAAAGTGGTTCCATGGGGATCATTTTTATAAACTGGGACTGAGCATATACAAATATATGTCTTATAGAAGGAGCACTGATAGTGTAGTAATTGAGAAGTGCTTATACAGTATATGAAGACTAGTGCACCAAGGCGACAAAAGGAGTTCAAATTAACCTGTGTCTCTTTTTCCAGACAAATCTGGACCACATTTCTTGATTAAATGAAAAACAGATAACACGTAAAGCAGTTCTCAATAGAAATAATATATTTGCGTCACTCCTGACATGTCTGGTGATAGTTTGTTCTTCACTTTTGCATTTTACATCACAGCCCGCCTACCTCATTATCTGATTGGCCTGTAATAAATGTGATTGAAGGAATGATCGGCCAATCACCTGCTGGATTTGCTTTGAAAGATTTAATTCATTTCAAAATATTTTTTATGGGCTGTTGACCAGATGGGCCAGTGAAATATATTGAACAGTTTAAAAAAAAGGGTTAGAATTCAGAAATCCTCATGGACATTATGTTTTTTAACCATTTTACACCAATTGGTGGTGTCATTGGGGTGAAAGTTTGAGTTTTTATGTTTGACTTGTAGTAATAATTCTGTAAGAGAGCTTGTACAAATACACACTGCATGTGAGTGTTCCTTACACAAGGCAATAATTGGAAAGCCAATACATGCCTTGAGAGACTTTTACTATCACAGCACATAAATGCACCAATTTAGGAGAATCATCCAATGTTAAAAAATGAGCTGTTGTAACTTTCTTGTTTGATTATATTATCCTGTAGTCCTGCATGACAAGTTGACAGGATGATAGTTGCAAGACATGATCCAATCAACTAGAAACATTGAGATGCTGCTCACCCACTGTTATTACAGAACATTGAGAAAATGTTGAGAAATGTTCAGCTTATAAATGCTGTGATGCAATCAGAAACAGACTCAAAAAGCAAATACACAGGGGGAAGTCACGCACAGTATCATCCAAACCCTGTGATGTAAAACTAATGTCTCACTTAGAGGTTTAACATTGCATTGCATGGGTTGCATAGTGTTTAGATTAAATCCAGTGCTTAGACCTAATCAGTACTTTAAAAGCAGTGCTTGTAACTGGACTGTTCCTAAAGAGGTACTTAAGCGAACTGTAACCTTGAGAGATGAAAGGGTATATAAAATGTTAACTCTTGACATGGCCCAGGTGAAAATGCATCTGTTGCTTCTTTCCTTGGATACCTAGTTGACGAGAGAAGGCAAAGAAATTCAGCATCTCAGGCTCTGACACAATTGAATGGTACAAAGATGAAGTATCCAAACCTACATTATGATGTATGATGCATTACAGCACTGTGGTGGTATAAGAAGCAGAACAGAAATCATCAGCAGGAGCTCCGGTATACAGGTAGACACCATCTAACCTTCTTCATGCCTTGTTTACAACGCCATCTTTCTGCCTCTGCTTGTTATGCATCTTTGGAGCCATAACAGGGTTTGGGATTCCCAAGAGTAAACTCACAATATAAAAAGTCCTTGAATCTGAAAGTGATTAAAGGAGCTTATCCTTGATTTTAGGAAGGACTGTCTGGGTTAAGAGCCAGCAGCGTCCATGTAGAAAATGTGGAATTTGTTGACTCGTACAAGTATCTTGGGACTGTGTTTGATCTGAAGTAATATTTGTTAAGAACACATTTGACAGTCATCCATGATCAGAAGAAACTGCAGAGGCTGAACTCCTTTAATATCTTCAAGAGCATTTTATGTTGTTTGTATTGTTGTTTTATTGAAATTCTTTTAACTTTCTCTTTCTCTTTTGTCGGTTTTATGGCTTGCCTGTGAGGGACAGAAACAGTCTAAATTATGTTGTTAAAGTCTGCTCCAAAATGATTGGAGTCCAGCTGAAGGACTTGGCTTCTCTGTGAAAAGTCCGGGTGGTTCAATAAGCAAAAAGGAGAATAGACCAAGAACTTCAGCCAAGAGACCGTTATTAAGTTATTGACCATGATGAGAAAAACTCCCAATAACTAAATCTTATTTATGCCCTCTATATTTTGTGGTAATGTCCCTAAAAAACAATTCAAATTGTAATTTCTTATTCAAACACATGCCTGTTGCTTTTCTGATGTTTTGCCAATGATTGACAAACTTGAGCCCCTCAACAGTTGGAAGGGTCAGGAGTGTTTAAAAATCTAATCTTGTTTTCTATTCAATTAAATTCCTTTCATTTGGGGATTATTGTTTTAATTATATTCTTCAAAGACCTAAACTGAATTGTCCTTATGTAATAAATAAATGAGATTGTCTTAATCTGAGTTTAAATTATTACAATGTGTACTTGGAAATTGGAAACAAAAGTCATGTTTGCAACAATGACAGGCTTTTGTTTTCTTCATTTTCTGTTTTTCCTTAGCCCAGTAAGATAGAATAAAATAAAATTATATCCAAATTGTAATTTAAAATTGCTTTTACTTTACAGTTTTGCATTCAGTTTTCATTAAAGCAATGGCATATATCGGTGTCAGCAATAAAAGAATAACCCACTCTAATTTTCTGAAGTTGAATTGAACAATCAGGCTTTGTTTTAGAGGAACATGTAATTATTGAGACTGATTTGGAATTTTGTAATTCAGTACATATAATATTATTAGATATTTGCTATGTAAAGAAATAGTCATTCATGGGAAATACTTTTAAAAACAAAAAAATATAGATTTACAGAATCGGAATCAGCTTTATTGGCCAAGTATGTTTGCAACATGTTATAGATAGAATTTGGTTTTGACAGGTGGTGTCACTCACGAAATAACAGCAGCAATGTAAACATCAATAATACAAACAAGTATGCAAATCCTAATAGGACAGAGGAAAAATATGCATGCAGTGTTTTCATTACATTCATAGTATTAAAATAAACCTTAGGGACAAACTAAATTAGTTATGAGCAGTATGTGACAGATCATATGAGGTATCATGGCCTCCATGGTCCCCCTCTCATCCTCACATCACTCAGCAGCTCGCTCCTTGTGCCCACAGGCCTCGCTCTGTGTGAGTGTGTCAGCTTTTGTCCGCCGTGTTCTAGATGTTGATAGGCCATTATGAACAGCCTCTGTGTGTATTGTGTTACAGCTGTGCTGCTGAGCCCCGCTGCAACAATACCCAGACAGAGGCATCACGTGCACACAGACTGCATCAATACAGCATACAGTCGGCTCAGCTACTTTTAGACTGACTGCTCTGTTTTCTGGTCTTTGCTGGCAGCAGTGAACTGTGAGACACATGGACAGAATGCAAAATGTTGCACGCTTTTTGTGCTTACATTTTTTCATGTGGCTTCAGTTCTTGTCCTGCATCTGAAGTATATTTGTATTTCTTTAGCGTAGTAAAAACATTCTGTAATATCTCATTAGTGGATTGGCCTGAGACTAAAGTCGCTCAGTTATGGCAAAACTCACAATCATTTTTATTTTATTTTAAACTAATTTACTCACAAAATTTCAGACATGTGCATTACAAGGATTTATGAGACAATAAGCCTTTAACAATGTGAAGAAAACAAGCAATGAATGAGCTAAATGTGTTTTTGAGGTTGTGTCATCGATGTGCTTTGTTGACTAGAATATAAAACAAACAGAATTATTACCAAACATTAAAAAACATATGAATCAAATCAGTGAAGCACGGCATGTAGCAAAGTAATCGCTTAATCTTGGTGATTGTTTTGACATGATTGTTTGAGGCCAAATTTGTAATTAAAATTGAAACACAGCTGAGCTGCCAAGTACTGCCCACTTGTCTGTTTAATAATTTTAATTTGTTATGTAATAAACTTAACCAAAATCCCCAATGTCAATCCCAGCTGACCTAGAAGTCATTGCCCTTACTTCACCGTGTCAGTGGGCCTCTATACGACTGTCCGCCTGCAGGTCTGACTCCCTGCTCCCTGTGCTCTGCTGGTCAGTGAACCAGGCCATGGAATTCCTAATCTATAATTCAGGTTGAGGAGAAGCTCAGGTGTCACAGCTGATGATCTGCTGCGTACATGCCAACACAGATACAAGATACATCAGGAAGAAGTGAATTTATTTACAAGGATCATAAAGCTTACCGCACACTTGTGTTGTCTGTATAAATATTCTACATCTAATTAAAATGCTGTTTTGAATTATTTCATGAGCTTGGAGTTAGCTGGTTAGATATCTTCTTTGCTCTGTGTTATTAAAATGTATTTTGGGGCATTTTGTGCCTTTATTGATAGGAGAGAGACACCATGGATAGGCTTGTGAAAGGAAGCGAGAGAGTAGGGGGAGACACTCTGCAAACTGGTCACAGGCGGGATTCAAACCTGGACCGGCAGAAGCAAGTACATGGGGTGCCTCGTTGCTAACTACTCCGCCAAACCAGCACTCCTTCTTTGCTTTGTATTATAATGTCAGAAAATACAAAGTCATAAGTCAGAAGAGTTGGAATATATGAGTAATTTTCAAAGTTGGAAGAAATGGGAATAAACCTGGAATTAAAAAAAAGAAGGTCGGCCCTTAACAAAGATTTTAAATGTAATTGGGGAACACATATTTGAGCATTATCTTGACTAAAACAACCTGATTTCATGCAAGTACATTTGAGAGTATATTTGCTATTCCTTAGTCACATTCCCACTGTTTACTTTAGGGGTGTTGAGGCCATGCCCCCTACATCCACTGTGCATTCCTTAATCACATTCATAGATGATTCTAGACCAAGTCAAGTTGAACTTGATTGTTCAATAAAAAAAAAAACTTGAAGACAGTTTTTCAGTTGTATGCACTAACCAATAAGAAAAAGACACCTCAGAGGGAGGTAAATGGTGGATTGATGCTATCAGACACTCCATATTGTTTGTTACTAACAGTGAACTGAAAGACAGAGGCACTGACCAGATGGCTTCTGCTTTTGACCTATTTTGAGATATTAACTTGATCATGATTAATCTTGTTTTAAGAAATAAATGCCCAACATCAATCGTGATCCACAAACTATGAATGACTTATCTTAACAAGCTTTTGTATGCTTATTGATCATCAGTGTATCGAGACTGCCCAGCCCATTTATTTGTACATATTCATCCTGACCTCTAAAAATCATCAGCTCCAACCTGACATTCATGCCCAATTTGTCAAGAATTTTAAAAAGTAGTCTTGAACTGTTCTGCCAGCATAGCTTAAGGTCTCCGTGACCTTGACCAAGCGCCTCCAAAATCGAATCAGTTCAGCACTGATTCACTTTTTTTGGCAAAGTTTGAGAAATAGCCCTCCAAGTGTTGCTGAGAAAGTCTGTTCACAGGTACGTGATTAAAGCTTAGTCATCCTTAAGGTTGTTTCAAGGTGGTTGAATTTTTCTCAACAACTTAAAAAGCGATATTAACCAGGTATTTAATGGAAAGGTTTTAGATAAACTTCGAAAAAAAGTTGTGTGGATTATTCACTCACACTATTATTTCATTTTACGACTAGACGTGCTCAGTGCACATATCTCCTCACAGGCACGTCCAACATTGTCAAGGAAAACTGCCACATCTTCCACTGTTAACAATCCTTAAAAAAATCCTGGATACGCCTCCAGATAACAACAGAAACCTTGCCACTTCTTTACTGCTCCATGAACAACATTCCTTGAAAATGTCTTGACAAACTGTTGAGTTATTAGCAAAAATGTGAAAATGAAAGTGCTCTAAAATCTTTAAAAAATTACCTTGATCCACAGCAAAATTTGGTTCACTGCTTTTCCTGTATTGTTTGCCGTGTTTTTAGACATTGAAGACTTTGGATTATGAACTCCTGAAATGGAATTTTTTGGACTTATTTTGTCCGTTGGTGCTTTACAGTTTTTGAGTAAAGAACTTTGCCTTGAACTGCTTTTTTTGTCCTGACTTCTCTCTGCATTCGAGCCTATTTCTTTTTAATCTTGTCACAGTGCATTTACCATTTTCTTGAACCCACGACTTTGTATTTATTCTTTCCACCAACTTTCTAAAACCCTCAAGACTTATTTATTTTTGTTTTTATTAAAGAAAAGAAAAAGTCTCACATGTGGGGAGATGAGGCCATAAAGCAATCATTATGTCTGAGGAGAAAAGAAAGTGATTTGTTGATCTAGGTTTTAACAGTGCGGTTTTCCATCTACTTAAGAGTTTATACTCGGCAGTTTATCTTGATTTACAAATAAAACTCATTCCTTCACACCCTGATCAGTTCTTCTTTGTCTTGTTTTGTGCAGGCAGGTAACGATGGAGAAAGCATTGGTAACTGTCCCTTCTCTCAGCGTCTCTTCATGATCCTGTGGCTCAAAGGAGTCGTGTTTAATGTCACCACTGTCGACCTTAAAAGGTAGGAACACAAGAACAGGCGCTTTAATACAAAAAACAGCCTTGTGCACTTTCCTGACTTATTGCTTTCTCTGTGTTCTCTAATAGAAAGCCAGCAGATCTGCACAACCTGGCTCCAGGGACACACCCTCCTTTCCTGACCTTCAACGGAGAGGTCAAGACTGATATCAACAAGATCGAGGAGTTCCTGGAGGAAACGCTCTGTCCTCCAAAGTAAATAGACTGAAATCTTTACAACACAGTTTACAGTAAAAGATTACAGCACAAGCTACACACTGGCTGCTTTTGGCTCAGTTTGTTGAAAGGAAACAGTCCAATCAAATCAGAGGTGTGTTAAATTTGAAAACAGATGCCTTTGAATTTAGTGTTTATGGTTGTTTATAGCTGAACATGATTGAGTCTCACTTTTTCACATTTACCCTGAAGCCATAACTCTTGTCCTTCACTGAAAACAGACACAGATGTTTTCTAACTTCCAGGGGTGTCAGACATTAGTTTCAATTCTGGGTCTACATACAATCCAACATTAAGTTCACTTTACACAACCTTGACTGGACCACAAATAAAAGGCTCATACCAAGTGGGGTTACATTTTGAAATGGGCTTCATTGACTAAGTTTACTATGAACAATACCTTTATTTTTTTTTTTTATCTTTAAGGACTTGCGATCAGGTCAAAACTAGAAATCTTCCCCTGCTTTTTCCCCTAACTGTCAGCCTTGACATTAATGTACTTTTTTTTTCATTTATTAAGGTAGAAAGAGAGAGTGCCAATAGGCGCTCTACTGTATACTAGCTCTTATCTCTTATTGCGAAAGAGAGCAGCGCAAAGTTTTGTTTGGTTATTAAAATAACACGTTCAAATCCTAAATTATGCACCTATTAAAAAGCCAAAGCTTAATCCATGTTGTGCTTTTGTTTCTCTTTTAGTCCCCCTCTTTTTCTTTCTCCACTCCTACCGCTTCACTTGCCATTAATTTACAAACTGTGGTTACCAGGCATCACATTAAAACAAAATCATCAATGTCAGGGCTATTCAATTAGGAATCCAGTCGGGCCATATTTCCAGACTTAGGACATGAGCTGGGCCGGACTTTTTTGGCAGACAGGGAGCAAAGTTTACCACTTAAAAGGAAGACAAATAGATAATAAACAAACTGGATGTTTATTAATTTATTGCCACATCCAAAATGGCATAAACTCAATAAAGAGCAGTACTTAAACTTAAACCAACACTATGTAGTTTTTCAAACATCATATAATCCTTAGATATTCATTGTGATGGTCCACCACTTTACAATGACTTGAATGACACCTCTGTCGTGGTCTGGAGTGGTCTGTATCCCTTTCACTGGCGCTATGTAACTTCGAGGTGGATGGTGGGAACCCTGCCACACTAAAAACTACACATTTGGACTGCTTTACGGCATACGTCACTTCCCCCGATTCCTAATTCGTTTAAAATACGGAAGTCACTGCGAAAGCCAAACGCGTAGCTGTAACCATGGCGGAGGCAACAAAAAACGTAAGGAAGAGAAAAGTTTTGTCGGAGGATACAAAACAAAGAAAGCAAGAGAAAAACAAGCTGAATGCTCGGACCAGAATAAACATTGGTTCGGCGTTCACTCGCCGAGGAGACGAGGAGGGATGTCCGACTACTATCAGGTATGTTAGCAGCTAATTTATGACGAAGTTCCTCAAAAAAACTTGACAGGAAAAAAGGTACAGCACAACAAATCCAGAACGTACCACGGCAGTTTGTAGTTTTGTTTAGACCTATTTCAAGTGTGTGATATTGCCAGCTCGTCGTCGTCTTAACTTTTATTCACTTTGTCGCTTCAACAAGACAGGGGCGACTTCACGGTAATAAAACCAAGTTGATCTTAGCGATTTTTAACATCGTCATTTAGTCAAAAATAAATACAATACCTCATCGCTATCCATCCTGCAAGCAGCCGCTGAAGACTGAAGAATACTTTTGAGCAAAGTCCTGGCTTCTGTGATTCGCCTACAAAACAAATGCACGCAACCGGCAGATCTGTATCCTTACCACAGTAGGCGCGCGCTAGTGCTCATGGGTAGTTGAGGTCAAGCGGGGATCTTCCGTTGTGCTGCTTTAACTGCTGAGATACTGTTTACTTCTTTAAATGTAACACTTCAAACAGATAAATTTAGCACATTTTGACTGGTAAATACAAGCACATATTAAGGTGCATATGAACATTAATAAAGGAGCAGATTAAAAACACCATCTTTTGGCCACATTTGAAAGTGCATTAAAAGTAACTTGCTTAATAGCTACCTTTCAGAATGTGTTGCATTCAATGTCTGTAATAATGCTGGAATTTTTTGTAAGACCTTGTCAGTGTTTGTAAAAGTGTTTTCTTCAAATGTAGAAGGAAATATTAATGAAGAGAAAAATTGATAATTCATATCATTATGCTGCATCATTATTTGATATAATATAATACTAACATTCTAAGCAATAATAAGACCTATTAGGTAATTGTGAAGGAAAAAAAAAATAACCTGACTAGTCAAACAATGGGCCCAATAGTTGGTGACTAGTTGACAATAAAAATGGCTGTTAGCTGCATCCCTAGTCTGCACGAGTTGGAGACAGTTGACTTGGCCTGTTGGCACAAAAATAGTGTGAGGGGAACAGACTCGACCTGATCTCAGTTGAATTCAATCAAGGAAGTTTGAATTTTTGAGATGAATCTGGATGCAACTGAGTAGTGTGAACTGATTACCGACCCAACACCAATGAAAGAGAGGGTGTGACACAGGAAATAGCATCAGAGGAAAACAGCAAATTGATGTTTCACTGCCACCAACTGTTATTTTCGTTTTTCCTTGAGCTGTCAACCTCACAAAAGCTTGAATCATCCACTTGGCTTACTTTGCTTTGATCAACCATGCTGTCTGTGATCCCTCATTAGGCACTGTTGTTAAGTGTGTGATCCCAGTCTTTCAGTACTCATACCAAAATTTGCTGAAACCAGTCTATCAGTGTGCACTCCCAGTCTTTTCAGAAGACTGAGAATTGTGGAGTGTGGCCTCAGCTTGAAAGTTGAGGCTCTGTCCACAATGTCTGTGTAGGTTCTCATTTATCCGGGTTATGGTAATCCAATTCTCTATTTAAAGGGGCAACTGGTCTGCTAGAAGATCTTGAAGACGTTTCTCTTCTAAAAGGGTTCTTCAGTTCTAATGTGACTGGGGCCAAAGTTGTAAATATATAGCCCTTGTTGGTCATCCAGCTGTGGAAGGGGCAGGTGGTTACCTGAGAGATGTTAGCAGGTTCCCTCCTGGGTTTCCTACATCATGCTTGCATGATGTTGTTGCCTGTGATCCAGCATGAAAGTGTTGTTTCGACTGTTATCAAAAAGAATCCAAAGCTGTAATGTAGGTGGGGGATAAGAAGTGCCTTAGCATCACCTCAGAACAGAGGCAGTGGACTGAGGCATGGGTGCTACAGATGCAGCCATTTCAGTTTTACCCCTCAAGCTGAATGTCTGCCGAATTCCAGCCAAATACTAAACCTAAACATTTGCCCATATGAAATTAGTAATAAGCTGGAGATATATTTGCAGATGTACTTGCAGTTTGGCGTCAGTTGGCATCATGAGCAGTTTTATTTGTATATGTGCCTGTAGGTGCCACATGTGTTACTAAAATCAACCTTTTGAGGACACAAAAGGCACAAGCTCTACCTGTTGTGTCAGAAGTAAAATGTAAACATAAATTACGTGGTAATTCAGAGAGTGACAAATCAAACACCAATTAGATAGCACTCGGAGAGCACAAACCTCCACCAGATAGCTCACATATTGCTGTCACATCTATAACAAATAGTTCCACGAGAAAGTTACCATCATAATATGATTCCAGGACCCTGTAAACTCACACTTAGCACTCAGAACCAGCTTAATATTATTATTAGAGAGTTGTTGAGCAAAAACAGTAGTTCACTAATGGTAGTTACCTGGACCACCACCAAAATCTAATCATTTTTAAGTTTGACCATTCCCAACATCTCTTGAAAATTTCAGCAAAATCCATCCTATAGTTTTATGTAATCTTGCTGACAAACAGACAAACAAACAAATGGAGCCAAATACATAACCTCCTTGGCGGAGGTAAGGACCAATATCATCATCACATATTTGTTAAACATGGATGACCAGTGGTCAGACCTCACCATCAGCATCAGCTGAACTCTGTTTTGATTAATATTTTCATACGGTTGGAAAAGATAGAGAGGCTTGGCCTCATGTGAGTTGTATCCCGCTGCAGGAAACATTATTGACATTACAGTGTCTGTCGCTCACATATACAGGTGTACTAAATCAGTAAATGCCATTTCAGATGGTTTACATAATTTAGGTGTTTTTATGAGCGTATTGATTTATTTGTGCCACATGTTACTGGGTGGTTCAGTACCCCTACCTCCACCTCTCAAAGGTAACTTAAGAATTATCTTGACAGTCTCAAATTTAAAAAAATCTACCCTCTGTTTGAGCTCTTGCAGGGAAAAATGTCAGATTAACTAAATCAGTCTTTTATTACCTGCAAAGTTTTTTACATTACAAATGGACCTTAGTGTGAGGGAGCTTAAAGGGGCAGGCAGCCAACGCAGTGTGAGCGTGTAACATGTTTTCAGTCTGCGCCCAGCTCCAGTCCAGGTGTTAATGCTATCCAGATGATTTTTTCTGACTGCGTCTCCCCCTCCTCCCTGTCGTCTGCTCAGGTATCCCAAACTGGCCGCCAAGCAGAGAGAGTCGAACACAGCTGGAAACGACATCTTCGCCAAGTTCTCAGCCTACATCAAGAACACCAAACCAGAGGCCAACGCCGGTGGGCTGCTCGTTTTGAGCCGTTTACAGTCACAGACACCCACATGAACAGAGGAAAATGAAAAAGCCAGTATTATTATTCTCCACTAGGTTGTAGCAGAGTCCATTGTTTGAGACTTTCTGTCACCAAGGTGTAGAGTTTCCACATCCTGGAGGACCTGAAACATAGTTAACTAATTTCACAGTCATTAAAATGCATGGGAAAGTAGAGCCTAGGCTAAAAATCCTGGAAAGTTATTTTAACATTTTATTGATTTAATGGTAGAGTCAAGAAATAAATAAAATTGTCATGTGAAAGTGTGTTATGGCAGCTGTCTTAGATTCAGCCATAGTCTTTAGACAAAAATTTGATATTTTGGTCATATTTTTGTTTTATATGTCTTTGTAGTTTTGCCCATCTAAACCAAGCTCATAAAAATATTATATAATTTCGTCAAATTGTAGATTATATTTGAGACATTACTTTAATTCAGAATTGCTTTCACTGATATTACCCTGACTGATATTGATTTATGAGGCTGTCAAAACAGATAACACTTTCATACTTTTTAAACTATATTTTTAAATTGGTATGACACCATATTTTTTCCATTTAGTAGTAGAGGGAGGGTGATTCACGTGACAGAAAGTAATTACTAAAACTATGAAGGCAAGTGATTTCTGCTATTAAATCTTTAGTTCATTATCATGTTCTGGCAAATTACCTTTTTAACGCAAAGAAATGGCTACAACAACTGCCCAAATGTTACAATTCGAACAACGATTTGAGAAAAAAATAAAAATTCGGACATGCAAATGTATGACAGAGAATGTGTTAACTGACAAAACAGGGAACTTTTAATAATTTACTGCAAATGTCAGTGAAAATAAGATTTCAATATGTCATACTAATTCTTGAAAGTTATTCAAACAGATATTAAACAGATTTAATTACTGATATATTAAAAATGATACTGATATTATATAAAAATGGACCTTTTTGATTTGATTTGATTTGATTTGATTTAATTTATTTATTTATTTCGGTCACGTCAACACAGTTATACAGCATCACACATTGTCAATAGTTGATCAAATGTTCATGTCCGAAAGGGTAGACGGGAGAAGCAGAGCTTATCTAGTCCCGTCCCCATTTTCTCAATATGTAGTATTTAGTCTCCTCTTTTCCACATATTAACAAGTTGTTATGCATTTTTATTCATTTACAGAGGTCTGACATAATTCTAGACTCCCTTTTAGTGTCCGTATTTGACATATTCCATAATCCTTCGTTCCACGTAAGCCTTTGTTGTTGTTGTTGTTGTTGTTGTTGTTGTTAGTCCCGGTTTGTGATGTTGGGGTTGTGATGTTGGAGATGGTGATGTTGGAATTTAGGTGATAAAAAGACATTTTGTTTTCAACAAAATGAATTTATTTCTCAAATGTAGCTGAAAAACAAGCATAATTCTCCTTTAAACCACAGGTGGAAATTGATGACTTTGATACCAGTTCCATTATCTATTCTGCTTGATTCTGTAACAGTTCCCTTATAAATTCCTGTGGACAAAAGTTGGCTTATGTAGGTTTTCAGCAGCAATAAATGGCATACCAGGTATTTACTGCATATCTGAATACTTATGATTACTGGTGGTGTCATAAACCACTAAACCTGCAGTAAGCATCTATTTGTCAAAAATGTATGCCATAATTTTTAGCAATTCTGCTCTCTGTCTGCCATGAACACATTTTATACTTATAAAATTTCCATGAAATTGACATATATATTTTTCGCATCTCATTTGATACATTAGGTGTTTTTGGCAACTGACAATCCGTTTGAGGACATTTTTTTTCTCATTTATCAGATTGTATTCAGATTTTTTTTGTAAATTGTTGATCATATTGATTCAATAAGTTGTATCATAAAAGTATGTATCAAGTATGTTACAGGGCTAAGGGAATTTTTAAACAAAAAACTAATGGAATCAGTTTCTTGAAGAAATTTTTAGCTTTTCTCAACTAAAATTAGTTTTCATTTCCCATCCCTACTCTAAATCCTGCATTCTTTTGAGATCTGAATTTTCAACCTAAATCAAATATTGATTAAATCACATTTTGACGCATCCTAATAATTTTTATTTGTCTTTCGTTTAGTCATCTTAAGTTGATCCACACTTTAGTTTATTTGTAAACGTTGTTCCAAAACAGTTTGGAACGTGACCTCATTCCTCCAAACCGCAATTAAACTCAAGCTGAGATCACAGAGAATGAGATGATCTCAGCTTGGTTTTGGTCGAACCCTGGAGCAGTTTTGTTGAACACAACCAGCACAGTGACCAAACAGCCAGACCAATGGGTTGTTGACTCATCACACCGCAGCAGTATTAATAATAACACAACTGACAGGCCACTGATGAGGGTGCAGAGTCATAGCATAGTTCACAATTTGATATGATGTGCGAAACATGCTCCTCAGTTTTGATGATGAGCTGCTTTGGTTGATATTTTTCTCCTATACAACCAGTGATCATGATTTAGGATTAGTTGAGGAATATGCAATGGTTGCAAAGTTGCTGTTTTGGCAAATCTTTTTGGGAAATGCCCGTGTGTTACCCATTTCACAAATGTGTAGTCCTTACAAACTGTAAATAGTTGTAAAGGTGACCAATCAGGTTTCCAGCTGAATAAAATACAATACAAAATGGTATGATTAAAGGGAAAAATAATCAACAAAGTTTCCACATTTTTGGCTATACTTTTGTTGAAGAATTTGACAAACTCATAGGTAAAAAAAGAAGTCATTTTAACAGAAAGTGAATAAAGTATTTGGACAAGAGTGTTTAAAGTGAGCCACTCACTGACGACAGCTCTAGACCTGACAGTAGCGCCCTCAAGAATGTCATTTCTGAATGATGTAAGTGCCATCATTTGAGACTTAAAACCAATACACAGTTCATGGGCTTGATGTGTTTCTAATGTACAGCCTACATTTCACAGAAAATGACCTAGAAAATGATCTATGAAATAAAGAATTCTGATGTTGCTGTGCTGCCCCCTAGTGAGGCTATCATGAAGCAAGTCATGTGTCATTTTTACTGTGTATCAGTTTTGTTCATGAGTGTGTCTTTCTGTGCGTTTAGTCCTGGAGAAAGGTTTGTCCAGGGCTCTGAGCAAGCTGGATGACTACCTGAACACCCCGCTGACTGAGGAGATCGACGCTGACAGCATGGAGGAGGAGAAGGGATCAAACCGGAGCTTCCTGGATGGAAATGACCTGACTCTGGCCGACTGCAACCTTCTACCTAAACTGCACATAGTTAAGGTAAAGAGGGAGTCTGTGCTCAGCGGGAAATTTAAACCATATGGTTGTGCAACTGTGTATTTGTCCCAATTTCTTTCTTAATATAAGCCATATTATCCCAACAGGTCCAGATGAAACTCTCAATTCAACATATTAAAATAAATAGACTGTATTCTCTTGATACAAGTAAAACTGACTGCCAGAAAAGTGGTAAAATTTATATTTCATAAATCTTGACATAAGGGGAGCCATTGGACTTTTGTGGTTAGGATGTGCTCCGTGTAGGAAGTCTTTAGTCCAGGCTCAAGTCTGACCTGTTGCTCTTTAAAGCATATCATTCCCCAGGCTCTCTTACTAATTATCTTCTCTGTCCACTACGTAGATCTATCAAAAATATGTGCATCAAGGAAATATAATTCAGATTTTAACAAGAAAAAACTGCATTAGATATCACCAAGGACATTAAATCTCATTAAATAAATGACCAAAGTTTCAGGCTTCTTAGATTTAAGTTCTTTCATAATATGGCTGTTTTGGCATCAAATTAAAATGTATATTTAAATTAATCAGAGTTCAAAAACTATTTGTACATACATGATTTTGATTCTTTGGCCAAAATGGGACAAAATTAAGGGTTTCATGGTATTTTGCACTAATGCTTTCATAAATATGCCAGGTACACCAATCAGGTGTAACATTGTGGCCACTGACAGATGAAGTGAATAACACTGATCATCTCTTCATCATGGCACCTGTTATTGGGTGGAATATATTAGGCAGCAAGTGAACATTTGTCCTTGAGGTGGAGTGTTGGAAACAGGAGAAATGGGCAATAATGAGGTTTCAATGGCTAAAGTGTGATGACTACACAATGGGTCAGATTAACTCCAAAACTGCAGATGTTGTGGGATGTTCCTGGTCTGCAGTGGTCAGTATCTACCAAAAAAGGGTTTAAGGAAGGAGCAGTGGTGAACCAGCGACAGGGTTATGCGCGGCATGGGCTAGTGAAATATGTTGAATGGTCCATCTGGTGTGACCAGTGACAACACTGCTACAAGTCCCTAAAAGCACAGAGTTGTAACAGGGCAAACATTTTTGATACTCAGGTCTGTTTGTGTCTTTTCTGCTTGTTTGCATTAGTAACTTAGCGTAACTTTAGCTCTGCTGTCTCAAAGGTGAGATTTGTTTGTTTTAGTTTTAGGTTCTAACATTTTGCCCAATTGTTCAGACAAGCAAACAGGTGAAAAAAAAATGAAGTTATGAAGGTTGTGGTTTGATTTTTGAAGTTGATCACCATTAAACACTCTGGAAAACTAAAGCAGGTCCTGTTTAGCTCTGTGAGTCAGCTGGTTAGCAGTTAGCATCTCAATGCTAATGTGAATCGTGTGAAAAAAGGTAAGGGGTTGAAAGAGTCTAACAGGCTTGGATATGCTGAGCAGTGACTGGAGGTTAAAGGGCAGGCTGCATGACAAGCAGGGGAGCCTTGATAACCATTTAATTTTTACCTTAATAACCCAGCAATCTTCCTGTTCCTGATAGATTTTTACGAAAAGACTGTTGCACTTGATTCTTTGGCTACGGGATAACTGTTTAAAATATGAATTTACACCATTAATTTCAGCTTCTTCTTGTCTTTAAGGTTGTTGCTAAGAAGTACCGCAACTATGAAATCCCCTCAAGCATGACAGGCGTGTGGCGATATCTGAAGAGCGCCTATGCCCGTGACGAATTCACCAACACCTGTGCGGCCGACAGCGAGATTGAGACTGCCTACAAAGACGTGGCGAGGAGGCTGGCCAAGTAACCCTTCAACCGACCAGAGCTGAAACTTTTAACGCAGCACGTGAAAACATCACAAGTCGAAACACATATGACTCTACTTCAACGCCTTCTTCAGGAACATTTTCTGGAACTTTCAAGAACTTTTCTCCGTCAGTCGAGGTCAGGTTAGATGTTTAATTTCACAGCAGATTCTTCTTTTACTCAAACATGATTGCGTCCTTCTATATTTATTCCTCATCACACAAAGCTCTCTTTCATACGTTTTCCTCCGGTCCACATGGCCAAACATTTTAGCTGCTGATGTCAGGGCGGTTCACTTTATTTATTCCTGAGCCCACAGGAGTCTAGTCTGCCTCCAGTGTTTAATAGCAAGCTCTGGCTCCATGGCGACACCAAGATTCATCTATCTATCCATGATTGATGATTTACGATAATTGTTTGCTGAATATATAACTGTTCAAATCTGCAGACTCATTATGATTGTCATTCATTACTGTTGATGTTGCTGTACTGTTTCCTTGAGCTTTCTTGAAATTCACTCCTGCTTCTGAATGATTGATTTTAAGAATGATTGATTTTAAATATAACTTTATACTCTCGGTAATGTGAGTTTTAAAAGAACAAAACGTAGCTGGCGGAGGCATTAATAGCTGAGAAGAAAAAAAGCATGTTTGGAATTGTTTGCATCCATAAATCTGTTTTAAATTGCAATATTTAAACCCGATATTACAAAAAAAGCCTCAACTATGTGCCTTTATTTTGAAGAGTCATAAGTCCATGCCAATGCCACTGATGGATTCATTCTGAAAAATGTATTGCAGCCAGAGCCGAGCCATTTGTTCTGCCTCTAGCTATTAGTGTTCAGCAGAGGTATTGATTTTGTCTTGAGTTACCCATGATTTTATGAATGGAGAGAGTATTTATTTAGCAGCTCCAATCAGGCCTGATTAGCTCGAGCCATTAGCGCTGCGTTGAAAAGCGTCTTCCAGGCCAGGTCCGCGATGGTCAGACACCCTCGCCCTCCAGCTCTTCATCAAAGAGACATTTCCTTCTGCTCTGAGGAGTCCGTCAACATCCGCAGCCCTTAAGTTCAAAAGTTTCATTGTCCGTTGCGCGAGAGGGGAGGATGGAAATTTGTCTCGGGGCTTATCGTCTTTGGCGTGGTGTCAGGCTGCAACTTTAGCGAGACTTCCTTGCAGAACCATAAGGCTCTTGTGTGGTTTGGACAAACATGTGATATGAAATTGGAGCATGATGACTGAGAGCCTTGCTCATTGCAAAGCTCCACAAATAAAATAATATTTTCACAGATCGGCTTCTGCCTTTTCTTTCCCTTTTCCTCGCTAGGTGATCAATCAACATTGATACTTTGGAGGTTGTCATGTAACGGAGGAGGTATCAGTGACAGGAAAGGTGCTGGTGGAAGCTGGATCTCAAAAAGGGTTAAGTGTGCCTGACTGAGTTGATCAAATCCAGTGGTGCAGGTCTGTTTCTCCATCCTTAACACAGAGAGAGAAGGAGAGGGAGAGAGAGTGATGACCGTTGACAGGCTTAAATAGAGGCTTCCATGCCAGGGATCAAACGCCATCCCTCTTCTCCACTCTCTCATTAAGACGGAAAACCCGAGCGCCGCCATTCGATCTGTCTCCATTTTTCCTCAAAGGAGTCTCACTTGAAAGATCTGCGCCTGTCGGATTTACAATGGTGGGCGAGCGATGTTTACTGAGACGCGGCCGTGCCAGAAACAACAGTCAAAGAAAATAAATGGAGCCTGCCGAGTGTTTCCACAGGAGTAAGGAAATATGGAGCGAGACTTGTGCCTTGCTGTTTGGTAATTAGTACCTAAACATCCCTGTCCTTGGATCCCATCGCTCACATCCAACATTTCTGGATAATATACAGAGGAGCATTAACGTCAAACACGTCTGGTCACGGGGCCTGGCACGCCACATTAATCTGTTATTGCGCTCCCAGTGGATCTACCAGTCGCTGGCCTTGGCTGGGCCACCGTAGCACCGGGAGTCTGTATAGGTTGACATGGACTCACACACGGTGCACTTTTATAGCCAGCTTCAGTAAACCTTCTCAGCTCACGCATAAATTGTCTAAATTGAGTCTTGCTTGGAGACCTGAGCTGATTAAAACAAACGGGCGTGTTTGACGTGCGAGGACCCACCAAGAGCAGACCTGTGATCCAATTAAAGAGCAGAGCCATAGTGAAAGAAATACAGCCAGACAGAGCTCAGAGCTCCTCAGGCTGCTGCTTACCTTACATATTGTACCCACGAGACTGACATGTATGTTTCAGATGGAGGTGAAACCCTGCACCTTCCAATGTCCTAACTACAGCAGCAGCAGTTAAGCTAGGGGAACTACAGCAGAACTTCACTGTGCAATCACATTGGAAGGACTCTGAATAACACATTTCTGGTAAAAGAAAGGCTGCATGCAGTAGACTTTTGGGGCAGAAGGTGAAAACTGAGGGCACTGGTGGCGTTAAGTCCCTCCAGCTTTGCTTAAGTTCAAATGTTGCCTGGTTTACACAAAGGTTCTAACTAATGACAGATGTTGCACCAGCTGTGATAGCTCCAATGTAGGCTTAAGTTATAAGTCAATTTTACACCTGCCTCTATGGAGATGTAAATGTTCTCTTTAAAATATGGTTGACATTAGGCCTGTGCTCAAAATATCGATACGGCGAAATATCGTATTGCACTCCTTTGGGATACGTGTATCGATACAGATTCTACAGAATCGATACGGCCTAAATATTTTGACAGTTGTTGTAAATACACTTTGGGTAATGTTAACAGTGGCACAGTTCAAGCTAGAAGACAAGCTACATAATGAAGTATATCTTTCAAATTTTAACTTAGATCTACCATCTTTGAGGATCAGAATTTATGTCTCTCAAGTTGTAGAACCACTAAAAACTCATTCTTGTTCTTTTTCTTCTTATAAGAAAAAACTGAACTTGTCAAGAATTTTGCTTAAAGCATAGTCAATGTTCACAATTTATGTGTATCGGGATACGTATTGTATCGTGGCCTTAGTAACGGGATACGTATCGTATCGTGAAGTTGCTGGAAATACCCAGCCCTAGCTGACATGGCATATTGTTTTCAAATGTGGTGTTACATGGGGGATAGAAGGGACAGAGGGTTTTTAAAATAAAAATAATGCATTAGTGCTACTCAGGTGGCACTGTGAAGAAATGTTATAAATTTTGCTGAATAAATTCTACCTTTGGGGCTCTTTGGAAAGAGAACCCAAGATAAAGTGTATGTAAAAAAGGTCTGAGGCATTCAGAGGGATTAACAGCTCAAGCCTTTTTTTAGCAGAGGTACAGACTTAAAATCATTCTAACATGTTTCAGCCATTAAGGCCTTCATTAGGGCAGGTACAAAATGGCTGACACCCTACTTCTTATAAAGGTCTTAGGCCAGTCACATGATGAGGGAAAAGGTTGCACTCAATTAAGGAATCTAAATATCAAAGTATATTCATGATAGTATTGTAGTAACCAAAAGACAATAAATAAAACATGCGAAATATACAAGAAAGTTTACTCCTTCGAACCACTGAAATCCTTAACCAACTTAATTACAAAAAGGGGAGATTTGGAGGGTCCCACATACAGAGCCTGTTGTGATTGGCCGCTGTGTTGCTTTACACTCTCTCTGAGCTGAGCCTTCATTGTCCTGTCTACCTAAAGATGCAGAATAGTCTATAAATAAATCTTAAAACGAAAGAGAATATGACTGATCATGGTTATTTCAAAATATGACACCAAAAATCTCTCTCCGGCCTGTGAGTAGTGAATTATGGGCAAACACTATTTACAATTAAGCTTACAAAATGATCAACTGCAATACATGATACCACAAGCCTTTCAGTGATCCCAAATTTTGGTAATTTTACCTGTTAACCACACCAAGAAGGCTGTTTTTCACTATTAGATGTGAACACAAACCAACTGGAAATGACAAAAAAAATCTAGTCTGGAAAACATCAAGGGTTTTATAAGTTATTTATCAGAGTTTCGTGGACTTTTAGATTTTGCAGTGTAACCCCACGCTGACCACAAATGAGTTCTGTTGTGCTTTTTTCTGTTGTCATCATATTCAACAAGAAATCCTTCAGAAAAAAATGACAAATAACCTTCAAGTGTTAAATCAAAGCACATGTCGGGGGTTTCTAAATGGATTTGAAATACTATAATTTTGTTTTTGGTGTCTATTTATGATCCAGCAAAGTGACTAATTTTTAATACCTGTAACTTTCTATAGAATGTGTATCAGGCTTAGATGATGATATATTATTTCTTTACATTATTGGTGAACTTTAACACCAAGTGTCAAAATTAACTGTACATGAAAACAGACTGAGACTTGAATGGGACAAGTTTATTTAAGTACAAAAACAAATCTTTGTCTGCTTAGGCAACATTTGCTACACCAACTGAAATCACCACATGAAGCTTTAAAAAAAAATCAAAAGCTTTTTGTTTATCTGAAAGTATTTTGAAATCTCTATGCTGTCCTGATAATCTTGGTCAAACCTTTTGTTGGTCGCACAGCTTTAAAGTAATTCCAACCTATTGTTAAATGTCCTTTCAAAATACGATTTATTCCATTTGTTTTAGTTTACTTCTTAATCTTTGAACTGGTATTACATTTTTTTCAGTGATAAGCCACAATCGGAAATGTTTTTTATCATACAGTTGTTACAGCTGTCATCCAAGTGAAAAAAAAAGAGTTAATATAAAATAAAACTACAATTAAAACAATTGGAAAATATTGTTTCAGTAATTATGATTATCACCGATGAGGAGCAGCAAGAAATTATGTATACTAAATGTGGATTTGATAAAAGGAAAACACACTTTGTGTCCAGACTTTGAATTACTGCTGGTTTTGTTATGTTTTAACATTCTTTTCTGAAGCGCAAATTATGAGAAATGTTAAATAAAACATTAATCTGTGTTGGCTTCAACATATTGCTCTGTCCTGCATCCTGCAGTGAGCTTAGATGGTTTCAGAAAAGAAATTTACCTATTAACTTGACAGCAATAAAACAATAGTTGTGATTCTTTTTACCTTTTTCCTTTTTGCTTAGTTCTATACAATTTTGATTTTAAAGTTAAAATCCTAATGAGAGACTATGCCGAAGAAGTTATGCATACCATTGTCAAAATACCATCGATGATGAGTTTTGCAAAGAAAAAAAAACACAGATTTACTGCACAGGTCATCAAACATTTATTGTTTTTTTTAAATTAGGATTTTAACAAATACAGCGACAAATTCGCTCCACAATGATGAAAAAAATTTGTACAATCTTTCCTTTGTCTTTTCTCTTCATAATGTTACATTTCAAGTTTGAAAATAAAGTTTAATGGCACATTTGGCTGTTTTTGTTTTTAAGTTAACCCTTAATTCTCATGACACTCGTTTATCTTACATTTTAAAAACAAGTAAAAATAGTCAGGTAGTCACTGCAAACAGCAAATATTTTGGCAAAGAAAACATAAAATATATATTCAGCTATGAAACAGAAATACTTGTATTTTCTTTTAATCATTTTTGTTTATTTATGTTAATTTATGGTCATTTTTTGAAGAACTGATCATAGAAATAATGCTTAAATACAAATATGGCTGCCTTTGTCTTTAAGAAACAGTCTTATTTGAATATTCTCTCCTTTATTTTATATTTTCATTTAATGTGGAAATTATATCTATCTACCTAGGTTTAAATAAACTTTCTTTTATAATATGCGGAAATATATAAAGAAAAAAAAGCAATGAAAGAGAGGGGAAGGATTCCCCTTTATTAGATTCAAACAGGATTTATCTGGAATAAGAAGTGCCATGCAAATGTTTACCATTGTCACCGCTTGTAGCTAACAAAGTAACTATACTGAAAAAATATCAATGATTTTAAAATGTTATGCCAAATTTTAATTTATCTGAATTAGCTTCTTTAATGGAGTAAAAACAAAAATAGAAATAGGTTGATTTCATACATGGTTGTTTTGGCTTCAAGATAATGCTCTATGCTCATGCTACAGTCATATATCATATGAACTGGAAATCTTTACAAGAAGTGAGAATTAGTAGCCGTACATTTATTCAGAGTCAAAGCATCATTTCAGTGACAAAGCTTTATCCGTGGAGCATATTTCATACCAATTTAAATGCAGTTCAAAGTGCTTTACAGAGGAGCAGAACAAGCAACTGACAAAAATATTTTAACATAATAATAGTAATTAAAAATAACAGGTAGGATATCGAGAAGGATTTGGGGACTAATGACATTAATATGTCCAGAATAAAAGAAACAATAATATCAAGGTGATTAATAAAAACAAAATTTGTTAGGAGAAAAGGCAAAGCAATAAGATAAGAGAAACTGTTCATAATCATCAGTTGGGGAGATATGGTTGTTACAACAGCAGCACAGAAGCAATCACGGCAACAAGTATTAATTCAGTCATCCTATTTAAAAAAACACAAACAAACAAATAAAAAACAAGCACATATATCAAAATAAAAACTAAGTGGTCAGACAGCAGTTACAAAATGTTAGAAAAAAACAACATAAAAAAATCATGACAACAGTATTTGCACCACATCCACATTTGCTAGTGAAATAATAAATACAACAGAGAATTAAGTTACAACAATGAAAGTTAAAATACATTAACCAATATTTAAAGAGGACTGATTAAAAAAGTGGTCAAGTGTTAAAAGATAAAAACTTTACAACTGTAGTCAAAAATATGAATCAATACTAAAAACTATAATCTTTTATTTAAACAAAATTGAAAAAGCATGTCCTGCATGGATTCAGTCAGCTCTAATGCTGAATGTCTCCAACTTTATTGAATGTTTGCGATTTTTTCTGGTTGTGTCTGCCATGGTTCTTGGGATAAAATCTGAAAAAGATTTTTTATTACACACATGCCTGTTTTTGGCTCCAAAATAACTCTCTATGCTGATGATATTCTGTTTAATTTACATTTTATACTTGGTGAATATAATGAAGAAGTGGGCGGATTATTCCTCATTTAGATTCTGAGTAGACATTTCTACCAGAAAATGCCTTCATAAACATCTAATGGATTTTTTTTACATTGTTTCTTTGCAGAACACAGAACCTTACCATAGCAACTTAAATGCAGTTATAGTAGAGTCAAATTTATTTAAGCAGTTTCAGCTCTCGCTCTATACATGTAATTACAACTTCCCACTCCTAATTGCTGTCTTTCCTGAAGTCGGGAGCTGACTGACATGTGACATCAACATCAGCCCTTGGAGAAGGTGAAGGCTAAGGTCCTGCAGGCCGGGAGGAGGAAGTGTCTAATCAGCGGTGGGGGCTGACGTCGACAGAAACCATGTCATAACAGGAGATCATGTTTAAAAAGAGAGACAGAGCCGTGGCAGACGAGTCCTCATCCCTTCCACTGCGAGACGCGAAGCATCCAACAGGGTATCGAGTTCTCCGCAGGTCCCCTCATCCCCTCCTCCGCTCGAGGCTTTGACTGACTTGTGGTGGAGCTTGATGGGGATTATTGATCTGCCTGGCGCGCGCCTGCGGTTTCGGCGCAAGACTGACGACCTCACCAGAGAGAGTTCTTGGCACACAGTGGCCCCTGTCTTAGATCAGGGCCAGGACGGGGCCTTATGTGTCCTGAAACGTGGACTGTTTGAGCTTGGAGCCAGGTGATCAAGACATTTCCTTGAGTCTTTAAATAATCAACCTCAAATTAAGGCAGAAGATAACAATAAACATATCTGATTGGCTTCTTGGAGAGGACTTGTTAAAATGAGTAGCTGTGTCTGCAGACAGCACGGCCCTGGGGTATTTATGCTCCTGGTTAGCTTTTTACTGGTTTGGGTTTCAGTTCCAGTTGTGGACCACATGAAATAATCCACTACCACTGGAGAAGGATGTGGACACTGTGCTAATTATGTGAGATGATGATGTCAGGTAAAGATACTCTCTCCTGAGCCAGAGCTTTCTCTTTCCTCTCCATGTCGTGTTCCAATGTATATAACCACGCTGTGGTGACCACACGGGCTATATGACCACACTCGCATCCACATGTCGGACATGTCTGGATCCTCAGCAGCCCTCACACATCCGCACCGTCAGCCGTCCGCTCACTTTATCATTCTGAGTTGTAAATCATCGCTTCGCCTTCAGGAAACGCACAGCATTTTATTTTCCAGTCATAAACCATAAAACCTGCCTCTAACACGAGTTATGATCCTTGGAGACCGAGGGGATGAATGTTTAAAGCAGAACCAGACACGATGGCGGGCATCCTTCATCCCCCTCCTTGATTTTTTTAACTTCTCCGCCTGGCATTGGTGGATTTTCCAAAAAGCCCTGACATGATCCAAATGTCATCGCAGCAGTCTGTCATTCAGCGCCAAGCTGGAAATCTCCGACTGCTCCGAATTACCAGTCCATTAGTTCTCAATTAACACGTGCCTGATAAAGTTTTAACGGCCCTTCATCTGACAGAGCGAGCACGTAGATGGGTCCCCCCTTCATGCTACGTTTCAGGCTAAAATGGGGCCCCTGCCAAAAATTTTTCACATTTTATTGCCTGGCTGAAACCTATGGAAAAGGCCTGTTTTGCATGAATATTTGGCACCGTGTGGACGTTTATCCTGTCTTATGTTCCGCGAGCTCCAACAGTTTGCCATTTTTTGACAGCTGAGATGGTGTATAATTTGAAACACTGACATGAAGCCGGGGACCCCGCACAAAGAGGCCTTTTGTTTGGGTGTTTGGTTGCTGTCCATGGTCCTGACACTCTCATTTTCACTGTAATTTTACGTTTTTTTTTCCTCAACAGTGTGGCTGGTATCAGGTTGCATAATCAGAACTGGCAGATGTCATTAAATGTAAGCTTTTTATGTTTCATAAATACAGTCTTCTTGGAGACCCAGCTTCTTTTAGCTGCAAATGGCTTCAGGGAATCAAATATTTCCAGGCACGCTTTAGTGTCGGATGAATGGATTGTGCTGCAGGCTCTCTTACGACCAAACTTGTCTGGGTTGTTGCTCCTTGTCTGCCAGCTGATCATTTCTTTTATTACAGGTCAAAAGACAAGTCGCCGTTTACAGCCTACACTCTGAACTTTTCAATTCTGACGCTCACTTATGCAGAAAAGCTCTTGAACTCATGAAGAGTAAAACGTGGGGTGTTGGAGCCTCACTAGGAGTAACATAATAAGCTTTAGCCACATCCAGCCTGACTCCCTGCCCGCATGGAACAGCGTATGGGTGGGCCCCCCTCACACAAGTCCCCATGGTTACATAAAAAGCCACTAGAGTGCGCCAAAGTACACAGTTATTGTTGACTCAGACTGAAATCCTCCTGGAGCCGGAGAGGGGGGCTGTTCAATTACAATCAGATCAAATTAAGATCAGCGCCGTGCGATTTACACAGGGCACAGGCCAGAGCCAGAGGACGGTTTTCCCCTGAGACTTTGAGGTGGATGGACGCCATTTTTACAACTAAGATTACATCAGATTAGGAAGGTTCAGGGAGGTCATGCTAATCTGACAGGCAGGGCCCACACTGGAGAGCCCCTTACTCTGAGTTTATCGCTCAAGGTAATGAGAACTCAAGATGCAAAGATTCATGTTTGAGGGCAGAAAGCTACACACTCAGTCTCTTAGTAGAGATGGATCTGTAGAGATTTACAGCCTTGTGAGTTCATATGGGACCCTTGAGGAGAACTTCCCGCCTAAGGCTCTCCTCTGAAATGCTACAGAGGTCAAGTAAACATTGGTATCAGGCTGTCTGCTGCAAAGACCTCTAATTAAAGTGTCTCTGTCTCCTTATGCACTCCTGTCTCTTTCCAAGGTTATTATCGGTAATGAAAACTAATGCTATAATAAAAATGTAAGAACATTTTTATGAGTAATCCAGGTTTGCATAAAAACAAGGCTTTATTTAGAACCACAGGAGAGGGTGAAAATCATGTGCTTCAAGGCGAATGTGGAAATAGAGACTCCAGAAAGACCCCAAAAAAAGTTTCTGACAGAGTCAGAGTCAGAGTCCGCTTTTGAGGGCACCAGAGATCTTGGGGGTTTGGGATGTCAGAAGTTGACAGCTAAATCTGCATGGTTTAATAAACCTTATCCGGAGTTAATATGAAGACTACCAGTGTGTTCATATGGGTCCAAACCACAGAGTGTTTAATCAATACTTTTTGCAGAGTGGGTACCTAAAAACTAATTATTTTACAAAACCCAAAACCAGTGAAGTTGGCGCGTTGTGTAAATCATAAATAAAAACAGAATACAATGATTTGCAAATCCCTTTCAACCTATATTCAATTGAATACACAACAAAGACAAGATACTTAACGTTCAAACTGGTAAACTTTATTTTTTGCAAATATTAGCTCATTTGGAATTTGTTGCCTGCAGCATGTTTCAAAAAAGCTGGCACAAGTGGCAAAAAAGACTGAGAAAGTTGAGGAATGCTCATCAAACACTTATTTGGAACATCCCACAGGTGAACAGGCTAATTGGGAACAGGTGGGTGCCATGATTGGGTATAAAAGCAGCTTCCCTGAAATGCTCAGTCATTCACAAACAAGGACGGGGTGGGGTCACCACTTTGTGAACAAATGCGTGAGCAAATTGTCCAACAGTTTAAGAACAACATTTCTCAACGAGCTATTGCAAGGAATTTAGGGATTTCATCATCTACGGTCCGTAATATCATCAAAAGGTTCAGAGAATCTGGAGAAATTACTGCACGAAAGTGGCAAGGCAGAAAACCAACATTGAATGCCCGTGACCTCCGATCCCTCGGGCGGTACTTCATCAAAAACCGGCATCACTGTGTAAAGGATATCACCACATGGGCTCAGGAACACTTCAGAAAACCACTGTCAGGGGTGCTGGTTTGGCGTAGTGGTTAGCACCCCATGTACATGCTTCTGCCCGTCCAGGTTTGAATCCCGCCTGTGACCAGTTTGCAGAGTGTCTTCCCCTGCTCTCTCTCCCCCTTTCACAAGTCTATCCACTGTCTCTCTCCTATCAATAAAGGCACAAAATGCCCAAAAATATACATTTAAAAAAAAAAAAGAAAACCACTGTCAGTAACTCCAGTTCGTCGCTACATCTGTAAGTGCAAGTTAAAACTCTACTTTGCGAAGCCAAAGCCATTTATCAACAACACCCAGAAACGCCGCCGGCTTCGCTGGGCCTGAGCTCATCTAAGATGGACTGATGCAAAGTGGAAAAGTGTTCTGTGGTCTAACGAGTCCACATTTCAAATTGTTTTTGGAAATTGTGGTCATTGTGTCCTCCGGACCAAAGAGGAAAAGAACCAGCCGGACTGTTATAGGTGCAAAGTTCAAAAGCCAGCATCTGTGATGGTATGGGGGTGTATTAGTGCCCAAGGTATAGGTAACTTACACATCTGTGAAGGCACCATTAATGCTGAAAGGTACATACAGGTTCTGGAGCAACATATGTTGCCATCCAAGCAACGTCTTTTTCATGGACGCCCCTGCTTATTTCAGCAAGACAATGCCAAGCCACATTCTGCATGTGTTATAACAGTGTGGCTTCGTAGTAAAAGAGTGCAGGTACTAGATTGGCCTGCCTGTAGTCCAGACCAGTCCCCCATTGAAAATGTGTGGCACATTATGAAGCGTAAAATACAAAAACGGAGACCCCGGACTGTTGAACAACTTAAGCTGTACATCAAGCAAGAATGGGAAAGAATTCCACCCGAAAAGCTTCAAAAATTGGTCTCCTCAGTTCCCAAACGTTTACTGAGTGTTGCTAACAGTAAAGGCGATGTAACACAGTGGTAAAAATGCCCCTGTGCCAACTTTTTTGCAATGTGTTGCTGCCATTAAATTCTAAGTTGATGATTATTTACAATAAAATAAAGTTTCTCAGTTGGAACATTAAGTATCTTGTCTTTGCTGTGTATTCAATTGAATATAAGTTGAAAAGAATTTGCAAATCATTGTATTCTGTTTTTATTTACAATTTACACAACGTGCCGACTTCACTGGTTTTGGGTTTTGTGTACTTATAGTGAAAATTTAACTTGCAGTAACACTATCCAGTGTAATTTTAAATAACCAGTGCAATATCAGAATGCACTCTCTTTGGAGGCTTTTATGCTGTTGAAGTGTTAAATTCATATTAACACTCCAAACAGTTTGTTTGTTTATGTAGTTTGACATAAAGTTATGGAATCTAACAATATGGAGTATAATCCTACTTCCAGCACAGCAGTTAAATACGTTCTCGCTACTACATGATGTTGTTGGGCAAGCATAATTGTTGATATAAATAAATTGTTCATAATATACAGGTAGAGCCATTTAAATGTCCCCAATTTCCTTTTCAGAGTCTTGGCTGGTCCATGACTGGTAAGTAGTTGGACCTGCCCAACCTCATGGTTCAAATGATACCCACAATGATGTGATTAACTTGTAACCCTAACTAGTTCAATTTAACTAGATATATAAATATAAAATTTGATTACATTCCACTAAGTACAGAAATTGGGAGTAAAAACAAACCAAAAACAAAGTACAGTTTTGACCCTCATTGGCTGGTAGTTGGCAGGAATTAAACTGGCATTTAGGTGGGGGAGTGGGGGTTAAAGTGGCTACATCCATAACACTGCTTCACTTAGCTGAATGTTAGCAAACTAAAGTTGAAGTTTTTCACCTGTATCATGGTCAGGGTGTTGCTGTATAACTTTAGCTTACAGCATCACAATGGCATAATCACTGGGACTACAAATATAAGAAAAAAGCTATCAAAATTTAATTGAAACATTAAAACTTTTACTGGACAATGTTGCTAAACTCACAATTCAATGCACAGATTGTAGCTTTCCTGAAGGAAATAGTAACATGATAATGATGGACACTATGAGTGTTACATCCAAATTTGGCAACAGATGTGTGATCAGTGTTTGTTGGGCTAGAATTCTTTGGGAGTACACAAAGCTCGTTAAACTCTGACTTACTTAAAAATTAGGATTAAGTACTGAATATCAGATAGAATAACACCTACACAATTCTTGCATCCTTCTTCAAAGATCTTGTATTAAGAATCTGTGTATGTTTAATCCAATTAAATAGCTTTTATTGATGGATACACTAACAATTAATGTTATTGTTCGGGAGCATCAAATTTCTTTGTGCGGGTCCCACATAGCCTTTCGTCACCTTATGTCTTAGTTGTCTGTTTCAGTTTTAGATGAGCTTGTGGACTTCAGTTTTCTCAAATTCAAAAAATATGTTTCTTTTAACAAACTACTTGATCTTACATCTAAAATATCCTTAAAAATGTTGCTTGAGATTTAGCGAAAGAGTAAAGTTACAACAGGACAGAAACTTACCAAACAAAAATGCTTTTAACCAATCAACCAAAATGAAACTGAAAATTTAAAGCGTAAAATCAAAACACTAAATACATAAACCTGACAAACTTTTTAAAAACTATCTGCAGAGAATTATTACTCTGTGAGTATGAGATTATTTTGCCATTCATGAACTTCTGTTTCTAACCCTCTCTGCAAATCGCAAAAGTCAGGCAGAGAGTTTGCACTTAATGCTGCTGCAAGTCTAAACAACCTGGCATAAAAATTATTGTGATGTACTACATTACTGGAAACATTTTGGTGCTAGCAGATTGTAACTTGTAGTGTTAATTATTGAATCAGAGGCTATAAAAAAATCTGCAAACATTTTAAGTCAAATGGTGTGAAAGGCAGTGATGATGAACCCCAAGCTATAATGATGAGCTTTTAGTTCTTTGGTTGGGAAGCAAACAAACAAACATTTGCACACAAAATTACGCCACACGCCATTGATCGATCGTGCTGGAATTTGTGCTCTTATAAGTTTTAAAGTGAGCCTTTTCCAGTTTTCCCCATTTTCTGTGGGTTGCAGTTTTTTTGGGCTTCTTCCAATGGTGTAGTTCCTCATTTGGATTTGGGCCCCCAAACTCAAGAGGAATTTGGTGTATGATCTACCATGATTATAAACCCACTTGAGAAGTTATTAAGATTAATTCATCCTACCCTAACACAAATTTAGATTTTATTGTAAAAATGATGTTCCCACCTAAAATAAATCCTTACAGCCAAAATAACATTTATTTCCAATGTAGCTGCTACTGTTTCCATCATAATAAAGCTGTTGAGGATTAAGATAAAACTTCGAAAAAGACCTTACAAAAATCAAGGTTAGACAGACTGTTTTGCAATAACAGAGCTACAAATAACAGTAGCCCCTCCCTCAATTCTGTATAAAGAAAAGGATGTTCCACCTCCAAACGAGGGATGTGGAATAAGTAAATTAAGAGACAAAAAAAGAAAAAAAAATGACTTTGAAATTGAAAAGTAACATGGATAATAATTTAAAAAAAAAACACCTCATGTAGGTTTCTCTCTTTAAAGATGCTTATTTCAGCAGCAAAATCTGGCAACACAGCTAGATGCAGCAATGGTGAGTCTGGAGTGGTCTGTGGAGTTAAAACTGGCGTTTTCAGGATGGAAATACAAGAAGTAAAAGGCAAGAACACACATTTGAAGTGTATATTGTGTCCTAAAGCAAAATGTTTGTTGTAAAATCAAGGAAGGACACAGTGACGGTGCCACACAGTTCAAGCAGCAAAAGCTTTTTCAAAAAAGTAACGCATCAGTTACTCCCCCTGGTAACTAATTACATTTATGGAGGAGTATATCCGTTAGTAATTCAATGACTTTTTTGGGAAAGTAACTAGTATTTATTCATTCATTCCCACAAAGCAGACCAGTCTGGGCCAGATCTGGCATCAAGCCATCCTACTACTTGATAGCGGTAAGTGAACCGGATGTGGGCCAGATCTGTTATGGCAAACCGGATCCGGGTCAGTAAAGGACCGTCATTCTTCGCAGTATGTGGGCCAGATGAAGTGCATCATGTGGGACAAAACTGGGCAAGTTTTGCTTTTTGGATTCATCCATTCATTTACTATGCCACAAAGGAAAACATGACACTTTTAGATGTACGTTCTCTTTAAAACCCAGGACTATTTAAATAAGGGACCTGATTGTAGACAACAAAATTGATTCAATGTTTTTAATTGAGACACTGCTCACTACAGATGGAACAACGGCTCCGACTGAAGCAGCTCCACCTGGTTTTAATTACCGTGTTTATGTCAGTGGTCACCAACCTTTTTCAGCTGAAGATCACCTGTGATGCTAATTGAGATGGCACGATCTACTTGCCCATATTCACTGAGAACTATAAACAGAACTTCAGATTTCCATGTTCATAATCTAACTCCACAGTCAAACATACAATTGTCAATCCATAAATGTGATAAAAGGCAGGAATCAGAAATAAAGATTCTGTGGATTTAAAATCACATCAGCACTTTACAGTGTATTCAGCCTAATACAAAACAAAAAAGGTCACCAAGGTCTGGAACAATTTTAGCATAAAACACAGTTTAGTTTATCTTAATATCTCTCTAACATGAACAACTAATGAGGTGAAGAGAAACCAGTCAGACCATGTTTGTCTTGTATAGCAGCTGGATTCACCAGATTTGTCATGGATAAGCAAAAAGGTCGAACTGTGTGTCAGGATGAAGCATCTAGTCTTAAAGATCTACTTAAATTGTCCAAAAGATCTAAGTAGATCAAGACCTACAGGTTGGTTACCTCTGATTTATCTTCTTTTAGAAATTATAAACAGGGCAGAGGACTGCATCAGTTCTTTCAGCTTTAGATGGTTTAAAGAGGTTTATTTCACTTGAATATCATTCCTTTGGTTTTTTACAGTCCCCTATATTTTGTTCAACAGTTCACAGGCCACCCATAAGAATCTGCTCTATCAGTGAGTTTCCAGAACTGATGTCATCGTCCATTAACAATAGAACTATTTGTATTTGTTTTTATCTTAGGGGATTTTAATGTTAATGGAGACAATCAGTTACATTCTTTTAACTCTGAATTTTAAAATCTTATTAATTGTATGAATTTAAATCAGCATGTGTCAAAATCCACCCGCAACAAGAACCATACCCTTGACATTGTAATAACAAATGCATCAGCAGCAACTGTGTCCTCTGTTGTGGAGGTGGGCTTGTTAGACTGTCTTTAATGTAAGAGATTTTATCAAGCAGGACATCCCAGAGTGTCAGGAAATGCTATCTACTTCTACTTCTTACTTCTGAATTGGCTGCTAATTTAAGTGAGATTTTGATACCCCTAAAGCTGCTTTACCCTCTTCATGTGATTATTTTCATGTGATTACATATGATCATTTAAAGCTGGTGTCTACGATTTGAAACCGCAGCCTGCCCCTCCTTCCCTCCCCTCTCTCCTCCGTGTTCCAAGATCCCGCCCCCAGCTCGTGACGCCTCATATAGCCCCCTCGGACTGAGCTCGGCACTAACATAATATATCAGCAGCAAACTCAATCAAAAACAGCTCAGCTCAACTGAAAGTATCAAACACGGCAGACATCTCCCTTATAACACACAGCAGTAGCCATTTCAACTGGACCGGCGGCAATGCGGGTTTGGCGCCGCCAGAGCAGAGCCGAGTGTGGGGGAGGATTAATGTTTCTCAGCCTGTCCTCCCCAGCTCAGCTTACAGTGCTAACGATTAGCGGCTAACAGGCTAACCGCTCCCCTACAAGTTATTAGCCCGTGCAGGCACAAACTAACCAGAGTTATTCAGCAGACATCTCCCACTGTAGTAAACAAAGCCATTACCTGATCAACCAGGCGAAACGGCGATGCTGAAGGTCTGACGGCGGCTGAGGCTATTCGTTAGCCGTTAGCCCGCTAACAGGCCTCGACCAGCGGGCAGAGCTCCGTTGGGCCCAGCAGAGGGAGGCGGATTCGGGTTGGCGCTAGGCTTTCCGGCTCCATGATAGTTCAGTAGCTAACGCTGCTAGCTGCTCACCGGAGGTAGAGGAGGCGGCACCATGGGCAAGATGCTGCGTACTGCGTAGTGAGGGAGAGAGGGGTGGTCTGCAGCCAGACTGTCTTGGGAGAGGAGGCGGATTCGGGTTCGGGCGCTTTCCGGCTCCATGATAGTTCAGTAGCTAACGCTGCTAGCTGCTCACCGGAGGTAGAGGGGAGGAGGCGGCACCATGGGCAAGATGCTGCGTACTGCGTAGTGAGGAGAGGAGAAGGGTGGTCTGCAGCCAGACTGTCTTGGGAGGGAGGCGGATTCGGTTCCAGCTCCATGATAGTTCAGTAGCTAACGCTGCTAGCTGCTCACGGAGGTAGAGGGAGGCGGACCATGGGCAAGATGCTGCGCTGCGTAGTGAGGGAGACGAGATTGGATGGACTCATGGACTAACTCACGGACCAATTAATAGTCGCAGGTTCTTAGGCTTGATTGGTCAGCTAGTATGCAGCTTTTCAGCAGATATACTGAATGGATTTTTTTCATTCTTTTTTGTCTTTATACTGTGTAGATAGGACCATAGGACCATAACAGCCTTATAAACGGTGTTATTAATATGTACAAAGCTTCCAAATCGTAGACCATAGCTTTAACCAGAAACTCAATCAATTGTAATTGTTGCACCAACATAAATAAAAAAAAAGATTAAAATGAATATCAAACCTCCTTTAAGAAGTTGCCTTGCCTTGTTTTGAATCTTCAAGATAACTATGACCTGGATGAATGAGGATCTACACGAACATAAATTGACAATACATTATGAGATATTTCGGGAACAAATGATCACTTACAGCAGGACAGTAAAACAAGCAAGAAAATTAAAATTAATCACTGACAATCACAGTAACCCCCAAATCCTTTTTCAACCATTGACCAGTTAACTAACCCTGTCTTTAAACAACTATTTAATTCTGATTTAACATGCGAAGACCTTACAGTCCACTTCAGAAGTAAAATTAATTTTATCAGGTTAAACTTTGTAATGTATGCTTGTTGATTTTAACCCGTCTGAGTATGGACATCTAAATGAGAAAACACTGGAGAGGGTTGTCCTGGTGGATGCTGCATTTCTTGAAGAAGCTGTCTTACATGACTTTAAAGAGGATATGTTTATATATAGATTGTTAAATGCTCCATTTATCTGATTGGTGAGCCACAACTTCATCTGCATTGGTGGCACAGTTGGATAGTGCGCTTGGTCAGTGATCGAGGGGTTGCAGCCTAGCTCCAGGCTTTGTCCCTCTGGTTGAAGTATTTAAGACCCAAAGTGCAGAATAAAACAATTCAAAAGCGGTTATATTCCTTCTGCTGTCACTAAGCTGAATACATTGTGGCACATTTATTTATACATTTATTTATCCAAGCACCAATTGGCTTGTACCCTGGCTTCATGAAGATGTTGAATTGTAATTTTATTGATTTTATGACCTGATATCTGTTTTTTTTTCCTGATTTTTGGAACCCAAGCACGTAATTATAATATAATCTTTATCTTTTTACATTTTCACCAGTTTGTTGGGTTTGTATAAGCAATGCACCATTTACTCGAACGACATCATTTAGCACATGTTTATAGCCTAAACAGTACTACTTGGCATTTCTATGATACACTTAACATGGCTGACCAAACCAAACATCACTCTGCAATAACTAGGGCGTAGAACAAGAAATCCCACATTCTGCTGTGAATACGTGGACAGACCCAAGAGGGGTCAGCAGAATGTGGGATTTCTTATGTTCCTTTTTCTTGTTCTACGCTCCTAGTTATTACAGAGTGCACATTCGTTTGGTTTGGTCAGCTAAGGCTAGTTTGGCATTATGTATCATAAAATGCCAAGTAGTACTGTTTAGGGCATAAACATGTGCTAAATGATGTCTTCAAGTAAATGGTGACAGATAGGACACTTGATTACATTAGTATGGAGGAATATTGATTTTTGTGGACTTTTTAGGACACTGTTCGTTCGGGCTCTTATCTAAGTCATGATATCAATGTCAGTGGACAGCGAGGATCCCCCCAGATCTCCGGCTGCATCCTAGATGTTTTTTTGCAAAACTACTCCACAGTGTTGTTCAGCATGAGGGTGAGTAGAAAATGAGGCCAAATCGTTGTTTGAGTGTAGTGTTCCTTTAAACCCAAGTTTCTGCCGTGTCAGTGGCATGTAAATGGGCATGAAAGGGTGTGAATGTGTTAGAGATGCTGATGGATAACAAACATTGAAACTCAAAGCCATCAGTGAGTGAATGTGAGAGCAAATGGGTGTGAATGGGTAAGGGTGACCTGGGGTGTAAAGCAACTTTGAGTAGGCAAAGACTAGAAAAGCGCTATATAAGCTCAAATCCATTTACCATTTATCTATCCTCCCTGTACCAATTGGCTTGTACCCTGGCTTCATGAAGATGTTGACTTGTAATTTTATTGATTTTATGAGTTGAAATCTGTCTTTTTCCCTGATTTTTGGAACCTAACCACTTAATTATATTTTGATCTTTATGTTTTTACATTTTCACCAGTTTGTTGGGTTTGTACAAGCAATGGACATTGACATTAAACAACATCAGTATCTACGTGTATTTCAAGCATTCACCATCGGCACATTAATATGGACTAAACAGACGTAAGTTTCAGTATATATATTTTTTATTTCTAACCAATTTAAAGGCGACATCTGGTACATCAAACTGCTAGTTTGGACATTATGTTTTGAAATATTTTTTAGGGCAAAAAATGACTAGTTTGACAAATTGTGATCTGTTTTCATGATGAAACAGAGACAAAATATTGGCACTGTTGGAAAATTCTACCAAAAGAGGTTTTAAGAAAAACATTGATGTCTGTATGGATATCTGCTAAAATTACTGTTTCAAACATTAGTTCAGGCATTGGCCAGTGGGTGCATTACTAGACAGTATATTGAGTATTTTTGTTTTATATCTGTCATATAACGTGTGTTGTGGTGGATGCCTCTATCTCTCTGGCTGCAGAACAAATTGCAGGTACAAATGAATTAATCAGAACCTGATCCTGAATATCCATGACTGATCCAGATTCTACGTTATAGTTTGTGCATATGTTTTATGAAATCTAAAGTGATATAAAAATCTCAGGTTGTAAAAATGTTTTGTTTTAACCAGATTTCAAAAGACACAAGTGAATTAAACAATCTATCCCTGGATAAAAAAAGTAAAAAGTCTAGATGATATTTCTATGAATGTTTTCATTGTTTATCTTGTAAAGGCCTCAATAGGCAGGAGATTTGAATGGAGTCACGAGAAACTATCAAATCTGGTACAGAAACAATTTGGTGTTCTTCACAACAACCAAGATGTGTGCTCAAACATTGGTGCCCTTAATATTATTGGCTAAAATGAGTCTGGAATATAAGCATTCCAGAAATCATCAAAAACCCAATATGATGCATCCCTTGCACATCATGTCAGGCATCATGTTCAGCCATTGGGGAGGAAAACCAAACCATCCTCTCTTAAATGAGTCTGTCTCTCTCGTGCATGCAGGACATTATGCTAATTTCTCTGGGTGTCTGGGTCCCGTTTGCTCCTCCAGAGTTCATTATTATAATTGCTCAACATGGCTGAGAATGCTGTGTATGTGAACCTGAAACCAGCCTGACCTTTTTTTTTTCTTTCCATGCAATCTATATTCAGGGAAAGCCCGAGAACGTTCCCAATCTCAACCTTAAGAAAACACATGGGATGTTGTAGCTCGCCCTCTCTGTGAGTGTGTCTCTCTGCGTGTGTGTGTGTTAGCTCACTTGGATTGGCTCTATTATGTCTCAGAATAATGTAAAACAGCTTCCCTGAGTCTCCCTGTCTCTGCTCCTTCTGTCTCCGTGCCTCTGGTTTTCTCCCCTTACCTTTGAAATGAAGCCATGGCAGTGGTGGTGGCAGTAGTTCTCTGGCTCGGCGTCCTTTGCCTTCGTCCCCATCCAAAGACAATGTTGGTGCAGACGGAGCAGCAGACCAGAGATGACACTGTTAGATGTGCTTCCTACGCGCAGAAAGCATGGCCTGTTAACTGTTTTCAGAAAGGATTAAATAAGTGGTGACAGTGTTAAATATTTACGGAGAGTAAGAAGGCTTTCCAGTGGTGGCCTTTGCTTGGTTAAATGGAAAATTTTGGAGAATCTAATCAAAATACCTCAAAATAATGATGGATGAGGTCTTGACAGATATTTGATACTTTTCAAATAATAAATCTTATCCAAAAAAGTGAAGTTACCTTGAACAAAATCTTGAGGGCAGACTTCATCCCTCAAGAAAAAATCTAAATCCGTGCATGTTAATATGTCAACATCCTTTCATTTATACTTTCTGCAACGTCAGTGAAAAGTCTGTGCACAGTATTTGTGCAGCATGGCCTCAATGTATATGCATGCTTATATTAGCCTCGTAGTGGACAATGAGTTGCTTTAATATGCAAGGGATGCTCAAGCTAGCTGACCTAACATTAGATAACTAGTTAATCAACCAATAACCATTGGATTTACAAGACAATGAACGATTCCTTTGAGGGTTAGTTCTTTTATATAACCTTTTACTTCTACATGTAGTGTGACAGGCTTTGAGTTTCCCAAACAAAACAATTAACCTTTGAAGGTGGCAATACTACGCTAACCTTACCCAACAGATGGACTGTTTCATATATCTATGGGATTTACACTCACCAGCCATTTTATTGGGTAATTCTTGCTGAAAAGGTTTGGATACCTTTTGCCTTCAGAAAGCCTTTATTTTGGGGCACAAAGTCAACAAGCTAATAGAAAACATAGCTCAGAAATGTTTGAGATGATTTGAGCTTTATGCCATGGTATAGATGCGGTCTTGCTGGTCCATATGAGGTCCATGATGGTCCTGCCCACCCTGACAGTTGTTTATTGTAAACTTGAGGCCATGATTGTGTAAATGTGTTGAGTCAGATTTACTCCTGGCTTGTTTGGCAGCTGCTCTACTGACCAGGGAGAAAACTGGGCTACAGATGTGGTGTCTGCTTGACTCAGCTTGACGGCACAGTTTGGATGCTGCCTTTTCCAATTTCCATTACAGCACAGACTTTATCAGTTCCTCTTTTCGGTTGACATTTAAGCATGACTACGCAAAACTACACTGTCATCTTGACAACAACAAAGAAGGAAACAGGGGACTTTTGGCAACATTTCGTAACAGTAAGTAAATTAATTTGTTCCAGTTTGTTTGTAAGCATCAAAACCTTTCATTTCCTCATCAATATCATGACTTTTGGTGATACTCTGACCATTCAGAGTCAGCAGTTGGCAGAAATGGTTTGCCGAGCTCACTGAAATTTGGGAGCCAGCTTTGGCATGCCATGTATTGTCTGGTTTTCCAGCTGTGTTAGCTTAGCATTAGCTTTTCTGATTGCACTAATAAGGCACATCCTGTTTTTCATACTTCCACAGTATTTTATTCTCGCACAGCTTTCCACACAAACCACGTCATGTCCGATACTTCCTTGTTTGAAAATTCTATATTAGTCCTCATAGAATTAAGTGCTGATAGTTCATTTATTCTCTTTTTACTGAGCTGCCATGTTTGATAAACGAACTCTTCTGAACTATAGACCTCACCTCTGCTGACCTTATCTGCAAAATGTCTCAACAACACCACCATGTGGACTTCAAAAGCAATTAATGTTATTTCTTTGGAAACCAAAAGCTTTGAACCTGAGCAATTGGTGGTCATGAATTGCAATGCCAATTATACCCTAGAGTAGCATGCAAGCCTCTTGTGGATGTAGTCCGAAATTTAATAGTATAATACTCTAATCAAGTATGTATACAAATACTGTATGTTCTTTTCAGAATCAACCGAAACATACATTTTGGATTTTTTTAAGATCTTGAAAAATTAAATGCATCATGGGAAGCCCAACATATTGAAAAGAAATAAGTTGGGATCATACAAAAACTACCAAATTTTAATTATTATGGCAAAAAAATACAGGAAATAAGTGACATGAATTAGACGGTGTAAATCCTTTGAAGGCAGGTAGCACAATAGCCCAGTATGTAGCTTGGGTTCCTCTCAGCAAGAAGGTTGCTGGTTCAAACCCCATGACAGGCAAGGCTTTTCTGAGTGGAGTTGGCATCTTCTCCCCGTTGAAGAGTGGGTTCACTCTATGTACTCCAGCTTCTTCCAACGAACCACAAACATGATCATTAGGTTGAGTGACTCAAAGTTCCCCTTAGGAGCAGACAAACTTGTGAAAGGTTGTTTGTCTCTCTATGTGGCCCTGCAGTTGCCCAATGTCAGCTGGGATAGGCCCCTTGGGGGCTAAACGGTACTTTCGTGTCCCAACCCACGGGTTTCAAAACACATTAAAAGAAAGTGTAATTCAAAGAGACAGAAAAATTAAACCAAGAAACAATCATAAGTTACAAAATTCCTATTTTATTCTTAAAATAAACAAATGTACAATCACAATGCCAATTTCACTCATTGTTGTCAGGTCTGTTTGTCCCTTTTTAAAAACATGATTTTATGAAACGTACCAGCAAAATCTCCATAAGGTTTAGTTTCCTGACAAGATTTCATGAGAGAAGAATAAAAATAGACATAAAAAGTAAACTTTACATAAGCAGGGTCTTGGGTATGATACATGTGGATCATTAAATAATTAAACAAGGTTTCTGGATGACAGCAACATTTATAACCAAAGCAGAGAAAGGAGGTTGAACCTCTTTGTTTTCTTGGGCCAAAAAAACAACACAAAAAAAGCAGGGGAGGGCAGAGCGGGATGTCAGTGCTGCATTGATGTGTAAACAATTTTTAAAAGATCATTTCCTGTTTGGAGTTTGTAGAGAGAGAAGCAGATTAAATAAAGTCCAACAGATGTGCATGGTTACTGTAGAGAATGGAGTAAATCTTTCATTAAACAAAGCTATAAACTCACAAAAATCTCAAAGGTTTTATTTGCTCTCTTTTGTTCTTGGAAGAGCAAAGAGCCTTTTTGTTTGGGCTGAAGCAGTCGGGGAAATGTAGTGCAACATGTGCACTTGTATTCATAGAGATCAGAACATCATCTGAAGAGAAGGAAAGGGAAAAGAGGCACTGCGTGCAAACCTTCAATGAAAAGCCTGAAGTCTGATCCTTGGACAGGACTGTGTTTTTCTCAGATTTTTCAAATTGACTTATTATATTACCTACATGAACTGAATATCATACTGCACCAAAAACGCCTTTTTTCAAACAAATACCAACTGCCTTGTGCGATCAGATCCAAGTCCAATGAAAATGGCTTGTTTGGCCAAGTGTTATCCATTCTGAGTGTGTATATGTGCTGTATATGTGTGTGACTGCAGTGGCGTTCTATCAAAACTGAAGACCAAAACCACGAGCCCTGCTGGCAGCCTGCCACAAGTGCTGCTAGAAATAAAACAAGAAATAAGTGCTTTATGAAACAAACATACACAAGTCTCCCATATTTTTTGGTTACCAGTTTTGCTGCCAGCAGCTGCATCCAATCACCTCGGCTTTTTTACACTTTTTCCCCCCTTCCACTCCGACACTTTTCACATCAAAATATCAGACCTCCCCGCCGCCACACTGGTGCCACAGAACCGTTTTAGAGTGTAACACTGAAAAGAAGACGATACAAATCTATTTGGAAAAGCAAGTCAACAAAAGCCAAAAATGGAGAATAAATAAATGTCTGAGGGAATGTCACAGTCTGTTTTGTCTTTAACTGTGATATTTCCTTTTCAATCTCAGAGACTGAAAGAGAAAATGCAAACAAACAAAAGTACCCGTGTGTGTCTTACACACAAAAACACACTTTTTCAAAGCTATCTTTTGATATGAGGCTACAATAGACTTGGCATTCTCTTCCCTGTAATCTTCACAGAGCATTCAGACGCACTGGATATGAAAAAGAGACACACAGATTAAACTAATCTGGTGGATTTAAATTCATCCAGGGATTATCTCAGCCTGAGGAGTTTATGATTTATAAAAATAAGTGAACCATATAGTCTGACCTGCTCTTTTAAAGGTGCTCAGAGCACAAACAGGCGTGGCTGTGCCTTCATAATCTCTGGGCTGCATGTCAGTTCGTGAATTAATGTGCTTATTCTCACTTGGAAGAAAAACCCATATGTATCTGCGTGCATGTCAGACTAGACGAACAGGAGAAATCAAGCAGAATTTTCCCGACGGATAATTATTTTCCCCCAATGAAGCTCTCTTTTATGGTATGTTGCCAAGAGGCACAATACGAGTTATTGCTCAATAAATACCAAAGGTTTAATTCCCAGCCAAATGTGTGTCAACGCCTCGCAAGGATGTTGAGCTCTTAACGTGCAGAGCAGTTAAACTGAAAGTTACACCAGAAGAAACATGTTGCAATACTCTTTGGAAATTACATTTCATATTCAGGAGCATTTAAATCTTTGGGTACGACAACAAAAAAAACAAAAATTAAACCTCTCACTCTTTTAAATTACCTATCAAAAACAAAAATTATTTTAACTTATAGATGCATCAAAAATATTCAGATTACACTTCTTTGACTCAAGTTTCAAATACAATACATAATTTATGGCTTTATAAGTTAAAACTAAGAAAAACGCCTCAATCTACATCAATGTTTCACCCACAATATACAAGTTAAATTAAATGTTTTGAAGCAAATTTTCTGTCCATACCACTCTCGTAACATTGGTGTTACTCTCCTGACTTGCTACTCAGTGCCTAACTTGCATCTTGATATTGTCATAGTACAAAAACATGCTCTGCAAAAAGCCTTATTGAAATACAAACACTTTACAAAAGAGGCAGTCTTTTACAAATATCACTGAAGCATCCCTTAGCTTGTGGATTAAAATGAACTGAAATAAAGTCTCATCCACATGAGCCTTGTAAAAATGTCTCTCATTATTGCTGTGAGAATCGCTCCCTTTGTAGTGCCGTGGTCAAAACACATTCCAGGAAGACAAGTCTGTACCAGTCCCGTCTCTTTTTTTTTTTATGATCTCAACCTTAATTTCCAACAAAAGGTAGAGATAGCTGATGAGAGCTCAAAAATCCCCTTTATTAATTCATAAAAAAAGGTTTTGTGCTTTCAAACCATGTCATCAGTCGACTTCCAGTCTTAACCCACTTCTTTTCTTCAATATGGCCTCCAGACAGTTTCATCCATGCGGCCTCCGGGGTTCAGAACAGTCGGGGAGTTACTGTGGCTCCCGTCTCCATCCACCCCTCCTTCTGTCTGGCTTGGCAGGTTGGGGTTCACCAGGGAGGTGCCAGTGGAGGCGCTAGTGCAAGGCGGGATCATCCTGGAGGGCGAGCGGTCGCCGCCAGGAACCATGGAGAACTGGTAGGAGCCGGACGATGCGCCGTAGTAGAGATAGGGCGTGCTGCTGGTCTGGAAGGGTCCGCTCTGGCTTTGGGTGGAGCCCGGATAAGGAGGGGGCAGGTAGGTGTGGTAGTGGGTGCTGCCAAGCGACATGGCGGAGGTGACAGGTGGGGTGTAGGTGAAGGTGGCTGGGTAGTGCATGCGAGGGCTGGAGAAGCGAGTCTCTGTGAGGGAGGAGAGGCCCGGGAACTGACGCTCAAACTGACCCGGGAAGGGGCTCAGGTCGGATGAACCTACGGGCACAAAGCGGGAAGAATATTAGCTTCTTGAGAGCCCTCTAACATCCACATTTCAATAAACACGTCAACCAGACCTAATGTAGTTACGTTACCCAACACAATGACTGTGTGGAGTTGATCTACTCTGCTGTATGACAAGACAAATATGTTCTTTCATCTGTTTATGCTTGTTTTTTATTTCAAATCCTTCATTTTGTCGGTAGTTTTTGTTGATGGACATAGATAGATAGATAGATAGATAGATAGATAGATAGATAGATAGATCACCACCCAATTACAGTGCAGCTCAACTACACATATACAGTTTAAGGGGGGAGTTGTTGCTAACCCCTGCCATCTATTATCAATTATAATAAAAACAATACAAATAAAAACAGCATCTATTTAATAAAAAATACACTCCAAAACAAAACAGTAAACCACCATTTATGTTTCATGTATGAAAGTCAAATAATTAAGGAAAAGAGACCTCCTGGTTTGTAGTGTGAGCTATCCCAAAGTGCTTTGCCAGTTGCATGCAACCTTAAATATCATCATGATTTAAAGCCTTTCATTTACCAAAACAGTGGTTTAATTCTCAGATAAAATTGAGAAATCCAGTGTATGAACCATATTTTGTACCTATAAAAGCAGTTTATTCACTAATGTGACCAACATGCCAGTATAGAATGCTGAGACAGACATTACCGTGACTGTAAAAGTTGATTATAAACGTAAACCACTGCTATTAAAGGTTTGCCTTGACTTGTTGTTTCTCAAAGCAAGTGGTGTTGTCGAATGTCCATGACAAAAAGCAATGCAGATAAATGTAGCAGGAGGTTAGCACAACTTTTTACAGTAATTCAAAAGAAAAAAGACAAAGACGGGTAAGCTGATTTGTTTGAAACATTTAAGACAAGTGGTGGTAATTCTCACTTTCATAGGCTGCAAGTTTGCTAACAGGCTTGTTTAGCGTCTTAGCTATTATATTGCAGGAGTATAGGCTAGCACAGTTAAAGCAGACAGTACTACTACAGTAACACAGCTGCACAAAAACTGCAGCAGTGTAGCTCAGTTCATCAGGGCTAGGGCTGGGGGCCTAAAGTTCAGACTGAAACAAACTTGGAAGTTTGTTTGGAAGCTGGGGAGATGCAAGTTCACTTCCTGGGGCACTACCGCAGGATATAGCAGTTGGTAACGCAGCTAAAAAGGGCTTGGTCCAGAGCATCACAGTGCAGAATTGGCACCCTTGTGCTATTAAAATTCATTGTGTATAAAACACATACAAATGAAGAGAGGTTCATGTTGCTGGTAGTGCAGACAGGCTGCCAGGAATGATGAATGGTGAAGTGATGACCTGGCATGTGCTCCCAAACCTGACCTGACACATTTTTGGGGGCGCTGTTCTGAGAAGGCGACTCCTGTCATGGCTGTCTGTGGATTTTAGCATTTATTGTATGTCTTTATCTATCAAACTATGTGATGGACTTCGATTAATACAGTATGAACCATTACTCAGATCAGTGGTTTAAACTCTTTTTTCCTCTAGAAGGCATTTAAACAGACTACCAGTGCAACCTGTGATCTGGATTTTCTGATAAATATGCTAATGTTTATTGAGGAAAATCCACAATTAAACAGAAAGTGTCAGCAAAGGTAGGCAGAGCAAACATCCCTTTTCTACGTGCCATCTTTTGTTATTAGGAAAAATTTAAGGCTTGGGCAGCATAAAAAGGAATACATTTGCAATTGGTGCCTTGTTTCTTCATCCCTGCCCATCCTCCCCTTCTGCATGACCCTCTATCCACTCATGTACCTTACAATTTCTGCAGCTGGCTGTCAAACATCTGTTTGATTCTGTTCAAGGTTTCCATCTAGTCTAAAGTTTCCCCTGGCCAGTGAGACTTTGCTAAAATGCTACTTATTGATGTTCTCATGGTGGATTAAAATTGTATTTCTCTTTTAAAACAAAAAATACTATGGTCTGCACCAGTGCATAACAAAGTGTTGGTCACAACCCCTTAGTGCACCCTGGAGGAACTGAAATGCGGTTGGAGAGGTAATTTATAATAGATAACCATAAGCATAATGTTTAAATCAAGTTGTAAATGATAGCGAAAACTCCAATACAATTCCCCATCCTTAAAACTTACATTTAAAATATATATTTCTTATGTGAATAAATGGTTGGATTTTTTACAAATGGTTGAGTAATACAACACAACACATGTACACTCCTGTTAGACCTTACTGTGATATTCTGATAATCTGACACACCAGATAGACAGTTCAATATCTACTTTAAAAACATATATTTCACAAGTTTATCTAGGGACAGCCCACTGGAAGTGTTTGGAGGTGGGCAGATTCTTACAAAAATAAGTTCAGCAGGTGACTGGACAATCGCCCTGTCAGTCACATTCATTACTGGCCAATCAGGTAACATAGTAGGCATGCGCTACTGCCTTAGTTGAAAGTCCAATACGTGAGCTACTTTGTGAAACAGACTCTCACCAAATGTGTCAAACGCTGAGGGAAGACATCATTTCTGTTGAGAAGTGCTATCAGTGTTTAGTCTCCCTCGAATAAAAATATGCTGTAAAGATTTGATAAAACTGCTCCCATAGCTGTTAGCATCTATGCTAATATACATACAAGCACTGAATTTCATGCTGGTTTTCTTCTGTTCTAGAGGACACTGATTGGGCCTTGCCGCTATGAGCTGAGCACATTTGTTGGCTTGGCAAGATGGATCTGCCTGGTTACAATGAATGTGGCTGATTAAGCTGTACAGCAAGGATAATATTGGGTTTAAATTGGGTTTATAATGCGTTTTTAGCATCCACTGTTTATTTGTTGCTTAAATAATGCTTCATAATATTATTTTGTTTTTTTAGAGAAGGCAAATTTAAGTAAAAATCTGGAGGCTAACACATAGAATCCCATGTTTCAGTTTTATGAGCTGGTTTGGGTGGGCCTAAATGATTTTATGAGTTTTAAATTGGTCTGCAGCATACTCCGATTTGGAATAGGCTGTACTACTCTTTTGGTAAATGTGTTTGGAGATTTGTTAGAAATTACCACTAAAGAAATAATGATGGTCTCACAAAGATTGTCTAATAGTGGCTGATTGATTATCCTGATTAAGAGCCCCCTGGTGGCAGCATTTACACACACTGCGCTTCTAACTCTCCAGCTCTGATTGAAGGAAATGTGGTTTGATTTGGACTCTTAAACTCTTTAGCACTTTGTGTTGCTGAGTAATTGAATTAAACAAATACATCCCCTGAGAAATGAAACAGTAGTAAACTGGATTGTATGTAATCAAAAGTTTGGAGCCAGATATGTGTGTACACTCATTATAAAACAGACTTTAGCTAACGGTTATTGTGGGCAGGGGGCTCGGAGCAGCATTATTCTATAAATATTTTTATATCCATCAACTCCATTCAGAGCTGTTTTTCACTTTGGGTTTGATAAAGTTAACAAACACATCAGTCCCACACGGCAATATGTTTACGCCTCTGCATATTTATGTTTCTGTGAGTGTGTCTGTTGGCCCTCGCTTGTGTGTGCCTACAACTGTTTATGAATATGTGCGCACATACGGTGTGTGGGTGGGTGTATGTGTGTGTGAATACTGTATGCACATAAAAAAGCAGTTGGGATGAATCAGGAGCTGCACATGTGGAAACACTTTGAGCAGAAACAGTTTCCATGAGATCCATAATGAGGCAGGGCTGAGCTCTGATGTGGCTCCTCTCCTCGCCTCCCATCGGCTCCAGCGTGTGTGTGTACGTGTGTGTCCAACGTGAGCGCGCGCACGCAACCGAGCCGGCGAGAGAGAGCGTCAGGGAAGGAGCTGCTCCATCTCACCCTTCGTTCCTCTCTTTGCTTCATCCCTTAAAAAATAACCAAAAACCACTAACTGGCTGCGGCGAGCTTTGTGCTGGATGCTGGAGTTTAAGGAGAATGGAAGCCTCCCCTCCTCTCTCTCTCCTCCTGTCTCCTCTCAGTGGTTCAGTCCAGCCATGGCGCTCTTATCATAAATCACCAGGCGTCTTCCGTGTCACCATGTCTGCTGTGAGAGGACAGGGGGTGGCGGGTGAGAGGAGTAGGAGGGGGGATGCAGTGTTTATGTGCGGGGAGGAATCGTGAAGCCGGATTGTCGCAAGCGTCAGATAGCATATGCTGCCAATTAAGTCCTTTAAACTTCCTCTTTCCACAAGATCCATTTGATTCTGATAGAAATAGTAGGTGATTGTCTGCACTGTGGAGGAGCGGTGTGATCTCAGACATGACCGGCGCTGTTCAATAAACTCCCAACTCCTGCTTTTAACATTTGGACCTATTTTAGCTCTGAAAGGGGCCCTGTGATGATGAGCCAGATCCAGCTTTATTAGTTTAAATGAAACCAGAGTGGAACTTTGTCCAAATATTTGAAGGGGCCCGACAAACTTTAGAGCATCACTTCCGAGTTAGGTGTTTGACTTGACTGATGAACTTGAGCAACTTTTCAACACAAGTCTGTTTGTGTGAAGGTGCGGTAGGGCTGGGAAACACTGGTACGTCTAATTTTACCTCCGCCAAGGAGGTTATGTTTTCAGGAGAGTTTGTTTGTCTGTCTGTCCATCCGTCCGTCTGTCTGTGAACAAAATAACTCAAAAAGTAATGGATGGATTTTGATGAAATTTTCAGGAAATGTTCAGCATGGGAAAAGGAAGAACTGATTCGATTTTGGTGTTGATCAGGATCAGCGTCTGGCCGCCATGGCGAAAAATGTGATTTCTGTGAATAACTACTGAACTAAAATAGATATCATTATGAATCCAGTTGCTAATGGTATGTTTTCATGGTCAAGGAATGTAAATGTTTTGATGAAATAAAGGTAGGACTAATATTTATGGTCAAAATCACAGCATGGCTGAGGACTGTGGTGCTGGCGGAGGTCTGCGCTCTCCAAGTGCTTTTCTAGTTTTAAGATGTACTGATTAACAATGTTGTTTATACTGATTTAGTTTGTGTTGAAGTTGATAGAGAAATAGATGTGTGGCCTACGCCCAGAAAAATGATAGCTTATACTGTAAACTACTAACAGTGATATGCTCTTGAGGGGAATCATTATTTTGTAAAGAGCAGGGATACCCAACCAAGTACCTGCAAGCATCTGATAGTTCGCATGGAGCCTTTAAGTTGCCCAGAGGGACATTGTAAAAATAGCACAAGTTACCAACACAGAAATTAAATAGTTTTCAATAAATAGCCATTTTTTTATTTTGATGTTTGGCAAATCAATATGTTTTACATCAATACTAAACAAAACTAGAAAAGCACCCTGAGAGCACAGACTTCCGCCAGCGCCACACTCCTCACCCAATATTAGTCCTACCTTTATGTCATCTAAATATTTAGATTCCTTGACCATGAAAACACACAAATATGCACAAATGCAGAAAATTGCTCTATCTCAAAATGTTAAAGAACCCTTAAAAAAACCCTGGATCCAGATGGTGACCTGATCACTCGGAAAATCTAATCATTTTGTTCCATGTCCTAATCCGGACATTTCCTGAAAATTTTGTCGAAATCCGTCCATAACTTCTTGAGTTATGATGCTAACAGAGAAACGAACAAACAACAAACAAACAGACGCCAGCAGTGGCGGAGGTAACAAATACAGCTGTTCATCATATGTAAAAACTTCTGTGTTAATGCACTGATGCCACACCTGTAGCATCACGAGTCAGCCAGAGTGATCATCAACTGGTGGCCCTACCAGCCACGTCAGGTCACCCAAAGCTTTCTGAGTATTATTAAATGAAAAAAATGGATGAGGTGAGAATTTGTTGGGGTTTTAAGTGCAAATCTTTGATGTTAAATGTCATTTAAATACATCCAACTGTTAACCTAACTTCCAAAAACACTGCTGTTTAAATTTTTTTAACGACAGCGACTACAGAGGCATTTCACCTGTCAGTCATTATTGGTCATCATTATTAAGACAATACTCAAATGTAAAGAATTTACTGAAGTCTACTTATCTACCACTTACCCCCTAAAGGGATAATGGATGGGTGATACTTGTTTATGCTACTATGATAATAAAATAAATCAAAATACTGTGATAATTCTAACCAACCAGTACTGGGGTGTGGAGTTTCTATTACACAAATTATAAGGACCAATTACAATGATGGTGACCAAAGCAGGCTCTGCAAATTTCTCAGGTGGTGCTGTCAGACAAACATCTACCATCCTGAGGAGAGGTCTGATCAAGGGCTTCATACTAACATCTGTGTGGGGCCCACAGTCTTTAATGTTCGATGAAAAAGTGCAGCCTGCAGTGTCAATGTAGATAAGCCTATGCCCAAGCAATACAACATACCTAAAGTAGTTTTTCGTGAGAGAGAGAAAGAGGAAAATACTCAGTTTCAAGCATAGAGTGATAAAACTGTAGACTTAACGCCAGGCTGTATTGCCCAGCCCACATGTGGTCATTTATTGATAAAACACGGCAGACAAACATCTTCACTCTGTACATTGACTACATGCAACCCATTTAGTTTAAAGCACATTTTCAAAGTTTGCCATGTTAAGTATTCAGTTTAGGCAGCGTTTGTTCTTTCTTTTAATTAGAAAAATGACAGAGCATCATTTCATCACTGCCTTTCTCATATTACTGATCAAAGGAGGAGATTCTGTATTTTGGAAAACACGATATGCAAGACTGTTTTTCTAAAACCAGAATTTCATACCAGGGCAAATCAATAAAAGTTTCAATCACAGGAAATGACTCAAAATTAGATAATTTGTTTTGAATCATCTGAGATTACAGGGAAAGTCCTATGAACTCAAAATTGCATTCATATGTTGGAAACATTTCAAATGTTGGTGGAAGTGATGAGGAGCAAAGGGGGTGCCCTCACTCACACCCACTTTTCCAAATGTGCAATTTAGACAGTGGTGTTTTTCTCTTTGTGTTAGGACTTGACTGTAGATCATCAAGTTCCTTTTTGATTCCATCAATTATCAGAAAAGTGCCAAGCTCATTTAACACATCAGGTATTTAGGAAAACAGAAAACTTTGAGAACTTTGCCAGTGGTTTTGGATTGTTTTTTGACAACATTCAAGAAAATTTCACTGTTTGAAGACTTCTATTTCTGTTATGTAGAGATTATGCTGCCAATATATTTGTGCAGTTTGGACAGTGCACTCTCTCTTTTGTTCAAAATTGTATCAAATTAATTTAGGGCTAGGCTCCAAGATGGTTCAAAGGATAGTGCTGGAGCCTCAGAGCATTACGGTTGCAGGATAAGCTGTCGGGCAGGTCCTTTTAACGTGGAGTTTTCATACACAAGGGTTTTCTGTGGGTGCTCTTGGTCATCATAAAATTACTTAAGGTATGGGCATTGTAAATGGCTACCTTCTCTATGTGTGTGCCCTGTGATTGGCAGGTGACCAATCCAAAGTGTATCCTGCCTCAAGTCCAATGCCTGGAATAGGCCTTGGAGCCTTTATTATCCTGGAAGGGATATAGCTGCACAAATAATGGATGGATGGACCATCGAGTTTATGAACTGTTTGACCAGTCATTCAAATGATGGAGACGTCGTCTTTGGGAAACATGTGGTACAAGTATTACTGACATAAGATGGTCTCATTGTGCGGAAACATTTCTAATATATTTGTCAGTTTTGGACAGCATGTAGGAATTTGTCTGGACTTTTGATAGTTTCAAATTAAAGAATGGCTCTGTGGGGATTGTCTTGAATCACAATTTTTGTTGCCTTTGGTTTTGATATCGTTTAATATCTATAATTCACTCAGGTTTACAGACATATTTCTTCAATTTAGAGAGTTCTCTTTCTTTTATGGTTAAAATATAACCATAGATCATGAAGGTTATATGCCTTTTGAAACAACAAATCATTTAAATCATGGAGATTTTCTTTTTGTCGAAAAAATGGTGTGTAAGAGTGGGACATTTTAATAGCCTAAAATTAGAAAATGCTGCTCCTGTCTTGGTACATTAAGATGCTGTGGAGTTTCTTCACAATTTATCAGGACTAAGAACAAGATGTTGCATGATAAATGGTGCTGAGGACTTTCATTGCTGTTGATATGGTATTAAACAGGTTTGAGCACTGTTTGACTACCACTTATGATGGTAAATATTCCACCCATGTTTTCAAATGTTGATATATGTGTGCTCTTTCTCTCTCATAGTTCAAAATAATCAGTCTTGGTATGACACCAAATCATATCAAACTCTCAAATAAAGACACTTAACAAAGAATTGGTGAATTTCATTTTGCTTAATTTGAGTACATTTAATTTTTTCTTTTATTATTATTGTTTATTAATGACAGATGTAGAAGAACAGAGGGACAGGCAGAAACAAAAGGACTTAAATGAGAATTCAGGATATATTTATTAGAGGACATCCCCCTAGTTTTCAGGGGGTCCTTAACTACCTTGTAAAGGTAGTTATTAAAATAGTATTATCAGCCACTACCATCAATGGAGAGATCATTCTAATACTAACATTAAAAAAAAAAATTGACAATAAATGACTAAGTTCTTGTTTTCCTGTTTATTAGGTTATAAATGATGATGATTCTGTCAAATTGAAACATTATAATAAAGATACATAAATAGATAAACCTCAATGTGCACAAGTGTTCCCAATTTTTAGAACAATTTAGACACTGCTAATGTTTTTTTTTTTGCAATAAAAAATGCATAAATGTCTAATATTGGGTGTTAATAAGTTCTATTTTTGTTGTCAGAGTTACAGGCAGACATCAATGTGTCTGATTTCTGATAGAATCATTTGACGGTTCATGATTTTATTAATGGGAGGACAGTTTCTTTGAATTCTTTACAGAAAAAATACCAAGATGTGCATTATATTAACTAAATGATAATATTGTTGCAACTTTACTAGAATCTTATTTAAGTTTATAATTAAAGTTATGATTACTGTAGGGGTATTAAAACTGTGGTCTTGGGCCAAATGTGGCCCTGGTCTATTTCAAATTGGCCCCCAAACAATTAAATGCATCAAGAAAATTTGATAACATCAGCAAACTGCACCAATCATGCTCATTTTCAGCACTATTAGCTCCACCTTAAGTTCAGATATACTAAGCATATTACACCATTCAAGCACAGAGCATTTTTCCAATCCTGACAAAGTCTTATGGGAGCTATCAGCTAATGGGTGGCACTTAAAAGCTGATTTGCCACCCCTTAACATGAATATCCAAACTTTCATGCACCAAAACTGATTTGTAGCAAACTGATGTATTTTCATCATTTATCCCTTGGTGAAAAAAGTTTGAATGGCTCCTGCTTTATAGTATCATGGTAATTAAACATTATTCTTGGACAGAAAAAAAACATGTCTGGATTCTTTTTTTTTATTTCAATGAAAAAGAAAATAAAGAACTGATGTTTGGTCCATCATGCCCAGGCCTCAGTGTGAGCCAGCAGGACTTTTAGTGATGGTGCTGGGTTTGTGCCCCAGCATCCATATGAGCTTCTGCTTGTACTTGTCGGTATGTTCTGTAGCTGGATACTGTTGCGGCCTGGCGAGGTGTCAACATGATCTGCAGAGATCTGAGCGCCTTAGTCACATCACTTAGGAGGCATTAAATGCTCGAGGTGTGCGTGGGGGTGCAGAGTGGGAGGCGGGCACGTTGGGGCCCGTGTTCTCGCTCGTGCACGTGCCGGCACATGCGCGCGAGTCAATGGGAGAACAAAGCCTGATGCTCGGGAGATGAAAGCTGAAGGGAAAGACCAAACTAATCAAAGTTGACAAGGCAGCTGGCTGGATTTTAAACCCTTTCTAATGCAGAGTCACACGGCCCAAAACGCGTAATCACTCACCCTCGCTCAGGGCACACACTCACACACACACACAGGAGGGAGCAGCACAGGAAAACAGAAGGGAAAAAAGCAGGTAGAAAAAAAAATCATGGCAGTGAGTCAAACAGGTGTACGAGGGAGAAACTTGTCTGACGGCATGTCGGGAGTTTAAAGGAGCTTTCACGTCAGGGAGGGGGAAACTGAGACAAATTGGAACACAGATGCTGCCGTTATGGCAAACAGACTGGCTAGTGCAATTACCCAGAATTCCTTGTGAGAGTGGCCTATTGCTATAAAGACACTTTATTTGTCAGTCACGAGCCTGTTATTATCCCTGGGCCTGTTATTACCCATAGTCCTCTGGGATCAAAGGCTTGGAGCGAGGAAAAAAGGAAACAATGGTTTTTCCTACACTGTCATTTGTGCCATCCAAAACGCTCCTCAGGGAGACGGGCAGACAACAGGCCTCACTCCTCACGACCATGAGAGAATGAGTTAATAGCTGTGCTATATTTGTCTGTGGCAAATAATCACACACAGCATGTTTACAAGTCTTTATGTTGAGGAGTTTGTGTTGCAGAAATCTGTGTACCTCTTTGGGATGGAGGTTTTAAGCAAAGTTGTGATTGTAAAGCCATGAGTAATTCCTTGAATAAAGTTTGAATAACCCTCGCTTCCTCGCAGTCCATGCAAATAAGCACAGAGCCTCATTCACGGACATGAGCTTGAAATGATAAATGATGGTGACGGACTGTGTCGCTGAACAGAGAGCAGGAAAAAGCTCTGATGCACACGAGTTGTAAAGCACTGTTGCCAACAAACTGGAGAGAGGAAAAAACAGCTATCAGTGTGATTAACTCACAGATCCACATTTAGGCTGCTTTAACGCCTAAAGTCTGGTGGACTGCTCAGTTTGAGGGTAAAATTGTTTCATTTTCACTTGGTTTGCTTCACTTTCACGCTCCAGAAATCTGTGGTCTAGCCTCCTGCCACTAGTGGGGCTATAGCTGTGGTCTTTGTTCCTACCATCCCAGCTTCAAGTAGCAACTTTGTTTAGTTTGAAGTAGTCCTGAAGTGTTCAGTGGCATAAATAAAAATTACAGCTGCATTTAGGATGAATTGGGTGACACCTGCATATTGACTGGACTGATGTGTTATCATACTCTGCAGAGATTTGTAGATAGTAATTGGTTAAAAAGACTAATGGCTGGCAGTGCTATCAATGCTAACAATAGCTCCAATCTGCTTGATGCTGTTAGTGAACTCTTTATTTGGCTAAATCCAAGCCACAATATACTTGCTCTTGGGTCCAAGACATTTGTTTTTGGTGGACTTGAGTTCACTTATTTGGTCCAGTGTTAATTTTGACAGCACTTTTGAATTTATTTTTACATTTAGTCTTTTGCCTCTAACATCTTTCAGTTTTAGTCATAATTTAGTCATCTAATTTCTTTTTAATTACAGTCTAGTTTTTGTTGATGAAAGTTCACTACATTTTAGTCGATAAAATCTACTGTATATTAGGCGACTAAAATATTAATTGTAAAGTGTAAGACATTTTTATGTTTCCTTGAATTTCTAAAGTCATGTTTTTGGATGCCGCCACCATGAAGCTAAGGCAGTTGTGATTGGATGTCCCTCTTAACTCATCCAACATTCCACACAACCAAGTAATTGTGATTTCTAAATTATCTCTACTTTCTACATGACAAAGTCTGATTGGATAAAGTCTCTGTCAAACATTTCAGTCTAGTTTTTATTGGTTGATGAAAATGCCAGTTAATTTAGTTTTAGTTTTTGTCCATGTACACTTGTTTTTTTTATAGTCTAGATTTTGTCAGGGGAAAAAGGTTGTTGACGAAAACTATGACAAAAATAACTAGTCGACAAAATTAACACTGCTTTGGTCCCCTCAAGAGTTCACATGAGCTTTCACATCCACCCATTGATAGTCTTTAGGACCCTCAGATTATTAAGCCTGTGCTGATTTTAGTTGGAAGAAGGAAATGTTTTAAAAAATTAGAGATTACCTTGTAGTCAATGGCACGCTTTAGTCAATTAGCTTCATGCCAACTTATAACAGATTTTGCCAGTGATGGAATTATAGATTTGAGGCTGTATCACAGTGATAAGGAAAAAATGTACAATAACAAAATGAGTACTTGATCATTTAATTAGAATGTCAAGAAAAAACAAATCAACTTTTGGGATGAGTTTAACATCACTTGTGAATTTCTTGGCATTTTTACACTCCTGTACTATAACAGCATTCACACACAGAGTTATTTTAATCCAAAAATGAAATATAAGAAATACAACATCAGGTTGTTTATCATATTTGCAAACTGACTTCAGAATTTCTGTATATAATCTTTTTTTTTTTTTTTGAGGAGGTTCGGTTTTTGCTTCTCCCTTCTCTTTTTTCTCTCTCACAAACCACTGACCAGCTTTGGACAGCTTGGCTCAGTGCTATAAGGCACAGATTTGGAGTAATTATGTTTTTCTTGTAAGAATTAAAGAAACCTGAACATCATCTTCCCTGCTTGAAGATGCTGTAATTTGTTTGTCATGCACTACAAGTTTTTACAGGTTAATAAAAATGATAAAATTGCTGGACTTGATACCAGGTTTCCTAAACACCCCCAAAACATTGACTTTTGGAGAGCACTTTCAGAAGTGAACTGGGAAAAATAATGGCTTTTTTCACGTTGAAATGGCAGTTGACCCAGGAGTGGGGTTTTCATTTTCTAAAACATACTAACACTAGCTTTGCAAAAGTTAGGTTTTTGTATTAATTACACATAGATGTTGGGTGCTTTTAAATCATAAAAGCACATCAGGGTGCACTGTTCTCCCAAGACGAGACTCAGATATAAGCAAGTGTGCACATATACACAGTCAGAGAAGTATAGATTAAAAAAACATTTATTTCCTCTTCTGTTGACTGAAGAAGCTTTTAAAGAGGTTATATTTGCCTTAGAAAAAGTATGCTTAAAAATCTGGGTAACCCTGATCCAGCTGTATTGTGCCTCTGCTTCTCCCTTATGGGAGCTTCTACCTCCTAAAGTCTCCCTTCCCCACATGGGCCTTGTCTGCACTGATTGGTTTACTGGTCTGCTATGTGGTTGTTGGTCGGTTCAGCAATGCTAGGCACCATGTTTTCAACAACTGCCTCTCTGAGCCAATGAGCTTAAACTACAAATGAAACAATGGCATGAGATCACTGTGGTAGGCCTATCAATGGGGGCTGGGATGACAAGCCGTTTCAGGCAGCTACTGTTGCCATAAACAGGGAAGGGGTGGGGTTGAGTCCTGAGTACACATACTTTTTGTCTTGGGCACAGAAGTACTGTGTTCTGAAAATGAGAAGAGGGCACTGATGGCAAGAAAATAAATTTGACTGTGTCATTCAAGGTAACATCTAAAATTCAAGACCTCTGGTAAGTAAAACTGACCCTTTTAAACATTTTACTGCCATAAATTTCAATAACCAGATTTTAATTGTGAAAACTTTTTCAGGATCTCTGTGATGTGCAAGGCATGTGATTTCATCTAATTTCTTTTCTATTTCTTTCTTTACATTACTATGACCACAGTCTGACGATGATACTCCCATCACAACAAGGTGGTGTTGAAATATTTGAAAAAGTCTTTCAGCAAGAGATAAAAGTTGCATTCTGTGTTTTAATTTGGATAAATTAATGACTTTTTAGGCATCTAAAACATGTCCCATCTCTATCCTTCTTCCTTTCCTTCAATCTATCTTATAACAAAATGTTAATCTTCATGGTGTTTCTACCTGGCAATCGTCGAGGCACGTCACTGATGGCAGGCAGGCCCGTGCCTCGGCTGGAGGAGAGGGGGGTGGTGGAGTGGACTGAGGGGGACGCCATGGGACTCAGGTAGGACGGGTACGTCTGTTCATACGACCAGGGAGGAGAGGACTGGGACTGACGAGGGTCTGATGGGGAGAAATGCAGTGAGAGGAGACAAGGAGGAAGAAGAAAAACAGCCCAGAAAGACACAAAAAGAGATAAAAACAGACAAGGAGAAGACAGAAACGTTACTGAAGGCCCGTTTACTTCTTTAAATGGCCTAATTTTCTGGTAGCAAATTCAACAACGTTCACAACAAGTGTAGACATTATTAGTGTGTCTGTTTCTCCGTGCTTGTGTTTAGAGGTAAGTATCAGTTGGGCGAGTTATGCAACATCCTCCATAATGACACATCTAATGTTTACCTTCGAAGAGAAGATCTTCCTGTTTGCCTTATAAAACATTGTGCTCGCAGCTGAAGCACAGAAAGCCTTACTGGCACACACCCAGGGCATAAACACACACAGACAACCAAGAAAATAACTGCAGCACGCATCGCATTGTGTGTGCCTGTGGTAGAGTCAAGTTGTGCAATGTTGTGCTGTATGAAAGCTATTTTTATGTACCTGATGGACTATGTGAGGAAATACACACAGACTAAGATTTACAAGTCTTTATCTAAGGGTTTGAAGAAAGACTGTAAAATGCTTGAATATAAAAAAGGAGTTAATCAAATTTCAAAAACATATCCACATAATGAGTGAAATGTAATTTAAAAGCTAAAATATTTAGCTTTTACCACTGATTAGAAAAGCACCATGAAAATTAATAGAAATAGTACAACTAACTAATGAATGAAAGGTCTTCCCTCACGATTCAGGCAAGGAAATTTTATAATGATACTTTTTAAAGATCAAGACTGATTACATTGAGCTATAATATCTTACAATGCCAGCAAATACATAGCTAATAAACATTTGACTTAACTAGTGCTAATGATACATACATTAAGTGCCAAAAGGTACTAACAGGTGGCCACCACCTAGCCTTTATTTATCAGTATTCAACTTGTGGAAAACAAATACAAAAAAAGTTAAGCTAATGAATGAATAGATAAGCAATTTCAAAAGTCAGCTTAAAGTGCAACTGGATAAAGTGTAAGGTCATCTTAAAATAGGCGTATTGAACAGTTAATGAAACCATCTAATGTTAGATATAAATAATTCACATATTTAAGGTACCAGTGATAGACAGTTCAAATAAATCCCAAAGATTACCAAGAAAACTCCTGAAAAGTCGGTATAAATATTGAAAATACAAGACAAAATGATACTCTTCCCACAGGTCTAAGTTTTTATAGCCTTGTCCTTTGCAGAAAGTGATCCTTAATCACGTCCTGACCTCCTCAGTTACTGTTACTGGATAAGACAAAATCTAGGTCACTTGGTCAGACAAAATCATTTATTGGCCTCTTTTCCATTGAAACAAGTAAAATAACTTGCTTTTAGTCTGTTTATTTTAAACTGATTTGGTTCTTTTTCAAATTTGGGCCCAAAGAAAAGAATAAAGATTAAAAAAAACTATGGAAAGGTCATGAGGAAAAGCTCTAATTATCAAAATAATGAAAATATAACTACTGAATGATCTTGGTGGATTCATCCAACACTGGCACGCCACATTGTCAGTTCCAAAATACTTTCTCTCACTTCTGAGTGTAGGTCATTTTTCTTTTGATATACAGTGTTGACGTACATATTACAGTTAAGAATTTAATCTAAATGCAATTAAAAGACTGCCAACACAAAAGTTGTCTGACTGGAGTAACTGGCAGTGGCTCCTTGATAAGGACCTTTCTGATTTGTCTTGGTTTGACAGAGAGCCAAAAAAGTGTAAGTGCCTACCTTACCGGTAAATACCTAAAAGAAATGTTAACGTTTTTAAGAGAAGCCTATTGGGGATTTATAAAGGAAGCTTATGTGAGAAGCAAATGAGTGAAAACCAGTTGGCTTAGAATAGGAAAAACTTTTTTGATAAGCATTCAGTCATTGTAATCACTGTCACCAGGTAAACCTAAGGTGCCATCATTAAATAGTTGATACTGGTTCTATATAATTAGATTAACTATTGAGAAGATGTTGATAAACAACAAAAAAAAGAGAGCTGAAAGTATTGCTAGAAAATCTCCATAGAGGCTGTAGTTGGCATAAAGAAGCCTACCTGTAGATAAAGAAACAATCCTTATGACATGTCTTTAAGAAAGTTAGGGTTCTTGAAGTTTGACATTTAGAAGGGGTTATTATAAAATGTATTAATGAAAACAAAATGTTGATTGAGAGCAGCTAACAAATATTTCAAATTTTGTCTCAAAACTCGCCTACATATTAGCCTAAACGTTGAAGGTTAAGAAAAATGTGCATAAAAAAGCAGGTAAATGAAGAGCTCACAAGAGTTAGCATTAAAATTAGTTTGCTATGGGTTATCATTTTAACAATAAGCTTCTCAGCAAAAAGAAAAAGAAATGAGTCAAACAAACAACTTAAAGTATGTTAATGCAAAAAAGAATATTAAATCCATTAAAAAAAGAAGAGATTAAATTGTTCAGAATTACTAAGGAATTTAGAGGTAACATTACTTGGTTATGATAGTTAAACAGTTAACAGAATTTAAAGAAATCAATGGATGGCTCTATTGATAAAGAGCCCAGAACAATAGGCTTGTAAACATTTAACAGAAAATGAAGTCAAAAGAAGGAAGAATAGCCAGATAAGTAAAGAAAGTAGCTGGGGGAAAAAGAAGTGGTTTGTTCTATAATAAAAATCACCACAGTGAAATGTATCTAACCAGAAAAGCCAAATCAAGATTAAAAATTTCATTTGCAAAAGTGCCCTGGCCAAGACAGGCAGCAGCACATTAACAAAGTTAAAGAAGTTTGAGTTTTTCTTACAGGGCACAGGAGTGTCAAGCTCACTTAAAATCAGCATTTCTCTCTTGTAGTTGATGTTCAATCTAGTGAATAATCTTCCTGCTGCAACACAGATACACTGTTTAACCATCCCTCAAATGACCCACTGACTAACACCACACAGCCATGCCAGAGAGTAACAAAAAGCTAAATGATGGCCTGCTACGAGCCTGCCGAGGTGTGGGCGATCAGGTAGCAGCCATGTCAAACCGTGAGAGATGGTGTTACCTTCTTGGATGTAGATTGATAGAGTGACGGAGAGGAGAAGACAGATGATCTGAGTGCTAATGAAACGTACAGCGCTGGGCATTTTATGGTCCCGTCATGATGTACATGGCTCCAGTGTGGGTTTGATATTTCACCTCATGTACTGTAAATGTGGTTTATTTAGTGTGTGACTCAGACTGCTGGCTTATTCTGGAAGGACTATTTTTAGAAAGTGTGGCACACATTGTAGTTGTTACAGCTGGTCAAATGGAGTCCTTATCAGCACTGTGCAAGACTTTCTTGCAAGTGTAATTTGTCAAATAAAAGACGCAAAAAATAAATGGAGAATTTCTATCTGTAATATACAGTTCATTTATAATTAATGTCTATATTTACACATTTATTTGAAATGTATAAGAACAGATTTGATATATTGCACATTCAAATACATATGAAGTTTTTGTTTTAGAACCAAACCATCATAATGTGTAACAAATAGGATCATCTGAGCCTTTATTCCATGTTAGTCCAAACACAAAGGGATTCATTGATAAGTAAACTCTAATTCAGGGGTTATCTTTTATGATTTGAACAGTCTTTAACAAACAGATGTAAGTACTCACATAGATATGCTGAAAGTGAGATTGTATGCTTTAAAGCTCCTGTGTGTAACTTTTGGTTGGTGTATAACTTAGTGCTAAGTCAGCTTTGTACTTATAATTTCTAAGTCAGTCTTTTTTTGCTGATGGTCGAATATGCCTTTTTGGTTTTAATAAATACACCAGGCTTAATTTCAGTCTGTTTAACAAACAAATAAAAGATTGTCTTGAAAGCATCAAGCTATGCAATGTCTGTCAACCTGTAAATATGGGATCCAAGTGGAAAATATGTTATTCCCCTCAGAAGGAGGTCAAACCTTTGAAGTCAAATCCATGCATGTGTTTGTTCAGTTTCTTAGTTTAAGTTATCTTAGGCTCTGTCAACCTGATAATTTCAGACAATCACCTTATTTCATGATAAATGGCACTGGAAATAAGGCCTGCACTGCTTGTCAAACCTGGAATATCCACCAAGTATGAAAGCATGTTAAACTTGGGTTTCTTAAAATCACTATGTCACTATGAAACTTTAATGTAATTCAGCCATATGTCTAAAACTATGTCCACGTGTATGAGGAGGATTCTCAACACAGCTGTCCTTCCCCTCCTTCAAAAATATTGCCATCCTCTAGAGATGGGAATTGATATGATTGTATTGACACCAATGTCTTAACTGATTTTGCTTACTGACCCAAAACTTTATCAATTCATGTGGATTTTTGAAGAAATGGGTGCTGGTCTACAAGTATAGGGTCAACAACACCAAAGACATGACTCTCCTGATATTCAGTTCTATTCTGCCAAAAGTCATGTTTCAGCATTATACTAGTGTGTCCGACCTTTCTTGAAGTGACACTGGATGTTGTGCCGTTAGCATAGAGCCATACTTGAGTGCCTCTGTTCCTTGTCCATTATCCATTATAACTTCTTTGACTTCCTTTAAGCCGACAGCTTCTGATTAGAGCATAATACAGCCAGATCCTGGTAAGGAATTAATCAGCTAACTGTGAAGCAATAAGACAACACAAAAGAAGTCTTTACTTTAGTATGTATCCAAACAATAACACAAAAATGCATACATGTAGAGTTAAACGCTGTCAATAGTGGGCAACTAAGCTTGTGACATGCAACTTTTTTTTTTTTTTTTACCCATTTTCATGCAAAAGCTGTTTCTTTCTGAACTTCATTGCAACAACAAGTCTCACTGATGTAGAGTTTAATGTGCTGATATTAGCTGATATTACCAGACATTTTTCAGCCAGTGTCTCTTTAATTAGATTTCAATCTGAGACATATCTGATGATCTAGATCAGATGCTGTAATTAAAAAGTTTTTCCAAGAACTCTTGTTGGTTTCTGTTCTAACTTTAGCAACAGGCACAGGCAGCAATGGGTCACAAGCCAACACAGTTACTCCCATAACACCAGGTCTTGTCTAAAACGTTGGCAACATTTGTACTGTTGGTGAATTGTTAGAGGCAACGTTATAGTAAGGGGAGGACTGTGGGTTTATGTGGGAGCATATAAAGTATCCAGCAACTCTTATGAGAACAGAGGTAGTCATGTTTAATAGTGTGACATCACACAGAAGAGAGAATGCAACCAGTGGAATTTTGAGCCCACGCGGTCCACAAAAGGCCACACTTTTCACCTTTGCAGAAGTTTTTCATACAACAAAAAAAACAACATTTCAACACACACACCCACACCCACACATGGACTTGGGATAATACGTAGCCTGTTTTTTGTATATCAGTGGGTTGTTCTCCAGGGTAAATCACCTAACCTATCTTCTAAATGATGATTAACATTCTTTCCATAAGTCCATTATGTGATACTGGGCAATATTTTGCTAACCTGTGTAGATCCTGACAGTACCATCTATTTTCATGAAGAAAAGTTTGCTCTCCTGCTCGTGATTGGTATGGTAATGGTACGTTTCAGTTGATCTTGAAACTGGGATAGTTACAAATGAGTTACAAATTAGATAATATCACTGGGAATGCCCCAGTCAGAATTTTCCATTTCCAAGTCAGACATCCTTGAGCTACCCCGTCTTTACCAGCTCATAACAAGGTAGAATTACAACATATGACGTAATTCTAACTCTTCTCTTCCCAGTTCTAATGTAAATGGAATGCACCATAAGCTCTTAGCCTTTGGTGATAGTGGTGAGGTACAGACCCACAGCCACAAGAATCACTGCCCACCAATACTGGTCACTTACCGTTTTGAAATAAGGAGTCAATCAAACTGATACTCCAAAGGTTTATCTATCTAACAACATACTAAAGTGTTCTTTCAGAGCCGGATCATGACCTCGAGAAATGATGTCGTCAGCCTGACTTTGTGTGTTTAAATGATTAAGTAGCGAACTTACAGTACACAACAGATTGGGTGGATTTTAAACTGCATCTGCCGTGGTGGTGGTGGCTGCATTTCAGATAACGATGGTGTGTGGCTCAGCATTTTACACTGGCAAACTGGTCACACCAATAAGTCACATACTTAACTAACTTTACATACATAACTTTTATATTAAAATCAGGTATTTAAAAGCATCTTATACACCTTAGTGCTTAATGCCCTGTAATCCTGACCCTCCTCTGGGCCGTCGGTACTCACCTGTTATCTGCGTCTGTCCTTGTGGGTTGAAGGAGTTGGCTGCTGTATTGAGAGTCGGCCGGGGTCCTTGAGTGGGAACCGTCACCCTCACCCTCATCCTCTCAAGCTCACTGAGACGATCTGAGAAGAGACCAGCTTTGGGAGGATCCTCCAGTTTCTGACGATGCCCTGAAGAAACACAAAAACAATTCTTAATTGGTAAAGAGTGGCACCAGTCACTGATGCCGTCCTGGCTACATTTGAATAAAACTTTATTTGATAATCAGATTTGTTATGGCTGGGATGTTGCACGCAAACTTTATTTTTATCTGACTCCCATTGTTACAAAATGTACCCTTTAGTATGATTGATGACCCAAGTTTGTTTGCTGTTCTCTCAGTGCACAGTTTGTCAGCTCTTCTTTATAATGGACATTTAATGACTCAGTTCCTTTGTATGCCATGCCTTTCTTGGTAAACACAGTGTGTGCTTGAAAACAAAAAGGAGGTACCGAGGCTCTTGGGAATGGGATGCTACATCCTGCTAATTAGGAACACCAATTATACTGAATCACCTTGTGCAAGAGAGGGAGAGAGAGAGAGGGAGAGAAGAGAGAGGGAGGGAGGGAGAGTTCAGACGGGGTGATTGTGAGAGGGAGAAGTCAGCATGTATGTTTAGTTTTAACCTGAGGCTTCTTCCTCAGGTAAACACATGCTCTCACGCCATTACCCCATTATCCCTGCAGGAGGCTAAACCTATGCCAAAGATGTTATACTTGTTCTTTTTCTGCATTCCTTAGCTTATAACATTACACACTTTTATCCCAGATTCTCTTCTCATGGCCCCTCCTGGCCTGTATCTTTCTACTCTCTAAAAACAAGTTGTTAGTTGCTGACCAAACACATTTTTTTATGAAGTTATCTTATTGGTAGCACAGAGATCTTATAAGGATGGTAAACTGTTTTTTCATATGTCCTGGTAGATATACCTCTTAATGACTTTTATTTACTTTTTTCAGCTCGGCAGTGTCTCGCCACTACAAAAGAACAGACGTTACTTCAAGAACATTAAAAAATATGGAAGTATAAGGCAATAAAAACAACAACAATTTCTAACCAAAAGCTATTTCAGTTGTTTTTGGATAGTTGTTCTGACAACAGTGGACATACCTGTTCTGCATGTTTTTATATATATATATCTATATATATATATATATATAGATATATATATATATATAGATATATATATGAACAAAGAAATTGATTGCCGTTTTGTTACAAACAACTACACCAAGCTCGCCTGAATGAGGTGGTCTTGGCTTGCTCCCAATCAAACTCGGAACATTTTATTAGCAGTAAGGACATTATCAACCCAGCAACCAGCACAAACAACATGATGAGTTACTCATCGCTGTAAGGAGTAGTGGTAGGATAGCTGCATAATGGCTATCAGGCTGACAACTATTTACAAAAAAATAAAATCATTTTGAATCATAAAGGGTCACAATCTATGTACAGGCAAAACAGAGAGGAAAATAGCAACAGGATAATTTTACTTGCTGTCTTAACAACAGATCATCATAGAACTAGACAACATGGACTGATTCAAATCTCCAGAATTTGGTTAATCATATTAAAGTAAAAATGGAAATATGCAAATGTGTGGAATTTTTTTTGTACCAAATCTTAAAAAAGCAACCAAGCTGTAGAATTGAAAATCACTGCTGAATGTTGTTCTACATGTTAATAAAGACAACCTATTTTTTTTCTTTTTGTTTAAACTGTACTGGTCTTTTCATGAACCTATAACTTGAAAAATAATGAACAAACGCAAAAAAGAATGGATTGACATGTCTTAAAATAATTTCATTAATTAAATGTTAAAGGAAACAAAAACAGCTATGGCTAGCCTATCTACGTAACTAGACTGGGAGCACCAACAAAAAATGTAGGCTTTATAGGTGTCCATTGGGCTGGTGGGCCACTATCCCAAAATAATAATAGGTCAAACACTAGTATACTATTAAGGACCTAACCTAAAACAGGATATAATTTTGTAACAAGGGTAACATGTGTTACCTCTGTGACCTGAAACACCAGACAGATCAGGTCACATATCCATGGGATACATTTAACTTGGAAGGACAGAACCTTTCCAACGAAACTGGAAGGGGATTGAAAATTCTGTCTGACACATTGTTATTGGTCAGTCAGAGTCTTGAGGTGCTTTTTTAATAACAGCTCAAATAAAACACCAGCATAGCTACCAAACTTTACTAAGTCTGGTCATTTCTTGACCTTGCATAGAAGTATCAGCTTGGAGCTTAGAGATGGGTCTACTTCATGACAAACATGGAATCTGGGAAATTCACTTTCTTTGCAAGGTTATTATTCAAGTGATCCATATAGAATGTAGTTTTTCTGGTCTGCAGGTGAATAAAATGTTGATTATCTGTGGTTCTCTTAGTGTGCTTTCACAGCTATAGCTTGTTTGGTTTGTTCTGGATCAGTTCATAAAAAAATAGTCATTGTTGAATATTTCCTTCGGTTCATTTCATGGTCAAACCACAGTATTGAAGGCAGGCCAAAGTAGACACAAAGGAAAGGCTATCCTCACAACGATACGTCACAGCCAGGTTTTCCTGCACCATTTATAATCAATGCCATGCCCACTGGTCACAACATGCCTTAGATCGCAATATGCTAGGTTGCTAGCAAACTTAACAAAGTAATCCATTGTTTAACTTAGAGATAGGGTCAAATGCCTCATGAACATTTTAACAAATTAGTGATATCATGAAATGATTGATGTGATTCACGATAGAAAAGTGAAACTCTGTTCATCCATGCAGTTATTTTAAGGCCCACTGTTAATGACAGCAGTAACTAGATAGGTGCCCAGTTAACAACATTACTCTTGTGTCACCTTTTGCACGTCTTGCAGAAATTCTCTGACAACAACATGATGAAGTCCCCTGATTCAACTAACTAGACAAAACCTGGGAACTGCAAGTGTTGTTAAACCAGTCAGTATTGTCAAGTTTTGTGATAATCCCTTGCTATGATGGTTAATTATGCTAGCTCTTCACTATATGTCTACTAATTAATGCCCAAGCAATGAAGACAGAGTAAAAATCCATTTGATTGAAAATCATCATAGTTTGCTTAATATTTTAACACTAGATAAGGGTATAGTTGTCATTGTTATTGTAATACAACAACTGATTCTTTTACTGATGTTTGATTATTTATCTTTTGGCTTGTTTGTATTGGTTGATTGACTGCACCACTCGAAAAATGCAAAAGAATAAATACAGGGAAAAACAGCTTTCACTTGTGCAGTTAACAAGCTAATCCAAGTGTACATCTGTCTAATAGCCTGGGTGCTTCTATCAAAGGCTAAGGTTGCTTTCAAAGCTTAAAGCAGCACTACGGAAGATCTCCGCTTCACCGGATAGGGAACTCAACATGTTGTAAGGATACAGATCTGCCAGTCGCGTGCATTTGTTTTGTAGGTGAATCACAGAAGCCAGGACTTCGCTAAAAAGTATTCTTCTGTCTTCAGCGGCTGTTTGCAGGACGGGTAGCGACGAGGTAATGTATTTATTTTTGACTGAATGACGATGTTAAAAATCGCTAAGTTCAACTTGGTTTTATTACTGTGAAGTCCCCCCCGTCCTGTTGAAGCGATAAAGTGAATAAAAGTAAAGACAACGACGAGCTGGCGTTATCACACACTTGAAATAGGTTTGAACAAAACTACATACTGGTACGTTCTGGATTTGTTGTACTGTACTTTTTTCCTGTCAAGTTTTTTGAGGAACTTCGTCATACAATTAGTCGGTCAACATACCTGATAGTAGTCGGACATCCCTCCTCGTCTTTTATTTCACGCAGCAAGTGAACGCCGAACCGATGTTTATTCCTGTCCGAGCATTCAGCTTGTTTTTCTCTCGCTTTCTTTGTTTTGTATCCTCCGACAAAACTTTTCTCTTCCTAACGTTGTTGCCTCCGCCATGGTTAAAGCTGAGAGTCTTGCCGAGACTTCCGTGTTGTAAACGAATCGGGAATCGGGGGAAGTGACTTATGCTGTAAAGCCGTCCAAACGTGTAGTTTTTTAGTGTGGCAGGGTTCCCACCATCCACCTCGAAGTTACATAGCGCCAGTGAAAGGGATACAGACCACATCAGACCATGACAGAGGTTTCATTGAACTCATTGTAAAGTGGTGGACCATCACAATGAATATCAAAGGATTATATTGTGTTTGAAAATCTACATAGTGTTGGTTTAAGTTCAATGGATTTGGATCAGTTCAGGGTTGAGTTGCAACAATGTCTCCTTTTTCACTTGGTTTGGGATCCACACTGTAATTTGTCAGGCAGACCAAAGCCTGTCAAATATTTTGTAATCTGACCTCCTGGAGTTTGGCAAGATGGATCTGCGTGATAACAGACATTGAATCAGGCAGGTCCAGCTGCTGCCCAAGGTTAGCTTTCATAGCCATCGCAAATCTAACTGGTCCGTTTGGAAGTGAACTGAGACCCCTGCTTTTTGTTAGATCAGAGTTGGGTTCTTTGGTCTGCATTAAAGTTTCTGTGAGCTTTTATAGTACCCCAAATGAACTGAATTTTCCAATTAAGTGATCTGTGCCCAAACTGCTTAGTGTGAAAGCCCCTAAAACTTCGCAGGTTTGTTTCAAAACATAACTATTTTCTATACTGTTATTCTTGTACTTTTGTTGACACTGAATAGTTTTAGGTATTTAGTTTTCATTATTTTTAGCTAATAATAATAATAACTTTGGTCTTTAAAAGGCACAGCAGCCAAATCTATTGAGCCAAGGTACCCAGCTCTCGTGTTCTGTAGTTTAGCAAAGGTGTGGTAGATAAAAAAAAGGCCTTCGCACACACAGTCTTTTTTAGCACTGGCACAGCTCTGTATCAGTGCGTCTGTCTGGTCTTGCACTGGTTCCCCTGTGAAGGCGGTAAAGTAAATATCAAACAGAGGAGAGTAGGAGCTCCTGCTGTGCTTGGCAGCGCTCCAGCTGGCTCAGACAGAAACAGAGAGCTGCTTCAGAATCCTGCCCAACCTGCATGCTGCCTGCGCATGGGAACAAAGGCCTGGCACTGCATCTACAGCACTTGGTGGTTGTTGCTGAGAGAAAGAGAAGAGAGGAGACCTCTATCTTCATCGTTTGTCTAACTGGGTTATCATTAAAAGGACTGGAAGAATGCTCCCTCACAGGGGGTCTGTGTGGACAAATTGCCCAACATGTGTCCCTGTGACACTTGAGGAGCTTTTCACCATGTCTTCTCTCGCCTGTGCAAATTTAGATATTTAGGCATCAAACAATGAACCCAAAATTACAATATTTTCATTTGTAGAAGGATCTCTGTGTATTAAGACTAGTTGACTTTACTAGACTAATAGTAAATTAATTTTTCGACACTGTTTTTATGACGTTACCCCTCAAGTCTTCTCAGTTTAAACCGGGAAATAGTTTTAGTTCAGAGGTCAACAGGGCGAAAAGCTGCTGTTATATAGATTGAGGAAGTGCCATTTAAAAGACAGGGGTAGAGGAACAATGGCAACACTTGACAACACTTGACAACACTTCCCAGAGCGCATTGCAAAATAGTGGAAGCAGAGCCAATTTTCTTCCCACTTTTCAGTTGCAGAAACCCAGTGTATTTTCTATAGATATAAAGTTTGCTCTAAAACTTTGAAAAGACTTAAAAGTGTGTGCTACTGAATTGATGATCTAGTCCATTAGAAACACTTTTTAATTCTGATTGAGTTTTCACATGTAAAGCCCATAATGTGCTGTTTCAGGTTGTATGCCTCCTTGTGTGCTTTGTGACTCACTGCATAAAAGAGTACTTCTGCCCACAAGACAAAAAGTCTGCAACACTGGGACCCCCCACCCCAACTGTGCCAGAAGTGGCCTGAAACGCCTTCTTCTCTGGCCATCCAAATAGACCTACCCCTGTGACATCCTACCATTTTCCACAGATTAAGCCACAGGCTGGCATAGATGATGACAACACGGTGCTCAGCAGTGCTGAGCTTTGCTAACCTGATGATAAAAAACTTTAATAATTTTCAAAATAAATACATAAATAAATGAACAAATAAAATAGATAATATACAAACTGTGATACAGCACAGAGAAAGAGGGAATGGCAAAAATGTGCACTCATTTTCCAGAGCCCTGTTGATGATGAGATTAAGTGGGAGGCAGGGGGAAACAAGGATAGATCTTGTGGTAAGATGTATTCAATCGCTGCTCCCACTGATGAATTGACAATATGTGAGATGAATGTGGTTCCAGGCCATTTAGTGGACAAGGCAACAACATTCTGAAGAACTTGGTGCTTCATTTCCCATGATCCTGAAATGTTGTTTTGTTTTTGTCAGCATTTGCTTGTTAAATTTTTAAGAGAACAGCCCAGAAAACATTTTGAACAGTGATTGGTTTAATTTTCAGAGAATATTGGTCATGGCTCAAGTAAGAAGTGATTGGGTTGGCAGCGCAGAGTGCTTTCTCAATCAAATTAATAAAAGCAGTAATGTAGCAATGTCATCTTCAAATTGCACCTAGTCCAGTGAATCTTGTGAAATGAAATCTAAATAGCTTAAATGCCGATTTCTATTTCTTTACCAAGACTTTGAAGGCAACTATCTTGGCCTAATAAAGTCTATATGTCTTGGTATGCAGGGTTCCTTAATCATCTCATCCTCTTTCTAGTAATTTTCCACTATTCTTTTTTGTGTCTGTGCTTCTACGCGCCGTAGCAAACTCATTCATCATGGCACAACTGTTTGGAGTTCAGCACTGCAATAATTTAAGAATAAAAATGCAGCCGGTGACAGTCAGACGAGACGGACCCTGATTTTTTATTACAGTGACGTTACTCGACTGGCATCGAGGAGTTCAAAATAAACAGACAATCTCATCATCCGTTTCTCCACATAGTAACTTTGGAACACGGCTAATATCGGCTACTTAAAACCCTAAGCTTATTGAAGTTTCTTGTTTTATAACATAATTCATGGCCTTTTTTCATTAATAATATTGCTCCATCGTTCCTGAAGGATAATTTGTGCCTCTCGCTGGCATTCCTCATCTCTCTGTGCACACTGTGCCCAGTCAATCATAGCGTTTCCATTTTCAACAGACCGAATTTCTATTCTAAAAAAGCCTCGGGACACAGTGTGGGCTTTGTGCACAGCCCGTCTCCTAGTGATGGGAATAAATAGCAAAAGGGAGACTGAGGGGAGATGAGGGGAGACAGAGTGGGACAGACACGAGGGGGGGAAGAGACCCTGATGACCAGTAAATTAAGAGCTCGGGATGGATTTGAACCTGTCTTGAGCTATATGAAGAGTGCTGAGTGCAGGGAATGGTGAAATAGTTAAAGAGGGGGTTAAGAATAAAGACAGATTTAGGAAAATCCCAAAATGCAGACAAATTTATAAAGTCTGTATAGTTAAAGATAGAAAGACAGTTTCAATTTGCATGCAACCTAAATTTGGGCATCACTGGAAGAATTCAGATTCCAACAAGGATCAAGTGTTGTCAAACACCTATGGATGCTACTCAGTTTACAGGAAAAACAGTGTATTTTCTGCTGGACAGGGATGCAGCGTTTCAACCACAACATTAAGGTCCAATTTACACTCCAAACAGCGAGACCTCAAGTCCATTAGTTTAGCCAGCTTTGACAGTAAATACAGTTTTTCATGAGTTAATTACACCTTTTAGGGGACAACTGTTGCCAAACACAAGACGTCTCAGCTGTTTTATCGGAACCCTAGCTGGGTGGAGAAATGAGCCGGGGGTATTTAAAGGAGCGGGAAAGGCGGATGATTTCACTGCCGTAGGGAAAGTCCCTGAGATTCCCATCATCCCTGTGAAAACAGCGGAGATTTTCGATAGCGCCTGCCACTTCCCTGCCCAGCCAGCGGCCGGAAACATGGACAGATTCAGACCAGATGTGAGCAACCCCTGCACACACGGAAACACACGCAGAGACGCACACATGCAAGAGCGGACGTATGCAAACACACGTCTGCACATGCAATCATGTCCGTTTGCACACTTGCAGCATGCATGCACTTGAACAGTTGCACATGCAATTCAGGCTCCTGCACACACAGAAAGATTAATACTGATTAGATAACGCTTCTATAGATAGTATCTTTAATCATGCAGTTGCACACTGATCTTAGAATAGTATTATTTCAGCCGTTCAAGAGACATAAGTCTGGATTCAACTTGCCCCTGCTGATCTGATAACAGTAAGTAGGAGCAAGTAGGCAAACAGAATATAAGTCCTCTGTAATTAATGGCAGCATTAGATTGGATCTGAGCCTGAGCACAGAGGTATTTGATGGATGGTTAGCTGTTCCCTCATATGTCCTGGCTGAAAGTGTACCTGATATACCATCATCTTAGCTGTATTTTTGTTTATTTGACAGGGAGTTTATCATAGGGTACTGATATGAATTAGAAAATATCATAAAAGTTACCATTAATCATTCGGGAAATGTCAATATTAAGGCTAAAAGAGAAAAGGCTACTAATGTCATGTCTGTACAACTCAGTAGATATACTGAAGAGAAAGGGCTTACCTTTGGACAGTCAAGTTGTGGACCACTGTCAACCTCAACTAAATTTAAAATTAAATTCAAAACATGTAACCATAAAGAAAATGTTGCAATCTTCCAAAACATACATGAAAATAAAAGTCTTTACCATCATAGAATATAGTTTACAATGTTTACAAAGGATATTGAATATCGTATTTAATTGATGCTTCTGTTCTTCACTTCCCTGACAGCAGCATTATTGATTCAAACCCAACTAATTACATTAAGCTGTCCATACTTTTGACGTTTTTCAATTGTCAGCAGCATAATGGTTAGGATATCCTTCTAATCACCTGTGATTACGCCTGTTAACATTACTGAAGTGAGGGTCTGTACACACATTGCTGCTTTTATTGTTTTGAATAGTATCACAAAGCAGTATAAAGGTCCAAAGAGCCCATAACTCATATGTTGTTTTGTAAAGCCTATGCCACAGCTCCACTTAGCAGCCAATGTAGTTAAGCTTGTTTTGCCCTTCAGCTCTATGTGATGGTCATGTGTCTCAATGCTAACAAAAGCTTGAACATAACTAAGGAAACTACTGACAGCTTTGATGTGCATCATGAAATTAACCCCCTTCCCTCCCTGTTTCAAAGCTTCTGTGGCCCATTTTGTGTTTTGATCAAATATAATCATTTTCTAAATTGATGTCCTAACAAGTCAGGCAATATGTATCACTTGTGCTTCTACAGAAAATCGTCTCAGAGAGAAAACCCAGACAGAAAGCAAATAGCAAAATAAAGCTGTCCAACACGACAGTTACAAATACAGTAGTGCTAAACGAATTTCTCAGAATCTCACCAGAATTTTTTGCTAACTTGTTCAAAATATGGCTGCCTTTAATAAACCCTTGGCCCCTTGTACTTTTTTGAGTTATATAAAAACATAACCTGAGCTCTGAATAACAGCCCAAAGAGCCTAAAACCTTTAGCTACATCAACATCTAATAGCTATTTATTTTCTGTGTTTTCATTGGATATAAACCTGTAATCTTGCAGTGCAGATGGATCAGCCTGATTCAGTGACCGTAATCAGACCAATCCATCTTGCCAAGCTCCAGTCTGTAATGATTGAGAGCAGCCTAAAGTTGGAAGGAACTTGGCCCAATCAAGTTCCTTCAGAACAGGAAGAGTTGGAAGCCAAGAGCAAGACAACAGCAGGAAGTGATTGCTCATACAGGTATTAGCATAGATGCTAACAGCTTCAGTAGCAGTTTTACTGGATTTGGACTGCATTTCTTTATTAAATAAAAAACAAATAACATTACAAACTTCCATATAGAAAGGATATGTTCACTCTATTTCCAACATTTGTTTGCAGAGAGTTTGTTTTACAAAGTTGCTGTAGCTGCGTTAACTGATTGGCCCCTAATAAATATGTTGGAACGACTGCCCAATCACCTGCTATACTTTTGAAAGATTGCACTTACCCTAAAAATGTTTCATGGGCTCTTTCCCAGATGGAATAGTAAAATATATATTTTGTTGTGTCAGATCACTAAGCATGCGCCACTCAATGGAGATGAAAATGAAACAGCCTGTACCGCAGCTCCAAACAGTGATCAATGCTAGCTGACACTATAGCCCTTCATGCCAGTCACAAGATCGAATAGTGTCAAAAACCCCATCTCTCCCAAAGTGGGCCTCCTTGTCAGCCACAAAGGAGCACAATATGTAAATCATGAACAGCATTCATGTTTGTATGAAGGGTTTTTGTAGGCCCCACATTTTAAGGCTATAGATTAACCCTTTAAGGCCCAAGACCATAGATTATAGCCAGAAAATTCTATTTTTTTGGAGCTGAAATGTTTGTTTCACTTTCTGCTAAAATCCATAAAAATAAAAATGTCCATAAAATTCAACAGAATATAGATTTTCCATATCTCATTTGATACATTGGGTGTTTTTGGCACCAGATAATCCATTTGAAGACATTTTTATCAGTTATCTGATTGTATTCAGATGTTTTTTTTTTGTAATTTGTTGATCATATTGAGTAGATAGAGGTATTATAAAAGCATGTATCAAATATGATACAAGTGGCTTAATACGGTTAAGTCAGAAAATTCCTGTTTGAAGAAGACTACTCAAGAGGAACCATTTCTCATGCCTTGAATAGTTTATTTAAATCTAAATGAGAGCAATAACACCATTGTCTTGTCTGTCAGCACAGAATTAAACTACAGCCAGTATTACTTGTCAAAGAAATACTAGAAACTGATAGCCCAGCTTTGTTTTTTAAGTGTCAAAGTCACTCAGTTTTGTTGGATTTGGAAAATGACAGGCTAGCTTATCCTCATCTCCCATCTCTGTGTTAATCTCAACTAACATCTCCTGGCTACAGCTTCAAATGACTGCAGAGACTTGAGTGTAGTCGTTTCTGATGCTCAATAATGTGATTTATTCCTTCTCCTCCTCCCCCTCTCAAACACATCAAGTTTCTGCTATCACTACATCAAACACTCATCGGTTGGAAATGCTCCGGCCTGCTGGCCAACTGAGCAACATGTGAGGAAAAGTGCAGTGCCAGAAAACGCTGAATAAATGGGATAATTTATAAATTCGCTGTCACGTCATGCCCTCGCGGCCCTTCAGTCTGGTTTATGATCATTGGGTGAGATTGGATGAATGTATCTTTTGGGCTGATTCAGAAAAACCCCTCGCACTGGTGGAGCCTGGGGTTGAATCAGCCAGTCTGTGTTTGTGAGCGTGTGTGTATGAGTGTGTCAGTCATCCCCGAGCGCAACGGCCAGTAAAGCCGATGAATGAATACACTGCGTCCATATTTCACTTTTTTATTTGGAGCCCTCACAGTGGCCATGTTGTTTTTGTGAGCGGTCAGAAACAATGAATTATTTCAGGTGGCAATCTGAAACTGGCAGAGCGTGGCCTGAGAAGGAAAAAAAAAAAGAGAAAATGCTGAGTGGATGACAGCCAGACGCCCGTCTCTACCATGGGGGTCTGGTTTAAAAGTATAAATGTAGATGGAGCGAGGGGAGGGGAGAGAGAGAAGAGAAGGGAGATAGTAAAAACAAAATTGAGGAAAAAAAGGAGAGAAAAGACGAAAAAGAAGGAGGAGGTGTGGGAGATGAGGCGGCGAGCGAAGGAGAGAAGGAGACGGAGAGAAAAAGGGGGAGCCAGGCTGTCGTGGAGGGCTGCCAGCCGTCTGTGTGGTCCATGCGTTCCAGCCTGAAGGAAGCAAGCCAGGCAAGGGAAGGGCACACACATACGGACGCACACACACAGACATACACAATAAGTCCCGAAGGCGAAACATTTACTGAACAAAAAAATACATTATATATGCTCTTGTACCAAACTGTGCGAGGTTAAAAGAGCAGAAACGCACTACAAACACACACTTTGGCTTGTGTGTGGTTTCCAGTCAGGCTCCCGCTGCACCTCAACACTCACATTGAAGTGTTTTGATCAGAAAATGGGCCTCAAAAAAGAGTTTTTTTTCACTGCACCACAGGGCCAACAAACTCAAGACACTCTTTCTTAATCGTAGACTCTTCAGATAATTTACTTTCTGCCGCTTTCCCTCGCTCTTTCTTCCTCTGTTCCTCCCTCCTGCTGAATGATTTTGTGTTTTGCGCTGTAAAGGGCTTGGCACCTCTTCAAGGAACTTCATAAGACATGCAACTGACTGAACGCCTCTGGAAAAGCCTACAGTCTTTTTTTTCATGTCTCTCTTTTTCCCCTCCTCTCTCCCTTCCTCTTTTTCATTCCTCCCGATGTTTGGGTGAGTTTTATTCGTCCGGCTCCCATTGTTAAAAGCTGCTAGTAAGCTCGAGTAAGGTAACCGCAAAAAGGTGTGGGTGCGCATCTGTCTGTAAAAGACAAAATAGTTTGAGCCTCTTAAAATCCTTTTTTGATTACCTGAAATCTTTACAAATTATATTCTTTATTTTGGAATGATGCTTGATGCAGACTGAAAGGAATGCTAATCCGGAAACTTATTTCTTGATATAATTAAAGGAAATTAAAGTGTGATGACAAATCTTAAGTGGTGCACGGGAATATAATTATCACTGGCTGTGATCTTAGCATTTAACACTGAGTATAAATGTTTGTTGTAAGAACTGAAGCTCAGGTCTTACAGCAGGTAATGCCACCCTACATCGACATGTAATGGCATGTTTGGGATGAAAAGGTTTGAAGTCTTTGGGTTTCGTCATGACAGACGTATTCATAAAGGCATCCCACTTGATCACACTACAGCCAGCCAAACAATAACACAGCTTTGTCTGTTATGTATTGGTAGGACTGAAGCTAATGATCAGATCAATGAACTTTTAATCTTAAAAGCTATAAAAAGTCAAGTGTTTCATTTCTTTTTTTAAAGTGATCAATACACTGTGATAATGAGAACTTGAAATTGCTGGCACTAGATACATTTTTCAGTAAATGGAACACTAGTTTTAGCTTTGTTACAAACTTAATCAAAGTATTTATCTCACCTGTTTAATTAGGTGCTTTATGTAGGGTTGTTTCCAATTGTTAACTTAGATTGGCAAAACTTAAAACAAGTGGTGTTAGGTCAGGCATGGTCAGGCCAAGATCTCCTAACAATGTGAGATCTTTGTTAGGGTTAAGAAATTTGAGACTGGCTAGGACTGATTAAACGTAAATAAATAAATAAATGTAAATATCAATAAAAACATGATAAATGCTTAAAATGTTCCAAAAAGATACTAACGCCGCATAGTAAAATCTGCAATACATTGCTTTATTTTTGGCTAAAGAGCAGTTTCTCCAATGTCTGAATCTTTTTAGTGTCTGTAAACACAAGAACATGGCCATAATGATCATGAGCAGTTCACATTTGAATCATTTTACAGAATATCTATATCTTCATTTGCTTAAAAGATGTATGGTTTGAGAAACTGTGCAGAGCTAGTTTGTGACAGGGCCATTAAATATCTTTTCATGGTGCCAAAAATATTCTGGCATTACCCTTGGACACAAGGCTCTTTTTAAGGTCTACAATTGTTTTCTGTTTATGCGCTTCCATTTGAATAAAAATGTATACATCAGTGAGAGTTGTTCTCTTTACAAATGACACTTAGGAGTATGTATGAAGTTCACTTTCTGACAAATTGACATGTTTATGACTACATTGCTTTGGGGCCTTTAGGTGTTTTTCTTTCAGACATGGTAATGAAAGCATCTCACTTGAGGGTGTCAGGAGCTTAGTGGGTTACATCAGGCAGTGGGGAGTTTAATTTACAACCTGTGGCCCATCTCCCACATGTCTTCCCATGACTTATAACTGACAGGGATTCACAATGAAACAGAACAGTCAATGTTAGGAAAGAGCACAAAAAACACATCAATAACATAAAAAAAGTTAAAAGGTAAGAAAAATCCCGAGTGTTTCATTTCCATCATCCTCTGCTGAAGATTTGAACAGAGGTAGGCCACAGGGCTCTATTTTAGGTCCACAGCTGTTTTCAGATTGGCTGTATGTCTTAGTCTAAATAATATAAAAGCTGAACATTTACTGTTTTTTCTTTCTGCAGATGACATCAATGTGTATTTATGAAAAATACTTATCTGAAAATTGGCTTGTTTGTTGTGATGACATTAGAAGTCGTTTGGTGTCATCATGACAAACCTATTAATAAAGGCATCCCACTTGCAGTGCTTGTAGTGAATGATAAAATGGCTCAGTCTAATTTAAAGTGTTATAAAACAGCTCAGCAACGCGTCTGTATTTTAGTAAGGTCAGAAGCATGAAAAAATCTTCAGTGCTACATTTTCTTCTCCCCGCTCTGCACATGTAGACCAAGGTGTGCCGTACAGCTCCTTCATAGGCTTGCAAAATGTTCTGTTAGCCCACTTTTATTGGGATAACTAATTTTGAAATCTGTTTCTTGCATCCTGATCCAGATTCCAATCACCACCTATATATAATTAGCTACTGCTACCAACATTCTCAGAAAATTTCAATAAAATCTGTTGCCAGCTTTTTTTTAGTTTTCCAGCAAACAAACAGACAGAAAGAAAAGCGATCACAGGAAAAAGCTCAGCCCTTTTTTGCAGAGGAAATTATTTTCTGTGCAGGACAATTAAGGGAATGTATGATTTACACTTGTCTGCAAATGGCCATGTTTGTGTTGACACTGTTTGAATTCTTTTGGCATCTTCATGACAGAAAAAAACACACTTATTATACTTATTACTTTTAATTTAAGTCCAACAATGAAATGATTCAGTCTTTTTTAAAGTGCAAACACAGCTCAGCAACCACATCAATGAAGCTGTTAAAAAATAAAAGAAAGAAGTTTTTTTTAATATAATTTCTCTCTTTAGCTCATCTAAAGGGTTGAACAGATCTCTATTTCAGGTCCACAAGTGTCTTCTGTTTGGCTACTCTCCTTAGCAGTAGTAGTTTAAATCTAATTGAGAATTGTTTTCTTTTCAGGTGACTGTTCAATGTATGTATGGTTTGCACATGTCTGCTAATGCACACATCTGAGATGACACTATTTGAGGTTTTTGGGTGTGGTTCTGACAGACGTATTAATAAAGGCATCCAACTGTGTCACACTCTGTCAGCCCAACAATTAAATACTTCAGTCTGTTTGAGAGAGTTAGGCCTGAGCTTAGCAATCAGATCAATGAAGATATTAATGTTTTTATGTGCATTGATGAAGGCATCTAAATTAGTTATGTTGCCTTCATCCATCCTTACAAAGTTTTAACTGCTAAAGCAAAGTTTCACAACCTATTCAATTAAGTCAAAAGTTGACTATGTGTTACATTACTCTGTTTCCCATCTAAATAAAGGCGTGCCACAGGGCTATATTTTGGATCCACGGTTGGTTTCTGTTTGCCAGCCTTCATTAGAACAATTAATTTAAAATCCAAATTGTAAATAAAGAACTCGTCTCTCTTCAGATGAAACTTAAGAGTATGTATCACTTTAGTTTGTCTGCTGATTGGAATGTTTGTGATGACAGCGTTTTAAGCCTTTTGGTGCCATCATGACAGACATGTTGATATAGGCATCTCATGTACTCACAGTGCGCTCAGATCAGCAATTAAACGATATGAGGTATTTGAAAGACATTGGGGCAAAGCCAAGCAACCATGTCGAAAGAGATGTTAAGTTTGAAAGGTTAGTGTTTGTTCCCATTGTCCTCTTCAGCCAACCTAATTTAAGATATGCCACAGGGCTCAATTTTAAGTAAATTGTTTCTATTTGCCTGTTTTCTTTGCAAATCATAATTTTGAATTTGTTCTAATATGCTTTAGACTCCTGCACCAGGCCACGTACCAAAGAAAACCACAAAAAAATTCTCTGAAGATCTTGTTATGGTTTTTATGTAGGCCAATATTTCCCTGTAGAGGCCACAAGGCATGTATAATAATGCACTGTGACCTATTGTATCCTGTGGTATTATGGTCAATGTCTACAGTAGCATATCCACAGCATGTAAGTATGACCATATGTGTGCCACAGGAAGACTTCAGCTTGCCAGACAGATCCCCTGAACCACTAATATTGTCTGCAGGCCTACAAGTAACCAGGGCCTCTTCCCCAGACTTGTTAACACCCTGACCAAAATCGAACCAAAACAAGACCCTGTCCCCGAGCCCAGATACCCCAGACCCACTGAATTTAAACCCCAGAGCAGGGGAGCCTGACCACCAACCTCCACCACTGACACACAACACACACCCAACACTAACGCTCGCTTGTGCAAAAATAACCACTGAAAACTGCCACAGCAAAACAGTTGGTGTGACACCACAATGGTTTTTGTCACCTCCTATGTTTGTCTGTCATCAATTAGGTGTAATGAGAAGTGTGGGTTTGGACAGAAAGCTTTGTATTTTGTGTTATTACGACTCAGCTATTATCACTCAGGAAGTTTGTCTCAGCCAGCCGCAGCCACCGTCAGGAGCAGCTGAAAGGAGACAGAACTACCTATAAAAGCATATTGGTTAAACCAGCCACTCCCTGACTATTAGCTCGAAATGACACTTAATGAGGTCTATTAGCTCCGCTTCAAATCAGCACCGCCGCTACACTAGAGTAATGACACCCATAACACTCACTCTCTCTGTACAACATACCATGTGGGTGCACACTTGCAGTCACAGATGCTAGAGGATATTTAAAATCATACTTTAAGCAAACAGACATGCACATGCCTGAACACATTTTCACACACACTTGCTGAGTTGTTGGTACAGTGGCAAACCACAGGGTAACCAAGAGCTGTCAAACGATTAAGCACAATGCTAGCCACAGAAACCGAGTTAGCCTCCCGCTAATAACACAGTGGCCAGAGGGACCTGACTAACCACTTACCATACCCACACATACACACTGTAAACCTCAGAAGGAAAAAAAATCATACCGCAGATCTTTAAAAGAGGCCCTGTTGATATTCGTCACTCTGACCACGCAATTAATTAGCTGGAGCTCAATGCCGCAGTTCAGAGATACGAGCCTGATTCATTCGCGGGTGGTCCGACCTTGTCCCACAACTGATATTAGAAGAGGAACTGCTGGGGAAATCAAAATCCCGCAGGAGAACTCATATGGCTACCATAAGGCTCATCAAACAGGCCAACACAAAATGTCCTTCCTGAGTGAAACACCACAACTAAAGAACTTATTAACAGGGAGCAAAAGCAGCCACTAGCATCACAAAAAGTCTGAAAAATCAATTAAAGTCTAAAGAAATGCCTGCTAATTTTAACTTCCCCAGTGTATGATCAAGTCTTGTGTTATTGTCAGTGTTTCCCCTTCTAAAAACAACCCAGCTCTCAAAGACAGAGTCCACAGAGTGCCAGTGTGTGTCAGGCTCAAGACAGCCCACTGTTCTTTCTCCATGTGTCTCTGTGTGGACCCCTCCCTGTGGGGGCCCGAAGTACCACAGGCCTCCTAATTACCCACTCGTTTAACACAAAATAGAGCTGTAATGGCCCCCCCCATGTGTCAATGAAGCGTTCACAGATAGAATCACAGTTCTGGAGACAGCCAGGTCTCTCAGCATCGAGTCCCTCCATGCTGAAAACCCAGAGGAAGGGGGGGAGGCCCTGTTGAGAGGGCACATGTGTGTTTTGCCACCCTCCGACCTCAGCTTAATGACCCCTGAGAGGGAGACATGTTCTGGCTGTAGTTTCTGAGTAAATTACACCAGTGCTGCAATTCTGACCACTTAGCAGCAAAGCAAAGAAGTTCAGGGGTTACGTATGATGACATACTCTTTATTGCTTAAATTACTGTCCTGAGACTTTGGGTTAGAATGTGCAGGCTCGGACCTCAAAAGATGTGTTTCAGACCACAAATTGGTTTGAAACAAAGGAAAGAATAACAAATGGTGGTGCCAAAATGCATCACCTTATGCCAGGTAGTGCTGACTGTAGGGATACTGCACACATTAAAAAGTTAAATGCAAGGCTTTTCAAGACCATTTTAGATGAAAATGAATGGGCTGCAAGAGCACAAACCTCTGTCAAGGTATTTCAAACGATGTCAGGCAAGTTATTGTATAATGTAGAAAAGTGCCCTTTCACGCACTGCTAAGAAATCCTTTTTAAAACTCCTGGATCCACATCCAGGTTTGGTTCTGCACCAAAACATGAACACTTCTTTATTTTGACATGACCCACATTTCCTGTAAATAACAGGGAAATATGTTGAGGACTTACAGAGTGATTAGCAGAAATATATAAAAACAACTGCACTATCTTGCACTATTAGACAACATTAACAAAAATTTCTGGATCCACATCTGAAGTTGAAATACTTTGTCCTTGTGCCATGACCAACACTCCCTGGAAGTTTCACCAAATTTTGTTCATGAGTTTTGAGAAAGGTTTAATTTCCAACCAAAGCTTTAGTGCTTTACTTGGATGTCTTTCAAGCACATTTATTGTTTACCACTGCTATACAATTCCATGTAAAATGCAGAAAATGCTTTGAATTGACCATCTGTTGGTACTCTGACTGACATCTCCACTTGTTAGCAGCTTCTTACTTGTTACAACAAATACACTTTGTAAGACACAATGATAATTTTACATTTACAAATTGATCAATTTCAGATCTATTGTATATTTAAGGGGAAAAAGGACTGTGTTTTGTGCAGACCGTACTTTGGGCATGCAAACAACAACAAAAAAATCCCACAGTCTATGAAACAAAGGAACTGTAAGTGCTAAAATACCAATTAACTTTCACATTTTGAGACTTATCACTGCAGCACCCACAACAACGTTATAAATGTTAGAGTTTTGTATTGTGGTATCATTAACATTTCATACATATGTTTATGTCTCTATTCTCTTATGTTAATTTACTAGCTTTAACGTTAAGTTGATGGTGAGACTGGCCTAGAACTGTGCAAATATAAGTGTAGGACAAATCTCATTGATATCTTCATATGTATGGGAGCTTTGTTTATTCTTCACAGTAGTACAGCTAACTTTAGCCAACATATTGGCTAGCAGTGATATAGTGGGCTATTTAAAGAAGAATATGGAGATTCTAAAGTTGCTATCAGTGAAAGAATTAAGAAAGAGTAGGATGTATGAGGCTCAATTGAAAAGTATCAAATCAATCACAACAAAGTACTCGAAGTAGTTTATTAAAATCCTGGGGTATTTTAGCTTTTTCAAACTGGAATGACCAGGAGTAGAGAGGGTTAGCCTTACATATCTGTGATCAGTGTGATGCTAAATAAAGGGTTACTGTTACTGTTACTGCACACACACAAAAAAAACATGTTACTAAGCATAAAGTAGAATAATGAATGTCAATTTCAATCAATATACCATCGAAAATTTGAGACATGTTAAGGAAAGTTTGAACCTTTTAAAAGATGTTAGGCCCATAACATGCACGATCTACATATGTCAAGACTTTTAAAGGATCCATTGAAACTCTGTGACTTTCTTATTCACTGACTCAGTCCTCTCTCTCACATATTTCCCGTGAAGGTTTTCCGGACACTTTTCTAAACAAATCCAGCTCTGACTCCCATCTGCTCGCCACCGTATAACAGTGCTTGTTTGAAAGTCATCTGACGGGGGACAGCAGATGCACAGGAAATGCTTTTGATCAAACAAAAAGGCTTGGATGGGAGAAAAGAAGAAGAAGAAGAAGGGAAAAAAGAGGGTGTGATTGTGAGTACATGTGCTCATGACAACGAGCATGTGCCTATGTTTCGTTGTGTGTGTTGATGAACACTGGATGTGGACTTTCTGATCCTGTTTTTGGCACAGTGGCAGGTTTCCTACAACAGAGACTGATGGTGGTGCTAATCCTACTGTCTCCCGGCTCCTCTGTGTCTCTGAGCGTCCTGGTGCCATATGTGGCGGCGCAGGCGGCGAGTGGGTTGTTTGTGATGTGATATTGTTCACTGAGACGCCACGAGATGAGAATATGTTTTCTTTTTTTTATGAATAGGGAGGAGGGTTGGGGAAACAGCTGCATGCCAGACCAGTTGGCACTGACGGCTATAGTAAAGTTTTTTTTTCCTCCTCAGTTGTTTTTATATGGGCCATTAAAAGGAGCTGATGTTAGCATTCTACTACCCAGTGTACCCTCTCAGGAATATTCTGCCTCACTTTTTATTTCCTCTCTTTCTCTCAGACTGTCACAGGGGTGGCTTAGTGGCAATCTGAGAGGTCGACTTTATTAAAAACCTGTTGATTGCCAGTTAAACAATCGCACTTTTCCCCAATAAACACTTTTGGTCTTAATTAATGTGTTTTATAGCCTGTGCTATTTTAGCAGCACATCTGCTGCCACTGATTGGCTGTACATTCAGCCACACCCACTATTTGTTAAAGGAGCACCAGACTAAATTTAAGGTTTAATTGACTCATCAAGAACATTGTTCTTCCTGCGAAAACAAAGTTTATTCGTACTTGTTTTGTTACTATGAAAGTAACTCTTTAAAGGTCCCATGTCCTGCGAAATTAATTTTCTTTGCTTTTATTATTGCAAAAAGAAGCTTGAGGAGCAGAAGAACACGACACCTTTGACTAAACTCTCAGCCAATGGAGAAATGCTCTATGCCTCTTTAAAGATAATGCCTCTTGAAACACTCCATTTCTATTTCCCAGGGTTCATTATGTCATAACAATGCAGCCTCCTCCTACATGAGCATTTTCTGCAAGCCACAGGCCATGATTGTTATAAAAGTCTGCTCCTTGGCATATAACCCTTCTGCCCCCCTCCCCAAAACATGCTTTGCTTTCAAAAGACTAAAGGAAAGAAGTGCTACCTGGACTCAGAGTTTGTTTGAGTAGCTCATAATAAAAGCAAATTCTGTTTTTCACAGCTTTAGCTTGTTTTTAAGGTCAACATGACCATATCGTTAAAACTAAGGCATTTTATAGTATTAACAGAGTGCCTTGGAGCCACATGCTTTGTTTTGCTTGACTTCTTGATGAATCACTTTAATGAATCACGCCTTAAACACCTACCCACTTGTTGCTGCAACTTCAGGCCTCAGAAAAAAACTATTAAAGAATAATACATTTTTTCGAACGCAACTGCTTTCTTTTATGAGCCAAATTGAGTAATTGGACACTATTTTTAGTGTGTTTTAAAACCAACAAACTTTGACATGCTTTGGCATCATGGACAGGAGCTTAAAGGCTTCAAAGTATTAGTAGCTAAAACAAACTGTTAAACTGTTATCACTGCAAATAATATATTCTGAGCTTTGGCTCAAAACTTTGAATTAAAGCTCCTGTGGAATTTTTGTCGTGTTGTTTTTGGTGCCCTTCCAACCACCACGAAGCATATAGCCTTTGCCACTTCACTGTGTTGTCCTAGAGTATTAGGTTTTTTTTCAGCAAAAAAACAAAACAAAACAAACAAAAAACATTTTTTCTGTCATCTGGCATTAAAACTTTTTATATTTTACCAAAATGATACAATGAACTCTTTGATCTACAGTCAGTTTAATCTAAAGTCAGTTATCTGACAGCTACCCTGCATTGTACAATATTCAGTTACTTCCAACAGATATTAAAAATATTAATGCTGTCACCTATATTGCTGTTTACTTTTATTGGCCATAAATAGTCATTAATATCATTTAAGCCTGTTTCGAAACAAGCTAAAAAGTGGTCATTTTTTACAATGGAAAACATTAAATGTTGTCAACAGCATTTATTGCTTTATCTGACATCGACCCCATGGCAGCATTTTCAGCAATGAAAGTTCTTGTTAATGATGACAATGTTTTCTTTTTCAAGTTGTTTAAACTAGTTAAAATGGGAACAGAAATGGTCCCGTGTCCAGGTGTGTCTGACCATTTACACCATGCCATGGGTGTCTATTAAGCAAAGATTTATGGAAGCTGAGTAAAAAATGAAAGAAATTTTTCACTCCCCTTTGGAAACACTTCAATCTGAAGGGGCAGGGAGCATGCTGAGGCTATGATAATGACCTCTGTCCTGATTGGCTGCCCAAACAATTACTGATAGTAAAGTGGTAGGGGTTGTAGACAAGCCCCCTGTGACTAACAAGAAGAGCAAAAAAAAAAGAGATTCAACAGGAGCTTTCAAGGCTATTAAAGGACAAATAAACAGGACAAAGGTTTGTTTGTTTTGCTGAAAGATGCATTTGATAAAATATTGGTTTTTACCAACCAATATTTGTTAATTCATACCATATACGATAATATGGATGCATTATGGGAAATACAGTACCCACAAGGACTGGGGAATTAATGATAATAAAATTATAATTTTGGCTTTCCGTGGTCAGGAAACACGATAATGAAAATTAAACAATTGATATACTTCATGCAATCTTCTGCCCATTTAGTTTGTGATGGTATTGTTTACATATTTTGGCTAAAGAGTGCATCTGCTTGAAAAAAGATTAATCAAAGTTATTTACTTTTATCAAAAGTTATTGTTTTTATAAGTTTAAAATTTGATGATTAATTTGCATTGACTACATATGTTGCAAACTGTCTGGATTGTTAGGCAGTAAGAATTTTTGTTGATTACAACTCTGATGACACCCTTAAATTACCAAGTATTTTTTTAAGAATTGTGAAAATAAATGTAAGAAATAAATACATTTTTGGCAGTAAGAGGGTAAATGGCACATTACCACTAAAATGAGGATATTCTCTCCTCCACTACTTTAGTTTTAATAAGTCTCACCAGTTTTTTCAAACATACCAGATCTTTCATGAGCCATCTCTAAGTGTACTGAGGTAGGAACTGTAGAGACTCTTTAAACAGTGAGTGCAGCTCTACAGATGCACAATCAGAAAGCTTCATGTCGTCTTGCTGTGTGTGAGAGAGTCTCCCTGAACAGGACTGTGTGCGCGTGCCTTTGTACTCACTCCTGGGCTCACGTGGTCCATCCACGGTGACCTTTATGGCTCGGTGGTAAGTGGCCACTTGTGGTGGGTTGGTGAATACTGTGATTGTCAGGGTGAAGCTCTTGCCTGTGGTAACATCAAACAACATCAAATGACACACCATCCTGACAGACAATGATATGCATTCATCGCTAAACCATCCCCAAGTCACAAGTGTGGTTGTGATCACATAATGGCCAATGCAAACTAGGATTAACGACAGACATGATTGCCTCTTTCAGTGGCCCTATTTAGGTTCTCTGGCAGGGCCTAAATGGGAGATTGACTGGAGGAGCCAGTGTCTTGTTATCCAGACTTTCTCCCCCAACTAACGCAGTGTGAGTGGGCGAAAGGCATTTTAATAGTCACTTCCTTTCTCGATAATCCCCAGCAGTTGCTGCCTTGGGGTTTGTGTGTGTCTGTGTGCGCTCCTACGTGCATGAGTGAGGAACATTATGAATCAGGGCGCAACAGCCAAGTCAGCAGCAGCACTAACGGCTGAGGTATGCAGATGCGTCTTGTATCCATGGTTTCTAAATGGAAACAGGAAGAAGGGGGCAGGTTGCTGTAGCAGCTGTCCATTCAGTCCCAGCTCACCTACCCGAGCATGCTTCACTCAGCGTAAACATGCCTTTGAGGAAGCCCAGAAATGATCGGGAGAGATAGCAGATCACAGATGCAACAGGTGTTCCACATACCTGGATCGAGGTGCATGCGGGTGAAGCAGGGCCAGTGATCTGTGATAACACTCATCTCTTTCCTGCTTCTGATGTAAGCTCGCTGTTGAGGCACTCCTGTAAACTACTTTGATATTACCACTAATGATGTTATCACTGGTGTCTGATTTCAGCCTGGATAATCTGCCTCCTCTAGCGCTTACACTGATAAGAAAGGTAGATGTTGACAGTCTGAACCGCTAATGCTGATGTTCTAATTGAACACATTATAATGTATTGTAAATGTTAGGCCATAATGGTTTTACTTCCTGTGTCTCTCCATGTCGACCCTGTGATTGGCTGGCGACTGGTCCAGACTACTCCACCTCTTGTCCAGTGTCAGCTGGAATAGGCTCCAGCCCCTCACAATACCAAAAGGAAAAATTGGTATGGATAAAGGATGGATGGTTGTGTTAGAAGTTTCTTGCTTTGATTTTGAGGCACTTATATTATTAGTAAAACTTAAATTTAATTGGAAAAAGGCGACAAAATAATGGTCTGGAACATTCAATATTGGGTCATTTATGGTGTTTAATTTTCTATAAAAGGAAGAGTAATCCCGTCAGCACCCACTCTATACACTCTGGCATGCCTAAGTTGATTGATATTCAAAAATATATAAATATAATTTATTTAAAACAAAATGAATATTGCAAGAAGTTGTATTTGTGCTGTTTTGACAATGCTCCATTTTTTAAACTGCCAAAACAATTCAAACACAACTGGCAACAACATTTCTACATTTCTAGGTTTTCAAAATGTTCAACACTTAGGTACAATATGTGTTTAATGATAAAGCTCTATATGGAAATGATCAATGGTATTTAAAAAGTACGGAAACTGAGGAATAATTTTACCAAAATCAAGAAAGCGCTTAAAATCCATCGTAAACATCTAGATTAAAGAGTGGTACCAGCAGGTTTCACTTAGTTCACTCTGCTTCAAAGTCATGACTTAATATTGCAGAGCAATTCCTGCACTCTTGCTTATATTTGGAGGAGTGCAAAATATTTGCAGTTTATATCCCCAAAATACACTTTTGGTGTCTATAAACCTCTATATTTCATTCCTGCTCAGTACAGGCTGTATTAGTGTAAATCCTCATGAGCTGTGTTTGATCAGGTCTTTCTCTGGCTTTTCAGTGCTGTGCTCTGATGTTTACTGGGACTGCACAAGCATGCCTTGCCATATCCCTACCACTAGAACCACCTGTGGGATGGACTAATACGTGGCATCACCCGTCTGGGAGAGGTGACACATCCCCATATGACATCACCTGGGAAAATGTTTCAAATGGACAAAAGTTTTTTCTTTGGCCGAAGGATATGACAGTATTTTGATGCATTTATGTTTTGAAGCACAGGACAAAGTTCCATTCACTTTGAAATTTCACCTGCATGTTTGCGCAACTTAGACAAAGTTCTCACTCCCTTTTGTTAAAAATAAAAGACTTAAAGTCTATGACTATTAAGGTTTTTGGATGAAATTGATCATTAAAAAGGAATTCTCATTATTTTTACTATTTTTATTTCTGAGTAAACAAAATCCTTACAACTAGATGTGCAAAAAATTTAATAAATGTACTTGGTCTGACAATATGTTAGAGCTGTTCTGCATCAGCTGATAATTAAAGATGAAAAATCCCCCAAATTTGTGTGTTTTGGACTTCTTTTTTTGTTTCCATATATCAAACAGGTTTTAGAGTTGTTTGATTCCTCTTAGAATCTAATCAAGTTTTTTTTTCCAGTGACGTGACAACTATTTTTGGTCATTCTTGGAAGTGAGTTATCCAGATACGCACCAGGGAGGGCTACTTGGCTGAAAGATGTCTTCATGTAATTTTTGGTCCACGTTGCTGAGCCTTAATCTCTCCCGTCCTCACTGTCTTGCATGCTAGCAGAGTTTCAGTATCAATCCTTGTCCATCTGCTGGCTGATTCTGCCTCTGTGTGCATGACTGTTAGCTATCTAACATCCTATCAGTTAGCTCTGCTTGTACTTATCTCTTTCATTGCTTGGTGTTCATTTCAGACACCTCGTAGTCTGATCTGCCCCGGTTTATATGTCACTTCCTGTGACTAGATTCTGTGTCAGAGCAGAGGGACTCACGCAAGGCCTCTGTGACGACATCTCCGGCCATCATACCTCCACTGCTGTACGTAAATCTTTGTCATTCCTTCGTACAGGATCTGCTTGGAAGAAAAGTCCCTGATGGAGGTGTTGACAGTGCTTATCAACCGCCAACCTAACCAACACAGACGGCCGCTGTCTGCGAGCCTTGTACAAAATAAAAGTGTCAAAGAAAATATTTCCAGTAACTTTGGTAAGAGTCAGAGCACATCCAAAGTGCCAGGTCTCTAATCGTAAATAAGACGCCTTAGTGACAAGGCAGTTAATGATGCAGAGAGATGTTCTGGCAATGCCAAATATTCTGGGAATGCCATCTGACCCAATAGGAGAGCGTCTCTGCCTCGCTGCCTGAGGATGTGTGCGGAGTGATCAGCAGAGAGGCTGCAGCACCACCCATCATGTAAATAAGTCTGGGCTGAGCAGGGTCATGTCAGGTGAACATTATGAAACTGAAAAGAAAACAACTTGTTTTTCTTTTTTTTGAATCATCCCTTTTTCACAACTGATCTTTGTCTGAGGCAAGGGTTCTCAACTGGTGGGTCTAGACCAAAAAGTGGGTCAAGGAGCTGTTTTTGGTTAGTCATGAATGAGTGCCTGGAAAAAAAAAAACATGTTCTAGGCTGCATTCACACAGTAGACCTGGCCAAGTCTGCATTTGTACTTGAATCTGACTGCTGGTCTGTTTTAATCCTTTTTAAATAAATGTGGCTCATTTCAGGCTGCTGCTTGAACTTCACAGACTCGCAAGACAGTGTTTCAAATGGTGTCAGATATGAAAGTGGCTTGTGTTGTTCAAACTGTGGTTAATGACAGAAAAATGAAAAGTTGACGTCAGAAAAAAAAGTATTTTTTTTCATGCCATGTATATACAGCTGAAGAGCTGATAATGCACTGACTACAGCCATACATAAATACTTTTTCCACAAGGAGAAGTTATAGACAAGCAGTGTCTTCTGATTAAAAAAAAAAAATCAAGCTACTACAAAGGTAAAAGTAAACTTGCAGTTCTTCAAGTCTCCACTTGAGACTGGCTAAAAAAGCCCTGGGGGTCAAACACACTCCATTTTGAATTTCTAATCTTTACACCAGAAATGGAGGATTTATGTTATGCATAAGAGAACCTTTTCCACAGCTGCAATGTTCCTGTGATGTCACGCTCAGGGTTTACCTGTCAGGTCAGATGGGCCGTTCAATGTACTGTATCTCACTCTGGGAAACAACCCATTGACAGGCTGTTTGGAAATGGGCAGAACCGAAAGCAACAAAAACACCAAAACATGCCTGAAGTCAAGTGAAAATATCCTTTCTATTGAGAAGTTTGTTGCAATATTTTTGGCTTTTTCATTTAAAAAAAGAATCGAAGCGATTGACTGCGATTGAAGCTGTTAGCATCTCTGCTATTTTCTGTATAAATAGGCCATGTCACATCCTGCTGTAGTCTTGCTTGTTAGTTCAGGGTGGGAAAGTTAAAAAAAAAAGAGCACTTTCATATTTTTTGTTGAAGGATTAACTGAACGCTTACATTTTCAACCTGTGAATGAAATGTAAGTGTAGTTCACTCTGGAGGCAGTGAACGGGCCGTTCATATTTCCAAGGGTAGCATGATATCTGAGCTCTGCTTACAGAGTTAAACTGATGGACCAACTGTGTGATAGCCCTCTGTGAGCTGCTGCATGGATAGGAGACATCATTTATACATGCAGTTAATTTTTGTAAAACATGAAGTTACAGGTGAGATTTGTTCATGTGTGATCTTCCTCTTGCCCTCAAACCTTCTCGCAAACTTTTCTCTGCATCCACCTATTGTTACCACTTATTGTTTAAAATGTGTATAAATAACATGCCACTGTTTGCAAAAGTAGAATTTTGTGTAACTGTATGATAATTGTCATTACAACTGTTGCTGTCAGAAACATACCTTTTATCTCCATTTCTTGAGATTATTTTAGCATAAATCATGGCTGTTTACTGTCCATCTCTGTGGGTTAGGTTTTATAAGTTTTGGCCAAATTAAAGTTTAAAAAAATCATTTGTAATCAGGACAACACAATATCTATCAACTCAGTGGATGAGCATTATTTTTTTCATTTCCTGAAAAGCAGCAATATTGGAGATAGGAGGTTTGTGCCCAACAGCGATGATGTGATGTACACCTACAACCTGCAAAATAAGGAGTAATGTATGTAGTTTTATGAACTGTAATGATTGTAAATAAGTTAAAAACCCCTTCCCTATTGAAAATCTATTATTGATAAGGAAGAGCTCAGTGCAAAACAAAGCAAAATAAGGAGATACCTAGTATTGTTTTTTAACAAGAAATTAATTCATAAATTAACGTTGTGGAATTACAGATATGATCTGGAACAACACTTTTATATTCTGACTTCTTTGTCATAAAACATTTAGTCCCAGGTGACTGTTTATCTTTCAGAGTATCCTATTTGAAAGCAATTACAAAGACGATACAAGCTTCAATTCCAATCAGAAATAGGATAACATTTTAGGCTTGAAGAAAACATTTCATTTAGCTATTAATTACCATCAGAAGCTACTCTGCATGTTTAACCAGTCCCCACCTATCATTTATATATGATCATCATGGATTTTAATGAAAAAAGTTGAAATATTCAAAGATATGCATGTCTATTTCAATATACATTCAAGCCTGCAGTAAAGCTAACTGTATGTATTTGCATGTTGGAAGTGGCTAAATGCTACATGAAGCTTTGTTCTGACAGTAGCTGATGGGTGATCAGATGAGATTTTAGCTTTACATTTTGTAAGATCTCTCTCTGGGTTTGCAGCAAACACTGCACCATACACAAAAAAGGAAACAGTAGTCAGAAACTCAGAGTTTTTGTGGCAAATAATCTGGCATTTCAAAAATATGACATGAACACAATATGAGAGAATAACATCACAGAAACACGGCTGCCATGGGAAACAGCTGATATGACTACAAACCAACATGTTGCAGCTGTTTGTCAGGAGGACAGGATCTACCACAGCTTTGCCTCTTTGTCTGTCACCAGACTGAGCAAAAGTTAGACTGAGACAAGATTTTCAGTATCAGACTGCAATGAACTGACCTCCGAAGCCCCCTTTAGCTACCAATCACCAAACAACACTTACACATGGTCCAGTTGTTCGGGTTTTTAAGTTGTTTTACCAAGCTTAAAATTAATTATCTGCTTCTCTCAGGATGTAAATAACATTCAGGAGAGCCTGGAGCAAAGAGGTTATGCTCTCAGTTCAAAACCAGTCTGTGGCTTCTTTTCTATAAGTAATCCTTTACTTTCTATCCCTGCTTTTAGAGTCTATCCACTGTCCTCTTCTCTACAATTAACAAAAAAAAAAAATGTATGATGCATGGATGTCCTTACGGAAATCCTTTAGTGATGCTTTTTTGTTTCAATTCAAGAACTATATTCAAGTCTTTGTGCCTTTACTTTTTTGTGGCAAGTCATGCATTTGGGGATTTGGAGAGTGGGGAATCACATGCTGTAAAGAGGCCACAAGCTGGGTTTCTACTTGAGCTTTCTGCTTTGAGGACAACAGCTTTTATAAATGGTGCATGCAGACATAACCACAAGGGTACTGGCGCCCCAATGATGCATTTTTAAACATCATTGTTTTGTCTTGCCTCTTTGTTCAGTCGTGTTTTCTTTCATTTAAAGTCCAAACTACAAGATTTTTCTTTAAATAAATTTGTGTGGCTGAAAATATTTGGAAATCTGAGTCATGATTTCTCATTAAGGAGAGAGTGGTGGACCCGACAGCTTAACCACTTGAGAACCTCTGTGTTAAAGCTTAATTTCAAAAACTGAAAGGAGGAAAAAGTGAAGTTTTAAAGCATCTCTGGGTTGAAAATCAATCATGGGATGTCAGTTTCAAGGCACAACGCTCCTTGATTCAACACTCAAACTTAAGGAGACCAACCGTGGGACTTCAGCACAGGGTTAGAGATCATTATGTGGTTGCAATGGCGAGAATGTGACCACTAATCCACACCACCGAACCTAATAGCCCCCGCTGAGAAGTGTTTGTGTGCAGTGAATGGGACTGCAGAGCGTCTCGGGGCTCACCTCGGCCGCTGCGACCCACAAATCGGAGGTCATTGAAACGGGCCACCTGGTTCTTCATGACACCCGAGGCGTTCCGCAGCTCGGCCGAGTAGTTCTCGTCGTTGCCCGCCATGACAGTGACGACCGTGCCATCAGGTATGTCTCCCAGGGCCACAACCTGGAGGGAGAACGTGGGGGAGTTAATAGAATAGATATCATTTTAACCCATGTCATTCAAAAACAAATACAAATAAGGTGGCATTTTTCCTCTGTTCATAATTAAGAAAACAAGAAAAACGGTTTTGTTGAGTGAAATTCAACCTTTGATTGACTTTGTTTCTCTACCGAAACAATTACGAGAGCATATATGACACTTGTTTAACATCACACCATTCCCTCTCAAAACCCTGTTGACAAATGACTTTTAATTCAGCCCCACATCATCTTCAAAAAAAAAAAGAAAAGGAGCATTGAGGCCTTGTGTTATCATTTAGATCCCTGGATGCAGATAAAAGTGAGAGAGCACAAGCTTACAGAACTGCAATAATTACAGAGCCGTAGTAATAAGAACGGCTTAAATTACACATATATTTTAAAATGTGTCACTTTTGAATTGGAGCCAGAGCTTCAGCCTCAAATTTCCACTTTGGTGTTTCTTTGATCTAATCCTTTAAATAAAAATCTGTTGTGTAATTAATGGGGCCTTGTTCTTGTGAGCTAGCATGTGAGGAAAACAGAGACGAGGCTGTAGACACGTCCAGAGGCCTAATCCGCACAACAAGTAACTCTTCCTTTTATCTGCTGTTTATAGATCTTTTCTTCAGTTCCCAAAGAAATTTATAAGTAAGGGCTGTCCTGGTTAATTCAGTGACACAGTCAAAAGAACTAAAACAATAATATGCAATATTCTGTTTTACGTAAAATGTTCGTTTTTATCTGTTGGGCCAAATCATCCTACCTCGTTCCAGGTAATGAAAAAAGACAAATTACTGCCTTCTCCAAGAAATGAATACTGCATGCTCATAACTGGCACCTGGTTTTCATACTTTTGATTTGTTCAATATTTGGAAAGGAAAAAAAATTGTCAACAGACATGCAGCTCTGAATGAAAAACAAGCGAAAATCATGAAAAATAAAGATACATGGTTTCTGCCCAACAGATATGATCTGCAAATAACAGCTGATTACACGATGCTGTAATTATACTTTTTTTGAATGTAAAAAATATTCAAATTTGAATTGCACATGTTTAACAAAGTGAGGGAAAAGACCACATTGTGTAAGGTGTTACGTCTAATTTATTAACTCAATATCTGGAACACTCACTAGGCTTTAGAAATAATGCAATTTCTAAAAAAAAAAGTATTTTTGTTAAATGACTGCAGTTTTAAAATTCTAAAGGCCCAAAACAATATAAAAATAACATGACCTTGCTATTGCTATAGAACAAAGTGAGAATTTTAGACCTTTTAAATACCATATTTTCCTGATATATAAAATGTATGTATGTAATTTTAAATGACACAACTGTCATTTAAAATCATACTTCTATAAAATAAATATTCAAAAAACACTTCTGCAATTAAATAAATGTATAGCATAGAATAAATTGCAAAAATGAAACATAAACACAAGCTAAATGTCCCTGTTTTACATACAAGTGCGATTATTTAAGATGCTTAAACATCACATTAACATAATATAAATGAATGAAATATTGTTGTCACGATATTTTCTTTGAATGTCTTTATGATCTGTCAGGGATAGACCATTTGAGATTTGAAATATCAGATAAATACAAAAGAATAGATCTTAATACATAAAGTACTTTTTCAACTTCTGACTTCAGTGTAAAAACTTAAAAATGTTATTTTGACTCTTGAAATTGTGGAGCCATGTATATTTTCTAAAGTGTTAAAAAGACCTCAGTATGAATTAAATAAACAAAAGACTCTTTGCCTTGCATGTCCAGTAAACACACGACAGAACTGTCACAGTGTTTTTGCAGAAACGTTTATTTTAAACCTGTTTTTAATAACTGTTCAGCTCATCAGCTTTGCCAAATTAACTGATAATTAGGGAAGGTTTAATGAAAATGAAACTAAAATGAAAGGTGGCCTATGAGGTGAGGTTGAATGATATAAGGAAAATAATAATTACCAACACTAATAATACTACTTTAAATATTAAATATGCAAATGTCTATACTGGGAGAAATGTTCTGCTTCCAAATGAAAATAAATAATCCGCTTATCTGAAAAAAAAAAAGTTTTATTTCTGGGCGTGTTATGGTGTTTCAGTCATTACAGACACACACTGTCTTCTTTTGATCAAGCAGCTCACACAGAAAAAAATGCAACTATCTCCCAGTTCACAACTTGTTAAGCTGAAGACTTTTTTTTAAAACAAAGTGGGCGCCACGACCCCACTTATCAGCTAATGCCAAAAAAGCCACTCACCTTGAAGGCGACCGGCAGCGTCTTGTTGCACCTCCAGTGTGAGGGCAGCACCGAGCACAGAAAGTTGGGGCTGTCGGTGCGCACCAGCTCGGCCGGGTGGTCCGCGATGATCTCGGCCATGCTGCGGTTCTCGTGCGGACGCAGTCTTGGCACCGCCGCCGCGTCCGGCTGTCCGGTTGGGGAGCTCACATCGTTCATCTTCCCTGGGACCGGCTGGAGGCTGTTGGACGGCGGACTGAACCTCCGGCTGGCGCTGGGATCTACGGGAATTCGCATCACAACAGCGTGGATTAACAAAAAAAGAAGGCACCAGAGTCTCTTCTCCTGCTGCTCTCTGCCTCTTTTTCTCTCTGAGCTTTCTCTCGCTGAGCCAACGGAAAATGGGACTCCTTGAACGCACAAACCCTCTCCTCTAGTGCTCGCCTTCAAACGAAATAAAACATACTCTCCCGGCAAGAAAAACAGCCCGATGATGTTTTAAATGACACGCTCTTTTTTCAATTTTCTCTGGGGAAGCGTCCATGCGCCTTAACGCTGCGTAACTGCTCATGTGCGGATAAAAATAACATGAAATAAATGTCCGAGCGCGTAATGGGCTATACGATTACAGAAAAAGCAGCTCCAAAATGGAACAGCCGACCCAGATGCTGAAAAAAACTTTTTTGTGCGTCCTCTTTTTGAGTGGAGTCGAAGCGCAGCTCCAGGTGCGTCATTGAAGTCTTTGTGCCAAAGTGAAAGGCTTTCTGAAAGCCCGCAGGCTATGTACACACAAAAAAAGTTTTCAAAGTCAAAGGCTTTTTACAATACTTAATAGAGCTATTTATAACCACGAGACGCTTGAAAAGGGTTCACGTTTTCCGTAAAGTCTCCCGGTCACGCCGCAGGTTTTGTGTTTAGGGTTAAAAAGGTTGAAGAGGGAAAAAAAAAATCATCGCCGGTGAGATGAAGGAGGCGGAAAATAGAATCCCGTTTCTGTAGCCGTAAATGTGGTTAGTGTTTGGAGGTCGGGGTTTCCCGTGCGCAGGCTTTTTGTGGTTTATATAGCTCGAGCGCCCAGCAATTATTGCGCTGATGCGACTCCAACACGTGGTGCGCGGAGTCGGATCCATTCCCTCTGCCATCATCTATCACGCCTCTATAGACGAGCGGACAGGTCTCAGTGTCAGCTATACCTTCATCAAACACTCACGGACTTCTGTTAAACGCCTTTCTCTGTGCCAGGATTCAGATTCAGCGCCCTACTCTTTTACATACCCACATGTTAGCGCTCCACTGGACCCTCCGCGCGCTCCTAACTGTGCCGGGCACCGTCATGTCCACTCACTAACACCATCAGATCAGACCAGGCCGTCAGCGCGCGTCGTGTTACCACTTTAATCCCGACAATAAGCGCGTCTGCAGGAGAGCGGCCGCCGAGCAGTGAGTTACAGTCCATAAGGTAAAGAAAGGAGTGAGTGAGTCACAGGAGAGCGGTGAGTCAGGTAGAGGAGCGGAGAGGAGTAGAGTTTCAGTGTTTCACAGTTTCGCTCGGTCGCAGGGGAGAGCTGTTGTGCAGGTGTACAGGTACTCGGCTTTAATTTATGTTCCAACACACGTGGGGTCGAAACTCCAGAGCTGAGGGAAATGATAGACTCAGACTTTAGGTTTATCTTCCAGCTTGTAGAATAATCACAAATACGATCTAATAAGCTGTTTGTTGTATAAAACAAGGCAAAAGATAAGTAAACAGAATTTGGATGATGCGTAATTACGCACGACTGTGAAAGTGCCGATCTCAAAATAAGAGGAATATCAACATTATAAAATACATGAGTAGCTGTTTTACTTATTAGTTTTATGCCTCCTTTTCTTTGAAATTCTCACATTTAATAAAATAATATAACATTTACGTCTTCACATTTTTAGATGCAATTTTTGGAAGAAAATCTATCTCTCATTTTAGATCAATCAAATAAAATACTTAGAATATACAGTACTGATTTTTTTTGTTTATATCCATGATGTGATTTTCTTAAAGAAAAAAATTGATCTGTAACCCTTTTGTGATCATCTAGTTGTTCAAGAAATAAGCATCAATAAGACCAGCAACAATTTACAAACCACCACATAATTAGGGCTGAACATGTTCTTTTTTGCCAATATGTGTTTAATATAACATTTACTGCAGCTGATATTGATATAGAAATGAATGAAGGTTTTTTTTGCACATATTACTGCTGTTGGTCACCTTCCATGTTAATGATTGGTTACATTAACTTTTATCCAATTTAAATTTGTAATCATGACAATATGATATTCAGTTTTTCAGTAGTAGGAGAGTTTTTGTTAACTGAAAAGCAACAATTTCGAATATAGGAGGGTTGTGCCTGAAGGAAAGAATATGCTCTGAGATGTAACACCTAAACACATTTTTACAGTAAGAGGAAAATCAAGCTTCATCAACCCTTTCAGAGCAAGAAACACTGATGAAGTGATCTGGTGATGAAAATCAGGCCTTTTCCTTAAAGCCTAAAATTCAAAATAAAATGGCCATGCAAAACTCTAATTGTAACTTCTTACTTTTTCATAAAGCTTAAATGCTGGCAGTAAATGTTAGCAGATATTTTAATATCTGTTGATAGTGATATTAATCTTAGGAAGTAACAATCCACTGATGCTGAAATCATGGCAATTATATTGTGCATTCCTGCAAATTATCTTTTTAAAAATAGATCTAGACATAAAAAGTATTTTCTTTGGATATATCGTATATCAAAGACACAATTATTTTCTTTTTCAATTAACAGTAAAACCCTTTTGAGAGCTGCAAAAGCCTTTTAAACAACCAACCAACAAACAATGAGATCTGCAAGTACACAACAAAATATATCCTACTCTTGCAGATTTTGATATAAAATTTGGGATAAGATTTAGCATGATTCTCCACTACCACAAAAATTTCAAACAACACCACCAGCTGTATTCCAGGCCTAAAACTTCACACAATTAAAACACAATAAAAGTTTGAAGAATTAGAATTAATTAAAAACCCTAAACTGATGTAGGTCTGTTGGTTTTGATTAAAACACAACAAACTTAGATTCTGTACACATCGTCATGTTCGTATCTGCTGATACTGATTATTAACTTTTCAATTTGATGTGTAACAGTGACAATATTGTGCTCCCTTTTTTTAACAGCAGTAAGTAATGATTTTCTTTCAGGAATGTTTGAGACTTAAAAATATAATTTACTTTAGCAAAAAGAGCTGAACTGTCTGTCTATGATTGAAAGATAGATAGATAGATAGATAGATAGATAGATAGATAGATAGATAGATAGATAGATAGATAGATAGATAGATAGATAGATACTTTATTCAGCCCCTTGGAGAAATTCTAAATAATACATTTATGTACTTTTTCTGCAAAATTAATCATTAAAATATAATTTGGACAAAGCACAGATAATGGTTTTAAAGATGGAACTGATACTGAATGATTCCGTGTCAGTTTCTTCATGCACCTGCTAAACCTTTAAGTAAATGAGGAATTGATGGGGACAAACTTTCTCAGCCCCCTTCCTACATATTCTCTCTGTTCCTTTCACTTGTCTTCTCCTTTCCTTATTACCTTTGTGCTCATCATATGTACATATTCATGCAGACATTCATAACAGTGTACCAGTTGGTAAAGGTGTAGATGTACATAACATTATGATGGACAGTGTAGTAAACTTACACTTATTTGATTCTTATGTGGATGAACATATGGATGTAGGTAAATATGTTCATATAATGAAACACTGCTTGTTTATTGTTTCCCTTTTTGAAATGGTGTTTGCTTCCTAAATGTCATAGCTCTGTCATGGATTCCTCATAGTTTTACTTCCATACTACAAAAGATATGAACATACATGATGTAGCTCACAGATGATATTTCAGATATTTTTTGTATGGTAGTTGTCATACTGTCAAATATGAATGTATCACAATGCTCCTGCCTGTGAGAAGCAAATATTTCTTAGAATAAATACTTCGTCTGAATCAGTGATGGACAAGAGTTGCTCACTAAGAGGGCCACATTGGCATTATCCCAGAGAGCCAAAGGTTTTGCAATTTAAATATACTTGAAAGGACAAATATGAAGCTGTCATAACAAGTCAGCAATACCTAATTTAATGAGTCAGTAACAGAATCCCAGCCAGTTAAAGTTTTTTCTGTAGGCTAAATATAGATAATTTATTGGCATTAGAGTATACATTACTTACATCTTTATCTCTATTTTGAAATATAAAATATACACAATTACTGCTCTTTTAAAAAAATGTTATTTTAGTGCTGTCATGGCAGGTTCTGTCAGGCTAGTTTTTATTTATGAAAATACATTTTTTAGATTACAAAGTGACTGGCAGGACACATTAAGAAAGTAGGAGGGACACATGTGGGCCCCCGAGCTGTCAGTTGCCTAAGCCCTGACATAAATGATTGAGTCTTTCATTTTATGTATTAAATATCTACCAATAAAAGCAGTAACATTTTAATTTAATATTAACCTTCTTCTTTATGTCTGTTTCAAAAAGACTGGCTGCCATAATTAGAGGAAGAGGTCAGAACAAGCATGGAAGAGAATTTTCATTGAATAATGGTGAATATTGATATCTGCATCAGTGCTGTTAAAGTGAGTTTAGAGATACTGAAATCTCAGACATCATCCAAAATTCAACAACCTGAATCCTCATTTCTACTTTTATCTCTTTATCCCTACCACAATTAAGCAAAAAATCAGATCACATGAAAAAAAATTAGAAAAATTATACCTTTAAGATCACTGTTTTTACAAAGCACACCAAAAACAGCAAGACAAACATATTTACACAGTTAACTGTTATCCTCCTGTCATGAACTGGTACATCCCTGATTATGTCAGCACCTCCTGTTAGGTCAATACATGCCTAAAAAAAAAAATCACAGTATTTTTAAGTTCTGAATTTCCAAAAATCTTAGATTTGTACACAGAGATGCTGATCAGAATATAGTCAGTGAACAGGCCTCTTCCATCTGCCAGCCCTGTATCTACTGTAGAGGGCATCATCTCCCCTCTGACAGACTCCACATCTCAGCCTCCGCTCATCACCCACCCCACCCTCCACCCTAATCACCAATCAGTCTCCCAATGGGTCTGTTTTTTTGTGTGCCACATCACACAGCAGCCACTCTGTGTTTCTTTTCCGTTTGTCCCAAACAGACTTTTATTACAGCGAGTCCTAAAGACAAAGGCCTTTGATACTTTAGGCCCGTCTCAGAAATAAAAAGAACTACAGGAAGCTGTCAGGTTATTTGGGTCCTGTTGGGGGTTTATGCAGTTTGTTTTTGTGCCATAAACTTGGACATGCTCTTATATATTTAACAATCAGATTTCTGTGTCAGGAGAAAAAGTGACCAAAGCATCAAAGTGACTTGAAATAACTTGTTTCGTAAGTGTGGAAGGAGATGGCTGTGCCTGCATACATGTCTGTGAGTGTGTGAGGATGTGGGAGGGATATATATATATAAAGTCTAAAAGCACTGACACGCATCTGGCACCTCGTCATGTGGAGGGCGAGGAGGAGTAGGAGAGAAAAAAAGAGTGATTGAGTTACACTTCCCCTCCGTGTGCCCCAAACAGCAGAAATATGGTTCACATCGTCCGACGTTCTCAAACATCCACTAACAATTCATGGATGGATAAATGTGAATAGTTGTAATTAAATCTGTAATAGTGATAAACATGGCCTTTCAGGGCCCATGGAGCACAGTTATTCCAACAGAGTTGAGTTTCAGCTCAGATAATATCGCTTTTTCACCGCTGAATACATTTCGCTGTAATGTGGAAAACATCCTCAGAGTTGTAGAGAAATTTAATTTAGGAAATGTTTCGGCTGAAATAATAACAAGTTCTGAGTCCATTTCAGTCCATCAATTTAATCAGGCTAATTATTTTAAACACATATGTGTTTTACATTATTTTGACTGAAATCTGAACCAGAATTAAATCACTTCTTTTCCCTAAATTCATGTATTCTGCAGTCTGAGGCCCGTCGAAGAAGCAGAAGGAGCCATAATTTTCCCTTGCCTGATTTTAGACTTTAAACACATCCCCTCATCTATAGGTTAGGGGATGTTCCTTAAGGCAGGGGCGGGCAGTTGGTGGCACGGGGCCCCATAAACCCTTCTCTTCTCTTAGTGTGGCCTGCCAGTCAATTCTCAATTTCCAAAACTTGCACCCAAAAAGACAGAAAAACCTGCCATCAAGTCATCTTTTGTCCGACTTACCAGCATGATGCCTAATGCACAGGCAAAGAGCATTACAACATGGAAAAAAAAAATTCTATAGAAATTTGGAGGTATAAAAATAGTTTATTTAAGTTTAATGCTTACAAGGAACAATAACTTATGCTTGATTCTGCAAAGGTTATTTAGGAAGCATTATTAAAAAAGTCAAATCAACATAAATAACCAAAGTCAGTAAGATTATTCTGCCACCTTGACTAAGTTAAATTTGTAAAAAAGGGTCTAAATAGGACTTTGTGCTTAAATAAAGGTAAAATAAATTCATTAAAAAACTGTCTGTACTAGTTTTGATTGGCTTTAACTCCATGTTAACCTTAACAACTTTAGCTTTACTTTTTGGGCTTGAAACTTAAATCAGATTAAGACTAAACATTGAAAGCTTTTTTCTATTACTAATATTTTTGATTCTCTTGTAGATGGTATCTTCTAACTTGTAAAAACCTGACCCTATGAAAAGTCCCCTCTGGCCTGTCTTCAACAGCAGGCTCTAGTTCTCATAGCGCCATAAAAAGGGCTCGGCTGCAGAGCCACAGCTGGCTACGAGGTGCTGTGGCTCTGCAGCGGAGGCCGTTTTACGCCACAATGAGAACTAGAGCCTTATTTAGCTGTGTTTTTGTGTGAAAGTAACGCGCTGAAAATTCTCTAAATAAAGCGTGAATGCAGACCGATATCAGACTTTTTCGGTGGGAGTCCGTTTATTTGTGTTTTTGGTCAAGTAAAATATGGCCCCGTCTGAGTGCAGAGGAACTCGGCATACGAGCAGGCCCGGAGCAGGGAGGGGGGGTTTGGTGCGGACGCCCTGGGCTTCTGCTGCACAGAAACACTGCTGTAGGGGTAATTTCTGCCCTAAACCTTGTGATAGTACCCAACTTGTTCCATCCCGGAATATCACTTTAATGTGGCCCATGTGGTGACCAAAGCTGCCCATCTCTGCCCTAAGACAAAGGCAAGCAACGGCCAAGGGTCCCAGTCCACATGCGGCCTCAAGGCTTAGACAAGGCTCTGTGTGCATAAAATAAAAGGTACAGACAAGAAATACCACAGTATGAGATTAATAAGATTAATTTTGTTTTACATTAATTAAGAAACACTGAATGGGAAGGGGTCACTGGACAGTGCAGGTAACTTGAGAGCTTAAGGTAACGACATATGTAAGGCCCCTAACTATTAAGTTTAAAGCTGTCACAGCATAGGAGGAATACAATTTTAAAGCAATTAATGAGGCTTTGAAATACAAAAACTTATTTTTTTCTTTACTAGAGAGAGAAAGAAACTGAGCACTATCAAATTAGCACAAATCAGTTGTCAGTAATGTTTGGACACCGAATGAAACCATTTCAGCCAATACACTGCAAACTTGACTGCAGAGCTGAGACCTTGTCAGATGTTTGCTTGCATATATTTTCACATGTTCTTGGATAATAAAACCATATGAATCTGCTAATACTTGATGAAATGTTATGAACAGATTGACAACATTTTAGCTTGAACTGGGGTGGAGCACAGCCAGACTCCCCCACCTCTCACTGCTGCCAAAATCATTTTTGAATTAAGACAGAGAGCAGTGCTTCATGGGGTTGGCAACATTACATTAAAATATAATCATGCACACAAAACAGAATAATATTGTAAATCAGCTATCTTAAAAAAAGTACTTGTGGTGGTAAGCAAGCTCTCTGACGTTGACTAAATACAGATAAAGTGGAAGTATGTGGACAAGTGGGGAAACTAGAGATGATAAAAAAAATCCACTAACACCGTCATGTCATTGCCATTGATATGCCCAAAACTTTAATGGTATTTAGACAGTCTGCAGCATAAAGGAGCTACCGTTTTATCACTGAAGGTATTTTTGGATTCACACATTATATTTTTGAATTTTCTCACTTGGGCACAACCAAACTTCTCTTATAGTTCTACAGGTTTAAACATCAACCATATCTGCTGCAGGTTCATCACGAGGACATGTTGAGTGTCAATTACTCCTAATCTAGAGTAAGATAGTAGTGGACGTGGTTAAGTCTTCATTTAATCTTTAAAGTGTTGTGCTTTTTTGTTCCTTCGACTGATTCTATCGATCATATGTTTACTGTATCTTGCATCTGTGTCTCATTAATTATGGGTGCTGTGCAGAACTAGCATGTTAAACCAGGGCTATATGTAAGCCATCATGTACCCACGCTGGTGCCACCTTGGCCTTAAAACGACTGCATGTCTAAGAGCATGAGGCCTCAGGCAATGTCCTGCTTTTGCTTGGTAAAATCACCTTGGATCTGTACCACGTTCAAGCCCCTCAAAGGCAGAACTATTTCCTCATTTCCAGCTAATTCTATCATGTTAGATATAAACACAGGAAATGGTACATATCCTTGAGACTAACTGGTTCAACTGAATTTCAAAACATAAATGCACTTGTAGAGTGGCTTTGTAAATCTAAACAATAAAGTTTCAAGATTTTCAGTCTGACACATTTATTTTTGCCTCTGAAATAAATAGAAGTGCTCAGTGAAGAAACCCTTTAACCCATTATTCCCTTCTTATTGATAGCACTCAGTCAAAAAGACTTTAGGCTAGCATGGACCACTGTGTGGAGATGTCGCAAAATCTTCTCCATTTTAATTTCTGATGAAACGCACATAATTCCATATCACTATAACTGCATAAAAACAAAAATATCATCATAAACTTTAAAGTTTATTTACTTTGGGACCTTATGCAGGACCTGTCATTGCTAGATCATTAATTCAGTTGTATTTAAAGTAAATTGGAGAATCTCTCCTCTTACACCAATGCCAAGATAAAAATATAGATATACAGTTATAGTTTTGTGTATTGTAGATGTGTTTCAAACAGTAATTTAATTTTGGATTGTGAGGAGCTTCTAAACAAAAATAGGCTTGATAATGTTTTTCATTGATTATATCAATAGCATTATCATCCAGCACTTTCAGATGGCTTTTAAGGAAGTAATATACTAGCCGTGTTTACACAGAAAACAATTTCAGGCTCAGGAGAAGTACAGATATCCTTGTGCTATGCTGTCACTTACAGACACAATGAGACGTCTGACTGCATCAATCCCCTATGTGCTCCTCGATAGGTTTTCCTCTAAGATGGCGCTCTTTAGTTGCATAATTTGGGCTTCGAAACTAGGAAAAATCTGTAGAAAGATTTTGGATGTCGACAGAAGAGGTAGAGCCTAGATGAGGGTTCAACCCTGCCAGGATGGGCTGTTGCTCTACCATCCTCGACTTTCTTTCTTTTATATCGGAAGCAATAGAGAGAGAGAGAGAGAGAGAAAAGCAAGCTGGAGAAGGGCCAAATTTTACTGAATGGCCAAAACTGCCCTGCCTTTTCTCTCCCCTTCTGCATCATGTATTTGTGACTCCAGCTCCAACAACCCTGCTCATCAAAGAGTGTTTGTCCCATCTGACTCTGCTTTGCCTCATCCAGCATCTGTCCTCCAGCTCCCTACAGGACCCTCCCGCCTTCACACGGCGCGGCCTGCTGTGTGGCTCCCTGACAGTCTGAGGTAGAGCGACCTTGGAAGCTTAAAAACTACCGTTTGATGTCCTGGAGATGTGAAGGAGACACCAGAGAAGGCGTTAATGTGCCAGAATGTGCCGCACAATCGGAAAATAGACCACTTCCCTGCGTCTGTGTCCTGGATTAAACCCAGTCAAAAATCAGCTTTTTATTAAATATGAGCACTTGAACTCTCCTTCACTGCTGTACTCTGGGAGAATCTGACCCCGCTGTCTCAGTATTAACAGATTTAATGTTATAAAGTAATGAATTCTGCTGGTTCAGTGTGGCTGCAGCTCGCCTGGTGCACAGCTGGATTGTCTAACTCAGCTCTGGTATTATTCATCTACTGTGTTACACTGGCTTGGAGTCACTGCACAGTAGGAGAAGTCGCTAACAGTGAGGAACCACAGTATACCACAGCGAGCAGGATGTGCGTTTTATGATTTATGGTAATATTGTATTTTTGCTCCTCAGTTTCAATTATTTGCCTCAGATAAAAATCAAACTCAGCTGACAAGTCTTTGACTAATTTCCCTGTCAAGACATGAAGCAGGTAATAAAACTTTCCACTCTTGGTCCCACTTGGAGATGACAAAGACTGTGTGAACCGCTAATATGCGTGCACACGCTCCCTGAAATGTTCCTCCATCTTCTCTCATTGTCTTTTAAAATTGTCAGCTTTATTAAATCTCTCTTGACACAAAGGCGCACATTCAGAGCCCTGTCTCTCCATGTTATTAGCACCCCTTTAGAACATCAAGGTAAAGTATTCATGCTAAAAACAGCAAGGTGTAGCAGCTTGTTTTAACATGTGGGATGAGTAAGCGAGGGGCAAAATGGGACACTTGAAAATTTGTCCCCAGAAACAATTTCATTCCAATGGTACAGCTCCCATCTTCATTACCATCAAAGTGAACTCTCAGGCTTAAAAGCTCTGAAAGAAACAACATAGTCTTTAACAGAACTTTTACCAAGGGCTTATTTTTTCTAATTTATTTTACAAAACCAGGCCTAACTGTTTCAGAATGACCACTCGTTAAAATTACTGAGATGGCTGCATTTCAGGAGAACAAGCAATATAACCGTGAGTGGGAATGCTGTATTAATGTTCTCTTTAAAGCTAACTATGCTAGGCTACAGGTCTGATCTTGCCTTAAGACAGTGTGTATTGAGTAATCCCTAAAAACAATACAAATGTATACAGTCCAGAGTTACTCTCATTTTGTATGTGACAAGAACTTCTAGCTGGGCTTATGTGAAAACAGACGCTTTCATAATTTCTGCTTCTCAAAAGGGTGAAAAATAGATGACTGATCAAGCTCATAGCAATTCCAATTTAATATATGATGTAAGATCCAAATGCATCATGACATGTGATGCCCCGTCTCACCTGTACTAATATTACTGATTGCAAAACTCAATTGTCCTAAATTGCTGGTATACCATTTACTTTTTGTTTTTAAAGATAACCCTATCCTTTATTTGGATATTTATATGTATTTGACTACTTCAGAAAAGAATCAAAGAAAATATTCAAAATAATACTATGCTCACCGCCCCTCTGTCCTTTTCAAAAAGCAAACATAATTCAAGAGGAAAAGTGGAGCCTCTTTAGATGCAGGATAAAGGCTACATTTCACAGTGCTGCATTTTTCAAGACCCTTAATTATAGCCCTTGCAGAGGAGAGCTGTGACGAGGCCCGGGCTGTTTCAAGCTCTAACGGGATGTTTCCATGTTTGGCAGCCCACCAGCTAACCAGTCCAGGGCCTGCCAGCAAACCAATCAGAGAGCCCACCAGGCTAGGCAGCCACTCAGCCAAGGAGCCAGACTACCAGCCAATCAAGTGATCCGACTAGGAGAGCATAAAGAGAGAAGCCACAGAGCTAGCCTGCTGGTCAGCTAGACTCGGGGCTGGTCGCCGTCCAACAGGGCAGATAATTATCCAACAAGCAGACAAGGATGATGACGACGGGAGAAACAATACTCCTTGTGACCTCATCGACACAACCTCACATCCACGCACTGATCCTAGATCACAGCTAAGCCCCTAATGACTGTTTGTCACCGAGCCCGTGACATCACCATGAACCGTGAGGACGAGGCGGCACGTTCTGCGGTGTGTGTGCATGCTGCCCTGCAAACATTTTCATTGAGTGCGATCCAAGTTTGCCTGAGACTTAAAGGCCACTGGAGACTTTAGAGTTAAATGTATTTATTTATATGCAAGAAAGTGAGATGCAAAGGGAGGTTTTCTTTCATATTCAACTATTTTTGAAATGGCAGAGAGCAGCATGGAAAGAGATGGAGACGTGGTGGGGGCAGCTGCTTGATGCTTGTGGCAGGAGGGTGAAGAGGGGGGGGGGGGTATAAAGACAATTTCCTCTCCGCTCTTATTGCTCTGACTGTCTGCCGCCTACTGCCTTCACGGAGGTCCCTAATTGAGATCACTTGTACTTAAAAATAGGAACAAAAAAGGAACTTCTGTGGGCAGGGAGATGGAGAGGAGAAAATAAAGCGGTAATATGTGACGAAGGCTGCCATTAAAAAAGACCCAATGATAGATCTAAAGCCACTTGGGGAGCTGAGAAGTCTTTCTGTGTGTGCCAGGGAGCCTTCAGATGTTGACGGGCTACACACCACCTGCTGTCACATTCAGGGCCGGTATTAGTCACTTGGAGGCCTCAGGCAAAAACCAATACAAGGCCCTTTTTGATTTAGCCAAGAGCAACGCAAGATTGTCAACAGGGAGACTTTTTAGCTGCAAAAACTTGAAGATCTTCAGTCATATTTTGATCCAAGAGAGAGAGAGCGCTGTATAAATGTCAGATACACTGTATGTTGGCAGTGTTTGGACCGTGCTCATTGCCAGTTTCACTGAATAGCTCTGACAGGAATCAGAAGTTTGCTTGCAATTGTTGTTAATTCCATGTAATCAATACTTACTAAATATTCATTAATTAGTTAATGTATATGCTGGTTAGGTCTGGAACAATGGGTGGTACTAGTGAAGTGGAGAAGTAGAAAATAGTAAATAATTGTAAACATAGGTGGTGTCTTTCTGACTATGCAAAGCACCCACCCATTAAAGTCGCAGTACGCAGATTATGTTTGGGTCACTGGCCCCAAAAATAACGATTACCTGTTAATATTTTAGTACTGAAGCACATAAGGGATCATTAGACATCTGTGCCCCCTTCATGCTCTGTAATAAGCTTTTAGAAAAACCAGCAAAGGACACCCACTTTTCAGCCAATCAGGGCTCAGTTCAGGGGCAGTGTTCTAACTGGATCAACTACTCAGGTATATGTTCTTGTTCAATCCAAGTGAGCTTTACTAGCTGTTTGGATTATATGGGAAATGCTGATTTTATGGTGGGACGTGTGGCTTGTGGCTCTTTTGTGGCTGTAGATACATTACATTGACATAATGCTAATAGCAGCTAAAGGCACACCAACAGTGGATTTATTCTGCACGAGGGCAGGGGCATGGCAAAAGGCACAACCATGAAAGGGGGGAGTTAAATGTCCTCTACTGCAGTCTCATCCATGTTACATACCCCAGCTTTAACACCCATACCCCCTAACATTCACTCACCGGTGGCTCTGAGTTTCTATGTAAATTACCAGCTAACACTAGCTCTTTCATACCCACTTATATGTCACTGTTGCAGCAGTGGGAGCAAATTGGGGTTAAATGTCTTGCCCAAGGACACATTTACATGTGAAAGCCTGAGCTGGTCCTGAACCTGGCAACTTTCCCATTAGTGGAGTATACTTCCAGACTATGCTGATCATGTGCACCTAGGATCAATGGTATTTATGACTCCTGGCAAGTTCCACCCACTAAAGCAAACATTACCATAAAATTAGGAAAATTTAGAAAATGTACAGTTGCTATCTTTCTCAGGAATGGGCCACATTAGGACTCAAATTAAAATTGTCAGAGACACTCTTTATCAAACATTAATATGTAAGTAATTTAATTAGAGAACTGTATAGGCTCTCATAAAAATAAACTAAGCCAACATTCATATTTAGAATCAAATACAGACAGAAAGACTTGGTTTAATGAGCTTAACATGGAATTTAAACCAATTTAAACAGCTACTATGTGGAAAAATTGAGGTATTTACTGTTTTTCTAATATTTATTGAAAAACAAGCTCAATAAGTGGAGTCAGTCCCTTTTGGGGAGAGGATCACACTAAATAAGTCTATACCTAATCCTACTCCTTTTAGGACATACTAACTAAATTAGAGCATGCAATCCTGTTATAGTGTTATGGTTTAAGTTATCCATAATTTAGTTGAATCATGTTTTTTTTCTACCCTGTTGATTTCCAAGCAGGTTCAAAATAAAGGATCTAAAGAATTATCATAGAAATGTTTTTTTCTTAAAATTTTCATCGCAGACTTAGCCTTTATTTCTGTAGTTTTACAATTTACTGTTTTCTAAAAATGATCCTTTGGGACACAAAGAGTGAGTGAGAGGGCTGCATGAACGTTATTGTAAAACATACATAAGATGTGATGATCACCTATAATGGTCATATTTGATGTTTATCTTGTAGCCTTATGGAGCACAAGGCCTCAGTCAGCTGCCTATACCACTGCCTCATGGTAAAGCTGCTTATGGCCACAGCATCAGAGTGCATTTGAGTATTTTTGACTCTCTGATGGGGTATGGTGACAGCGCCTGGGGTTGTAGCCAGTAACACATCAAGAAAAAGTGGGTGTTCAATTTTTCCACAAGCATGTGCATATGTTATAGTTTGTCTTTATAAATCTGCAACTAAAGATCTCCGGCATCTTTGGCTGTGCCTCGGTGTGCAGCTTTTGTGTCATTAGCTATGCTATTATTAGTCCTTCACTTCAATTCAGCCGTTTCACAGATCACCCTCCCTAAGGAGCCGCCCTTCCCACACTCAGTCGTCTCTGAGGCGTGCTGGTTTCCCCTTCAACCCATCTATCACTCAATCAGCTCCCATCGTGCTATTAATCACAAAATGAGTCCCCCTCCTTTGAGGCCAGTTTGAAGGATTTGCTTGAAGGAAACGCAGCGTATCCAGGAGTGGTACTGGACCACGGCTGGGAACAGGAACCCTGTAAAGAGCGTTTTTCTTGGATGGAGACCCTCTGTAGGTGCTAAAGACAATACAGACACTCGGGCTAGGCCAACATTCCACTTTACACTTTTCCCTTCCTCTGTGTATTTCACCGGTCTACTTCCCCTCTGCAAACTAGCCGGCTAGTATCAAAATATTTATAGTACATCTGCAAGACATGCTGTTCTCATGTATCCGGGGCCGTTTAGCCCCTGTGTTCATTATGCGAGGTAAAACTAATACCAGATTTATAGGGAGGGAGATTTCTCTCTGTTCTGCCTGTCTGTGTCGCAGGATCCAGGATGATTTATGTGAGGTAGAGGAGGATAGACTGGGCTGGATAGATAGAGTGACTGCACACCGAGAGGCAAAACAGGCAGCGGCCCAGACGAGCACTCACAGGGGGGCTATCAGCTATCAGTCGCCTGTTTCCACTGCTTCTGTTTGGAGACTGGAGGAAGGTAAGACGGGACAGAGAGCAAGAGTAAGGAAGGAGAGGGGAGAGGAGATTTTGTGTATGTGGAAAGACTGAACGATGGAGAATGCCCAGGTGCAAATGCTCCAAATACTCAATCATTTAAAGTTTTCACCCACATAAACTAAAAAACAATTATGTTACATCTATTTTAGTCGAGCAATTGGACTGCCTCAAACATTTCCAACAGTTTTTAGCTGTACTGTACATTATGGGGACCAGCATGACAGAGCTACCATGACAAGACTGTACGTTTATTGTTGTATTCGATGTTACAGGAAAGAAAAAAAAAACATAATCCAAATGGAATAGCTATGATGTTGCTATAGATCATTCATGTTTTGTGCTGCCTATTTTGTATGGACCATGGTTGTTTATTTTTCTTTGAATTTTTTGGCCATTTTGTGCCTTTATTGATAGGAGAGAATGACAGTGGATAGACTTTGAAAGGGGGTGACAGTAAGGGGAGACAATCTAAAAACTGGCCACAGGCTGGATTTGAACCCGGGCCGGCAGAAGTATGTACATGTATATGGGATGTGCCTGGTTGCTAACCACTCCACCAGACCAGCACCCCTGGACCATGATTATTTTCTGACATTGGGTAAACACTCTGTCACCCAAGCTCCCCTCAGCAATCATGCCAAAAGTTGATGGCAAAACAAACCAAAACCTGAAGCCAACATGAATTGCTAACAGCCAACATAGTGTCGAGCTGTGTTAGCAAGATGGAATAACTTTCCTTAAAATATACTTCCATCTGATAATATAATCTGTCTTGGTCAGTTACGAAGCACAAAGTGTGTTTTTCAAGGTTTGTCCAACCTTAGTCATGGTGATGGGAATTCCAGCAATTTTAAAGGGATAGTTCAGTTTTTTTGAAGTGGGGTTGTATGAGCTCCACATAACCACTAAGCACACTAGATGCAGTAGAAAGTTCTCTCCTCTCCCTCAGTAAGCCACAATTTGTTAGTCTGTTACGCAGAACCAGCCTCAAACAGGGAAGTGTTGTACCAAATACAAAGGGCATTTTCTCCATCTATAACTGCCATCTAACAATAATACCACAGTTTAAGATTACACTACCTAGGAATTTTTTGAGTGCATCAACTTTTAGGAAAATAAAGTTTATCTGGAGCTAACCGACTCATGTCACGCATTCCTTTACATAGTTTTTGTGTGTATAGATCACGTGGATAGGATGGGACACAAAGAGCATCAGTCCAAGATGATAAACAGGCACTGTATGAACTATTGAAAGGCAACTTCAGTACAGAAGAGGCACTGAGATGGTTACACTTCAATGTGAATGTGTTTGGTTTGTAAGAGTCTGCATAACTATCCCTTTAAGGGGTCTGGCTCATTTGAATCAGCTTGATCATAGGATGTTTTGAAGCAGTTTCCGTTTAGATCATGTTGGGTTTGTCAAAGTCTAATCCTCAATGACAAAAAAATAAAAAAGGGAACGAGAAAACAGGTTCTGTCATTCAAATTTAAGCAGCTTGCTCTCAAACAACACATTACTGCTAGCTCGTCACCACTCCTTCTAAATTCAGTTGGCCTTTTCAATCTTGTCAGAAACGCACAACTGAGTTTGCTAAACAGTAAATCACTATTATGTTTTAACGTAGCTATAAGCAGCTAAACTGAAGGAGAAAAAACATGAAAAAGTGTTGCCAGCCTCTTAGCTTTGTTTACACACATTTGCATTTGGAAATACTGAACAAATGGAGAGTAAACCACTGTCAGTTTGCACATATTTGAATGAAGTTGACTTAGTATCTAAATGTTCAAAATACACATTAATCCATGATAATGCCTGAAAACAGGATCTAAAAAAGGGAGTACTGGTAGTAGGTTATGGTAGTGATGGGCTGTGGATACTGAACATTTTTAAAGAACTTGTTAACACTGTGCGAGAGGAAAGTTTTACACATATTTGATTAAAATTTGTACTTACTGAGTTCTTTTAATTTACAACCCCCTAGCAGAGGAAAAGAAAAAAATATTTGACTATATTTTTAAAAACTATATTTAATTCTCAACATTGCCTAGTTGTTGTGCTGGACTACTGTAAGATGGTGGCTAAAGTGCAACTAAGTGCTGTATGCAAATGAACATCATAACAAAAAATAACAAAACATAAAAATCCAGTAACACAGTTGGGGTGCTAAGAGGCTTACTTGGCTTCTTAGCAGTTCAGAAACAAAAAAATCAAACAATATTTTTTGTGAATGATTGCTTATTTATTTGACTTGGTATTTCAAGGGTAATGATGATATTTTAGGTTAAAGTCAGAACAGGATAATGCTAAATCTGTTAGCCTAATGATCCATTTCACACACTAACAAACTTAGATTTTCAGTCCAGCACAGTTCTTGGAATCTTTGGATTTTCTTTGAATGAGTGCCTGTGACTTTTTCTGAGTTTTCTGAATTGCATGCCCCGAGGAGAGAGCAATGAAAAAAGGTCCAGATTGAGGGAGAAAAGTCAGTCATTGATGCTCAATTGAACACAGACATAAACATAGACACTGCAAACCCACGCCTTAAAATCCACCATATATATTTTTTGTCTTGGAACATTAAAATATATTAAATATACTATTTGCTTTTCTTGGCTGGTTCCACAGACCATGAATGATGGATTTTACTGACGGAAAATGAACCTTTATTTGAAACCTTCAAGAAGAATCATGACATTTCTTTGCTGCTTTATTTCTGGGGGGCAATCAGTGTCAAGTCTGTCAGTCAGTCAGTCAGCATGCCCAGTACTGTATCAGAAGCCAATCAGATAAACAGGAAATGAAAACACAGCGCCGGAGCAGGATCAGCGTGCAGCCGCTGCACTGGGCGTCCATCGAGCGACAGCCCTGAACTTCCGAGGGTTTGGATCTCTCTTCTCTTTTTCCTGATCTCTTCCAGCTCGGAGTGGCTCCAAAACTCAAAGTCTGAACTCTGCAACCTGGAGCCATACATATTAGATTCAATTTCAGACCATTTAGATGTTAAAATGGCCCCAGGAAGGCTCCGGCGGTGTAAAAATCTGAGGCCTAACTTAAAGCATCTGATGCTCAGTGTGCCGAATGAGTTAACAAATTAAAGCAGGAGAGTCACCGCTGATGCAGCACACTTAGAAGGGCCTTTGCTGAAAACTTTAGCCTGTAATTAGACTGAGCCCATTAAGCTACTGGTCAGAGATGAGTCACAACAAGGTGGGGGTGTAAGGGGGGGAGAAAAGAGAGTTCACTTTCAAAGCTTCGAGCCTGCAATGTCCTCAAAATCATTTCCAGCCATCTTTGGAAAAGCGGGTTCAACCAAAGGAAACATGCAAGTTTGGGGGAAAATATGATTTCAGAAGATGAATGCCTATTGTCTGATTGTGTGACCCATGACACTGAATTTCCCACTTCTACTTAAGAACTCGCCGGTTATTTCAGGACGAGGCCTTTTCATGTCTCGTCTGCTCTGCCCCCCCTTGCAGAGCCTCGCATGTCGCCAGCTTTATTGCGCCTGATTCGACTCCTGATCGGGGAGACTCCTCGGCTGCTGGGTCCCTCGGGGAGCATCAGTCATGTTGGGAAACGCTGTCCTTCAAACACAATCTAATCTGTGGTGTTGCATTATAGCTAAGCTGAGAACTTGAGCGTCACGCACATGTAATATCTCTTTGGCAATGGGGCTGCTGGGATGTGGTCGCAGGCTGACAATTAAATCGTCCTCTTGGAATATACAGTCACCCTGGAAGCAAGAGATTTATGGGGGAATCAATTTGCGAAAACCGATCGCCTTAAATGTTTTAACTGGAGTTAGTGGCGTCATAGACCACTCTGGTATGTTCTTGAGTCCTCTGGAGACTGAAAAGTGTCCCCAGTAGTTGCAGAATTCACTTATAAACAATTAAAGAAGCTCTAAACAATCCCAACTCCTCTTACTGAACGAGTGCCGGTCGCCACACTGGTGCTTCTTCAGCAACTTTCCTGCAGAAAAGGGAGCAAATATATCACTTAACAAACCCCAGAGCATTACCACTAACCATCTTCAGACTAGGGCTGGGGGATTTGCATCAAAATTTTATATCTCTCTTTAGCTGCATGGCAATATACACTATATAACTCTTTATATTTTCTGATTGAATGAAACCAAAAATTCAGTACAAGAGACAAATGCTGCACAGGCTTTCTTATCAACTACATGTTGAAGTTTTGAACTAAATGTTAAAATTATTTTTTGGGAATTACCAGTCTAATGTTGTAAATACATAAATGAATGAAGTTGAGTACTTTCATACCTTGAATAATTGCAGCAGTATTTAAAAGTAGAAAATGCCTCAACATCTTGTAGCTCTGATGATCCATGTCCTGTGTATCGTCACATTCAGTAGCCTCCAAACCAAATCACACCACAGATATGGCTGCTTCACTTGGGCACTATTCATACAAAGAGGCCATATTATGCTTTTTAGAGTTTTGTGTGCCCTCTAGTGTGCTTTACATGTCTCTCCCGCAAGGCCGCTTACAGACTGATGCTTTTCTTCCCTGGATTTGGCGTATGTCTGCAGCGGTGTTATGGCGCTACTTTCAGGCCTGGCATATATACTACAGCATTTTCAGTGTTTTTGTGTGGACAGAAGCTTAGCTTGAAACAATGCCGTCTTTACAGAGAACTTTTTTAATATGAAAACATTTTTATCCATGGGTGGACAGGACCTTTGCTGTGTAAACTCCTGCCCAAAGTCAGTAGCCCCTATCTCTGGCTGACATTTCAGATATTTACCCCCTTCAAACAGCATATTTAACAGATGCACCTATGAAAAAATTACATTTTTTATCCTAAGGGAAAAGCTGTTTTCCATATCTAAAGTGAAGTCTTAGGCTCATCATTGCCTGTATTTAGGGTTGCTCATATTTTTTAAACCTTTATAGGAGTTCTTAAGACAAAAGAGAGATGTCATCTTCATCCTGCCTTATTTGACACTCGTGTTTCTTCAAGTGATGGAGTACAACTATGTTCAAAACAAAAAGTCCACAACATGTTTACCTCGCTCCCTGTTTACAGCACCTGTAGTGGCCTGAAACAGCTTGTGCAGAGCAGGTATGGTTGACTGCAAAGCTGTTGAAAACATGATGCTGAACCACACCGAACTGACCATTCAACACACTGGGCCAATGTGGAGAAGATGGTATTAAAATATCAGGAGCTTCAACAGGGCATTTGAGACAGTGGGAAAAGGTCAGGGTTCCTTAGTTTGTAAAAAAAAAAAAAAAAAAAAATGTTTTTTGTAACATTAACATTTTTGTGAATACCAGAGTAAATTGTATTGTGGCCAAAAGCTATCACATAACAATAGTATTGAAATCAATACTAAAACTGGCAAAATACTCAAAAATGGGGAATGTGAAGCCTGCAACCTTAACTGTATAAAAAATGTACCATAATATAATGAGTGATGATAAAATAGGCAACAAAATGATACTGTGGAATGATATAATCCATGTAGCATATTTTTTCACTTATCTAGTTACATATTTACTTGTTTTTGTTGCCTCTAGTGATAACATTACAAAACTAAAATAACTCCGGGAACACAAAACTCCACCAAAGCATTCCCAACATTGCTGGGTGAGTCATTGTCAAAACTGTGAAAAACTGTCCAATCTCGCACTTTTAACAAACCTTAAAAAATCCTTAATCCACATCCAGATTGGGATCAACCTCACAATCTAATAACTTCTGTCTTGTGCCATGACCAATATTCTCTAAAAATGTCCTCAAAGTCCATCCATCACTTTTTGAGTTATCAGGTTTACAGTCAAACAGACAAACGGCAGTAAAACAAAGCCTCCCTGGTGAAGGGTAATTAGAAAAGAAATTTTAGAATGTATTTTCAGGAGCTTCAGTAAGCAAGTCCATGATTTCTTAAACAGCATAAGGAAAAAACACAGGAAGATATTTTAAATGGTCTTTGACTTCAGTTATAGCTGTATCTTCAGCTGATTAAAGGCTTATCTATCACCTGAGTTCTGTTAAGCTGTTGCTGGAAACACATAATGTCCTGTTTTGGTTCTAAAAATGCTTTCCAAATAAAAGCATTTGTCTACATTTTCAGTTAAGACATTAATTGTGATTTTTTTTTTAAACAGAAGTCTCAAGTTTATCAGTGATGATGGTTTACATGCTATCATTAACCGAGGAGTTTATAGCTCACTTTGGCAGTCGATGAACAGTCTTGGACTTCATGCTGTAGGACAGGTAACAGGACATACATAAACAACCTGCAGCCCTGGGTCAGGCCAATTCCCATCCGATTCTCTACTTAGCAAACACACTTGGTTAATGTTGCTTGTATTCACTGATCTGCAGCAGACAAGGAAACATGTTTCATACACACAGAATGCTGCACATGGGGTGGACACTGAACTGTTCTGCATGTGTGGGAGGGTGTCACACGGCATTAACATATGCCTATTTTAAGTTCAGTATGAAAACTGGGACAGTATATTGTGACAGCCCAATCCCAAATAAAGTCAAAATGAGTTGAGATGAAAAATAGACACAGCCTCAAGTGGACACTTTGGGGACTTGCTGATTTTTGACTTTTTTTTCCAGTGGCTGTGGTTGCCACTTCAGCAATATGACATCTTGTGTTATTGTTTTGATTGAGATCCCTTTAGAAGCAAAATTTACGCACTGTGTTTAACAGCCAGCTGAACAATGTCTACAGAAACATAAAAACATGAATTTACAGTGACATTAAATACACTTCCTATGAATACAAAAAGTATATTATAAGATAAAAATGAATAAATCCATTTTGTCTGTCCTTTCAAAGAGATGATCTCGCTGTCATTCAGCATAACACTGCTATTGGTTCTTACTGTAAACAATCTATCAACCTGTATTAAACACTGTTTAAATCATTAATGATTATATTGATTAAAACAGTATTGTCTTTACCTATGTGCGTCTTGCAAATACATCACTCTACATTTAAATTTATGGTTCAGCCCTCCTTAAGGACAAATAAAAGCAGTTTCTAGCAGCACAGAAAATCTTTCAGTCATAACACATGTATACAGGGTTCAGGCAGTAAACATTAAAGCTGTGTTTACATTGCCACGGATTCTTTTTCATCAGTAATTGCCTCACACTGTGAGCTTGATGATTGGGTAATATTTATGATCGGCCCTCAGGGTCTGCTTCCCTCTCAGCCTCCCTTACGTCTATAAAACCTTTTACCCTGAGCTCTACTACAGCGCAGACAAGCTCCCATTAGAACCTGATTGTATATGTGCTTTTAAAGTTTTCCTCTATGGTGCCTTTAAAGTGCACGGCTCATGTGTGCGTATGTGTGTGATGTGGGTGTGTGCGCTCAGTGTGTGTGTGTGTGTGTGTAGCAGTAAAGGGGCTGGCTCAGAGACTTTGGTTAACCGGACTATAATTTGGAGGCCCAGTGAAGACTCCCAGCAGCCTCGCACTGTTTGTTTACCAGAGAGACCGACTCGACTCTTTCTGCTGCATCTGCAGGGTCCTGCAGGAAAGGGCGTGTGCATCCGTCTGGCTTTGTGCGGCGTGTGTGTGTGTATGTGTGCACGGAGGTTTAATCATGTGTGTAATGCTGTTGTTTTGTAAAAGTGACATTTTGTAGAACAGGCAAAGATAAAGTTGTGTGGGTGTTGTGCAGAAAATTTAAGGTACACAGTTCATACAGTGACATGAAAAACATAGTTCTTCTCTTAACCCTTACATACAACGAGGCAATGGCAATCATAGATCAGTGGTAGAGTTTGTCTTCTTTGACTGAGAAGGCTGGGGGCTTGAGTCCAGCTCCAGGAGCCACATGTTTTGATTTTAGGCCCTTCACTTGACCTTAAACTCTTCCCTCTGCTGTGTCGGTGATGTGTTGAATGTGTTTGAGGGCACATGAATGTGATTGGCTGAGGGACATTTTGCATAACAACCACAACCATAAGTGTGTGGGTCAGATCTATTTACATTCTTTTCAGGTTAAATTTGACCATCTTGACATTTGACAGCATGAAAACACTTTAACTGTCATTGCTTTAGACTTAAGTGACCTAAATTGCACTTTTTTTTTTTTAACTGAATGCAGTCCATTAGATTTCGCTACATTGATGCTGCCTGGGGTCAATATGAGCCCCACCGAACTGAGTGGCGCAGGGATGATTTACTTATGTAGGCCAGCCAGAAGTTTGCATCGCATTACATTGCTCTCTTTACTACAAGCCTATAAAACTGGGATTTTTCACTGTGTTTTGGATCACGGCAGATAAAAAGTTCTGTGGAGAACAAAAAAAATGAGACTGACATGTTCTGCTCTTTCTGACAATCTTAACAAACAAATATACTTCCCATAACACTTTAAGATCTAACTTCATTGAAGAGAGTGAAAAGCTATTATTAAGCTACTGTGGAACTACAACATGGCGGTTTGACTTAGAAGCACATATAGTCTTTTCAATTTAAAACATCAACAACAGCAACACATCTGTCACTGCATTTTGCCACTATTTAAAATGATTTCTAACCAGCTTGTAATACATTTTATCTGCATATGAAATAGGGTTTTATTGCTTTACTTCAAGCCTCTCATAGCCACTTACAATGACTTAAAACTATTTAACATGCATTATAATGTTTAACATGTGTGATGGACTGATTATTGTATTATAAAAGAATGAGAAGCTCAATTATCTTCATCTTTGTGAAAGCAGTCACTGACTGGTAACATTCTGTTATTACACCTGATCTCGTTAATCCTTAGAAAATTCTTTACATTGCATCAGATTACAATCAATTGTGAGGGACATATATCAGTGCCAAAGGGCTCCTGTCTCCTCTCTCTCATATATTATACTTTTGCTATGACTTCTTGAGATTGAGCAAATGTGACGGTCAATTCATTCTCTCCATTACATCTTTACAACATTCAGAGCAGAGGCAAAGCATCAGAGGTGCATAAATGCTATGTCTAAACAGTGTCAATAGGGATGGAAGCACTGCTCACATTTCACCAGGATTTTATACATTTAAAGTTTAGGGGTGCTCAGCTCTTAAGAAACTGTGTCATGTGAAAGTCCTATCCGCTGTTCCATCCATCATCCAGATGTCTAATATGAAAGAACAACAAACCCTTTTTTTCCTATTAATTAATACAACACTGACATGGGGTAAGTGACTTGGATTTTTCATCAAAAGATGACCTCATTTGTAATAAAATCTGTAATGGAATATGCAAAAGTTTTAAATATGGCATATTTGTACATTGCTTAAATAATTTTGTCTGTACATTATGCTTAGGGGGTAGAGGGGGTGCTTGTGCCACACAGCAGGAAGGTTGTTAAATTAACTCCCTATTCAGATGCGGTCATTCAGTGTGAAGTTTGCATGTTCTCCCTGTGCATGTGTGGGTTTTCTCCCACACACTAAAACATGCTCATCAGGTAAAGTGGTGACTCGAAATTGCCCTTGGTTGTTAGTGTATTCTTGACTGATTTTCTGGCCCTCTATGGTGGCTCTGGTGCATGGTCCAGGGTAAGCCCTCCACAACACCAGAGTTCACCCAGAAGGCAATAAGCTTTAGAGATAATGGATGGATGGATGGATGGATCATTTACAGGCCATTCAATGCAATAAAAAAACATTCCTTGTATTGCAGGGCCAGCTGTTGGTGTTTCATTAAATTATTTTATCACCTCCACCAAGGAGCCTTTGTTTTTGCTGATCTGTCTTCTTGCTCGTCCATCCTAATCTCTGATACCTAAGAAATTCAGTGGTTTCGGATGAAATTTCAAGGTACACTGTTCATGGCACAAGAAAGAACTGAATAGATTTTGATGGTGATCAAAATGCAGATGTAAATCCAAGGATCAACGATTATTAAGCAATGATCCTGAGTTTTGCATATTTTGGATGATGACTTGGCTAACAATTTCAGAAATGCCTTGTTGGATGTTTGCTTTTTGTCTAATAATTTTATACAAAGGTTTTATTCTTTAAGTTTTTTTTAAAGAAGCATCAAAAACTAAGAAAACATCACATCTGAATCCTTTATTTTTTTCACGCCTTGAAAACACAACCTTCACACATCACATCCCCCCTGCTTATAACCAACTCGATGTGCAGAAAGAGGCAGGTGACCACAAGAGTGACAACGACACATAATAAAATAAGGTTTACAGACAAGTGTAATGTCAGGGAGCCAAGGGACGAAGGAAAGGAGAATAAATGGGAAATTTGCAGGGCTAATGACAAATTGATTACATTGCATTATATATAATGCTGAACTTGGGCGAGGAAAATAGAAATTACGCCACATCTCAAATATTTGTGTAAATACGGGGTACCTGAAAATTACCCAACTTCTTGAATAGAAATACTGACCAATAGGGTTGTGCCCAGTGACTTATCTAATCATCCTTTCCAGTTCTTCCTTGCTTGTTTCAGATGTTTCTTAATAAGCTAAGTAATAGCAAAAGATAACATTATTTACTTTCCTTTAATTTTTCATTTTGGTTTAGCCCAACACACTGACACTGACCGAATATTTCATTAGTTCATCTGGGAAGCAGCCCATATACAAGTGTTTTGGAATGGGCAGAACCTTCATCTATGCCTATGTCTGTATATACAGACACTTCCTGCTGTCGTCTGTCTCATAGCTCCCATCTCCTCCTGCTCCAAAGGATGCTGATTACGCTGTGTTTTGGGCCGCTCACAATCATTTTAGATTTTAACTTGGCACGATGGACTTGCCTATGGCCATGAATCAGGCTGATCTATCTGCTGAGAAAGATGAAGTTTGGGTGTAATATAAGGGGTAGTAGCAGTTCTCAATGCTTATTGCTCAACAATATAATTCAGATATATTATTTGATCAGATTTTGTAAAAATGCATCTTCAGCTTTAACAAATAATTTTACAGAAGTAAGACTAATCAACACAGTTGATCCTTGGTTATCTGTCCAATCGGTTAACTGACCAACCAATCAGATCCAAAGAATCTCTGACCAAAGCAGCAGGTGTTAGATTAATCAATTTATCACATTAATGCAGACAAATATTAAATTATTTTTAAGATTCATAAGGATTTTAATTTTCCTTTATACGCCTTACTGTAGGTTCGTCTATAGAACCAAATTAATTAAATAAATCAAAGATGGTTAAAAAATGAATAATTGTCAGTTGTTTTAAATGAAAGAAAGGCCAGCAAAACAGATTTAGTTTAACTTAGAAACAGTAATTAAGGAGGCTGTGGCTTCAATCAAGAACAATTCTTTGAATAATTTACCTTTTGTACTGATTATCCTTTTTCAAGCCCCACTCTCCTTGGTTACTTTTTCTAGGTTAGACAAAATCTGTTGTTGCTGGCCCAGCTCTCATTCGAGACAATTAAATATAACTGACTTTTAACCAGCTTTCACTTACGTTCAATTCATTTGATACTTTTTTCAAATTTTGCCGAAATGAAAGATTAAAGACAAAACTACATTATGGTGTGAGTTTAGGAAAACAAGATGAAGAAAGAAACAAAGGTTCTGTCTGGTTTTGTAGACCTGGTGGGATATGAGCCCTGTTATTATTTTAAGGGTATTAAAAATATACATATTTCAGGTGCTGTAGGATATCTAAAAAGGGTCCAAATGTACCTGCAATACATACACTCGTTATGTAAAAATTTCTTGCCCAGGACAAAAATGGTCCTTGCTATATTTTTTTTTCCACTGTCCTCACTTTAGTGCCAACAAACAAGGGCTACAACACACATACACAGCCACCCTGAAATGTAGCTCTGCCATAAATAAGTCAACAAAAAGAGCCCGACTTCACCAAAAAAACAGCCTCACATTAAAAAAGTGTTTGTCAGCAGAAAATGACTGCTATTTTTGTTTGTGCAGAGAGTAATTCTCCTGGGAGTAAACTGCTCGCTTTTCTGTCCCAATTGGACTTTTTCTTCTCTTTGTATTTTACTCCGATCCTCCTTCTGTGCAGGAATGAAAAGAAAACAATGTGATTCAAAGGAGCGGAGCCTCGCAGCCTGTCATTTAGCTGTAACTTTGAATCGTCTTTGCCTCTGCGTGAGCTGTTTTCTTTCACACACACAAACAAGACGCAGAAATGTTGCAGCATCCTAAAATTCAATCACAAGAGGGGAAGAAAGACAGAGGAGGTGGGAGACTTCTGAAAATATCACTCTAATAAAATATTCCCGCTCCTCTGGGATGCTCCTTTGCTCATTCAGCACAAGGAGAAGTGAAGAGGAAAAGGCCTGTTATTGGTCTCTGTCCAAAGAGGAGGAAGAGAGAGAGACCTATTTCCTCTGGGGACAGACAGAAAACAGAGCAGTGCAACAGTTGACTGAAAACTTTAAACTGCGACAACAAAAAGGAGCTACAGACGACTGTAAGAGGGCAGCTGTCAGTGTGAGTGACAGGATTCAGCTCGAGCGAGGATCTGACAGTGTGTGAATGTGTGTGTGTGCACAGACTTGGATCAAACAGAGCGGCGTGTCGTGTCGGAGCCGCACGATTGGATTGACAATGTGTAAACTGGAACAGCGCAGGGATCAACATAAAACACAGCAGCTACAAGTTCTCCAAAGGCGCCAGGCTCAGTCAGAGGAAAAGAGCTTTGAAAACTAGCTGAAATGTAATGTAGGGGATTTTGCAGTTCTGTAACAGTGCTGCACCAGCAGAAATGTAGCAAAGTTTTCTTTTTTTTCATCGAAGGAGTCATGAAGACTTCTGAATGTTTGCAGTAAAATTATTGAGTAGAAAACATTATTTGTAACTTTTAAACTCAACCCTCTATGTGGCAGTATATAGACAGTTAACGCTCCTGTGAGGCGTCCTTTTCTAGTTAGTAAGTACACTGTAATATAATAAGATGTCTCTTTGAGACAAACAAATGCATTTGAGACATGATTCAGAAAGGACTATTTTTTTCTTCAAAGCAGTTTTAATGTCAGAAGGTTGTTACAGAAGCGAGTTAGCGTTTTACTTGCATGATGGCAGTGAGTGGTTTATTTATTTTAGCTAGCATGCTATCAAGTCAGAGCTTTACTGTAGACTGCAAGTCAGATCCATGCATAACACATGTGTCTCCCATGCTGATGATGCTGGCCAATTTTTTCTGCAATTGGCGCATGGTTCTTGGCAATACATAAAATAGTCACAGAAAAGATAGAAACTATTCAGTTACTCTTCCTGTCTTTGCTTCTCAAAGTTAAAACAGTTAGCCTCTTCTGTGGAGAAACTCTCCTTGCTCATCAGGATGCTTTTACTTGGCAAGTTTCCAGGTCAGTTATGCCACGAAGAAGTTTCTTTGCAGGGAGTTTTTTCCCCAGCTACCCCTTTAATTTTCCCTTTCCAGCAAAATGCCAGCTAAGTTTCATCCAGTTATAAGCCAAATTCCAGCCACTGGGAATCTTAACAGGGAATAATCTTTCTGTGCATGATGACATTTTTCATGCTAAGCAGAACTGTCATTTAATAAACCTATAAAATATAAGTGGTATGGGTTACATATTTATTACATAATTGCTTGGGATCAAATTACAACCATTAGGGCGGGCAGATCGGAGCACTTTCCTGTCACAAATCAACCAAGACTCTGCCAAGGAAATTGGGGAAAATTCAAGTGGCTCCATTTGTATATGGAGGGATCAAGCTGTGACAACAGGGAGATGAACTAAAGCCGCAAGAGATCCACACTAGACATGCCTAGTGCGAAAGCTTTAGTGGCACTCACTGGAGTTGATGAGCAGCAAACAAAAAACTTCCAGCATGAAGCTAGTGTTAGTCCTGAAATACTGTACATCAGGGAGCCACTTGTTGTTTGATGGAAACCAAATCTGCTCTTTTCTAATGACAAAGAATCAGTAAACTATAATAAATAAACTGTCTGTGCTGTAAAAGTAAGGTGGGTCAGAAAATCTTTAAGCAGACTGCTAAAGTTTATTTAAAGAAAAAAATAAGAATTAATTTTTGAATGGCCCATACCTGTCTTCATGAAACAGTTATCACATAAATATCCATGTTGACTTGTCATAGCACTGACTCTGCAGCTATTAAAAATGTTATTCCACCTGCATTTCCTTTTGTAAACAGTACATCAAGTTATACTGTAGCCAGACATGAAATGCTTTGTATTGAAGAAGGATGGTCTTAAAGGCTCATCAATATACAGTTCTCTGAGTCTAACAGTTCCTCCCTCTGCTTTGAAACTGGAAGTTAATCATTTACTCCATGAAATAAATGACAGCTTCCCCATCTCCACCATATGAAAGAGATAAACAAGCTCTGCTGAATGAGAAAAGCCAAAGAAAACCATGAAAATCCTGCACCAGAGGATCCCCTTCTCCTTGCTCCTTGTCTGCTTCGACACAAAGGATATGAAAACAGAGGCAGTTCATCAAGGCAAAAACATCGTGCTGTGTCGCTTGCGGGCAGTTAGGACACGCACATTATGATTTAATATAATAAGCCATGTTTTGTCGCCCAAGCTCACTTGCATTGCATTCAGTTAGGAGTTTTTTTGTGCTTTTTTTGTTTGATCTCTTCTTCCTTCCTTTCTTTCTTTTTTACTCTAGTTCTTCCTTTCTTTCTTTGTTTCCCGAGGCCACTTAACAAATGAGATATAACTTTTCTTGCTGTTCTCCCCTCCCTTGAGACTTGTCAATATCTACTATTCCAAGTTCAAAGACTTCCAACCCACTGCACACACCTACACACACTCCTGGGGCCTCTTTTTTGTCTCTGGGGCGTATTTTATTTCAGCGTCCGTGCATGTGCTTGAATACATCTGTGCACCCGTGTGTCAACGTGTGTGTGTGTGTCACAGGTGGTGACTCTGTTCTGATTATTGCGGTGACCAAAGCATCCCTGCCCCGTCACGTTTGTCATCGCCCTTTTCCTGAAAGCGTGGGTGGGAGGGGAAGGATGGAGGGAGGACATAAGGAGAAGAAAAAGGGAGGAAGGGCAGATGATGGTAAGTGGCCGCCCCTGCTGTGCCATATGGGAGGTGGTTTCCAAGAGTTGGTTGTAGCAAACCGATTCCTCCTTTAGTTACATGTCTTTCTCACTCTTTTCTTCCTCTTAAAGTTTCTCCTTTACTCTCTCATTTAACACGTTTTAACCCCTCACTCTCTTATGAAAGCACTAACACATACCCCCACCCATCTACAAGGACCCTAAAGAGCTGTCAGACCACCATAAAAGGCTCGTGTGGGCGTAGCCGAGTGGGTGGGCACTTTGATTTTCAGGTGTATTTGATCTACTGTGTTCACACCTCGGCGCTGGCAGGAGGCCCGATGTGTGGGCAGGTAATTTGAGCAAATTAGGAGATGGGGCCTGTGCGCTATTAATGACACCCCATACCCTCCACTGCACGTCCACCTATTGTTCCCTCGCTGCACACACCTTTCTTTTCTTTCGCTAAGAGTCCCCCCGCCCCTTAGTCCCATCTGCGCCTCCTGTTCGAAACACCCACACGGAGCTCTTCTGAAGGCATAGTGTGAGGAATGTATATGCACAAACACACATGTATATGGGATGGGGGCGGCAGGGATAAGGAGGAGGAGGAGAGAGGGGGGATTGGTTCCAGGTGCCAGTTTGAGTGAGAGCATTAATCAAGTGGACAGACCTTCCTGTCATAGACACCTTTAAAGACACACACACAAAACATCTTCACCTCTTTACTCTGATATATTTACACTGTAAGACATACATGGCTGTATAAAACTGTCCCATGTGGAAACACCAGATTTCACCACCAGTGTTTTTAACTGTCCCTGAGTGATTAAATTCTACAAAAGCAAGAACTAATACTGATAGGGCAGGGAGACACGGGCTCAAAATCATATTATTGAAGTTTTTAAGAGTCACAAATGGCTATCCTAATACAACAATTTAAGCAATGACATAATGATAGAAAAGACCCTTTGAGCCACAGTTTCAGGCAGCTTTAATATTTTGTTATTCAAATTGTACATAAACTCTTAATGTGCAAAATACCTAAAATACCTTACTGTCCAGAAAGCAAAGGTTTTCATATACCCAAGTTCAATTGCATCAGCAGTATGCTCTCAGTATCTGAGATCTCTGTCATCCCTAATTCTAACCCTGCCACTTTAAGGACCCCTATTCCCCATGCAAGCCAAGTGCTCTTGGTTGGTTGACTGGTCTACTCTGTGGTAAATGGCCAGTTCAGTTTTTGTTATGTACCATGTTTTCAAAAGCTCTGCATTCTTTCTGTAGTCTCGACTCTGTACTAGGCTTCCCAGAACCAGCCAATGACCTACAACCGCAAATAAAACTATAGTAGGACACTGCACTGGTAGGTCTACCCAAGAGACCCAAGGAGATTGAACCGCCTCTGGCAGCTACTGGTACTGTAAACAGGGGGGAGCGAGAATTCATCATGATGGTCTCTTATTGACTTAATTTATTTGCTATGATATAATATGTAATAAAAACTGCTTTATACAACTGAAAAAAATGTCCTAGACAAATAGTTTTCAACTGGTCAAACCTCAATAAAAGATATCACAATTCCCCAAATTTTCAGCTTGTTTAATTTTACAATGAAAAATGAGCTTTTTGAAACTATGATAGAAAAAAAAATATGACAAAACAGAGTAATCCGACATAATAAACATGTCACTGTCACAAAGACCTTGTGTCCTCATATTTCACTTTTTTTTCCATAGAACAAAACACTTTTCTGTCATTTGGTTTATATTAATTTCTAATAGGCAAACAGAACAATGTCCACTGATGAAACTACGACATCTATTTGTCTAATAAAACAGCATTTTTGTCATTACTAAAAAGTCACAAATTGCATAAAATTGTGTCAAAAACAATTTGAGGGTTCCTTTACTCTCAAACAAACACACTCATAAATACAAAGATTAGCAAGCAAGTAAATTAAACAATTTTCATCACACAAGTCATGAAAGGGCATTCATAGCCTGTGCTGCTCTTATGTGACAAAAACATTTTGGTTGCTTACTGAAGACCTCAGGAAGTTTAAACATTTTAATAAAACTAACTTCTCTGTCTGAACCAGTAATTTAAAACACAGGAAACAACAAAAATCCATTTGTTACTGCAGCAGAGTGGAATTATGTGAATGGATATCCACTAACAGCTTCTTCACTTTCCTTTTTTTCTCCCAAGACCACATTCACAACCTACGGAGAACAGCACCAAAACCAATATTGAGTCCTGTTTTTAGTCCTGAGCTCGCAGCTTCCTACCTTGACACCCAGCACTGAGAAAACTTTTATTTATTTGAAACTTTGTAGACAAACTCTAACATACTGTCTGAATTGTACAACAAAGTTTGTGTAACCGTCAACATCTGAATAATGTGTTATTAAGGCTGCACAATCCAAAATACAGCTATTAGTCCAGCTGATGACAGGTAAATTCTCTGACAGGGTTATGAAAATGATGTGGAAAGATGTTGCTGATGGTGTGGTCTAACCACAGGTCTTGAGTTACCATCATGTATCTGATGACATTGATTGCTAATGTACTGATTTTGATAGTTTTATTCTGAGATTTACTGGAATTGTTGCCATGTTTGCGGTCATTTCTCACATGACAGATAGCTACATACGGCCTGAGGTCTTTGTGCTGTATCCTCCAATAATAAGTGATACTCACACACAAATACATTAACAAAGGTGCTCATGACGCAAGCAGATGCTAACACAAATGTAAGGACCACTTTTCCAATGTGCAAGCAATTTTGATAATTAAACACAACAAATCATCCAAATTTGGGCATCTATGAAATCTATTTTGTGTTTTTAATTTTTTATTTTCTTTTAATTTTTGTTGCAATGGTACCAACTAGGCCTCAGAACACTTAGTAATTACATTTTTAAAAGCAAAGCTGTTAGTGGTTCTTACTTAAAATTTTCCATTTGATGAGCACTAGCATCATTTATTATTCTAATATTAACATCAAAACAGATTGATAAATTGGTATTGTCTTACCTTATTGCTCTCTAACACTGTAGATATAAAACTTGAGTTATGGCCGAGCCTTGAACTGCAGACAGGTTGTGACAAAGATCACTCATCTCCTCAGTCTACTCTGATCTGCTGCCAACCTATTGATCCCTGTCATAGTTCAGCTCAACTCATTGATGCTCACGTTGTTTCACCTTCTCAACATCCTGAGTCTTCATGTTTAAACTCAGCCAAGTTTCAGTACGTGTTACCTCATATAAATAATCAAACCTGCCTTAAAAAATACACCCAACACGTCCAACCCTGCGCTGCTCCCTTCATGACCTGCTGCTAAGTAGGTTTATGTGTTTGGGAGTTTTGCCTGAGTCAGAGGGGATACCACATTCCCATAAGATTAAACCAACACAGGGAAAAACCTGCCTCCTTTACTTCAGCTTGGGGCCAGAACAGGTAAGGCCTTGTGTAGGTGCCGTGGCGGCGCTCTCGTTCACAGTGTTACAAATTGAGCCCAAGCACTCACACTTTACGTCCTCTCCTAGAAACATGGAGCATGAGGGCAACACTGGACAATGCTGGTAAGGTCTCTGGTGGTTTGCTGCATCAAGGCTGTATCTGATGTCACATGGTGGCCTCCAGGTGATCTGTCCAATACCCCACAGTACAGCAAAAGAGATTTATCATTCGCTCTATTTGATATAAGTACTGGTGTCTCCATGGTAAACTGTAATCCATGAATTCATCAAAGTTTATCATCTGGTGTGTACTGCAGTGGAGTGTTTACACAAAGCTTTGTGGGATGGGGTAGCTTTCCATAATTATTGCTCGTTGACCCTTTGTTGGCTTTCTGATTGGTCAACAGACCAACCAATCAGAGAATCCTGCATTGAAGTATCAAACCAGGTGTCAGGTTATAGTGTCAAACACTTCCTGTGTAGGCAAACTAAACTAATGCAGTTGCATTTTAATTATTTTTGAAAGATTCATAAAGAATTTGATTCTCTTTACATACCTGACTTTAGTCTGTCTTTAATTTTACACATAAGACAAAATTTGAAAAAGATAAAAATGAATATATTTCCTTTTAATTGTCCAAAATTGATATTTTCAAATTGGAGAGCGGCCATAAACAACATTTTTTGTCTAACCTGGTAACAGTAACTAAGGGGAGTGGGGCTTGACAGAGGATTGTTTCCTACAAAGGGCAGATCTTAACAAAGGGACAATTACTCAGCAAGCAATGCCAGAAATGCCTTGGCAGAGGCCCCTCTAGTTTTATGAATGTATTCCTCTGGAAATTTAATTTACAACAAAAAAACTTGATGAGCTAATGATAAGGCTAGTAACTGCCAGTACTGCAGCAGAATACATACAGCTGCTTATAAGTGTCTTTTCATCAAACAAGCCATTAAAAACAGAAAGGGAATATGCCAGCGTGTGTTGAACATATCTGATAAGCAAATTACAATGCTTTATATGTTTAAGGATTTCTTTAAGTTTGCGGAAAAAAATGCCTTGTAAGTCCAGTTTTCACACTTTTCACTTCAGGTAATTCAGGTCACCTGACAAAGGAACAAACATTTATTCATAGCATTTTGAAGCCTTGCTCCATCAATTTTTGGATTATAATTTTGTTTTACACCCAGTAAACCTGTTAATAATCACCGTTCTATGTTAACCAGCCATCTACTTTTGTAAATAGGAGGTGCATCCAGTCAGATCTATTTGATATTAACATTTTAAATAGAAAGGCTAGGATTAAGAGTATTTATTTCACTTGTTAACTTCATCAGGTAGATGTAAAATATGTTACATGAGCTCAGTACTGAGTACATTCAAATGTGTTTGTTTACTTGAGCTGATTTAAAAAAGATAAGAAAAATTCAATCTAACTTCTTTAACTTAAGTGATATATAACTTGAGTCTTACCACCCTGTGCCAAAATCCATCTTTGGACTTAAAGAACCCAAACAAAACATGTATGATTGAAGGATAAGGGAGAAAAGAGGACGGGGAGGGACTGGGAGAAGCAAATGAATCAGGCTTATAATACTGGTGTTCTGTGTCATTAAAGAAAATCACTCCCTAGATGGACCAATTTTCAAAGTGTTAGGCACTTACTTCCTCTCACAGGGCTTATATTGGATCAAGGTAATTCGCCTGGCATGATGCAACTGAAATGCATGAACGGCTTCAGGATCTTGTAAAGTGTGAAAATAGCACGGCACTGCATTAAAAGCTTCACTGGCTAACGCAACAGCATTAAGCTACCTGGTAATTATGGTGCGTTCAGGAATCAGAGCTATGCAGTGAATCTGCAGCTCCATCCAAAAAATACACATCAATTTGGCGTGTGTGAAGAGTAAACACTGTGAAGATATGAGACGTTTGCATTGATTTATGAGGGAAGAAAGCAGAGTATGTGAGTGCTCAGGGTGTTAAACATACAAGACGATTGTTTTGAGTCTATTATCAACACTGTAGATGTGCATAAACCTGCAGTAAGCACAGTCAACTGGCAGGCTGCCTTATCATAACAGTGTAATTAGCCCCCAAGCTGCTGAATAAAAGGAGAAAAGGCGGGATAATACAAACACTGTGCTTTGTGAGTATTTACACTGAACTCTGAGTTTGTTGTTGCAGTCTCCTTATTACAGGGGTGGACGTAATCTTGAACTAAAGTCCTTTTCTTCCATGTTTGAATAACTCCTCACTGCTACCATTGGAAGGAGGAGAAGCAGATATTTTACAAGGGCTGAAGTGAACAAGATGAAAGTCACGCTACGGAGAATAGACAGACCTGAAACTGAGGTTTTTCTTGTTTTTTGGCACAATGAAACTCATCTACAGTTATTTCACTGGTTGGCTTAACTTTTCCAACATTAGTTTGGAACAAGGATGAAAAAAACAGATTTTACAACCTCACAATGGTTCTACAATCTTAACATTTTGATATTTGACAGAACAAAAATACAGAAAAATGAAGATGCCATACATTTAAAGATCCCATGTCTAGTTTGTCTCTTTACATCATGAATCAATGTCTATTGAGCAAGGATTTGATTTTGCAGCTCTTTTACCCTCTCCTTTGGAAATGTTTTGATCTGAGGGGGCAAGGGGGCTGTGGGAGGGCATGATAATGAGCTCTGTGCTGATTGGCTGCCCAAATTATGTCTGATGGGAGGGGGGAGGAGGGGCTACAAGCTGTGGAGTGGACTTTCAGAACAGTCATGGTGTCTGCCTGTGATGAGCAGATATCACACATGTAGGTGAAGGCTGTGTAACTTTGACATAATAAACACCAGGAAATTAAAAAAAGAGCGTTTTGTGGGGCATTTGCTTTAAAGACCATTCCTCTGTGAACTTAAGAGCTTAGTAAAAGGTGTCATGTACTTTTGCTCCCCATGTCCTTTCTAACAACATGAAAACATGTATATTATTTTTTCTGGACATGGAGGCCAGGTTATATTTGACTGTGGTAAAAATATGGTCTTGGTTTTGAGTTTCAAAGATTCATGGATTTAGATGTCAGTCTCAAGAGGTTCCACATTTTTGTTCTATGCTACATAAATATTTAAGGATTGAACCGCAGAGAAAATACTGTTGCCTGGAAAAGTTATTCTAAATGCCTCACTTGTAAAGGGATGTTGAATTATGAGAAAGGTATTATGAGGGACTGCATCGTCTGAAAGCTTGGAAAACTATGTTAAAAAAGATAGTGACAACACTTTTATACCCCTTTCCCACTGGCTGAAAAACCTGCTTAAACACTCTAACAATCAGCTCCTGTCAGCAGTGGGAAAGGCTCTAATCGGCATTCAGACCTGCACAAGCCCGTAACTGTGAGCAACAAAAGGACGTGGGCATCTCAGCAACAAATTCCATCTGCCTTTATATCATTAGTATTTGAATGTCATTCAGACTGAGCTGAGTTTGTGTTCAGACTGAGCATCAGAATGGGAAAGAAATGTGATTTAAGTGGCTTTGAATGTTGCATTGCTTTTGGTGCCAGGCTGGTTTGACACACAATGATCTCAAGGGTCACCTGAAAACCTTATGATCCAGTAAGCAGCAGTTCTTGAGGCAACATGCCATGTTGATGCCAGAGGTCAGAGAAGAAAGATCAGAATGATTCAAGTTGACAAGAATTCAAATAATCACGTGTTACAACCAAGGTATGGAAAAGATCATTTGTGTATGCACAACACATCAAGTTTTGAAGCAGGCAGCCCTCAGCAACAGCAGATGACACTTTTGTCAGCTAAAATAGGAAACCTAAGCAACAGTTTTTTGTGGTTCACAAAAATTAGACAATAAAAGATCGTCCAAGTGTTGCCTGGTCAGATGAGTCTAGATTCCTGCTGCAGCATTCAGATGGTGGGGTCAAAATCTGGCGTAAACGACATTAAAGTATGGATCTATTCTGCACTGTATCAACATTCCATGTTATATATATTTTTAGGGATTTTTCTTTGCACACTTTTGGCACTTAAGTACTAACTGAGAATGGCTTTAACATCACAGCCTACCTGAGTATTACTGCTGAGCATTCCCTTTCCTTTATGATCGCAGTACAGCCATCTTCTGACGGCATCTCCCAGCAGGATAGGAACATGTCAAAAAACTGAAACTATCTCAAACTGGTTTCTTGAGCATTGTGCTCCTGTAGCCTCTAAAGTCATCAGATCAATTTAATAGACTACCTCTGCAATGTAGTAGAACAAGAAATTGACATCATGGATGTGCAGCCAATTATTCTGGCATTTTTGTGATGCCGTCACATCCATAAGAAAATATCTTAAAAATTTCAGTGATAGATGTTGCCAACTTTAATTAGTTTTGCAGGCCAAATTATTACATCCGTCTGCATTTTTTCATTTTTTCCATCTTTAGGGAAAGAAAATTAGATTTGAATATTTACTTGCATGTTAAAAAGTGGCAAACACTGCTCATGCCCATTTTATTGAGAGGTTTTTACAGAGTATAAAGTGATCACTGAAGACACAGTATATTTTATTTGAGATTTTATTCATAAAAGCTGTGTGGTTTAATTGCACTGGTACTGAAACCCACGGTAATATCTTTTCTGTGGGTTTGCCATTTGTAGTGATGCCCCTGTAGCTGAATAACCCAATACGTTGCCTATCCCTACAACCCACCATTCAATGCATCAATGAAAACATCTACAATTAATCTATCCCTGATTAAACACTGATCACAGAAAGACAGCACCTCAGTGGTGATTACCCAGAGGAATCATGTAGACTGATGTCAACCTCAAGTGCTTTTCAGTCCTGTGGGGCACAAACACACCCTAACAGACAAGCACACGCACATAGGGGTGTTTCACTCCATCAGTATGACCCTGCTGGGATTAAATAACATGTTTGCCTCAGAGGTACAATTAAGCGTCGCTAAATAGAGTTCCTTTGAGCCGGGAGTTAAGGGGGGAAGAGTCTTCTTTGCACAGTAGCAGCCAGTGAAGTGCTCACATTTTTCCCCCTCGGGCTCTTTCAAATTACCTATTGATGAGTGGGCTTCACCGTCCATGGGGAGGGAGGGGTGGGATGTCTGGTTCACTTTTAAGATGTCTCCAAGAAGCAGGCCTGTGGTTAGATCTAAGGCAGCACTTATGCAACAGAAGCTGCCTTTTTTCTGATACATATATGGTTTCCCCTGCAAATTATCGGAGATTTTCTCTTTTTTTGAGGGCGGGGGGAGTTTTCCGCTCACAAGTCTTTCGATATTTACCCACATTTCCCTGTTTTGTCAACATTTTGATCAGCGCTTTTTCCTCCGCTGTGAAAATTGCTCCCATGACTTAATTGTCTATATGTAATTAAGTTTGTAATAGAGAAAAGAAGCTTTTAAACGTTCCCCAGAGAGGCCACGGTGGTTGAGTGGGTGCCACACATGTTGAAGATTACTCTGCCCCCCTCTTTCCCCCTCCTCGTCTCATCTGCCAGTCTGAGGAGGAGTTATAAAAAATGTATTCAAGGCAATTAAATGAGAACTGCTTGATGTAAATGCCAGGACAAATTTTAATGAGACCCCCTTTTTTTTTGTTGCTTGGTGCCCACTCCCACAAGTCGACTCAATTTATCACCAGGGATGAAACGCTCAAGCTAAATTAAAAATGTCCTTAAATACACGCTGACGGACGGGGGGATGGAGTAATGCGGCTTTCAAACTAACAAAACAATATTTTGTAACTTGTGTTCTCACAGGGAAAAAAGTGGCTGACGTCGGACAAAACGCTCCAGGAGAAACATGGGAGTGGGAGAAAAAAATATAAAATCAACAAAGAGGAAAGGCTGGAGCTGAGTTTTTGTTCTTCAAATGGAGTGAAGCTGTCAGACATGGACAAATAAGGTTTAAATCAAGATGAATGGAAAAAAAATGAGGTTTTAACCTGCACATAATGTTCAAGTCAAATTTTAACAGTTGACATCAGTAAAAACACCCACAATGTCATTCTTTTGGACTAATATTTGATCACTTTGCCTAAAGTTTCACTACGTCAATTTGGCCTTAAAGAGATGAAGGAAAATTACTTAAGAGACTGAAATCTTACTGATTTCTATAAAAAGACATCTTAGAACATTTACTTAATCTGCACACACAAAGAGTCTTAATTAAAGTGGATTTAAACAAAACTATATTTTTATGTTGCAGATGTTCATGCTGTCCATACCTACAAACTTTCTCTGGCAAAACTAATGTAGGGAATTGACTGCACACAGTTTATTAAATAACAGTCATGCATTTTTAATAAGAACAGAACAGTGTAACAACCTGCTGACAGAATATTGGCCTTATTGTTATGGAGCTTCAGTGACAAATTAGACTAAATTCTCTTAACTCAACAAAGGTTTCCAAAAAATTCTACAATCATAATGTCAGCAGTAAATCTGGTTAAAAATGTTCACATCTGCTGATGTTCTTAATTATCTCTTGAGCATTTATCCACTTACACCAGTAATAAGCTGATATAGTGCATCCCTGATGAAACACCAAACAAAAACATGCTTTACAATTAGTAAAATACGACCTGCCTACATCTGTTCAGTGTCTTGAAATAGTCATTAGATATTAATACAACTCATTTTAGGATGTCCTGTGAGTTTTGTTAATCAGAGTTGAATCAGTCATTTGTTATTAAAGACTGTAGTTTAAGGGATTATGATCAAATCCTGGAGGAGTGTCCCAAACCATAGAGTCTGTCAGACTGTATAGTCGACTCACAATAACCTACCACACCTGATGAGTACTGACAATACCACATGTGAAAATGAGTGTATTTTATGTGCACCTGGTAGCATCCCATGTACGGTGCTCTGGGGGGCAGAGCCTTGAAAAAATAAATAAATTGAAGGTAACTGAACAAACATTTTGTCAATCACATTGTTACAGGTCAGTCAGAAGCTTGCAGTCATCTCTTTGCTACCACTTTTTGTTCACATTGATTGCCCTGCTCATTTTCTGGCTGGAAACAACGTATCAGCTTGAAGCTTTGCAAGATGGATCTGCATAACTACAGAGAAGCTGCTTTTGAAAGATAAGACTAATAACAAAGTACATAGAAATACACCAGACTTTTATAAAAATGCTAAAGTTACTACAAAGAAGAGCAGAAAGTTCATTTCATTTAGAATTTATTTACATCAAATATCTAATTTCAGATTTGGAGAAAACATGAAAATTAAAGTTTAGTTTAACTCTGACCTACCCTTTAAAGGTAGACTTGAATTGATTCTGGTTACTGCGACGAGAAAGCATTGAGGACAGTGGTAAATGCTGCAATGGTTGTATACAAGCCTGCAGTTTCATGATTGTTTTGCCCTTTTTCTGCCAAATTAATATCCTAAATCATCATTTCTTTTATGTTTTCATGAAATAAAAGACGATATTATGTACTGTATCGTTTTCTATTCCCCTGGAAACATTTGGGAAAACCCCAAATTACTCCCTCCCTGCTCTTAATAACATGAAATGAGGATAAATCATCCACCTATTATTGTCAGATACCATCATATAATAATTTGAATTTATCCTTTTTGAATCTGGTGTGGTGATGTATGGGTCAAAATGAAAAAACAGGGCTTTAAGAACCTTTGTGGACCCCAGCTGAGAACAATCAGTACAAATGTTTGCTCCACAGGACAAAAAGCAGCTACAGTCAGTGTAGTAAATGTACCTTTTTATTATTTGCTGATGATTTTTTCATAGAAATGATTGTTTAACTACAATGTAACAAGACAGAGAACTAAATACAAATTTTAGCACATATTATTAAGTTACATTGCTGTCCCCAAGAGAGGAAAGAGACAAACATTTGTCCAGAATACTTTTTGAGCTTACTGTGCAAGTGAAGCAGTCCTTAAAATAGTCCAAGATAGATTTATTAAGGACAGTCAATACATTATACCATCTGAGATTTGAGACCTCTCACTGGTAAAATTAAGTCTTTCAAATCTCCCCATGGTCTTAAATTCCAATAATCACATTTAATAAGTTTTTTTTAAGGACCTACAGGAACAGCTTAACTGCAGAAAAGTTGGTTTGCCCTTTTAAATCTAAAACTCTGCTGAAGTCATTTTTGCCATTATGTTTTTCTTTGGAGAAATCAACATGATATCATGCATGAGTAGATGTTTATCTCCAGAAACAATTGGAATAAACCCCCAAACCAACCTCCTCCTGCTCTCTGGAACACTGAGGGATAAATCATTATTCAATATCAGTGATGCTGTTTATATTATCAAATATGTAGTAGATGAAATTCGGTCTGAGGACTAGCTTTTAGGTCATTCTTGGCCTGGTAAGAACTGACCCACTACATAATGTAAACATAGGTCCTGTACAGTTTTATTAAATCAAATTTAAAACATAAAGATGTTGCACTGCTCTTCAGAAAGAGGGAAAGACACTCAGACGTACAGTAAGAGAGCAGGCAGGCATATGGACTGCACAAGCGACACGTTGCTGCTGCACTTTTATTGTTTTTTGAGGCAGCCCTTAAAAACTCTGATAAAAATTTAATGAAGAGATCTTAGTCCATGTGCAATCTCAAATTAAGGACCTTGTAAAAGTTAAATAAAATGTTTGAAGACTTATTAGAGCCTGCAATTTCAAAAATCACCTTTAAGGTCTCCTTAGACATTTAAAACACTTGTAGGAACCTCTGGTAAAGGCATGCAACAGTATGCAGGGGTCAAAATCTAAAATCCTAAATAAAGGATTAAGAACATTTCAGCTGGACGATAACTCAAACACAATCTCTTGTTTTTGTCAAACAAAACAGAGCTGTAAACAGCCCTGATGTTGATTTTTGCCAGTTCTGATACACTACAATGCACTATTTTTATTTGTTTTGAGTCAGAAATACAACAGAAAGCGCTGGTGGTCTTGCAAAATCACATTGCGCCGTCAGAGGGGACTTTTTGTGGTTGTACTGACAGATTTACAGCCCGGATAATCATAAACAGGAGCACCTTCAATGAGCAGCAGCACAGTATCGAGCAGAAAAAATACCTTTTACGAGGAACTATCAGCGATTATCTTTCCAATGAGTCACTCCACCTGAACATCTGTACACATCTGCTCTTCTCGCCCTTACCCTGGTATCTTCTACTACAGCTACTACAATTTAAGCATGCTTTCAATTTCCTACAGCTCTACCCTCTCCTCTTCTCTGGTTCTTCAGCTCACTGTGACCCCAGAGACGCGGCAAGCGGTCAGGGGTTAACGTGGTAATAGGTGGTGGTGATTGGTTGAGGACGCTCGCTCTCCTGGCTTTCAGAGCGCATTAAGGAGCCACCCTGCTTCTGTGCTGGAGCCGGAGCCCAGAACAGCTGTGTCTGACCACGGAGCGACTTCTTAAAAACATCTTTTAAACATTTGATTTGGACGGAGAAGCGCAGGCTATGGAGCGGAGCGGAGAGTAGGAGGAGGAGGAGGAGGAGGGGGCCGCTATTTAAACTGTCTTTTTCTTATGTCGCACAGGAGTGGAAATGTTTTTATAAATGATAAAAATCATCTGGTAAAGCTAAAAGATTATTTAGACTCTTGATTAAATTAAACCGTGTGAGGAATATGTCACAATACAATGGAGTAAACCAAAAACAGAGACCACAGGCTGGAGCTGCCCTTTACAGGTAAATGAAAACCATAAAGTCGACTGCGCTACTGTTCAGAGCAGCCTGTTTCAAAGCACAGTTATGGATCCCTGGGGGGTCAGGGGGGTCGCCAGGGGGTTCACAGAAACTTTGAGGAAAAATGAGGGGAAAGTGCCCAATCAAAAATCAACCAATAAAGTTAATGAAGCAATTGCACTTTAAGTATGCCATCACAGATGTTAAAAACCAGCTCATATTTTAAAGAAATGTTTGTGCTTTTTTATTCTAATAACCACTGATACATCAGATTGGTAAGATATCAAGAATTCTAACAGAGGACAAAATCCAGAGGATAAATAGACTGATACAGTAAGTGTTTCCAAGATGTTAATGATAAATTAATATACAAATATGAAGAAGAAACTGAAAAAATGATCACTTTTGATAAAAAACAGGGAAAGCTTATAAAATGTGTAGTTTCGAAATATGATATTTATCATAATATACAAAATAATACACAGTGAATACAGACTGTGGACCCTGCTGGAGGTTAGTGCTCTATGGGAGCAGGTTTATTGGTCTAATTTCTGAAGGTGCACTTGGGACTTGTGAATTGAGACTTGAGTACTAACTAAGCATAAAAAGGACAAGATTTATATCAGTAAATTTGAAAACACTTTATTTTGCAATTATTTATTTAACAAAAAATAGAATCCATTAGGAGCATATGAAATGATAAACATTTGATCATTTTCTACAAAAACAGTCTTTCTTTGTTAATTGTGTGATGCTGTTATTAGTAATTACTGTACTCAGAAAATGAACTGTAGCTCGGTGTAATTCTGCTACCGTTAACAAGTCCAACTCTCCAAAGGTGCACTTTTAAACCACAGAAGCACATAGTTTATAATAAGACAATTTAAATATAAAAGAATAAATATATGATATTAAAATGAAAATTAATTGAAAAGAGCTTAAATGGATTTTCATGAATAAAGCAAGATAATGGAAATCAGGCATTATCTAACAAAGTACCACCCTGCTTAATCGATTTTCCACTCTGTTACTGCAGTACAAAAATATATATTTTTGAATGTTTTTACTCTTATATATTTCAGCATTTACATTAAAGATGAGACATGACTCAATGACTGATATTCTGAATTTACAATAACAGCATATCAACTTTTCTTAAACTTTTTATTTTTCAATTCCTTAAATATTAGAAATAATTTACATGATCAAAGTTAACATGTTATTTCTTGTTGACTCTGGTGTGGGAACAGGTCTTATTCTTTCTACAGACTTATTTCTGTTTTATGGTTAAACTCTGTAAAAGAATCCTCTTATTGAAGGGGCCCTAAATGCTTTTGAAGACCGAAGCAGCAGCTTGACAGTATGATCAGCAAAGTACACAATAAAAAACAAATATAAAACTAACTGATGAGTTTAATTTGGATTTCAATGTAAGAGAAAAAACCTGAAGATGATTTAAATCCTATTACAGCACTGACATGTTCACTTTGAGACATCATGGCTTTATGCTTGCAGAAAATAAAAACATCAAATATTAAAATTAAACATGAATGAAATGTGTCACCTTGTTATTTGTAATTTAAAGGCAGAAAATTCCAAAAACACCCCATAGTGCTGAATCTTTCAACCGTGCTTTTTGTGAAATAATCCTTGTGTTTTATTTGGCTGCATATTTTCCTGTTTCATCACTTAGATCATAAACTGATGTAAACTTCATCTGTGGTCTAAACTCTTACGTTGTATCATCTTATTTTCATGGTTGCCCTTGGTGCCGGTCCAGACCCTAGCTACAGCTAGAATGAAATTAACTTTTATTAATCTATAGAATTAACTTAACTTGCAGTCATTTGATTGGGAAAATCCCATTTCATGTTTCAATAAGCTGAATTCAGCTGCATCTTTCATGTTCTTTCTGCTGAGCAGACTTTGTACTAAACTGAGTGTATAACAGTTTTATTGTTTGTTTAAAACTTAATGCATCTAAAAGCAAAATGACTGTATGATTACACAAATTGGAAAATTCAAATCTGAAGAATCAGCATAAATTATTTTTAGTTTTAAGTGAGACAATCACATCAGGAGTTTACCAGCCAAACCAAATCCTGTCAAATCTCTAAAGCACCTTATGCTTTAAAATAACTGTGAAATTGACTGTGAGATGTTCAAGGCAATTATTTCATCGTGTTCACTGAAGATGCACCTAAAGAATACTTAGCCTCATTAATGAGACTAAATAAATCCAAAAGAAATAAAGACTGAAGTGAGAATATCCTCTTTCCTATTCTTTGTCATAAGGAGGGAGAAACTCTCATTCAGAGTGTATAAAATGGAGCAAAAGTAGCTAAATCTGTAACCTATCATCATCTTTAATAATATGTCTGTCTTAATTGATTGTGTAATGTTTCAATTATACCCTCCAGCATCAAGAGCATCAAGTGATACAGTGGAAGTGAGCATGGAGTGCTGGAGTCTTGTTGACTGTGCTTATGTTTAAAGTCTGAGAAAGACAAGACGACTTTACTGTTGGGCAAATTAAACATTACCAGTGTCAGGCTTAAGTGACTGAGGATTTCTATTTAGCAAATCTTTGAAATCTAAAGGGGGAAAATCCCATTAGGAATTTATCAAACAAATCCAGTTTTGCCAGTTTTGCCTCTGTGTAAATGGATTTTGCATTGCTCTCATCATTTATCCTTCCATTTTGGTTATAAAGCCATTTAAATGAAGCTGACATGGAGAAGCTTCTTGTTTAAAGTGGATTTATGTGAGTGTTAAAGTCTCCCTGGAGGCGACAGAAATCAACACTGATTAATTAATGACAGCAGTGAGTGAACAATTTCAGGAAGCGATTACAAACTCTCTTTGGCAAACTAATCAATATTTGATCCCTTGTGCACAATGAAGACACCCAACACTCACTCACATCAGGGTAATCCCCACATCTTGTTCCAATGCTGGACTGTAAACTCGCTTGTGTTTACGTTTGTCAAAAGTATCACCCATGCGCTTTTTTGTTTTCGGTTCCGCAATGGCATGGCTTTGTAAATCTGAGGGTATGTTGCACAAACATGTCATCCTCCTCCTTCAGGAATATTTATAAACATCATGTAGAGTAAATAGTGGATTTGCTAAATGCAGAGAAGAGTTTCTTTTATTTTTTTGAGTGTGTTTGTGCGTCGCAATAAAGCCACTACGATTGTTGGGTCTTCCCTCCACCGCAAAACTCTTGGACATGGATAGCCAGGGCTTCGATGACCTCGCCTGATCCCCTCTACTCATCTGGACCCAAATCCCTCAATTCAGTCCAAGAAACTTACCCCCTTTTACCCAAACCCCTCATTTAATCCCTCCATCCCAAAACCTCAACACCTGACCCCGAGTCCTCCCACTGACCCGATCCCACCAACCCAACCCCCCGCCAAAAATCATCAGGCAAAACATGGAGCAGAGTACTCACCCCAGAAGAAGTTCTGTTGACATGGTGTCACTGTGCTGAAAAGACTGTTAGATGCCATAGCTGCCTCTGGTCGCAGCAAGCCCAACTTTTGTTCCTCTGTGGTTTCCGTGACCCTTGACGCGTCCTAAACCAAGAGCGAGCGGCGTGTCATGAGGAGAAAAAATGGAAAAAGCCATCCACAAGACATGCTTTTAACGTATCAACTATTCAGATGACCACAAGTAACGAGCAGGTCTGGTTTTATAGAGGAAAAAAAAATCACAGAGGCAAATATCGCCTTTGCGGATAGATCAGATGGTGTCGGACTTGCTTGCTTGGCGAGTGTGGTTGGAACGTACTTACTCGCTTAGCGCCGTCCCTGTGACTGGTGCTGGCCCGCGACGATTAACCATTTACACTCCGGGTCGCCCTCAAACACCAACCCCGAGCCGCACGTCTGTGGTTCTGTGGTTGTTTGGGAGGCGAGCAGAGCCCTCACACAACCCAAACGGCACCAGCTTTAAAACTCGTCTCTTTCCTGCCCTCCATGTGCCGTCACTGGAGAAGCCCGGGCCACATGACCTCTGACGTCATCACGGTACGGCAGCGGAGTGGGACAGCCTACCGTTGTGGCTTTCCTCCCCTCTTCCTCTGAGCTCCTTGGACTTTTTTCTCTCCTCTTTGGCTTCCTCTCCTTCCTTCCTTCCCTCTCTCTCTCTGTCTTGTGTGTGGATCAGCGGCGTTTCCAGCCTCTCTGGGGGATCATGCTCCCATGAGTCAGGAGGGCTTCAGCTCATTCAACCGCCCATGCCTCCTCAGCATATGGGGAACAGCGCTCTCTCTCCTCTCCTCTCTCCCCTCCCTCTCTTTTCTCTCTCTCTCTCTCTTTCTGACTCCTTTTAACTCCTCTCTCGGGCTGCTGCTGTGCTGCTCCTGTCTGCCTCTGAGCAGGGAGAGCTCAGTTTGGTAAGATTTGAGGGTGTGAGTGAGGAGCGAAAGGCTGGCGGGCTGGCTGGCTGAGTCGCGGTGTGAGACTGGGTGTGTAAGAGTGTGTGTGTGTGTAGAGCGAAACAGAGAGACAGAACGGCTGAGTGTGTGAAGAGAAAGCGGAGGTGGTGTGAAGCTGCTTATTTACAGAGGAGTGTGCTGTCTCAGTGTCACTTCTGCAGCTGTGAGAGTTTTTGTCTTCCTCGCAGAGTTTGTCTCCTGTTACATGCTCACTGTGTCAAAGACAGAAGTCAGGCTTTAGTTCCAGTTATTTCAAGAGATGTTCTAATGCAAATATGATACGCTGGTTTTACTGGCAGAGAGAGAGAGTTTCTGTTTGGCACAGCTGCAAAAGAAAACATACACATTAGTAGTGGAACAACAATTATTTACATCATTTTGCTAGTTTTGGCTCTGCTAGCACTTCAATCTTGCTGTTTGATGTTGTCATACTATAATGGGGCTTTTCCACTATGAGGTATCTGCTTGACTTCACTCCTGTTTTTTCAGTGGGGTTGCTTGAGGCCCATGGCACAAGTAAATATGATTTCCACTAAAGCACCCTGTCAGCTTTGCCCTTAGTGGAAGATAGCCAGTTGGCGACACTTGCAGATATATATTAGTCAATGGGTCCATCATAAGCCAACTTTAAAACAACACAAAAGTGTTATGTTAGCTTGACTAAATGCTACAATAAGATTATTTACAGTGTTTCCCTTTGCCTTCACAAAGCCCTTGAGTACAGTAATATCGGTTTGATGTTGGTATCGGCAGATTGATACAAAAGCTAAATACTGGTATTTATATACTGGCAGTTATCTAAATTTCAGCCATTGTTTCCACTGATATTTTAGCCTTATTTATCTGCATCAATATTGTGGAGTTTCTGCATATTAAGCTTAAATTGAGAGTATAAGCTCCCAAAATAGAATGGGTTTTCTGTCAGCATGTAAGTAAATCAGTATTTAAGCTTTGAAATGGCATGTGAAACTTGATTTACTGTTGCTGTCAAAAACACATTGTACATATGACCAAGGTTCATCTTAAAAGATCTTGTTTCAGTCATTTCTATATATCCATATCAATATTGGTATTGGTGAAAATAAAATTTGAAATGTCTGTATATTGGATAAAAGCAGAAATTCAATATAGCATCCCTAAATATCAAAGGCAAAAACTGCAAAAAAAGACGCCAAGTTCAGATTTCGCCACATTCCATTGGGTGACATGGGCCTTCGCCAACTTTAGCTTCTTTTTTGAAAATGAAATGAAAAGACTTCTACCAATCCTGATGTGCATTTTTGTGTTAACTTTATCAAAATTATATTTCAATTATCTTAGTTGCTGATCAAAACACTGCTGAACATGCCTGCTGCTGTCAGTCCTGAAACAATCCAGTACATAACATTAACAAGCTACTGTTTGCTGGTTACCCAGTGATGCCTTGGTGAATAATGTCTTCATCCTCACACACAAAATAACTGATGCAAAACAATTCAAAAATACATGAAAATGTATTTGTAGATTTCCATCCTGGAATTAGTGTAAAGGGAAAGATTCTCTTGGTATGTTAACATACCTGAAGAGACATTCTGCCAAAGACACTGCCTTAAGTAGTGACATAAATAATGTCCCAGGGCAGACTAAGATCCCAAGTACCATAAAGTTAATAGTTCACATTAAATGGGTTATGAGGTCAAAACTCAAGCAAGAGTTCCTAAAACACAATCATTGCACCCAGAGTCACCTCAAGTCACTGTGTAGTTAAAAAGAGATTTTTCACCCTGTCTTCTGAATCTCAGTTTTCTTTGTTTGCAGGGGGGATCTACGTAATTGTGGATTTGTAGAGGTGATAATTTAAAAGCTTGTGCTGCAGCTCCAAACAGTGATCAGTGCCTGCTGGCTCTCTTTTTGCCCTTTAGCCCTAGATGCTGGTCACATGACAGAAGTTATCAGTTGTCACTGCATGACTTTTAGACTTTAGGGCCTCATGATGATAAAACTGACAGATGATGCAGTCAGGAGTTCAGCCCTACTTCCTGCCTCTGTTGATCAAAGTTACAAGTACAATCTGAGTCAAGGGTTTAATTGATAAGATTTTGGATTTCAAATGTCATTTTGCTCTACATGAATCACTTGCTGATAAAGTGTATATCAATGATGGTTAAAGGGAATTTTCTTAAACTCTGCATGAGTATTCACTCTGACTCAAGTTTTAAGTGATTAGAGTTTGAGGGCCAAAGTCACCTGGCTTCATGCTCAGACATTGCTTGGAAGATTTCTACAAATCTTCACCAAAAATAGTCACTGCATCTTTTCTCCTTGATCCAAAACTCTGTTTTCACTGTCTGAAAGTTTTGATCCTTGCAGAGGCAGATAATCCAGTGGTTGTTATTGTACCTCAGTGCTCACTGTAGTGGAGCCTTAAATGCAAAGGCAAATCCCTCGCATGTGTTAAAGCACCAGACAATTTACCCACATTCTTAGTTACTCTTGTTTGTTATTAGGGAACCTGCATTTGGACAGTGTCATACTATTTCTCTTATTTTTGTTCATACTGCTTTGCACTGAAATAATAAGCAATATTTTCAAACATATCAAGCATATCTACGGCAATCCACCTAATTTACACGGATAGAAGAAGTCTAAACAATGTCTACAATCAATTTGGTTTATTATGGCTATCATTTAATGACAGCAAATAGTTCTGGAACACTCAAAAACAACATTTTGTTAGAAACAGTCTAAAGGATACCTATACTGGGGCTGGGTATTGTTAAGAACCTCACAACTTTGTTTGATTTTGAATCTTTAGATTGTGATTCTATTCATTATCAATTGAGTAAGAAGTAGAAATACACAAATAATTAGAGTACATGTTGAACATTTTGAATTTTATTTTGATGCCAATGTGAACATATGTGGAATGTCACCTCACATTTTTGAGTATTTTTTTTTTTTTTTTTACATTTTTTGAAGTAAACAATTCTGGCAAGTATTTGTCATTATTATGTTATGAATGCTTAAAACTAGAGCTGAAACGATTCCATGAATATTCTTGATTATTCGATTACAAAATATCTTCGAGGCAAATTGTGTGCCTCGAAGCCTCGTTTAATATATAATTATACATAAAATATATATCTGGACTACTATACAGTGCACGGTGTTTAACACGGACGGTCATTTCTGTGGCACAACACGCCTGCTACCTCCGCTGCTGCCTGGCTCGTAAAATCATGAAGGAAGAGAAAAGAGAGGGACAGAAAGGAGAGAGTCCACAGAAGAAATGGCAGAGAGTGTCCCAAGTGTGTGGTCACGACAAGAAGGGACGAAAAGAAAACAGTGCAGTGTGTCTGATGTCAAACGGAGTTAGTTTAGCACGTAGCTTAGCATGATAGCATGTCGTCAATGCTGCAGCATGTCAACAGTAAACATCCAGTCTGTGCGCCATGTCAGAGCGGACTCAACAGGATGACAGTCGTGATACATCAACAGAAGCAGCTAATGTGATCAATAACTGAGATATGGGCTAGTAAATAACCTACTTTGATCATGGCTCCGTGTAAAGGCTGGTTCAGAACGTAAATCACTGCAGAGGCTACTTGCCCAGAATCATGTGTATTTTGTTCACATACTTTTCACATCCAATAACTTTACATTTAATTTGATTGCAGAGAGTAGAACAGGAAGCACTGATAGTGAGTAGAGAAAGCAGATGTAGGGGATGCTTTCATATGTTATAGAAATGTACATTAGCTAGTTAAATGATCTAAGTATGATATTATTTGGTCCTAGAAATAAAGTAAGCAAAATAAGATCATCAATACGGTACAGTAGTAAAGGCAATAATTTAGCAAAAAGAGAAGAGCATGAATACAAATAAAATAAAAATAACCAAACTTGAAAAAAGCAAGATATGGAGTAAAAATAACAGTATAGATTTTGAGATCCCATTTATGCTCAGAGTTTTCAAAATAAGAAAAATAAGTTTTTAATTTTAGTGACCTGGCTTTTCTGTTTTGTGTGTTACTAATAATAATAATGTGTAGTGATTCAATGTAAAAAAAAATTGTAGTGAGCGCAATGTAACTGTTATCCAATTACTTGATTACTCTGCAAAAAAATTGATAGAGTAATCGATTACAAAAAGAATCGATAGCTGCAGCTCTACTTAAAACAGTGTGTAATTTGCAGAAAAGAACATAACTGGAATATAATATTCAACAGTAATCTCTGAAAAAATAGTAAATTTACTGAAATTACCAAAAATAAACTTAACCCATTTTACAAAAACTCTAACTTTTCAAGTGCAGCATTTAGTGTCAATTTTACAGCCTGTTATATTAGACCATGTCCAGGTGATTCCTTGATGATAGTCCCTGAAGCAGTTTCTGTCTAGCCGAAGACAGAGATCTTGTCATTTCTTTCTTCAATATTTCTAAAACTACTGTTTGCGAAATCCATAAAAAAATTAACCATGATAAAAGACACAGTCAATGACAAAAAAGACGTTAAACCAAGGGGAAAATACGTTGGAAATACGGCAAAACACAGAGAAAGCAAAAGAACAGGAAGAAAACAATTAAGAATGATATTTATGCTATTGTTAACAATATTTGACATTATTCACACAGCAAATAATGGGAAACTACCATTAAGTCACTCACATGTTCGGCTCTCAATCCTATCACTCTGCTGTTTGGCTGAACACAATTCCAATCTGTCCCCCTCAGTCAAGACAGCCTGTACTGTAATGTGCCACCGATCAACGGAAAGCTCTGCTTCTTAGCTTCCAGAATCTATAAATGCATGAATACTCAAGGAGTTAAGGTAATTTGAATCATGCATGTCTTGCGCCAATTCATGTCATGTCATGTCTCCTTCTGTCACAGCTGCATAAACACTGAAAAAGTGCACAGCTCCACCCACTGGCCAGGAGGTGAATCCATCTTTAGGATTTGCTGAATTGATATTGAATTGGGAGGGGAAATATTGCAATGAATTGATGAGTTATTTTTACTCACACATAATCCACACTAGGTTTACTATGTCTGAATCTTCTGTCTTCTCTGAAAGCCTTGAAACCAAACCAAACATTGCAAGGCCTTTTGTGCATTTGGGCCATTTCTAACCACTCAATTCATCAAACCACCCACCATAAACTAATATCAATCATGCCATCTCATTTAATGGGGACACCAATATCTTGGTTCATAAATTAGGGAAAGATTGGGTAAAATACGGGGAAAAACCAAAATAGTTTCTAAGAAATGGGTATGCTCATGGTTTTACTTGAATTTGAAGTTATTCTGTTGTATACCTTATTTCTAACTTGTTTGTCATATTGCCTTGTTTTTTTTGCTTGTCTTTGCTGTTATCTTTTCTGTTGCATTTCTCTTTTGTTTATTGCTTTCTTCTCCCCACATCACTTGGTCGCATGTTAACTCCCGTCTTTGAAATACTCTTTTTTTTTTGCTTAAAAAAAAAAGCCAAAATAGAAATAGGTAAAATTTACTTTTGAAACCACTGAATGCTCTGTCATTCACATCAAGCTGCTAACACCCAAGTTTTAATTTTGATATATATAAATGCTAAAATAACAACAAATGATAGCTAAATATGTCCTATATGTGTTGCTTTTAGTAGGCATTAAATTGGGAGAAAGAAAAAAGAAACATGCACCCCTGGAATTGAGGATAAGTTTAATGTGGCCCCTTATATTAATAGCTGTCAACAGGGTACTCTCATACCTGCCAATGAGTCGAGACGGTAGTAGGAAGTGACCCACAGTCATCCCCACCAACCTTCATTTTGTAATGTCGTGGTGCAGGGATAATATGTTTTCGCAGGTGCACGCAGAAGTTAGCATAAAGCTAGATCCCTAGACTGTGAGTCTACAAAATCAATCTATCTAATCTTTTCACTGTGTTTTTGAAATTAACCTACTTTTTCACGTTTTTAAGCTTAAAGGTGAAGAGTGAAAAGCTACTGTCGAACAACAACATGATGGTTAAACTTTTAAGCAGCTACAACATTTCCAATTTACAACATCTTACAGTGGCCTCTTCTTGCACTGGAAGTAGAGAAATTAATTCTTACCTGTCTCAAGCTTGCAAGCAGAGTGGACGTCAACGGCATCATGGAGGAGCTCTCAGCGGTGAGACACCTTTGTTGTGTTGGAATTCTAACATGTTTGGCTGATGTGACTTGAAGAAGGAAAGAGGTAAGCTTTTAGACGCTACCATTAAGCCACTGTAATCATGTAAAAATGTAGTTCAGATACCAAGGTTGCTTCTTGAAAAGGCATGACAACTTTAACAGTGCTATGACACATTTAAGAAAGAACTGGAAAGAAAACCACTGTGGTTATTTATAAAAGATAGAGCTGTCACTATGCCAGAACTGAAAACAATGATACAGTTCTTGGGAAAACCAATTGATTTTCCCAAGAACTGTGGTAAAACCAGTTTCTTTAACCCATCAATCATTCTCCCCTTGAAAAACACCAATTGGTATTGCCTGATTAGTGACCTTTACAATCAGGGACAGTTTGTAAAGGTTGTGCATTTGTGGACTGAGTAACACACTTTAACACATGGGTGGGGCCCCTAAATAGTGCCAAAATATTGTCTGTCCCCTGGAAGAAAGCCGACAGCATCTAGGTGAAGCAAGGGTGAGAAACCAGTCCTTTTGAACGCCTGTCTTTGACTGCACAAGCCTCACAGAACTTTGGAAACAGCACCAGGGCACTGTAATCCTTGCATTCTGCATACTGAAACACCACTTTGTGGCTGCAGGGGATTTTGGCATATTTTTTACCCACATTTTACCCGTGTTGCTCATTCAAATGCACGCTCCACACAAGTTTTACCATGTTGTAAAGGTGACTAACTAGGCTTTCCAATGACATAAATACACTGTTGTTAAAGTGGGAGAGATAATCACCAAAACAACGTTTCCAAATATGTATTGACAGCTTTTAAGATATATTGCAATATCTTTATGATATGTAAGCAGGCAACATGGTATTAACCAAGTTTTTAAGACTGGCATTTTTTTTGCATTCATATTTGTAACTATTGTTTTTGTAGATTATTGGTCAGTTGAGATGATGATTAAACACTTTGGAAACTTTTAGTAACACAAGCAAACAAAATAAATCAAAATCATGCTTCCCTCTTTTTGTCCCCAAAACACACCAGTAGACAACATGGTGGATCATTATATCAGCCTCCACAAAGGAGGCATAAATATAAAAAGCTTTTTTTTTAACTCAATAAAAAGAAGACAAAAGATTTATGGGTACGATTGTTGAAAAACGTGGTATAAATTACACTGAAGTATTGATCATTTCCTGTTTCCTTGTAAAACTAATCTTTTAACGAAGATACAAGATGTATTTGTGCAACTAAAAAATCCTGAACAAGTTTGTCTTTAAAATTGTTTAATGCGTTTATTCTACTGATTCATGAAAAAATTATTAGAGAAAATGTCATCAAGCAAATTATACTTTCGTGGTTCTTTTTATTCCTGAGGATAAAGGAATGGAAATACTCTGGGGGTATTAGTTTCTCACACAGCCATTTCTGTGGATTTGGCTTGTGCGTCATAGTACTGTGACAAGTTCTCAAAACATAGAGAAAAGTGACAGCTCTTTGCAGTTCAGTTTTTCCTTGTGTGGCTATGATCAGAGGAAAACAATTTGTACTTGTCTGTCATGTTTCATGTGTAATATTCACAATTGGAGTTTGAAGTGTTTCAGTATGATGAAAAGACAGGAAATGAAGGTGAAGCTGTGGCTCTTGTCACAGCTACATGTCTAAATTGTCAGAAATGCTTCTAGAATGACTGGGATAGATGTTCATATGAGTAGAAATACTTACCTGTTCTGACAAAAAAAGAGGAAGGAATAAAGTTCCAGAGTTGGTATGGAAACAAGTTCTATGTGAAACTAGATCAGCTATTAAACACGCAAAATTCTAACTCTGCAGATTTAGTGTGAAAAGGTCTTGAGTCCATTTGTAAGTGGTTTAATTTAACATTAATTGGGGAAGAAAATATCCCAAAGAAGTTATTGTACAAGATGCAAAATGCACAATTACACGCTGTCAGTAGCAAGCTTGATTTTGTCTTTGTCTCACCAATTTCCTTCAGTGAAAATTTAAATTCAAAGTCGTGCACCCAACATAATGCCTGATGGAGCCTTTTCAATAACTGCTTATATTGGGGTTTGGTATTGTCAGTGTTGTTGGAAGACATAATGACCCCTTGTCCATTTAAGAATCTCTAATTTGCTTATACAATTGAAAAGCATCTATTTGCATCTGTAGACATGCTGCCAACCAGTTAAAACTTAGCAATGTCATGAGAACATAAATGATGACTACACATATCATACAAAGGAGAGGTTGGTGCTGCCTTTCTTTTCAACACGTCAACAACATAGAGTTTTGTAAAATATATACGATGAATAGGTTTTAAGGAAAGAATATTTTGAGGGACCTGAATCCTTTTGTTTTCAAGAAACAAAAAACTGATGAAACAGAACAATACCCTAGCCAATGAATGTCTTCTTATTGGGGTTTGTCACTGTGATTCAGCGGCTCGAGACAGCCTGTCTTGGAGGAACACGTGACGCGAGTTGGTAAGTTCCAGATAAACTTAATATTTCCAAGAAGTTAATGCACTTTAAACATGCATATGTGACGTACTCTTAAACTTCAGTATTATTATTTGATGGGAGTTCTTGTAGGCAGAGAAAATACCCTTTGTATTGGGTATAGTACTTCCCTGTTTGTGGCTAGTTCCTGCTAACAGACCCTTACAGACTGGGGCTTACTTAGGGAGAGGAGGGAACTTTATACTGTATTTAATTTACTTAGTGCCCACATGAAACTCATTCAAAAAAACTGAACTATCTCTTCAAATGTTACCTAACGTAAATGTTTCAGATGAGTAGAAGCTCAGTCTAGGGGAACTTTGACTTAACTTAGCTTGGTGCTCTTAACATTGGACAAACAAATTGTGACCTAGCTCAGTATAAAACAGAATAGTTTTGCAGATGCACCATTTCACCATGTGCATCTGCAACTGGTCTAAGGATTTCAAAACTGTGCCAAGCAGGTGAAAGACAGCTGTACCCTAAAGCAGGGGTAGCCAACCTTTTTGGGCCTGTGGGCTACCTATAGATGAGGAGTCTTAAAGAGGGCTACCATTTTGATTTGGTGCTTCCAAATGATATAAATGTGCATAGTTCACCTCAAAATATTCATATTGTGCCTTTAAGAGGCAACATGAGACACCGATGGCTTAATTTTACTGTAAACGACAATAATTATTACTCATGATTAAGAAATGATACAAGAATATTTGACTTATACAATGCAATTTATGAATAACTTAACTGATATGTACAGCACTTACACTTTTGTGATTCTTTGTACTGTAGTAGCACTGTAAGGCCTCCAGCTAAGACCATAGTGAAACAGTGCATCAAGGTCAACTTTGACTCTGCACAGACCAAAGTTTGGAGGACAAAAGACAATTTAGAAACATAATGAACCTAAAATTAGTTGGTGTGAACTTATGTTCTCTTTAACATGTTCCTGTAGGCACCTGAGAGGCTCTCGTGAGCACCCTGTTGGCAACCCCTGCCCTACAGGATGCCTTAAGCCGGGCATCCACTGCGATTTTTGGCCCTTTTTCACACGATTTTTCACCCGTGCGACTATTTTGGGGATCGGGACGAGTTTTGGCTCAATCAAGCATCTCACATCGCGTAGTATACACGAGGTAACGAGAAGCGATTAACGCCTCACGACCTGCTCCCGATTGATTGGATGAAAATCAGACCTGTTTGAAATCCTGGTCGCCCCTCGTGAGTCTATGTCACACTTCACATGTGCAAACATTGATACAGAAGAGAAAACAAATGCATAAGACGGAGCAGCATGGAATCACAGCGGACCTGGACCCAATCAATGGAGAGTCGACTAGTTGAGCTGTGGCAGGCACAGCGGAGACTATTCGGGCAATGAGTTTTTGTTTGTTATTCATTCGCATCTGTGAGCATCCGACCACTTCCCACTTCTTCTTCTTCTGCTTTTAACGTTGCATTTCCGGATACAAGAGTCCGACGTGTTGTCATGAATTATAAGACTTTATCATATTATAAGTTCTTATAATACATCCATGCGTGTCGTACATGGACGAACAGTGTGAGCAGAAAAAGTCGTACAGTGGATGCCCGGCTTAAGTTGTACAACAGGAGTCCAACCCTTGGAGGAAGCACCTGGACCTGACAGAGCTGATACACATGAACAATGGGTGGTTTACAAGTGTGTTGGATCAAAAGTAATTTTATTTTAGCATGGGTTAAATTATCTATTTTCCCAACAAACTTCAGCTTTGCCCAAACATTTTCAGTTTAGTTCTTTGTAATCTGATTTACCCTTATATGGTGTTTACATGGCTCAGTTTTCAGCCTACACTGGACAGTTTTCATTGCGTTTTTGCCTCCTGTTTCCATAAGAATGGAGCCTGGAGTGTCTGAATCTGCAGACTTTTGAAATAAGGGTCCAGGGTGGAAGGTTTTGACAACAGATTCGTTGGAACTCCATGGAGACGAGATACAGAACATTTTAGGGTGAAACACTGATGTCACCACATGTGCAGTACTCTTTCACAGTGAGGCTACGCATGCATACCAGGAACAACAACAGCTTCGGCCATCTACCGAGTAACACGTGTGCTTACCGTGCTCAGTTTGTTATCCAGACAGATTTGTTTTCCAGACCAGAAACTCTTGCATCCACTCACCATTGCTGTTTGTGAAAAGTTTTTCTTCGTTCGTGTGTTGTAGCAGTCCTGTTTCTCTGCAAGCCTACTTGCCACCTGCTGGACTGGCATGCACAGTACAACGTTTTCATTCATTTCTTGCATCTCCATCTAAACGCTGATCAAGTTTGAATATTAAGAGGAAAAAACGTTGCATTTCAGGTGACAGTGTCTCCGTGTAAACAGGGCCTTAGTCCACCTTTGCAGTATGTGACTCTGCCCAGGTGGTCTACACACATTGACAGCCTGGTTCAACAAATACCAATGATCTATTTATTTGATGGAACTGATCTGTCTTTCACTGTCTTGGGATATTGTTTTTTTTTATTGTATCTGTTGTAAACTTTATTTAGGTCTCCTGGTTTTTGACACTGGCTTTCTACACTTAGTGGTCTAAAACTATAAAACTGTATTCATGCTTTTGCTCAAAACAGAATTGAGTAAAAAACACAATAAACACTGAATGATAAAGATTTGAAGTTTCATCAAGCATTGCTTCCTCCTCATACATTATAAAGAGTGCCAAAAGTTATTGGCTTGAAGAAAGGAATGTATAAAGGAACACATGCAAGCCTGTTTTGAGCTTTGGCTTGTTCTCCTTGAAGCAACACAGGGAGGTGATTCAACTAAGAGGCAGTAAATAATGGCCGACTGTCTTCTCTACAAAGAGATGCCGCACTGACACATGGAGATGCACACACGTAAACACAAACTCGCTGCAAGAACACCCTGGATATATGAAGCTCAGCGCACACATCTCACAAAAATCTAAGGTGAATCATCACACAGAGAGATTCCCACACACGCTCACCCGATGCACACACCCTCAAACGTCACAGCTCGTCTTTGATCAACGATGAGAGGTGTTTGTTTCAACAGATCAAAAACACAGACGGGCTGTTTAGTACAGAAGACGAGGAATCTGAGGAATGAAGCGGGGAGTTCAGTCAGGTTAGAGAGTGTTTGAGTTTCACAGTCTGATTGTCAACGACCACTGAGAAAGCCTGACTAAGCATTAAAGAGAATCTGAAGTGCCTCAGGCTGAATTCTTGTGAATTACTGCTGCCAATTAAAACTACCTTTTAATCAAACACTCTCACTGTTGTTTCATAAGTGCCTTTTATATGGAGGGTCGGTTCATCTGAACTACAAAAACCACACTTCTCACTGACTTTGAGTGTTTTAGGCCATAAAAGCGTTGTTTACATACTGTATAGGCTCATTAACTGCATGCCATACATTTCAAAAATTATCTCCCCTACAATACAAAAACAAAATGGAGTAAAGATTTGTTTGACTTGCAGCATCTACAGCAATGTCTCAACCTATAAGCAGCCTTCAACAACGCCATGAGAAGCTTTTTTTCTAAGTGAAGCAGACACAATGTATTTACAGTCTACCTCCACCAAGTTATGTGTTTGATGGTTTTGTTCCATTTGTTGCATTTTGACAAGACATTTCAAAAAGTTCTCAAACAATTCTGATGAGATTTCCACAAAGCAGTAAGTAGATAAATGTGGTTATCCAAATATGAACGTGGATCTGAGAATTTTTTAAAAGAATTTCTTTACATTGCATAACATAACATGAATGTTGGGCTTGGCTTAAAGGATAAGTTCGGTTTCTACAGCTTTTACATTGTTTATAGAATGAAGAAGAACAATATAATCACCCAGAAGGCTTTCTTGATCCAAACAGTGCTTCGGGAGATATTTAGATCCAAAATCGAGCGGCGTACATCCGTATAATGGTCGCACGTAGGGCATAGATCGCCGCTCCTAAAAATGCATTAATCATCCAAAAACTCATGTTTTTCACCAATATTCCATCATGATTCGCTCCGGCTAGTCCTCCATTGAAGTCTGTGTCACTCCACACAGCGCTGTGTGGCTGTACTGACCTCTGAACTTAAGAGTTTGTTTACGTGCCTCCGCGCATGCGCAGTGCAGCTCATTGTTTCAGGGGAAGACGGTCTGCTACAAATTGACTTTATTCTTCCAGTTTTGTGCAAAATGGACGAATATCTATCGGATGAAGATGTTGTGGAGGACAACTTTGAATATGATGGGTGTCTTTACAATTTCGAGCCAGAATTTACAGATGAGGAGCTCATAGAAAGGAGGAAGCGGAGGCAGCGCTCCAGAGAGTACTGCGCACAGCCACACAGCGCTGTGTGGAGTGACACAGACTGCAATGGAGGACTAGCCGGAGCGAATCATGATGGAATATTGGTGAAAAACATGAGTTATTGGATGAATAATGCAGTTTTAGGAGCGGCGATCTATGCCCTACGTGCTACCATTATACGGATGTCCGCCGCTCGATTTTGGATCTAAATATCTCCCGAAGCACTGTTTGGATCAGGAAAACCTTTTGGGTGAGTATATTGTTCTTCTTCATCCTATAAACAATGTGAAAGCTGCAGGAACCGAAATTGTCCTTTAAGGGACGCATATGCTTGACGTCAATAGATTTTTTAAGTGATCCAAATCCAGATGTGCATTCGAGAATTTTTAACTTTTACACTGCAATTGGGCAGTTTTTCAATTTTATATTATTATTAATACTAATAATTATTATCATATAATCAATATACTTTAACTTTGCCAAAAATATCAGAAATGCCTAAATCCATTTAAACATTTTGAGTTGTCTTTCTCACAGACAGACAACATAGCGGCCAATTTATTAAATAAATCTTGTGCAATCCTCCTGTTTTGTCTTTTAGTTGTAATAACTACTACATTTATGTCAATGGTAACATGCAAATGAAAGATAACATTTTGTCTTGATGATTTTGATTTGAAGCAACAATACTATTTCCATAAAGTGTTGTAATTTCCTAGTTACTCAAGTGCTTGTTGTCCTGTTTTGGGTAGATTTGCTTGGGCCAGTGGTATTACAAAATCAATGTATATCCATTCTCATATGACAGAGTGATGAACATTTTTACTGCCGCCGGAAGATTATGTTATTGCCAACGTCTGTTTGGTTTTTGTTAGTTTGTGTGTTTGTTTCTCTGTTAGCAAGATAACTCAAAAAGTTATGGACAAATTTTGAATACATTTTCAGGAAATATCCAGATTGAGACAAGGAACAAATGATTAGATTTTGGGAGACATGGCGGATCACCGTCTGGATTCGCCATGACGAAAAATGTGATTTTCGTGAATAGATACTGAACTAAAAGAGATAGCATTGTGAGTCCAATTGCTTATGGTATGTTTTCATGCTCAATGAATCTAAATATTTAGATAAATTAAAGGTAGGACTAATATTTATGGTGAAATTCACAATATGGGTGAGGACTGGCGCGGCGGAGGTCTGCGCTCTCCGAGAGCTTTTCTAGTTTTCTTTTTAATTCTGACAATTAAAATATGTGTAAACATCCTTCTATTAGTTCCAAACATCTACCAATATGTGTTATCATCATGGAGAGAAATAATCTTAGCCTTTACTTCTGTTGTTTTGCCTTTGTTTATATCTTTAGTTTATATAGAGAGTTTAAAAGTTAATAGAATGTCAAACATGAAGTGTAAACAATCCTGAATTCCACTGCACAACAGCATTTCCACACGTCTCTGCCACCTACCTTATTTTTGTGCAGTGAGACATTTTCCTTGGCTCGCTGCTTTGTAAATATTTGCTGTCTAAAACAAGAACAAGCCTCTCGAGCTGCACCACATGTTGTAGAATCCAAAAGGGAGAGGATATTTAAATGCTTCAAGAACACTTAATATTTCTCCAGCAGTTTTCCTTAAAGGTAAATAAAGTTTAAAAGTTTTTAATTCTTCTATAATAGTAGTTTTAATAGTTGTAAGACTATTGTTTTTGGACTCCCAGTGGAATACCAAGGACAGGATGTGAATTTGGGATTAGTCTGGTACCTGATACTGAAGTCAAGAATAACATTTAAGTTCGAGTGTAAACATTTTGAAAGTTATTGCGAATGGAGGCCTTGCTGTCAGATACATTAAACTTTAGGACAGAGAGCAGTGCTGCAGCTGAGCCGCAGTAAATTACAGAGTTTGATGGGGATATCACTCACACAACATGACTGGATCTGAACTGCTGAATGAAATAATAAAGCATGCATTTCAAATCCTGACGCATGTGGCAGGAGACAAGTCTTCTTGGGTGGCACAGCATTTGATAAACAATCGTGATGGTGAAAATCTAAGTTATGATGATGATGTAGGCTCATATCCCAGCATGAATTCTTGAGAAAACAGGAGGGATTGGAAATACAAGGATGCTTTCCAAAGGAGTGCTCTCAGGTTTTAGGCAAATGTGGCAAAACGTTCTTTTTATTGCCAAGTAGCTTTAAGTAAAGCAAACTAGTCACCTTAAAAAAAACTTTTTTCCAACAATAAAGCTCTGATCACACTACGAACTTGTCATAGTAAAAGAGTATGAAAATTAAATTTAGATCCAATAAAGAAACAGGGCTAAAAACACTGCAAAGTTCTGATCCTGTTTAATATAACGTTCTTTGGTTATGTAGGTATATAAAATGTGTTTCTGTTTTAGCTTTAAAGGGATTGTAGAAGTTTTATTGTTTTTCTGTATTTGAAACAGTATTTTAATGAAGATATCTAAAACGAATATTGGTGAGAACTGCAGGAAGTTGTATGCCATAATAAAGGAATACAGCTACTGGAGTACTGGCAGCTCAGCACGAAATTTTCATAAACTGGAGTGGTTCAAAACAAACAGATGAGAATAAGGGCCATGTTGGGTGGAGAAAATAAATTTTGGGAAGTCGCGATTATAGCCAAAATATCATGATTAAATATGAAATGATGAGACTAACGATGAAAAGATTAGAATAAATTTGAAATGACGTGAATGAAGTGTAAATACAACTTTGTGATAAATGACAAAATGTTGAAAATAAGTTGACATACACTATATGTCGACTTTATTCTCGACTTTCAACTTTTTCTCTTGACATTTTGATTTTAATCTCATCATTTTGACTTTTTTCACGAAACTGTAGTTCAACTTTATTGTAGACATTTCAGCTTTTATCTCATCATTTGGACTTCTATCTCAAAATTTCAACTTTACTCCCACTATTTTGACTTAAAGAGACTGTGAGGAGTTTTTAAGTAATTACAAAAAAGTCTCACTTTTAGATGTATGCCTGATCGAAATACACACTTATCGATGACTTTTATAGCATCTAAATAGGTTATCTATAAATGCTATTCTTTAGCCTCCTGGTCGGGTCGTACAGGGCTGGACTGGCCTGGATACTCAACTTCGGGGAACAAGACAATTAAAACTAGAGCAAATTTTTATTATTTTATAATTTATATTACACGTCTGAGAGCGCCGGGCTGTAAGTAGCGATATATAGCCGGCTACAACTACGATAATAACTTTTCCCCGCATTGCTTGTCGTCACACATCGAAAACTACTGCTACGTAACTAGAAAGAGATACATTACCTCGTGGCTTTGCATCCTGTAAGTTGTTGAAAAAGAAGTTGTAAAGCAATGCAGAGTTCCGAGAAAGATCCATGCTGCATTTACCACAACAAACAAACACATTTGGCTTCACGTCTCTGGTGCATTCAAGTTGTAGTCAGAAGTAGGAATTTCTGGGTTCCAAGCGAGAAACTAAAACTGGAACGTCCCCCGAGGTCTGAATTTCCTACTGGGAACTCGGTGAAACCTCGCCACCCCGAGATGTCAATCGAAGATGGATGCCCACAGTGTGAACAGTTATTTAGCTCCTGTAATAATCAATTTATTTGCACTTCTGACTGGGGTGTGTCGCTCTAGATCAGCTGTATACATAGTATTGCTAGATTTATATTTACAAAAATGCTGCCATAGTGATAATCACATTCTTCATACAACAACGCAGGGCGTGCTAACAACAGCTAACAAAAGCCTGGTAGATCGGCATGTTTTTTTCTGACTTCAACTGGAACGCCGGTAAGTCGGAGATGATGTCACTCCCATTTCCGAGGTTGCTGGAACGCAGCATTACGCCGGCGATAAATTCTCCTCATAGCAGCTTTAAATCTCAACCTGCCTGATGTTATTGTTTCTGTCTAACGGCTCTGGTGCCCTTCCCTACAAACACAAGCACCCATGCAGTTACAAAGAAAAATACAGTCTCAGAGTTTGTTACTTAAACGAAGTAAAACAGGAAAGTCAGTTGGGATTTTTACATTCTCGTAACAGTGTTTTCAAGTCTTTTAGATTTTTGAATAGGTTTTCTGGACAAATGACTAAATAAGTCTCACGGTAAACACAGTTGTTCTATCCTTCAACTTTTTCTACCTACAGTACAATCATCATCATTATTTTACCCGCTAATAAATTTTAAAGGATCACAACATCACACAGGATATTGATATATTTACTTCTGATTGTCTTAAATAAACAATGTTACATACAAGGTAGTTACAACCATGAGCGCTAACTTGATCAGGTCATACTTAGAAGAAAACATTTTAAAGTTAAGGTAATAGAATGAGATAAAAGTTAAAATAATTAAGCACTTCTGAGATGAACCACTGTGTTGTAGTGCTATAGTCGTCTGACAATGGATTGTAATTTTTTTCTGACTAGACTTCTGCTTTAAAATTGTTGTGGTCATTCCTGCAGACTATCATGATAAAAATAATAATTATTATTATTTCTTTAATTTCTTTGCCACAAACCCAGTGAAAACCCTATTGACTTTTTGTAAAGGGAACCGGTGTGATGCCAACTTCTTGTTCGGTACATGGACCCGGCCCTGCTCCATAGGTGGGTTGTGAAGGGATGAAATACTGTAAAAGTAGCCCAGAATTCAGTTGTGTCAGAAAACCAACCACCTGAAGTAGCACAGGTTATAATAAATAAGTAATTTATTCAGCTTTAAGTAAAACCTCTGATTTTGACTGCAAAATAACTATCTCCAAAAATAACATCCAGGACAAAATGCAACGACTGTAAAGAAGAACTGATTTATTAAATTGATTTCAATCTCATACACTGGAGTCTTTAACATGCATGATACGTGTTATTTATTCTATTTTGAAGGATTCATATATTTGATGGGTTGTATTTATTAGTTACTTTCAGTCATGTTATTTTGATAGTGCACAAAGTCTGATGGGGAATGTGAAATACTTCAGTTGTGAATTGACAGTGATGGATTAAATGTTTGTTGAAACTATAAATTTAGAGTAGGTCCAATCTAAACATTTGACACAAAGGGTGTGATACCTCTCTACCTTGGATTTTCTCCAACAGGCTGACTAATTTGCAAGGCATGAAGGCAATCAATATAACAAATTGCTCACTTTAATATAGAGTGGGTGCATGACAGCAGATGCATGCATCAGCTCTGGCTCACTTCTTAAGTCTCAACTGAATAAAAACAAAAAAGCATATGTGCATGTATTAATGTTTTTGTAATAAAACATTAACTGTGTGTCTTTTTTATTTTAAAGTAGAGATTTTTTGAAGAAGGACATTTCCCCTTTTATGTGACTTGATTCATGTTTGTCTGGGAAAACATCAGAAATGATTCTGTACAAACTCAGTGACTGATGGTTACAAGTGAGTGCTGAGAACAGGGTAAATATGGCTTTCTATTTCTTATTTTCCTGTATATTTTGGCTGAGATGTGCAGGCTGATGATGGAAAAATAGGCAAGCCCGTCATTTTCAAGATTCCTGGCACACAAGATGTGCCGCTTGGCCTCAAGTCTGAATTGCCTGACTTGATAACATGTTCTCCAAAATTAGAACTGACACACTCCACAGCCATCACACAACCAAAATGAGTCCTGTGCAAAAAAGCCTTTAGTGCAGCAGGTGTCCTTTCACACATTTAGTTAAATGAAGGTGTACGTGTCATTGTGTTAGAACTTCTTAATTTGAGGTCAAGATCCCTGCCGACATGGCAGTTATTTTTCTTTCACTAAGATGTCTGCTTGTGCATTTTAACAATTAAGTATCACTTTATGCAACGCAAGCTGACACCCTCCTTGTCTAAGTGGTAGATGATGGTTCCAAAAATTGTATCCACTTTGGTCTTTATTTCTTTAGATTTTAATCCAAATTACACAGTCAAGTAGCATAATGAGTATAGTTTTATTACCTCCGCCAAGGAGGTTATGTTTTCAGGAGAGTCTGTCCGTCCGTCCGTCTGTGAACAAAATAACTCAAAAAGTTAAGGATGGATTTTGATGAAATTTTCAGGAATTCTTCAACATGGGAAAAGGAAGAACTGATTCGATTTTGGTGTTGATCCGGATCAGTGTCTGGCCACCATGACGAAAAATGTGATTTTTGTGAATAACTACGTAACTACAAGAGATATCATTATGAATCCAATTGCTAATGATATGTTTTCATGGTCAAGGAATCCAAATATTTCGATGAAATAAAGGTAGGACTAAAATTTATGGTGAAAATCACAATATGGGAGAGGACTGTGGTGCTGGCGGAGGTCTGCGCTCTCCGACTGCTTTTCTAGTTTCTAGAAAGTGACTGCTGTTTACAGGAGTGCTGTCTAACTTTGCTTCTTAATACTGTTGAAGATTTTAATCCATGTCTTCTACTTTATAGTCATGACATGTTTGTCTTCACATATCACTTCTAGTGGGACTGGTAAGGATCAAGTTGCAACCTCCAGGTCTGAAGACCAATATGGAAGTGCCAAAAGCTTCAGTTCCCTAAACATCCACTAGATGCATGCTGCAGGAAATTTGGATATTGCATGATTGTGTATGAGAAGAGGTTTTGCTACCCGGTTCAACGATTTGCTATGATCTAATAATTTAGTACATCTGAGGGCTCTCACTGTTTGTTTTTTTTTCATATCTATATATGGTGCCCATTTTTGTTTTCTAAGGATTTACAGTTTTTGATAGTTAGGGGCATGATTGACAGTGCTACAAGTCAGTGCTATTGTGAAGAGACAGCCTTTAAACCCAACTCATCTTGACGTCCTTGTCTGTCAGGAGGTTTTTCCAGAATTTACTTGAGAGGGCCTGTAATATGTAGTCCTCGGTATGTCTGTGTGTACAGATTGGCTTTAAGGTGCTTTTAAGGTGTCACATGGCTTCTTCCAATTCTAGTAAGCATCTCTCTCTCTTGTTTTTCCCTCCACAAATACTGTAGGTAAACAAAGAATGTCAATGTGAGTTTTATTTATATGGCACGTTTTATAGGACAAGCCAGACAAAGTGCTTTACATGAGAAAAATAAAATAGAATAGAAGCTACAAGTAAGTAGACATTAAAAGAGAAACATACAATAACAACAGTAAAAGAAAAGCGTACACGAGTAAAAGCAAGTGACTAACTCAACCAAAAGCTAGGGTAAACAGGTAGGTTTTAAGAAGTTGGCATCATCTGGTTCCCTCAACTAAAAGACTGTGGGGTCTTTCACTGTTCTGTGATCATCATTGGTAATAAGGTCTGTGGCTCACAAACATTCATGAAACTTGCATGTTTTGTTCATCATGATAATCTTTACAAGTTTTTGGGCTTGAACAAAAACGGTGAGAGTAAAAAGCTAATATTGAGCTATTATGGGACGACAACACAGCAGTTCGACTTACAAGTAGCAACCACACTTTCAAATCCAACAGCATGCTGTAACCTATTGTTTCAGAACTTCCTCTTAAAGGGACAGGTCAGTTTTTTTGAAGTGGGTTTGTATGACCTCCATATGGCCACTAAGGACATTAGATACAGTAGAAAGTTCTCTCCTGTCCACCAGAAAGCCATGGTCTGTGACCGTCGGTGACGAAGAAAATTAGCTGATGGGAAAGTACCGTACCGAATTTAAAGGCTATTTCTCCGCCTACAAGAACTCAAATCAAAAAGTAATACCACAGTTTAAGAGTACGCTACAAATGTTTTTTTTTTTAAGTGCATTAACCTTTCAGAAATATAAAGTTTATCCGGACCTAAGCCAACTCACGTCGTGTGTCCCTCTGCTAAATCACTCCGCCGCCCCCCCACCCCCTCTCAGCTGATCATACAAGCTAGTGGCTTCAGATGCCGGTTGTAGCTTCGTGTAACTTTTATCAAGTATCGTAACTCTTCTGTTTTGACTGTTAGCGGTGTGAGGAAGAGACAATGCAGGAAATTAAAAAAGGATGGTTATGACAGCGCCGATGAAGTTCCATTCACTTTGGAGCCAAGAGAATACCTGTATGAACCGGAGTTTACAGAAGACGAGCTGCTAAAGATGGAGACGAACTGACCGAAAGGAATACAGAGGAAACATATCCATAACCCTAACCCTAACCCCTTGCTATGTTGTGTGTATTATAATTTATTCAAAGATAAAGAAGTGATTGCATTAGGCTCCAAAACCACTTTTTGTTTCCCTATACTACAGTTCGTTAGTTACCATCCTTTTGGGAAAAAAAAAATGCTTTTGAATTCAAAAGCAGTGCATTGTTAGATGTATAGGGGTGTAATGATCCATCAATCTGGATCCAAACATTGATTGGATAAGCAATGATCCAATCAAATTGATGGAAACTCAAAACATCGATCAACATCGTTATCTTTAATATTCGTCTTTATTTTGAAATTTCGACCGGATATCCCATTTCGAGGTTTCGCCCAATCTGAAGTTTCTCACGCTTTCGGTGTACGAGACACACATTTTAATCTTTCCCATTTTAAATTTATTATGTAGTGCCCACTGAATAAAACCTCTATATGCACTTTGGAACATGTGGCAAAACGCTCTGAGCATCAGAGAATGAAATGGGAGCTTGACATATCAGCCAATTAGAAAACAACACTGCTGCTTGCTGTACACACGTGACGGTAGTGCCTATTACGCAGGTACAGTAAGTTATCTCATCATTTGATTTTGTAGTGCACTGATTAATTAAGTTATTTATACTACAAAAGGAAAACAGCAAAGGCTTATTCTTATTCTTCCTCCACACCTACCATTAAAACAGTGAAGCAAAGTCTAATAACACTGACATACAAACTGTGGTTAGCGGGTTTCAGAGTTAAAGGGACTGTGAGGGGAATCTATCACTGGCAACGTAAAGACTCTGCCACACATGAGCACACGCGGCGACTGTTGTAATGCTGCGTTCCAGTAACCTTGGAACTGGGAGTGACATCATCCCCGACTTATCGGCGTTCCAGTTGAAGTCTGAAAAAAACCAGCTGATCTACCAGGCTATTGTTAGCTGTTGTTAGCACGCCTGCGTTGTTCACAAATATCTCATGAAGAATGTGATTATCACTATGACAGCATTTTCGTAACTATAAGTCCAACAATACTACTATGTATACAGCTGATCTAGAGCAGCACACCCCAGTCAGAAGTGCAAATAAATTGATTATTACAGGAGCTAAATAACTGTTCACACTGGGGGCATCCATCTTCGATTGTCAACTCGGGGTAGGTGAGGTTTCACAGGAGGAAATTATGACTTCGGGGGGCGATCCAGTTGCAGTTTCCTACTCGGAACCCAGAAATTCCTACTTCTGACTACAACTGGAACGCACCAAAAGACGTTACTGAAGCCAAAGCGTGTGTTTGTTGTGATGCAGACCGGACCTTCCTCAGAACTCTGCATTGATTTACAACTTCTTTTTTCAACAACTTACAGGATGCAAAGCGACAAGGTAATGTATCTCTTTCTAGTTACGTAGCGGTAGCTTTTGATGTGTGACAACAAGCAATTTTTGGAAAACCTATTGTCGTAGTTCTGTAGCCGGCTATATATCGCTACTTACAGCCCGGTGCTCCAAGACGTGTCCAAATAATATAAATTTGCTCTAGTTTTAATTGTCTTGTTCCTGAAGTTGAGTATCCAGGCCAGTCCAGCCCCGTCCGACCTGACCAGAAGGCTAAGCAGTAGCATTTATAGATAACCTATTTTGATGCTATAAAACTCATCTTAAAGTGTGTATTTCCATCAGGCATATATCTAAAAGTGAGACTTTTTTGTAATTATGTAGAAACTCCTCACAGTCCCTTTAAAGAAAATCATCAATGTTGAGTAAGTTCAGTTAATAGTTCTACTTTTAACACAAGAAATGTTTTGATTTAATTAAAAACAAAATCGCACATTTTTAGTTTAATAGAACATGGTCAAATGTTGGAGGTCGTGAATAAAAATAAAATAATAATTCAATAATATGTATTGCTTTGCACCATTACATGATATAATATACTAACATCACAATGTAACAATCAGACCCATAAGGTAATTGTGGGGGCAATAAAAGCACCTAACTACTAGTTAACCCAATTTTAATTATAAAACATGGTTATATCATACAGATGATTATAATCCTCTATAAACTATGATACCCAAAGGTCAAAGCACTGCAGTGCAAAAATTGTCAAAACATCAAAATTGCTTTGCATTTGTTCTTGCTTTTAGTGAAATGTTGCTGATTATGTTCACTGAGTATATAATATCCTAAATCGATCAAATGCCCCTGAAGTAAACGGAACTGAATCAAATCGAATTGCAAAATTTGTGATTGCAAATATCCTTGTCGTTGACCAAAGAATCAATATTGTATATCCTATCTTATTGTCATGAAATTGATGATTTATACCCCAAAGATGTATTTTATGTTATGAAATGAGACATTTAGGTCTCGCTTGCACTTATCAAAAAGGCTATTGTAAAATCCCATAGACTTTTTGCCATTGGGACCATAATTGTTTTTTGAACTCAACCCTCTGCCACTCACTCTATAGAATGGTTGGGACAGTTGTGAACTACTAGTTTTCTTGTACATAGTGGTGGGGGGCTGGAGGCTATTCAACATTGGGTGGAAAGCATGATCACAGGGCCAGGACGCCTACATTTTTTGATGGATTAAACATTTCGAATATACAGTGCATATTTCTGTAAAAGAGCAGGAACTTCTTTACAGCATAAAAAGGATTATTTGTACTGGAAGTCCTGCCAGCATGCAGGGCTCCTCATTTTGCTGTATAGACAATTTTGTAATATATGTATTCCTTGCTGTCAAAAATCCTGCTTTTATATAGCGGTAATAATGTTTAACGCTGGAGTACGATGTGGAATATAATATTTCATTCATTACTGCCTCTCCACTGGTGGCCGTATATACTTTGGTGTGTGTCTGTGTGAGTGTGTAGTGCCGAAGAGCCTGGCCGTACTCTGAGCTCTGGCCAAGGTCTGCCCTGAGGACTGTGGTCGAAGGCCCACCCTGCCAGACACTTTCTCTCCCCTACCACACAGGACCACACACCTTCAAATGGACTGGCTTTGTTATCTCAAGCTCTCTCAGAAACATAATAGAGGGATCGTGTGTTGGAACATGATTAAAATTGCACATGCTATTAACATATTGTATATGTAAGGTAGTGCTGTAGGAAACGTCAAGCTGTTTCTTGCTATGTCACAGTATGAAATGTTTTCTTAGAGTTTTATTTCTTGCGAGCGAGTACTTCTGGTGACATTTCGAGCATAATGACACCTAAGATGAGTTATATTTAACACACTGAGGCTGTCTGTGTTCGTCTCTCTGCGAAGGCTTAAAAAAAGACGTGACATAATTAACTTGGAGCAGACATTACACACGTGGAGGTATGACAGTATTAGAAAAAGAAGGGCTTATTAATAGCTCGTTTGGCTCGTGTTGTGTACTCTCTCTGGTGGGGCATCAGAACAGTCCGGCCGGGGTAAACAGGCAGGTACAGTGATTCACTTAAACAGGCGACAACTGTAAAACGCAAGGTAGTTTACACTGCGGCTAGGCCCAAATTAACCTGCTTTCATTGGAAACAAACACCACTTGCAATCAGCTTCTGTTGGCAGCAAGCGGCACTGGTGTGAATGTAAATAAGTCTGTACCAGTTCTAGGACTGGCTAATCTGGATAGCTGGGAAAATTCCTGGTGAAGTGGCTTGGTTGTTGGGCTGAAATGCGATGGTGTCAACATGGTGTTAAAAACTTAAAGGAAACTTAACAGTCAGATTGCCACCAGAATATTGTCACTTCTTTATTTGCCATTACATTCCTGTTCTTGACTTTGTGATTTATACAGTTCACAAACAAACAACAAACAAAAGCCAATAAAACAACCTCCTTGGCAGAGGTAACAAAAAGACTTAAGTTCAAATAATTAGTCTTTTATATTTTTTCTGTGGGGGGAGTTCTGTTACTCTTGCACTGGTTAACATGACTGCTAGTTCATGCTACGGCATCACTGTGCTACTGTTCAGATTCACCTGGCCTCTTTTCTGACAGTAGGTGGGTCTGAAGTTATTCTGTGATGGCATTTTGGATATAATAATGGATATGGCAATAATGCAGAATCAGTAAGTTAAATAAAAGTTAAATAAATATCAGGAATTAGAAATATGTGGAATATGGGACAGTTAGCTCCAGATAAACTTTATTTTTCCAAAAAGTTAATGTTCTCAAAAAAAAATTCTAGGTAGCATACTCTTAAACTGTGGTATTATCTTTTGATGGGAGTACTTGTAGGTGGAGAATATACCCTTTGTATTTGGTACAATACTTCCCCGTTTGTGGCTGATGCTGCATCGCAGAATTTTACAAATTGTGGCCATTCGTAAGTGGACGAAAAACATAACCTCCTTGGCGGAGGTAATTAGAAATTTAAAAAAAACTTGTAAAGAGAACAGACTTTCAAATTGTAAAGAACAAAAAGACAAGGAAGGAAAAAAAAGTCTAAAGTTAAGGTCTTGCATAGTAAATATTTTATTCTTCAAATGTATCTGTAAAGAACATGCAGATGTAAACCTGCACACAGATTGGGATCGGTTTATTTTTCTATTCATTGCAAAAAAAAAAAAAAAAAGTGGTTATAAAGAGAATTCCACAGACTTGTCAAGTACGATTAAATATTTTTAAGATTTTTCACATCATTCCACTTTTTCACTGAGAAAAGAATTGATGAGATTTTATTGATACCAATGCCATTTTTGATTTTGTATATTGATTAAATTCTAAGCACATCACCCACTAAAGTCTCTTTTTCTTGAGGCACAACTTTGACCACTTTTGCCATGTTTACATATTTGATGTCTTCATTAATGTTTCTGTTGACTAACTCTGGTGGGAGTGATGTCCTTGATTAACATGAACAAAGTGGAAAGAACTGATCAGGGAATTGTTGGGAAAAAAGTAATGCTTTTGATTTCTTGAGGACACTGTGAACAGTTCTCACCTGGAATTGGTTTTCAGTTCCCATCCTGACCACTGGCTTACCAATGCTGACCAATATTTGTTAAAAATATACGACAGGCTGATTCAAACAATGACTGTAGTCTCAAATACATCTCACCTGTAGTTGAACTTCATGCTCATCTTTGGGATGTCGATAACTCATATTCTGTCATCCTCAAAGAAACTTTTGTAGGGTCCCCAAGTCTCTATGATGTCAAAAAAATTCATCCAGCAGCGGCGTCTGTACAGCAACAGGATAAAAGCTAATCAGCTGACCAAGCCAAGGTACACACTGCTACACAAGAATTGCATGATGCGATTTATGATGCATTTGAGGTCCAATAACATTGTGGTGTGTTTATGTTGGTGTGGTGAAATGAGTTTCTGATGAAGGGTAAGTACAAGTATCCAGAAAATCAAATCTTCCTCTATTAAATGATGGACAAAAGTTTGTGATAAAAGTGTGTGCAAACAAAGTTTATTATGTGGGCAGAAGTCTTGAATGAAGTTGAGATCTTATCTGACATACCATTTGATATTTTAAAATGTAATAATCACAGGTATTAACAATATACACAATCAACATTTTAAATGGAAAAGGATGCAAGAAAGAAACAGAACTATTTATTGTGCCCTATGAAAAGCTAATATTTCCATCAAGTCTGATTTTCCTATTTATTATGAGTAATACGATTTTCAAGAGCACTGTAGATTTTCATAATTGAATATTAGAAAGCTGAAGTTGTATATCTCCATTTCAAGGTTGAGTCAAAGTAAGCTGGTCCGAGCCATGAAAGCCCCCAGCTGAAAGAGTTGATGACCTCCTGCTGAAATCAGAGACTAAGAGGGCTTAATTTCGCTGCCATCCAAAAACTCATGAAGGTGTGGAAACATTATCTACATTGCTGAGTCGCCAAGAGGATGTTGATTTTCTCTGTGAATTGTTTGGTGAAGTACGGTATGATATAGCCTTAATAAAACATTTATTTTTCTTCTGGAGTCCAGTGGTGGTATCTACATCTTCCAGTGACTTAAAGCCTCTTTCTTGTGGTGTCTGGACAGCTGTTTTTGGAGTCACAGCTTTGAGGGAAAATAAAGCAAGCCTTTAAGTAATACGGGGAAATGTTTAATATCGAATGGCGCATGGACAACCTAAACACACATTAAAAATAGCTCCTGGACTTGTGATTACATAAAATTGCAGAAAAAACTCAGATCACTGGTTGAGGAGGCTGTGGCTGACCACTGACAGACTGAGCCGAGCCATGTCTTCTCTTTTTTCCTCCATTCCTCATTTTAATCAAGCAGCCTCTCCAGGATAAACAGTGCCTACCTACACTGCAGTTCAAACAGCACGGCCCGCAGAGACCCAAGCGATGATTTCTAAATGTTCACTGACAAGTTGGTTTAATTTGTGTGCTAAGTAGATGGAGCCGGACTTCTATATATCTTTCGAACTTGGCGTGCACACCACTCTCCTGCTGTTTCTCCAGCCCTGTGAAACTTTATGGCACTTCTATGCATTGAAAATAGACTGGGCGTCTGCAAGTCCCCCTCTGTCAGGTTTATATATGCCATGCTGTGTTAAAGGTGAGGACAGGTCTGGACCACTGGGACCTAAACGGAGACTTTCATCAGCTTCCTCACACCAAACACGAGCTGACCATCATGGAGTGCAGAGCTGGTAGTTCTCTTTAAAGATTCAAGAGCACACTCTTTAAAAAAAACAGAATCAAACTTAACCCTTATAATAAATTAAACATTGATTTAATCATTGCTTTTACATTTTAAGTGTTGCTGCAGTTTTTAATATCATAAATTTATTAACTGATTGGTTATCAGCCATAGCAGAGGACATTGTGATGCTCCCTGCTCTTCTTCTTTGGTACTCTGCAGCCAGTGAGCTTGGTACAGTGAAGCTGTGGCGACTATAAACCCTGTCATTGTGTGGTCGGGTGTCAACAGCTGAGAGATTTTACAATAGCAGCAAGGCAGAGGTCAACACAGTTCAAGTGGCTCAACTGCTAAGTCAGCGTTATAATTACAACGCACTGATGATACAACTCCTCTACCAGCTCACATGACGCCTCCAGTCACATGATGCTGTCACTCTACGCAAATGTCAATAACAGAAATGACAGTGTGCAGCATTTGTGAGGAGGAATATGTTAACTCTGCGCTGGCCGTGACTCAGATCTTCGGGTCATGACAGCCAATCACAACCTGAATGAGCTTACACATAAGCTGCCCATTATGTGTCTCAGAAACTCGGCTTTACTCTCTGCGGAGAACAAAGTGCGCCTGATAAAAGCTCAGCGGAGAAACAAGCCATTATGAAGAGAAGTTCGGCACCGTGTCAGTGACAATGGAGCAAACAAAAGGCTCTGTTGTCTCCTCCAGCCGGTGGGTTATTTTTTTTCTCTCTGTGGGGCTTTTGTGATGGATAATTGCCCTCCTCACATGATTTCATAATGCTGTGACTCGTCTTTCAGTCGCAGTGTAACACAATAACAAGATATAAAAAACTGAAGGGATCTAAATCTGAATTTTTGACATTGTTTAGAAGTGGCCGCTTTTCTTCGTTGTGGTGTATAATTTTAGAAAGATGTACGGGCAGGACGCTGACTTAACCCAGCCATAATACAGCCTGGAGCAGAGGCAGGAAGGCAGGCCGGCTCCAACAGTTCACAGGCTGCATTGTCTTTGGATAATCACTAAACAGAGCTCACAGTATGGGGCTATAGTTTATGGATTTAAAGCTTTTGTACTTCATGAATATCAAATTTAAATCAGACAGAAAACTCCAAATCAACCCTGACCTGAACAGAATTAAAAAGGAGCCACTACAGTACAGCACCGGGGTATTCGACTGGTGACCCTCAGGCCAAGTCTGGTCAACATACGTGAATCCAGCACATGAAATCTTTTATTTTCAACATGTTAAGTTTATACTGAAGGAAATTCAGTCAACCATCTTAATTTAGTATGTTATTTTTTCCCAGGCATTTGTTAATTTTTTTTGTAAACAAATTTGTTTAAATTTTCATTATATTTTAGCTATGGCACCGAGAGATGTGAATAAGTTATGGAGGTGATCCAAATACAGATGCAGAACCAGGAATTTTAATGTAATTTCTTTAGAAGGCAAGGCAGGGCTATTTTTTTATAATCATTTTTGCTAATAACTCAATAAGCACTCCACATATTTTCACAATATTTTTAGGGATTGTTGGACATGGAACAAGGGAGAAGTGATACAATTTTGACTGTGATCCAACCAGTTGTGGATCGATGAATTTGTTTTTTTAAAGGATGTGTGGGATGGGGCAAGTTTAACATTTCAATGTTAACTTACTAAGTTTTTGACAGATTTTAGTGTACTTTGCAGAGAATGTTGGCCATGACACAAAGACAAAGTGTTCGATATGGTGGCAATCCTTAAAGATTTGTTCAAGTGCAGAATGATAACCTGACAGTCTAGATTGACCATGCAGTTTATTTCAATAGTCCATCCAAGAAAGAGCCCATAGACAATGTTTGAGAATGGACAAAGTCTTTCAAAAGTAAATCCAGCAGGTAACTGTAAGTTCATTCCATCAATCACATTCAATACAGGCCAACCAGATAATGTAATCGCTAGATGTTACTGCAATGGTTAAAAGACAGGAGATAAGCCAATTCGTAAAACAAAGCCTCGGTAAAATATACTTTGTCATATAATAAAGAAATGTGGTCCAGGTCAGATAAAAAATACTACTGAAGCTGTTAGCATCTTTGCTTATCTCTGTACAAAAACAGTAGCTTCCTGCTGTCATCTTAAACATAGCTCCTGCCTCTTCATGCCTAAGAAAAAAAAAAAAAAAATCTGATCGGGCTTTGCCGCTTTGGATCATTCACAGTTGTTTTAGATTGGAGCTTGGTATGATGGATATGTCTGATTACAGAAAAGGAATCACGCAGATCCCTCTGCAAGGCAAGGTGTGCAAGATAGGACAATTCTCCACATTTTTTACAGTAACTCGTCTGACAAAGTTGGAAATGCCTTGTGGAGATTTATGCTCTTGGAGCACTTCTAGTCGAAATCTATGGATCTGCAAATGTGCAGTGCCCATCTGAGGGTGGGTCACTATCCAAAACCAAAACATCCAGGCTGAGCTTAGCAGCTAAACTTTTAATCATTTTGTTGCTCACACTGAAACAAAAAAGTAATTTAAAAACTTCAAAACCCTTCCCGGTCTGTGTAATAATACATTATCACAGCCAACTCCAAGTACAAACACATGTTGTCCCATTTCCAAGAACTGTGCTCCAGAAACCAGATTGACTAAACTCCTGAGTTTCAGCAGAGGTGCATCCCCTCCCTTTCTAAAGAAACACAAACAAGACAGTGAGTCTGCCTTAATTTACCATCTGTGCTCTGAGACTCCGTAGAAATGGGCTTAAACTGCAGATGTAAAAAAGGTAGAACATCACACTGGTAGATTTATTCAGAGGAAGTTTTAAAAACAGTGCAGGGCACACACAACTCAAAAGAACTAAATATGGGTTCTCTAAAGAGGATCAAAACTTTTGAGGAAATATAGTTTTTACTTTCCAAGTCAACTCTGGAGTGGAAAAGCTGAATGTCACAAAAACATAAATGATTTTTTTATAGACTGATGAGTAGTGCGAGAATACAGCCGGCCATTTTAAATAAAGTCATGCCACAGTAGAGTAATTTGACATATACTAAAAACAAGCAACTCCTACCTCTCACATAATCTATATGCAGGGTTAAATTATGAGCTGGGGTTGTCTTTAAATGCTGCTGAGTGAACTAATGAGGGCAGATAACATGTATGTAGATGCAAATAAAAACACAACAACACTTGTATTGCAGAACTATGTGAGAATGATACACAAAAGCAGAAAAAGAGAGAAACAGACACAATTTGTGTGCGATTAATTATTGCTTTTTTTGGATTAAGAAGTAATACCCTCTGTGTCTATTGATGTTCATGCATCACATATGTAACTAAATGTGTTTGTTTCATGTTGTTATAAACAACCAATGATTAGTGATTAATTAATAATAACTCGAAAACAAAGAAACAATGGCATAAGATACTTCCAACGCTCCCACCCCCATGCCAAATAATTTTATTGAAATTCAAATAGGCTGTCCTGATTTATAAACACATGTACCACATCTAGCATTCATCTCAAAATGTTGGTTATTTCTTACACTTAAATTATAACAGAGCTGTTATTAGGAGGATTTATAACCCCGTGTTTATCACCTGAACCTCTTTAATGATTCATGTGTCTTTCTTGCTGACAGCAGAATACAACAGTCTGTAAAAACATAATAAATAAGAGTCTGTGCTGCTACAAAGATTTGGCCAAATTAATTCTGTCTGCACACGTAGCTAATGTGCACACCAGTTACCCCCGAGGGTGGATGCTCAGCAAGTATGTAATCTTTTCTCTGAGTCAGCAGAGATCAATCAAGGACAGACAGACAAGGAATGTATTTACTCCACCTGAAAAAAAAGAGCTCGACTTCAAAAAGAAAGAGGCACATATATGATAACTGATGCTGGAATTTGATTCATCCAGCCGAGGGTTGGCACGAAGGTATGCATATATTATAGTAAAGCATGGTGAAGGAGCAAATGTAAACATAATTTAAATAAACCTGAATTCCAGTGAGCACTGTTAAATCATGCATTGAGACTAATGTCCTTGAAAGAAATATGAACTTCTTCAGCAGATTGGCAAGCAAAAGGCAGCCCATTTTCAAAGACTATTGGGGCAGTATTATTAATAAAATAAAAAATGTTATGTGTATTTGTACAGTCTACAAAAAAGGCAAGAGTTATTTCACATGTTCAGGTCTTAGTACTCAAATCAAAATAAACAAATACTAAAAGCAGGATATAATATCAATATGGCACTAGATGTCATACTGGCTCATGTATCCAGTTATTAATACATGCATCCATTCCTATTTTTTCAAAGCAGTGTTTCTATTACATTTGTAAATTTGCTATATTGTGGCTCTGTGATTGCACCTATGTGCACAAAGATGCTTGATAACACATCTTGAGGGTAAACCCAAATATTTAACAACTGACAAAGAGGGGTGTTGTTGTACAATTTTAATATTTTAAAATCTATGTACACAGTTATTTATTTCTGTTAATTTAATTCACAAAATATGATCATGGACATGAATTCGTCTTAATCTGTCAACATTTTAAAAACAAAAAAGACTCTAAATGGACCAGTAAATGTACAGTAACCCTTTATTTTTTTATCCCAGAGATATTTTGATTTATAGTGTTTAACAATATTCTGATAGTACCATATATCCTAAAATATGTTCCAGGTGAATTAGCAAAATACAAAAAAACACAATATAAAATAAAGGCGGGGACCACTGTTATGCTTCTTTATGTGTTTTAATTTTGTCACAGCAAATCTTTAGGGTGTTTTTAACAATCCTCTATTTTTTTATGTTGTAGCTTTTCTGTCTAGTGGTCACACCTGATGCTACTCTGCTAAACAAATCCTCCTCACCACAAACAAATGTGGACATTCATGGATGCACGAGCAGAACGAAATACAGTAAGAGAAACAGTTAAACTCTCAAGTCTCTCTTTGTATTTCAGCAGTGTCAATTTTATTAAACATAATCCTATCCAAAAATATTATAACGCAAAAGTAAACATGCACACTAACTGCTACAGCAGAATAATCACACAGCCATTATGTTTTTATTTGACACAGGAGGTTAAATGCTGCAATAAAAATAATAACAACAGGATGAAATGAAGCTCACATCTCTTAATTATAGGTATAATGAGGAAAAGGGAGAGTTCTTTTCATATAAATAAGATTCTCAAAGAATGTAATGAATAGTATTTTTTTTAAAAAAAAGCTTAACTATGACAATCTTTCTTTTTTATTTGTCTTCTCGATTATCTTTTTCAATTATAATGTTGTCTTTAATTAGCAAATTTTTTTTATCCCCCAGTTCATCAAACATTTTGTGATATTGGAGTTGTATTATTAGCATGATTATCCTTGCTCTGAACTAAAACAAAATTACAACACTGACAGAAAGGCTTCACTTAAAGCCGTGTCATGATATTATTGATATGGCACTCTAGTGGTGTGCGACACTGAAAGTTTTGGTATGGATCAGTAAATACAAGGACTGTGTTGCCGAAGCTGATATTTTTTAATAATTAAGGGGGATGAATGAATTGTTATGATCTTTTATTGTTTTGGGGATTTTTTTTACTTTGGGTTTATTTAGTGATTAAATCTCAGGACAGTCTAGGCAATGCTTATATGTAAATAGAAAATACTTAAGTTTTCGTTCAGAAACAATAGAACAGTAACAACACAATTCCTGCTTGCTTGTTTGTTTGCCGGATGTTTCTGAGTCGTGTGATGCTACAACATCAAAACACAGGAAGGGGGAGGAGGAGAAAAGTGTACCTGCTCCACGCAGTGGCAGGATGACACTTACACACACACAATGACACGTGCCTCTGTGATGCAGTTGCAAAAGTGCAATCAGGAGGAAAACTGAAACTAAAGTAGCTATGACACAACACTGGCATCGATCAATATTAATACCAGCACTGGTATCAATATTATCAATATTTGGATCAATCAGCACAACACCATGTATCCTAACTTGTATTCCAACACTGGCTACCTTGTGATTCCAACCATCCATGTATCTGTCTATCCATGTATCTGTCTTTCTACTGTGTCCATCCATCCATCCATCCATGTACATTTATATAGTAAGCCGATTAAAATGTAAGGTGAAGGTTAATTCAAGAGGTGTCAGCAAATAACACTTTTACATCTTCATATGCTTGGTTACATTTTGCAACTTGTTGATGCTGTGTTTTTATAAGCTATGTCTTGTCCAGTAGTTATGTTGCTGTATGAAGATAACAAACATAATATGAAAAATATATATTTTCTATGAAAATGAAAAGGCTGGCTGAATGCAAGTTTTGCCTGCCTCTGTAAAATGAAAATGTCCTGTAAAGAAACAATATTAACCATAAAAATGGCATAGAAGGTTTGATTTTCCTCTGAAATTTGCCTTTTTTTAATTACTATTTTTCCTTCACATCAGTTATAAGTGGATCATTCATTTTTTTAATAATACAGTAGCCATGTGATATAAGTGTCCTATTAGAGGAAAACTAGTTAAAACACATCCAGGTTACTGCTTTTAAATGCACTCATAGTATCTGCCCATTCATGCTGCATCTATTTTATATATCACGTTGAATTCTGGGGTTTTATAACACACTGAATGAACGGTAGTTAAATAATTATCCATCAAGGTGTATTAGTGTCATGTTATTGGCCGTCCACTTCCTTGAACTAACAAACTTTAAAGAGAACATTTACAAGCATATTTCCAATAACCAAACATCAGAATTAAAAAATGAATACGGTTCAGTAGTGTAATTGGTACACATGTCCAGTGTGGAAAGTTGGGAGTATTTTTATGAATGAGGGTTTAGTGAACGCTGCCATGTGGCAGCAAAACATTTAATGCAGCAGGAAAAATCTTTCATGTCTTAATTTAGCAAAAAGACCAAACGCAGCTGCAGTTCGTGTTGACTTCCAGCGGCACGCCACCCTTCACCGAATGCACAGTCTTTTATTAATGAACAGAATTGGACTTATTTGTGCCTTTTTTGTCCAAACAGTTGAATCCAGAGCCCAAAAATAAAGGAATACAGCTGTGCCCTCTTTTTAACTGTGCAGTCTCTCTCCTGCTGTATTTTTCAGATGGTGGTTTTGGGGATGTGTATCTGTGAATTACAATGACTCCTTTTTTTACTCTCCAAACATTCCAGCCGCCTGCGAGATGAAATGGTGGAATCTGAGGCACGATGCTAATTTGAAGACTAGAAGACGAATAAATCTATAAATCTGACTTAGTCTCTCGCCCGGGGACATACAGCCACGATAATTACAGGTTGACTTTACAGACATGCAGACATCTCTCATCTGTAACGCTAATAGTATAACCAGCAGGCTGCTACGTGCTTACTCAACGTCTAGCGTTTGGGGTGAGCAGAGGTAAGCTGTAACGATATCTGTATAAAGTAGAAATGGGTTGAATCAAATGGTGTTTTGTTGTGGCAAAGGATATACTGCAGTAAAGAGTGTATTTATTTGTTGTTACAAAATGTGTCATATGATGAACAGTCCTCTGATAACTGGCATTTATGTGAACTATGAAAATACTCATTTAAGTATTACTAGATATTCAAGAACACACTTGTAAAATAGGGTTGGGCGGCAAAGTGCTTCAATAGTGAGCCCTGGAAATGACTTAACATTTCAGCACTTCTGATGGAATTGTCTCAATCTTTGAGATTTCTGAATTTCTTTCAGAATCTCAATCCAGATCAATGGTGAACAAAGTTGAGATCAAATCCTTTTATGCTTTACAAGGGACATCTTTATGATTACAAAATCAAGGATTTTCAAGAAAAACTCAAAATTTTAGAGGGTGTAAAATTATGAATTTACAACATATCTATCTATCTATCTATCTATCTATCTATCTATCTTTATTAGTACCAGAATTTTTTTTTTACGGATCAGAGAACTCTGAAATCACAATATAAAATATAGAAAACAACCACCCAACATGCATGTAACATCAAACAAATCACATTATAAAGAAAGTAATAGTAATCTGTACAGGGCTAAAACAGAGATTCCAGAGCAAATGTTTTTTTTTTTATTCTGTGCGTATAATAAGAAACACTGACAGCAATAAGCTCTCATTTTATTTCTTTCATTCCATAAATGCATGTCTCTTGTCATTTTTGGGTAAGTTGTCTTAATCTTTAATACAGACCTGATCAAAATCTTATGACCAGTTGAAAAATTGCTAGAATATGCATTTTACACATTTGGATCTTAATGAGGTTTTAAATAGAGCTACAATATGCAAAAGAAAGAAGTAAACTGAAATAGGCTGTTTGTTAGCTGATCAAAAGCTTAAGACCACAGGCTATTAAAGCTAAAATCTGCTCAAAATGTTCACTTTCTGTCAGGTATTCACACGGTCATGCCCTCCTGATGGCTAAAGCTAAGAAGCTTTCTCTTCTTGAACGTGGTCGGATCGTCGAGCTGTATAAGCAAGGCCTCTTGCAGCATGCCATTGCTGCTGAGGTTGGACGCAGTAAGACGGTCATTCTACATTTTTTGAAAGATCCTGAGCATTATGGAACAAAAAAGTCAAGTGGTAGACCCAAAAAAAATTACACCTGCACTGAGCTGGAGGATCTGAAGGACAGTCCTCGACCCAAATTATAGCCCTTACTGGTGCCGACTGCAGCGCAATAACCATCAGATGTTATCTGCAGGAAAAGGGTTTCAAAAACAAAAAACGAATTCAAAGATCTCGTCTCCTTCAACGCCACAAAACTGCCCGTTTAGACTTTGCCAGGGAGCATCAAACATGTGACATTGAAAGGTGGAAAAAAGTTTCATTCTCTGATGAGAAAAAAATGTAACCTTGATGGTCCAGATGGCTTCAACGTTACTGGCATGACAAGGAGATCCCACCTGAGATGTTTGCTGCCCTGCACAGTGGAGGGGGGTCCATCATGATCTGGGCTGCTTTTTCATTCAGTGGAACACTGGAGCTTCAGGTGGTGCAGGGTCGTCAAACGGCGGCTGGTTACGTGCAGATGTTGCAGCGGGCATCCCTCATGACTGAGGGTCCTCGTCTGTGTGGTAACAGCTGGGTTTTTCAACAGGACAACGCTGCAGTTCACAATGCTTGCTTGACCAAGGACTTCTTCAGGGAGCATAACATCACTCTTTTAGACCATCCCGCACGTTCCCCTTATTTAAATCCCATAGAGAACATTTGGGGATGGATGGCAAGGGAAGTTTATAAAAATGGCCATCAGTTTCAGACAGTTGATGCCCTTCGTGAAGCCATCTTCACCACTTGGAGCAATGTTCCCAAAAGCTTCCTGGAAACACTCGCATCAAGCATGCCCAAACAAACTTTTGAAGTGATTAACAAGAACGGTGGAGCTACTCATTACTGAGTCCTACTGAAAACAAATTCTGTTCAGGTTTGGGGGGGTTTTTGGTAATTTTTTGAGCGATGGTCTTAAACTTTTGATCAGCTGATAAACAGCCTATTTCAGTTTACTTGTTGTTTTCAGTAAATTACTTTATCAAAGTGCTTTATGTCGCACTCCCCCTTCTTACTTTTGAATATTGTAGCTCTATTTAAAACCTCATTAAGGTTCAAATGTGCAAAATGCATATTCTTGCAATTTTTCAACTGGTCTTAAGATTTTGATCAGGTCTGTATAGCTGCTTTTCACATAATTTCTGTCTCTTGTGATATGTCCATAATTACATTAATTGACTTCCTTTGTCCGTCTATTCTTTCTTCTTTTTGATCACTGTGTTTGAATTGCTCTTTTATTTGAATATTCTGGTTATTTTGCTTTTGACCTTATTGTTGATGTTCATTTATTATTCTTTGCACTGCCATTAAGGCAAAATATATGTAAATATATAGTATAATTTCTAGTCCTTAATGACTAGCGTGAGCTGTGCTGTGATATGTACTTGCAGCCATAATGAAACTGTATTTGTGAGTGAAGTTTCAACAACAAAAAGGCATCCTCCTCCACGGGCAGTGTGACTATCAGAGGAACATCTAACACAAAGCATAATGGATGATCTGGGAGGACAACGCTGCATCTGGTTCTAGTTAAGTTCTCGTTTTGCTGTGTCCTTCAGACATGGTGCCACAGGCCCAACAGGCTCAAGCAACAAGAGTTCATATGGACACAAAAAAACAACATGTGGTGCCGAGAAGACTCCCCACAGAGGTCAGCTTCGGGACTCACCAACCCGAGAGACAATGGATCTGAACAGGGGGGAATGGATGGCGAGTGCAGGCCATGAAACAAACACTTCAGAGGCTTGATATGTTTAATAGACTAATGGCAAATGTGGGGTTCTTATTGTGCTCAAGACAAGCCCACCAAAACCTTCTCACTATTGCTGGAAGACATCAGAATTTTAGTCTGAGTGACCATTATAAAATCTGGATTGAAGGGCTGCTCTGGTAAGTTGCAGATTTTTGGGGGTGCTTTCTTTCAGAAAAGTGTTTTTGCAGGATTTCTTTTTTATCTTTTTGTCATTTTATGTTTTATTTATCCTGTGGAGTTTGAAGCTGATGAGCTCTTACTGTAGTTGAACACTTCACTGTTTCACATACACAATTCTGCAGACTCTGTCCAGTTTCAGGGTAAAAAATTAACATTGCTGAGATTTTTACTTGGTTAATTTTCTTTCGTAGTGCACTTTGTCAAGTGGATCACAGCTACCCAAAAATACACAACCAGGCTTCGAGCAATAACCATTTCCAAGCTTGAATAAAGCTAAAATGCGTCAGGTGTCACTTGCATATAAACACAGACTTGTAGACCTTAATGTGTTAAAATAAAACATAGGCTAGAAGTGCTGGCTGTGCTAGCAGTGTAAATGTTAGCCGCACTGCTTGATATTGTCATTGAATGCAACATTTACCTGCCTTCTGTTGTGATATTCAGACAAATTCAAGCAACAATGTTATGCTTTTTGACTTGCCTTCCTTGTTTGGTTCTTATGTGGCTCAGAAAGCTTTCACACCCACCACAAACCAAACTCTGGTTTGCTTGGAAGCGACCCACATTTTCAAGTGGACCAGAGTTTGGTTGTTATATCCACAACAGAGTTTATGTGAGCTTCCACACTAAACCAATTAGACAAGCCTTCCCAAAAAATGAGCTGAAGTTCATTTGGTCCAGTCCATTATGTTTGGTGTGAAAATGGTCATAGACTTTGGTGATGGTTGTGAATGAAGCACAAACCCAAATCCAACAAGCTGTGTTGCCATCCTCATTGCCTAATTTTAGACCATCCAAGAGTTTAAACTCAGGTTAAACATGCATTTGTCCACTGGGTCAAATGAACCTACTTCCAGGACAGTAATATTTTTGTTTGCTCCAAAGTACTGGAGTTTCAGGTGCTAGCACAGCTAATTTTATGTTCACTATGTAAAATTGGCGTAAAACTATTTACTAGTCAGATTTTAAATATGTTGATGATCAGCAGTGAAATCAGTCATTTGGGAGATCCCCACTGAAAGACCTGGTCAGTGTTGTGTCAAATAGTAATATTTATACCCATTTGACATTTTACCCTCATTATGAACTTTGTGGAGTCATACTGGGGAAACAGGTGGTACAGTGCTAATTATGTGTTTGCTTTTTGTGTGTACATGGTGCTTGTGTGGGACTGTGTCACGTGAATTAACAACAGCACAGAAGCATTGTGGGATCAATAAAAAACATCTTAAAAGTTCAACGATTGCCAACTTTTGGCCCAGGACCTTGACACTGTTATTAGACCTAAAGAGAGCATTTTGAATGGTGTTGAGTATTGCGTATTCTCTCAATAGCAGAGAGCATCCACATCTACTCCTGTTGGCACTGAACAGCTCTGGAGGCTTCAAGACTCGCAAAGGATGTGAGTAGGGGTTTGCTGCACTTAGTTACACACTAGAGTTCAGCTATGGGGCCCTAATTTCGTGGCGCAGTGCAGGGGGCGCAAGCCTGGCGCACCCCGTGTAGTGTTAATTTTGTCCGGCGCACCGCCATGCGCTGCCAATTTAACAATTTGGTAGACCGTCTGCGCAGAGATGGGTGTGACGGCGCACCAGAGGGAGGTGACGGCACACCAGGGGGAGGTGCCGAACAGATTCAGGTTGGCGCAGTGACAATTTCGTGCCAAAAAACTGTGCGGAAGGTGCGCTGAAAGCTCGCCAGCTCCAACCTGGTCTATTCTCGGCGCAAGCAGAGCGCACCCTCCGCAGCTGTAATTTGATAACAGACGCACATGTGCGCACACATCACCAAACCCTCAGAGGCAGGTTTCCAGGGTGTCAGGCACATTTTAATGCAATAAACAATCACAGCAATCACTATTTAATGTGACCGTCTGAACCAGCATTTACATTTGTATCTATATTAACTGTCCCGTCACATCTGATGTCGGATTAAAGCCGTTTGTCATAATGGAAACTTAACCTGATTCCTTCCATCTGGAAGTTTGATGCACATCTTACAAGTCAACAATAAACAGCCTTAACATCTGATACTGAGTATATATCTAATCATTTCATTAAAGGAATACTCCGACGATTTTGGACCCACGCCCTTTCCCTATCATTGACAAAGTGAGACAAGCTCAAAAATACCTTTTTTGTGTCTCTGCGTCCAGTGGCTGGCTCCCAGCTGTTAGCATCGTAGGTAGCTTAGCTCAATGGCTGGAAGTCAATAGGAGTCAGAGCCGGACTGACGAAAGTAGACGAAATACTCCTTACAGTGGTCCAGGGGATGTCGTATCAGCACGTGAAGTAAATCCAAATGGCTATAAAACATTTTAAAAGACGTGTTTTCTTTTTCAATCTGTTAAAATAACGTTTTGATAAACACAGACCTGCGCATGCGCAGTGCCCCGCGGAACAGTAGTAGCAGCCGGACTGACGAAAGTGGACAAAATACTCCTTACAGTGGTCCAGGGGATGGCTTATTAGCACGTGAAGTAAATCCGAATGGCTATAAAACATTTTAAAAGACGTGTTTTCTTTTTCAATCTGTTAAAATAACGTTTTGATACACACACAGACCTGCGCATGCGCAGTGCTCCGCGGACCGGAAGTAGCAGCCGGACTGACGAAAGTGGACAAAATACTCCTTACAGTGGTCCAGGGGATGGCTTATTAGCACGTGAAGTAAATCCGAATGGCTATAAAACATTTTAAAAGACGTGTTTTCTTTTTCAATCCGTTAAAATAACGTTTTGATACACACACAGACCGGCGCATGCGCAGTCCGGCTGCTACTTCCGGTCCGCGGAGCACTGCGCATGCGCAGGTCTGTGTTTATCAAAACGTTATTTTAACGGATTGAAAAAGAAAACACGTCTTACCATTGAGCTAAGCTACCTACGATGCTAACAGCTGGGAGCCAGCCACTGGACGCAGAGACACAAAAAAGGTATTTTTGAGCTTGTCTCACTTTGTCAATGATAGGGAAAGGGCGTGGGTCCAAAATCGTCGGAGTATTCCTTTAAATTCGAAGAAAAGAGGGAGAAAAAAGAGAGAAAATAAATATATGTCACTCAGGATTTACCTGTGATTTCCCGTATTTCTCTGTTTTAGTCTTTATTTTTAACGTGATCTAAAAAGATGGAGTACATTATTGCAAGGAGGATGAGGCGGCAGTATATCACTAAAGGCTCTGCTATTTGGCGATGACAAACCAGGAGTGCAGGTGGATCACAGGCATTATGAATGGATAAGCCAGCTGCTGTGTAACTGTCTCTTATTTTTTTACTCCTATTAATGACAAAGGAACAGATTACATCTGTCCCGGGACCTGGCCCACACGGTGACACGCTTCGTGGCCTCCGATGCGCGCCCTGCTGTCCCTTCTCCTGCTGAAGTGACAGCGGCTCTGACCGTCTCCGCTACTGGGTCTGTCCAGCACACTGTTTCCGCGGTGGCAGGGATCATTCAGAGCAATCAGACGCTGCGCCTCGGCCGCAGCGCATTTAAAGGCAAGGAGAGGCGGTCATTTGATTGGTGAAGACAGCACTTGGCGGTGTTAAACCCACTAATGCCTTTTCTCCTCCCTCTCTGCCACTTGTGCGGAGGGGCAGCGCTCCTGCTGTCCCTTCTCCTGCTGAAGTGACAGCGGCTCTGACCGTCTCCGCTACTGGGTCTGTCCAGCACACTGTTTCCGCGGTGGCAGGGATCATTCAGAGCAATCAGACGCTGCGCCTCGGCCGCAGCGCATTTAAAGGCAAGGAGAGGCGGTCATTTGATTGGTGAAGACAGCACTCGGCGGTGTTAAACCCACTAATGCCTTTTCTCCTCCCTCTCTGCCACTTGTGCGGAGGGGCAGCGCTCCTCTGCGCTTCTCTGCGTCCTTGTGTGCGCCTCTCTTGGCACTGCAGGAAACTTGCAAAGTGCACTGGTCACACCCTGTCCCGGCAGCGAAGGCCGGCGCAGGGCAGGTGCGCCTGTGCTTGTGCCTGGTCTACAAAATTAGAGCCCATGGTCTTAAACTCTTCAACACAATGGCTATGGCTGAGGCCAAAGGATGGTTGACGGTCACGGATGAACCTAAGAGGCACAAACAAACATAAAGTATTAGGAAACACGGTAAAGACTTTTAAAGCCAGCAACAGCTTTCAAAACTCTGAACTGGCTGTGTTTCTGTTGAATGGTTTAACTGCCCAATAAGTAGTTTGTAGGTGATGTGACTTGCCTCACAGCCCATAGGAAGTTACCATCCAGTGACAGGGTGAACAATTCTGTGGATATGATTCACTACAAATAGACTGCAAGTTTTGTCAGATACATAAATTTATCCATGAAACATCAAGATGTTATTTGTTCAATCACCAAAACAGTTTTATAGATACAGAACAGGGGTTGGTTTAGTTTACAAATTTTCCCAAGTCACGTTATAGTGGACCAGACCATAATCAGAGGTAAATACATAGAGATTATTGTAAACTGCTGCACTTGTTTTACCAAAATTAAGAGTTTAAGCTGATTTTGCCTCCACAAGCAAAAAAGAATGTATAAGGGGGGGAGAGAGAGAGAGACAGTGAGACAGCACTGAGGCTATCAGCACTTGTTTATCTTCATTATGTGCAGGATAAGAGGCAAATAAACATGAACCTTATGTCATTATGCTGTTTGTATTTTGATTAGGGATGGGAATTGATAAGATTTAATCAATACCAATGCTGTTAACGATCCTGCTAATCGATCCAGTTCTTTAACAATTCCCTTATTGATTCCAGCAAATTTTGCATGTGGGCAAATGGTCTGATTTTCAGTGGCAACAATGCCAAACATACATTACAGTATAGGTAACTGCTTCTGCAAGTTGCTGTTGTTTCCTCTCACTTAAGGTTGTGCAGTAGGTGTAATTAAAATTAAGCCACAATTCTGATGCTTCTGAACCCTGTCAATTGAATGGAATTGATAAGGGAATTGATAAGCAAAAAGATCAATGATATCGATTTGTTGATGGAACTGTTAACGATTCTCAACTGGAATTGGTTTTCGATTCCCATCCCTAATTGTGATATCTGATAAAATTATTTTATTAAAGCTGCACCAACATCTTTGATGGGATTTTTTAGATGAAAAAAAAAACAGTTTTCAGGATGTGGAAGGACATTTGTTTTGTGAATTTATTGCAATTTTGAGAAAAAAATCATCCTGAAGGTGGCTTAAAACAGCTCTCCATAAAAAGCAGACAGACTATTAACAGCAAAAGTTCATCCAGATGTGTATCTGAGCTTTTTCTAATAAACAGATCACTGATGATCCACTGCTGTCCACCTCATCCATTCACATTTGTGAACTCCCACATGTTTCTATGTGACAGAGTGAACCAGTGAACAGTCTGCTCCTGTTTGATCTACTCTCAGCTAAACTCAAAACATCAGGACAGATGACTAAATAAAGTTTGGTCTCTTTTTTCACCTGTTCAGCACTATGAACAGAGCAGCTCTCTTTAGTTTCATAAGAAATACTTATTGGGTGTGTAAATAGACCACCAAGTGCTAATATGGATTATTTGAATGAATTGTGTTTAATGTTGGACAGAGCATGTGATCTTGGTCAGGAAATTTACTTGTTAGGAGACACCAATATTGATTGGAATTCATCTAGCTGTCCACTTAAAGCAAAGCTACAATCAACTGCTAGAACATGCAACTTGACTCAAATGGTGAATAGACCAACAAGAGTTGTATACGGAGAGACGGTGGTAAAAGCGAAACATGCATTGATCATATTTTCACAAACCGTAGTGATTTATGTTCCAAAACATTATCCATACCAGTAGGGTGTACTGATCATAATTTAGTAGTGACTGTTAGGAAAGCTAAAGTGCCCAGATCAGGACCAAAAATACTTTACAGTAGATCAATGAAAACATTTAACAAAGATTTATTTATAGATGATGTAAAAAATGTATGTTGGAAGCAAGTATTAAAAATAGACGATCCAGATGAGGCTCTTGGTGGCTTTAATACACTATTTTTACGAGTCATTGAAAAGCACGCCCCAATTAGAAAATGCACAGTAAGGAATTTGAATTCCCCCTGGTTGGACAATGAATTGAAAGATGTTATGAGACAAAGAGATGAAGCAAAGCAATCAGCGATTATGTCAAGCTTTGAGTCGGACTGGCAAATCTACAAGAAACTAAGAAATTATGCAACAGCTTTAAATAAAAAGAAAAAACAAATGTTTTACTTGAACAAAATAAAAAATGTGAAAAATGATAAAAAGAAAATGTGGAACGTAGTAAATGACATGAGTGGCAGGAAGCCTAAATTAAGTCCATCACATCTTGAGGTGGATGGTAGTTTTATAACTAAGCCTGCTGATATAGCTAATTATTTTAATGATTATTTTAATTTTAAGATCAGCAGTTTGAGGAATAATATGCAGCATACAGTTCAAAATCCTTCAATCAGAATCAAAAACTCAATGGAAGACAAGAACTGTAAATTTAGACTGACAAAAGTGACTGTTGATGAAGTTGAGAATCTGCTTAATAAATGTAAAGAGAGACCTCCGGGGGTAGATAATTTAGATGCTAAATTCCTAAGCCTGGTTGCAAATTTAATTGCTACCCCTGTTTGTCATATTGTCAATTTGAGTATTGAGAAATCCAGCTGCCCGCAGGCTTGGAAGATAGCCAAAATAATTCCACTTCCAAAAAACACTGCTGCGCCATTCTCAGGTATAAATAGTCGTCCTATATGCTTATTACCAGCTTTAGGTAAAATAATGGAGAGGATTATCTTTCAACAAATTCAATTATATTTTGATGTAAATGGCTTAAATACAGAATATCAACATGCCTATAGGCCTGGTCATTCGACTTGTACGGCCTTGACTCAGATGACCGATGAATGGCAATGTGAGATGGATAAGGGAAAATTGGTAGGAGCTGTTCTACTTGATTTTAGTGCAGCATTTGATTTAATAGACCATTTTTTGTTATTAGACAAGCTTAAACAATATGGATTCACTGACACAGCATTAAATTGGATGGAGAGTTATTTAAGTAATAGAAAACAAGCAGTTCTTTTTAATGGTAGTCTGTCAAAATTCAGTTCAGTTAATTGTGGAGTTCCTCAGGGTAGCTGCCTTGGGCCCTTATTATTTTCTATTTTTATTAATGATCTTCCTTTAGTTTTACAGAACGCCCAAATTTCAATGTATGCCGACGACTCGACCATATATGTAGCAGGATCAACAATCGAGGAAATTAATAATACTCTAGAGACAGAATTAAAATATGTAATAGAATGGGTAAGAATAAATAAACTTGTACTTAATATAGGCAAGACAAAGTCTATATTAATTGGAACAAAACATCAGCAGATATCTGAGCCAAAGTTGAACTTGAAGATTGACAATACTCATATTGAGCAAGTGAAAGGGACAAAACTCTTGGGTATCACCTTAAATCAGACTTTATCTTGGACCAATCATGTTGATAGTATTGTGAGCAAAATGGGAAGGGCTGTTTCAGTTACAAGGAGAATTTCTAAGGGTTTGCCCCCAGATGTTATTAGACAGATCTTAAATGCGTTAGTTCTGTCACAGCTTGATTATTGTTTTGTAATTTGGTCTAGTGCCTCAAAGAGTGATATGAAGAAATTACAAGTTGTGCAAAACAAAGCTGCACGCTGTGCATTAAACTGCTCCTACAGAACTAATGTTAAAGACATGCATGACAGCCTGAGATGGTTGACGGTTAGTCAAAGGTCCACTTATTGCACAGTAAACTTTATTAGAAACATAAGAGTAACACAGTCACCAAGTATATTATATAAAAGGTTATTAGAACACAGTGCTCATCATGGTTATGGAACAAGGAATGTTATAGAAGGAAGGTTTAATCTGCCCAAAGTCAGATCATCAGTTATACAGAAAACAGTGATGTACAGAGCTGTGGTGGGATGGAATTCTTTACCAAGGTATGTCATTCAAGCCAATACTAAAGAAGCTTTCAAAATGATGGTAAAGCAATATCTACCAATATTTCATGAACTGTAATGACTTGTCCTAATAAGGTATTATTGAGGTATAATTTAACCCTTTTCCAACAGATGGGTATGAATTGTTGGAGTATTTAATTGTAATGTAATTTTCTTTGAATGTTCTAACTTCTGTAAGTGAACCTTTGTCTATGTATGTTGTATGAGTGATGTGTATGTTTTTGTATGTCTTGTTGGGTGTATAGGACCCCAGGAAGAATAGCCACGCTCTTGGCAAGTGCTAATGGGGATCCTTAATAAAGTAAAGTAAAGTAAAGTAAAACACACTCATAATCACTTTAACAAGGGCACACTCAGGATAAGCTACTTTAACATCAGGTTCTGTGTTATAGGAACAAACTTCTCCAGCATTTTTGCCCCTCACCACATCTGCCTTAAACTGTCATAACAGAAGCACTTTGGTTAATGAGATGTGCCTTGCTTAGACTCATAACTTTGAAAACTCCATCCTTATCTGTAGAGATAAAAGTCTTGTTTTTGCTCTGTGACATTACTCTTGTGCGGAGGCGTTGAGTGGCTCTAGCAGGAGGAAGTGTCAACTGTCTGCAGCATTGCTGTGCCTGAGGCCTTACGTTTGTCTGTTACTGATGGTCAACATGTTTTTTTTAAGAAAATGAGTAAATACATATTTAAAAGTTATTTTCCAGATCAAAGCAAGAATCAGAAAATTATTACTCGTGGGTCGGGTTTGGCCGGGGAGCTATTTGCCAGCCAATAGTATAGAATCTTATAGACCTGCCTCAGTTAGCATGATAAATTAATATGGGTGGGGGAAAAAAAACGATTCACGTGAGAATCAAGATTTTTTGTTTGATGATTTTAAATCAATGTCCTTGTTCAAAATCATTTTTTTTCCAAATTTAAATGCTTTATTTTAGTCTGTGTTAATAAGCCACTTTAAAATGCAATCCAGGCTTTAGAAGAGAGAGTACAAACAGCTGATTAAAAAATATTGCTGAATAAATCTAAAAACGGACTCACATGTGATGTGTATTTTTCCTGATACAGCCTTTAGGCATCATCATTGTTCATATTTTTCTCTAGTGTTAAAAAAAAGCTAACTTAAGATTGCAAAAATCTGCAATAGAATCGCAATTTAAATCAAATCGTCACCTAAAAAATCATAAAAAATCGTATCAGGAGAAAAACATATCCTCCCAGCCCTATCAATTACCCTCACAATAGACATCATGGTAACAGATGAATACACATGCAGAGGCATGATCAACAGGAGCTAATACCTGTTAGAGACACATTTACCTTTTTTTCATTCATTGTCCATCGAAATTCACAAGGAAACAAACTTTTTAACAAATTATAGTTTGAAGGCCAGGAAATGGTTTGTTGTCACTGTGCTGAGCCAAATGATCTGAATCTCTAAGAATAGATGACACTCCTGTCACCATAAGCTAGGCTGGACAAATTAAGGAACTTTTGCTACTCTGACTGTATTTCAGCTCTAATTATTTTCATATGACCAGCCCATGATGGATGACAGCATCCCTGAACACCTCTGTTCCAGCCTGAGGGACCAACTTTTTATGCACATTAAAACATTTGTATACAATGTATTAATACCATTGTATCAGAATACCTTAACCCCAAAATTCCACATAATGCAAAAGAGTCGAACTGCGCAGCGCTGTGGTCTTGCTCCGACCGACAAACCCCACTGAAGCGCCGTGCCAAGTAGCTCCACGGTGTTCAGGGGAAGGGCTGATCCTCGGAGAGAAACATGCTCTCATGAGAATAGTGATGTCACACGTTAATAATATATGTTATAGACTGAGAAAAGAAATAAACAACACCTCTTGGCTTCTCTAAGGTTCCTTTTCTGGTCCCAACCATACAGCTTTGTGGTCTATTCCACTTCTATCTGCCTATATCTTTGAAGAAAGGATGTTTGGTGTCATACAATGTTATACTTTTCTGTACCTCTTCGATTCACTTTTCTTCATCCACGGTGTTGTGATGCCTATGGGACCCTGTGACCGTCTGTTGACTTGATGCTCATGCCTCCAGTTGTGGTATAATGACAACCTATTGAGGAAATTTATGTTTCAGAGTCTTTGACGCAGTTAAAGTGCATCTCTTTCCTATTTCTCAGTTTACGCCTTTATGAAATTTTCAGCAGCTCACTGGGTGGGCTGGATGAGATCCATCCTGCAGACAAATCAGACCAGGTGGGTATCAAATTTGAACCAATAAAATCCTGATGTTCTGTGTGATGTGACAAATTACTATCTCCGTTCCTAAGACGCCCTCCCCTCTGGCGTTGGTTCCTCCCTGTTGGTCGGCCATTCTGCCTCTCTTCCTCTGCGTTCGTTAGAGTTCATCAGAGGCAGTTATATTGTTTTTGCATGGTCAGACTTTTCCGGGTATTTTTGCGGCCCTCTGTTTGCACACCTGGCGGAATTGTGAAAGTTTGTCTTGGGTCATGTGTGTTTACCCACCCCAGGGCCCCAGAGGTGACCCCATCACGCCACCACCGGCAAGGCCAGCACTTGCGTGTGGCGATTTCCAAAGTGGCCGGGCTTGGAGGAGCGCCACGCTGCCTGTGCTGCTTTTCAGGGTTCTGGCCCCACTCTGGCTGTGCTTGGAGAAGAGAAAAGTAGAGGGGTGGAGGGTCGGGTGAAGGAGGGGAGGGGAAACTTGTTGGCAGGGCCCTGCAATGTTTTCAGAAGCACAGACTTCTGGCAGCATGGCTCAATATGATGGAGAAAAATGCTTGCTGCTAATGAAAGCCAGCAGTGTCTCTCGAATTGGACGACAACCCGAAAGGCATTATGTAACCGAGATACCGTAAACATTTCAAAATTGTCTCTCAACAAATTATCAGTGTTTATTTTTTCCACATTATATCTGATATTTTTGAAACAGCTTGTAATTGAAGCAAAGACTCTGGATGTCGGCTAAGTTTCTTTTGAAACCAAGGTCATTTTGCCAGTAATTATGTTTTTATTCCATTATCAAAAGGTCCAACAGATTTCAGGAGGTTAACTTTAGGGCACAGTTATTAGATGTCTAAATGCTGATACCTCATTTGTATCAATAAATAATCAAAATATTAAGACAGGCTTTCCTGACTGTGGGTTCGTGTTTGATTTAAGATGTATAAATGGAATTTAATCACTGTGACAAAATCAAGATCTGGCTTATCACGTGCAAAAGGCAGCCTCTAATGAATGCTCCTCTTTCATTCATGTTTTGATAGTGGTGTTTTTGGCCCAAGCTCAGCACTGCACCTTCAGCATGTATTAGTCAAATATTTATCTTGTTCAAAAATACACGGCTATATTGAGATGGGAATAGAAATAGGATGATTTAATGGGCACACTAGAGTGCCTGCTTGGGTGCCAAAGTTTTGCAATTCTGGTGGTCCTCTCTCAAAGATCAGACACCCCAAGGGCCGTTTCGGAGACCACGAGCCGCCATGATTCAAGACCCACTGAGGGGACATGAAAGTGTGCAGAAGATGGAAGGGTCCGGATGGTAATTACTGCTCATCAGACAGATTTCAAAGGGTGACTAAATTGTCGAGAGCCTTGGATATGATAGATTTACAGTTTTTCCCTTTGGTGTCTTCCCTTAAGAGTCGGGGCGGGGAAGCAGAGTTTTTATGTCTGCAGACATCATCCCTGCTCAATAAACCATCAGCTCTTCTGCAAGGGTAAAATCCTATCTTTATTCAAGAACACTGTTAAAAAAAAAATCTGGGTCAGGACACTTCAATTTTGTGCTTGGATGTTTTGTTTTCTTTCCCTCAAAAACTACTTTTGTGAGAAAATCTGTTTTGTTTCTGTTCATAATCCCTGCTTGCTCTCAAATCTATAGTCCCTCACCCAAAGCTCCCACATTTGATGTCAAATGACCCCCACTTTTCCCTGATCTAAGCCAATAATATTTATGTTATGTTACTGTATGTAACTCATAAGGTGTAGGGCCACCTTAAGTTAAAACCTCATATGATTTGCACTCTGATTTGTAATATGCTTCCATTTAAACATAGGATTTTACCCTCAAATGTCTTCCTGTTTCTATTCAGCAGATTTTATTTCAATTAAATTGAATTTAAAAAAACATATAAATATACATATAATATCTAATGGCACTCCAGTCATCCAATTTACATATTTACTGTTCTGTTTACAGACTGCAGCTCAAGCAAAGCACAGTCTGACCATTTAGTCCCAATAAATATATCATGAAATAACAGAAAGGAGTCTTTTAAGAGCAAATCTGTCTTGTTCTTTATTTGGAGTTCTAAATCTTCCTCCCTTTGCCTTTTTACGCTTCAGACCAGCATAGAAAATGTGATTTTCCAGTATATTTAATAAACAGACTCTCACTCAAAATAGATTGAAGAAACATTTCCCCCTAAAAGCAGTTTCCTCTGGAAGATTTCTCATCATATTTGAGAATTGAAGAAGTTCCTAACCTACACATAGCACTCCATATATCACAGTTAATGTCAGCCATCATAAACTAAAGAATAACATTTGTCCTGTTATATTTTTGTCTGTGTCATGAAATTTGATGAAATGTTCTTAAGTGTCTGGTGTTACCCTTTGGATCAACAGACACAGGATTTGATACTTCCACAAGGCTTAACTTAAGTAACAGCATAAGGGAAATGAATCAATTCACCCAGACTTCTGCTTTTCTACTTTTAGATGTGGCAACACCTAATGACTTTACAGTTCTTGGTATTAAAGCGAAGAAAGTTCTTGTCATTTGTTTCAAGTATAATGCATCAATAATTCGATCATAATGCAGAGTTAATTAGTACTGAATCAGTGCCAGATGAAGTTTAAACTACGAGTATTTGTAAAATATTGTGGTACACACAAACTGTTACACACTTTGCTCAATAGAGTAGTTTAAGGAGACCCATAAATTATTTCAAGTGGATCTCTTTAACTCAACAGGAAAAATAAGCAACACTTCCCAAAAATATTAAAGCAATTGTCATTTGTAAGTAAGTTAAGTTGCATTCTAAACTCCAGGTTGCAATTTTTCAAAATTTGCTTGATTTTGGGCGGTGTGAAAGCTAACAAGAACTCTGGTGCAGACCAAACATCTGACCTCTGGTCTGTGGATCACAGGTTGCTTCCAAACAAGAGTTTAGTTCATGGTGGGGCAGAAAGTCACCCAAACAGCTGTGTGTTGCTTTATTTAAACCTTGGCTGTTTTTCTTTTTTTCATAAAAAAAAATGAAGATTATTTTTGTAAATGCAGATTGGCTATTGGCCAGATGACCTTAAGTCCCACCTAAACATGACCTCTCTGTCTGTGAGCCGGTCTGGCCTTTCAGAGGCTGTTGATGGGCTGTCACATGACTTTGTTCTGGTCTTGAACAGTTGATAGATATGGATTAATCAAAGGGAACTGTGTATTTCAGGGTCATCAGCAGCAATGGACTTTATGGCAAGAACAAAGACCACAGCTACAGCACCAACTAGTGAAACATGGCTATATTATTTGTTAGTCAACAGCAATGGTCTGCCTGACAGTGCAGTGTAAAAGAAAGACAGACATAATTAAAAATGGAAAAACAGCAAATTCTTAACAGTAATAGCCACTTACACTTTGCTTACTTAGATTTAATAAAAACTAATGACACATATAGGATTTTTTAAACCTAAAATTCCACTCAGACATTAGATTTGGAATTTATATAAACCCTCTCCTTCAGCCCTGCTCAGACCAGGCTGCTCAAATTTTTACCCAGACTGCACAAACATGTCGAGACATGATATTTCAATCGAAGTTGCCTTTGGGCCAAACAAACACCTTGCTCAGGGAACGGCATATCCCTCTGTGACTTCATGAGGAGAGATCTCCAGATGAGTGCATTTTCTGAAAGGTAAAGCAAGCAGCAATGAGAGAGGAGATATCTTTCTCATTTTAGGGTGAAGAGCCAAAAACTGCAGTCCCTAAAGTGTCTGTTTAAAGCGATAGTTAAGTAGTTTTGAAGTTGGGTTGTATGAGTTACATACAAACCAACTTCACTGCTGGGAGCAATGCCCCTTTAAGTGGAACCAGCACAACCTGCTGTTAAGGTGCACCTTTAGTCCCACTACAGCTCCGCCTCAGTGGGTTCATCCAAAGCAGTATTTCTTAATAGTGGGGTGCAACCCCCAAGGCCACACACATGCCATAGCCAATTTGGGACATGAGACCTCTGGAAGTTTCATTGGCCACCTCATGAGCTGGACCCAATTTCTGCAATGCGATTGGCTGCTTGCCACGTCAGAGGTAGGATTGATGTCAGTAAAAATCAGCCTTGGCTGCAGGTTTCCTTTGTTTGTTTTGGTTAGTGTTGTGGAAACTGTTAATTTGTCAGAGCTTGACTTTGTGACTGGCCTAAATCTTTTACTTGAGCCTTGAAATAAAAAGTAGGCTATATGAGTGGCCACTTTGTTGTTTTTATCTTTCAAAGATAGAATTTGGATCAAATTATAATGTGTGTGGCTACAGCAATGGAAAACAAATACTATTTATGTCTTCGTTTGCTTAGTAATTATTGATGAATGAATGAATATTCACGTTTGGATAAATGTAGAAAGTAATTGAGAATAAGTGATCCAGAGTAAGGTTGAGGGGATGTAGGGGCTGTACCCATGGATTGACTAACTAAAGGTCCCAAAGCCTAATAATCAGATGGCTAACTTTAAACGACCCTGCCTAATTCTTGTTTAAGTCAACAGACTCCACCTCTTTCATTATTTTGAATTTAAGAAAAACGAAAGAAAAAAAATGTGGTTGACAATACTGGTAGCAGCTCTCTTAACTTACAGAAATTTTGTCATTGTTTTAATAATGTTTTGATTAAGCGCCCATTTGCAGCAGAATCAGAAAAGTTTATAAAATCCTCTGTACCCTGAGGCCTTTTTAGAGACTCAAACTGTCAGCTGTTTCATATGAATGAGTCCTGCAGACCAATGAGCTGGACAGTGTCACTCTAAGGCTGCAGCTCAGAGGCAACCACAAAGACCAAAGACTGTATATTTAAAAAAAAGATTACCCATTTTACTGCGTACACAGTCACTCACCACACCTAAACTCTCAACCAAACAGTAATTGTGATGATCATCCAGTGGAGCAATATGTTCCTTTGTATTGTTCAAATTATCATAAAGGTTTCATATAACACTTGAAGCAAACAAACAGCTGTCCCAGTTTCACCCAGTACATTTTTTTTTAGGTTTCCTCCCTAAAAATCCACTCTGATACTGGGATTTTGACTTTTCTACAAACCCCTCTGTTTCAGCCCTGTTTCAAACAGTCTGTTTAGTCTACAGTAAATCCTCTTGGTCCAGGTCTAATATCGCCCCTTTAAAGAATACTCAGTGTGGCTTCAGCTTTCTAGATCTGTGCTCTAATTTTAACAGGGCTGTGAAGATATGCCTGTGAGCTCAACAAACAAGGCCCAAGCAACATCCTATACTTCAGATGTGGGGGAGTGGTATATTCACTAATGGCATCATTAGATTAAAATGTCCAGATATTTAAGCCTATTTTCTGAATGAGAAGAAAGCAGGAAAGCGAGAGGATGGATTTTCTCACGATGGGAACATGGGAAAAATCCCCCACAGACAAAGATAGGCCACTCACGCTTGTTTTTGATCAAAAAGTGTATTTTGTGTAATATGTGGCCTTTCAGATTAACCATGGTGCAACCGCAGTTGCAGAAAATGAGACTGATGTGGATGACCAAAAAACTGCAGTTCCTTTAGAGTTTGTTTGAGGCTGACTGAAACATATTAAACCAGGTTAAACAAACTGGTTTGCTCTAAACAGTATGTAGTTTCTTTCTTGTAAGCCTTCCACTGTATGGTGTGGATTTTCTTGATATTGGCCCTTTTTTCATCTAATCAAGAGATATGCCTGATGTGTTACAGATATGATTGACATGGTTACAAGCCCTGGTGGTGTTTTCTATTGGCCTCTCTGTTTGTCCGTAGGTAGATCCAAAAGTAGGTTTAAAAGGGGTTTATAGCATGTCTGAATTCACAGATTGACTTCCAAAGTGTTCTAACGGCTCCTTTGAAAGTCAAAAGCTGTGTCACACAGCTTCATCCAGCTCTTTCAACCTTTGATATTCTGTGGGATAAACATTACACCAAAGTCTCGACCTACTTCTCCTCAGTGGTAGTTACTGCCATGGCCAGCACTGTTAAATGACAGTGGAGGAAATTCAACATAGTATAATATACTGCAGAAAAAAGTTTGGAAACATTGTTTTGGTTGATTTTTTGTCCTCTTTCATGACATCAATAGGTATTGGATTTTTTTCATCAGAAAGACAGATTTGCGACCTTTCATTAAAATTCCAAGTATGAAAAAGGTATAAGGAGATCCGCATCCCAAAAAGTAGCTCCCTTGAAGGTTTATATTATCAAACAGTGACGTTTTGAGCGTAACCACTCTTCCTCAGACTTAACCATTACTACTTTAATTAAAATTCAACTTGTCAGGATTGCAAATTCATAAAATGATACAGCTAAACCAGGAAGACAACATCCCAAGAAGACTAGAAGATGGGGTTTCGGCACATCTTTAGGGGGCGCTACCCACACATTCAACTGTGTTCTTCATTCCAGAAATGCATGATCCTCACAACCTGATGCTTTGTATATGTATCGATGATGCCTTATATATGTGTATGTATCGATAATGCCCTGTTTATGTAAATGTGTCAATGAAGCCTTGTATTTTTATCAATGATGCCTTGTATATGTATATTTGTTATGATGCTATGTATCATAATGCCTTATCCATGCCTTGTTAAGTTGCCTGCACCAAAAGAGAGATTATTATCTCTTAATCAAAGAAATATGTTGCCTTTAATACTTCCACTCTTACCATGCAGTGTCTTGTTTTTGGTCAGAAAAGAGCCTACATAGCGTTTTGATAATTCTCTATAAACATCCCTAAGATTTAAGAAACCTGGGTGGCCATGATAAATGACATTTGACATTTAGAACTGCTTGCATTCATAACAGTCATTACATCAGTGTTCCCTAATGGCTGTTCTTATTTTAATGGGCAGGATTATATGAAAGGCCATAACGTTTATATTAAATCTGTTGCACCTAATTAGAAGGGAATGGTGGATGGAAGGGTCTGCTTATTCACAGGCACAACCAGCCTTATGGGTTCACAAACATTCTCTCTTCCAAAGTAACCGCAGAGCTCCCTTGTTGTTTCAGGTACAGTATCTCCACATTATATTAATTCCAGAAAACCTCAAATTAAAAAAGGATGTGCCAGTCATGTTATTCAAATGTGAAGTCTAATTAATTAAGACATCAAATCTGTAAGGGATGCTTTCGTTTTGCACAAAACTGCAGGATTTTTGATACTCCAGGTTTTATTTGATCAGGGGTAAAAAGCTGTCAGTGTTGTTTCTAAAGCTGTCAAGACAAGTACAACTGTATTTTTCAGACTTATTCAAAAACAGCAGCAGCTGACTTTAGCATTGCAGAGTGTCTAAAAGAAAAACCTTTGAATATTACCCTTTCCATAACAGAGGATTCTAATGCCAAATGCAGTGACAGTGCTAATGGAGATTCTTTTTGAATTAAGGTTCAGTTGCAATGCAAAAAGACTGCAGAGTGGTGCAGCAGGATAGAGCTCATGTCTTACAGCAAGAAGTTTGCTGCTTTGACTCCGAAAGTCAGTCGAAGCCTTTCTGTGTGGAGTCTGCATATTTTCACAAGGCATGAACTGTTTCCTTCCACAGACCAAAACAAAAGCTAATTTGGTAAACCACTGGCTAAATTGCCCTTATGTGTGAGTGTGTGAATTTGTAATTTGTTGTCTGTCTCTACAGGCCGGCCCTGTGTTTGGCTGGCGACTGGTCCAAGGTGTACCACATCTCTTGCGCCATATCAGCTTAGATAGGCTCCAGCTCCCTGTGACCCTGAATGGGACAAGCTAGGTAATGGATCGATGGATGCAAGGCAAACACTGACACCACACACTGGGTGTGATGTCAGTGTTTAACCATAGATGCAGGGGACGTGTCACCCCCCCCCTTCCACAAAGTTGTTCCCCCAAAAAATCTCGTTCAAATAAGATTTTTCTAGTAGTACAGTAATGTGTTTTGACTTACAATACAAGGAACGCTACTTAAAAACACACTGTCAGACAATTTTAACTGTTAAAGATTACAACCCCCCTCCCCTCACAATGGTTTGGTCCAAACTTGGTCACCAACTTAGCTGCTGTTGCAGAGTGAGCTTTTCTCACAAAGGGCTCTAATTTCGTGGCGCTGCGCAGGGGGCGCAAGCCTGGCGCACCCCGCGCAGTGTTAATTTCGTCCGGCGCACTGCCGTGCGCTGCCAATTTGACAATTTGGTAGACCGTCTGCGCAGAGATGGGTGTGACGGCGCACCAGGGGGAGTTGACGGCGCACCAGGGGGAGGTGTCTGCAGATTCATGTTGGCGCAGTGACAATTTCGTGCCAAAAATAGTGCAGAAAGTGCGCTGAAGGCTCGCCTGCTCCAACCTGGTCTATTCTCGGCGCAAGGCGAAGTGCGCCCTCCGCAGCTGTAATTTGGTGACAGGCGCACATGTGCGCACACGTCAACAAAGCCTCAGAGGCAGGTTTCCAGAGTGTCAGGCACATTTTAAACCAATAAACAGTCACAGCAATCACTATTTAATGTAACTGTCTGAACCAGCATATACATTTGTATCTACATCAACTGTCCCATCACATCTGATGTCGGATTAAAGCCATTTGTCATCATGGAAACTTAACCTGACGGCATCTGGAAGTTTGATGCACATCTTACAAGTCAACAACAAACAGTCTTAATTTCTGATACTGAGTATATACCTGGCTTCTCTCATATCATTAAATTCAAAGAAACGAGGGAGAAAAAAGACGAAGAAAAAAGAGAAAATAAATGTATGTCACTCAGGATTTACCTGTGATTTCCCATATTCCTCTATTTTCGTCTTTACATTATTGCCAAGAGGATGAGGCGGAGACACCGGGAGAGTATACAGTATATCACTAAAGGTTCTGCTATTTGGCGATGACAAACCAGGAATGCAGGTGGATCAAAAGTATTCTGAATGGATAAGCCAGCTGCTGTGTAACTGTCTCTTAATTTTGTACTCCTATAATGACAAAGGAACAGATTACATCTGTCCCGGGAGCTGGCCCACACGGTGACACGCTTCGTGGCCTCAGATGCGCTCCACGATGGCCAGTCCATTCTCCCAGCCGCTGAAGTGACAGCAGCTCTGACCGTCTCCATTGGAGATCATTCTCCCGCGGAGACAGTCAGAGCAGCGGGGATCATTCAGACCAATCAGACACTGTGCCTTGCCTTTAAAGGCAAGGAGAGGCGGTCATTTGATTGGTGAAGACAGCGCTCGGCTGTGTTAAACCCACTCACGGCTTTTCTCCTCCTACTCTGGCATTTGCGCCGAGGGGCAGAGACGTGGGTGTGGACATGCTCCTCTGCGTCCTCTGCGCCTTGAGTGCACCTCTCTTGGCACTGCAGGAAACTCGCAAAGTGCGCCGGTCACACCCTGTGCGCACGGTGAAGGCCGGCGCAGGGCAGGTGCACCCAAAATTAGAGCCCAAAGAGGCAGGCAGACAAAGCGATGGTGATCGGACGAAGTAAGTATATTAAAACATAGAATGGTTGATAAGTTGTTTATCACTCCACTCCACTCAACAAGCACAACATGAAAAGCAAAATTTCCCCTCCTGTGTTCTAAATCTGCTGTCATGTTTTAAATTAGCACACCACACAGCTAATGGGGTATTTATTTTTAAGCTAAAACCAAATTTGCACTGTATGTAGCACATCTTTTCATCTTAGTTTGTAAAGAACTAAGATGCCTCATGCAACAGACTGTGACAGTCAGAGAGGACAGGCAGGTGACATGCTGATGTCCTCATCCTCTCAAATATGGCATACATATCACACTTTATTAGATTTCTCTTTAAACATTTATTTAGTTCTATTCCAGATTTATTTATTTCAAAAGAAAGTAGCTATAACTTGGACTTAGATGTTCACTTGAACACATCCAGTTTCTGATTACGTTCTGACTGTTAATTTCCACTCCTTATATAGTTTAATATAACAATGTAAAACATAGAGAGAAAGCATAAAACAAGACAGCAAAAATAAAGCATTTATTTTAATGTCCCCACCAAGAATTACTCTCTGAAGTTTTACTGTTTATTGTCCCCCCCAACATTGAAGAGGGATTTTTGCCCCTGCCCCATGGTGGCAGGTGGTAGCACATGCAAAACCCTCATTTAAAGAGGGTGGTCCACACACCACTTTTGCGCCTGCGAACAATTGCACACACTGTCATCATTGATCACTGCAACATACCCACTAATTGCACATGCAGTTGTTAATTTGCACATGCAATTTAGCACTTGTTATTTGAGTCTTCGACCAGGCCCAAACATGATAAATGGACAAGTAATCCATCCTGAATTCAGCCCAAACAACTGAATCTGCTCAGGAAAAAGCTAATATCCAGCCGGCTGGTACACACTGATTTATAGGGAACGAGAGCTGACACTGACAGGTTTCATTAACGTTATGCTCAAAACATACCCATGAATAAACAAGGCTCATAAACCATCCCCTTTACACTCTGCACTTCACTTGGCACTGAGAACGTGTGTCCTTAAAATAGCAAAATATGGGCCAACACGCCCAATAACCATGTGCTTCAGACAACATGTTTCATTTTTGTCAAAATAGGACCCTGCTTGTAGTTTTCACATTTTTTAAATCAATAAGATTTGAAACTGTTGTCTTATCAGCAAGTTTACAGGTGTGTCACTGACCCTGACCTTAATTTGCAGATGACTGAGCTAAATTTTGAGATCGGCAGTGTCATTTGCAAAGCCAAATGGGGGCATCTGGAGCCCAGTGTGAACATTACTACAATGTCTTTTAGTAGCAACCATTATCTGCCTTGACCTTCTCTTATAACCAGGGCCAGGTCTCCCCCAAGCATCTCAGTGCTCGAGTAAGCTGATCTAAATTTCACTGTAAGTTAATGTGTCAACATGATCTCAGTGCAAAGTCCTTCTAAGAGACATAGCAGGCCCAAATGTCTGCCTGCAATTGGTGCTGTGACATCAAACAAGGCTGAAAGGTTTACACAGAAAATATATGACCCATAACTATTGCTTGACAAAACACTTTTTCATCAGAGCAAAAACAGGCCTCAAGGGAGTTGGCTGTGTTCACCCACCCACTCATTTTCTCAGCTGGAGAGGACAGACAGACGGACTATCGCAGATGCTTTGTGTGTAATTTGACAGCATAAATGTGCCTTTATGATATACAAGTAACTCACCCCTTTTTAACAAATGCCTTCATTTAAATGTCAATTACTGTCGTGACAGCTGTGAGACTGTCTATCACTGATGCAGATATCGATACTCTCAGGGCTGTATAATGAGAAACGATGACTACCCACCTATTGAAGGCATGACTGAATCCTAGTGCTGCTGCCAAAAGCAGGGAGAGCCCCTGCTAAACAATATGATATCACTTAATCCGACTCCTATTCCCTGAGCAGCCAGGCCCACATAGGCTTTCCACTCAACAGTGATGACTGGGCTCTTTGCTGATGAAAGAGAGCAGGGGCCCATTAAACCTGACAACTCAGCGGCTCATCTGAGTAATCTGGAACAGGCGCAGAGTCGAGGGAGCCACTGGAGGAGACAGAAAGTTACAGAGACAAACAACTGCATTATAGTTGGCAGTCACCTAATACCAAGCTTGAGTTGGTTAAGTTTTAACCAAGATTTTCCAAAATTAATCTAGACTCATATTGAGAGTGTTTTTTATTAGAGATAAGTAAGAACTGCAGATCTACATTATTTCTCTTTTCCTCCTCTGTGCAAAACTGTCAGAGTTACATAAAAGTAAAGCGAGTAAACCCTTCCTGCCATTTTATATTACTTTGATTAGAACTACTTGTTTAAATGTTTTGAATAAAAGTCATGGAGGGCTGTCTTACGTCTGTGTCTCATAAACAGTAGCTGTTAGGGTTGCAGAGCTCTAGTGTTTCTGAATTTTTAGTTTTAAAATGATTTATGCACTCATTTTGCGAGTTTCGGGTTGACAAAGTGGTGGAGAACAACATCATCTTTCCAACAGGAACTGACTTCTGCAGTTATCAAACAATATCTATTCATAAAGCACTAAATCATAACAAATGCTATCTTAAGACACTTTACAAAAGAGCAGTATGAAACCCTTTTCTGGTATATACTTATATAAGGATATACATATATTTAGCAACGGGAGCTGCTGAAAACAAACTAAGCACTCTGCAACAAAGGAGCATGAACAAAGAAATCTCACATTCTGTGAGCGACGCTGTGGACAGACACAAGAGGGGTCAGCAGAATGTGGGATTTTTGTGTCTTTTTGTTGTTCTTCTAGCCTGTTATATTGCAGAGTGCTGCCTTTGGTTGGTCAGCCACGAGTGCTAGGCACCCGTGAAGCACCTGTAGTGTAGCATAGAAATGTAAGTAGTACTGTTTAGGCTATAAACATGTGCTAAATGATGTTGTTTCGAGTAAATGGTGGCACGCACTACCAGGACACTTGGAGCGCAGCCAATTTGTATGGAGGGGAATTTTGCCATTTTTTTTTGACTTTTAACTGTGTTGTTCAGTCATGATATTTCAATGATATCAATGATATCACAGCGAGGATTCCAGCGAGGATTCCGTTGTTATGTTCCAAAACTACTTCCACAGTGTGTTTGTTCAGCATGAGGGTGAGTAATGAAAATGAGGCCAAATCAAATCGTTGTGTTGTTTGGGTGAAAACAGTAGTGTGTCTCTGTCTCTGTGTTCTTCCTTGTTGTTACCTGCTGCAGCAGCTCTGACATCAACAGTTCTCCAACAGCGTGTGCAGTGGAATCTGCCTGATAGACTAGAATGGGAGCGAAGTGTGCCGGCGCGCGCCAAGGCACTGGAGATTCGCTTCAGGTCTATTTTCAGCGCAGTCGCGTCCAAACCTCGTAAATTCACTGTCGTTAAGAAAACGCCACACAGGAAGTCAATGTGTGGAGTATCCAGTAGTTTCAAAATAAAACCGAATGCACAGATTCTTAAACGTAAATTACCTCAAATGTTTTTCATTATGTAAAAACCGAGGGGGCACGAGCATCAGGTCAGTAGTCGGTCAGAGGGTCCCAGAGACAACAGGACACCATGGACGAAGAAAAGTGAATCGTAGAGGTACAGAAATATATTACATTGTATACATGACACCATGTATCTTTTCTACAAGGATATAGGCGGATAGAAGTTGAATAAATCATGAAGCTGTGTGGTTGGGACAGCAAAGAGACCTTAGAGAAGCGAAGTGAGGTGTTGTTTATTTCTTTTCTCAGTCTATACCATGCTTTATGAGTGTGTGACATCGCTATTCTCATGAGAGCCTGTGGCTCTCCAGGGATCAGCCCTCCTCCTACGGGGCTGCACGCGTGGCGCTGCTCGGTGCTCCCTTTCAGTGGGTTTTGTCTGTCAGGGCAAGATCGTGGCACGGAGGTTCCATGTGCCGTGGAATTTGGGGGTGAGGCAGGTCGGATAACAGCTGCTTGACATAGGTGCAAAGTACCGTGCCACATTTCACTGTTAGTAATGGTAACAGCGTTGTATCCCATGAGAAAGTAATTAATAAGATTACCCGTTACTGAAAAAAATAACGCCGTTAGTAACGCAGTTATACTCTAACGGCGTTATTACCAACACTGTTAAGAAATTCATAAGACCACCACCAGATGTAAGGTGTATGCCACAGCTGCCCTAAATTAACAGCATATAACAGCAGACAGTATATATATAATTAATTTCTGACATTTCAAAGAAGTCCAGTGAGTGGCACAAATTTGGGTGTGAAAGGTGAATTCAGTTGGAAATGTCTCATTCTTGTTCAAAATAAATAACAGGAACATTTTCACTTTTTAACACCAATTTAAAAAGATTTGCCAATTATCTATGTTTCTCATGTTCATGACAGTTAGTCGCCCTGTCCTGCGTCTGCGCCTCGCCGACAGGGTGTCTCCAGCGCAATTTGCAAGTTTCTTGCAGTGCGCAGAGAGGTGCACTCCAGGCGCAGAGAGGTGCACTCCAGGCGCAGAGAGGCGCACCCACGCCTCCGTCCCTGCCCCTCCGCGCAAGTGCCAGAGAGGGAGGAGAAAAGGCGTGAGTGGGTTTAACACACCCGAGTGTTGTCTTCACCAATCAAATGAACGCCTCTCCTTGCCTTTAAATGCGCTGCGGGCGAGGGGCAGTGTCTGATTGGTCTGAATGATCCCTGGCACCGCGGAAACAGTGTGCTAGAAAGACCCGGTAGCGGAGACGGTCAGAGCCACTGTCACCGTTACAGTAACTGAGAGGGCGGAGGGGCGCGCCTGGGAGGCCACAAAGTGCGCTACCGTGTGGGCCAGCTCCCGGGACAGATGATATCTGTTCCTTTGTCATTAATAGGAGTACAAAATTAAGAGACAGACATTTAAAGAAAACGAGTGGAGAGGTTGTTGATAAATGAATTTAGACCCGCCTCTCCCTTCATACCTCACCCCTGGCTCCAACCCCAAAAGCTGATGGATGTGCATCGTCATGGAAACGACCATAGAAACTGCATAGCTGACCAACGAGGCAACCCTGACTCGTAAGACAATAGTAGCCACAACTCGACTGCCATTATTGATAACATCACAACAACAGTACATTTTGGCAGATTAGGCAATAACATGAATGCCCGATGGCTGTAACTGTTATGTGAAGCTCCACAAAGCTAATTGCTTACCTGTCCAGCACGAATACGGCGACGTCTGTGTCCGTTTTCAGGTATTTCAATTGGCGGAGTTCCCTCCACTGTTGGAAAGCAACACCAATGCTGACCCGGGTCTTCGCTCTTTCATGGTCATAGCCCTTCTTTTTCACTTTTCCCTCCTCTGACCTTTTTCTTTTGGGCTGTTTTTCAGCCATTGCTACTGCACCTATTGTATCTCTCTAACTGAGATTATAGAGAGGATGCTGAGAGAAAAGTCAGAAATCTGAGATTTAGGTCAGAATTTGTAAATTTAATTCAGAATTGTGAACTTAAAGGCCAAATTCAATGATGTAGGGCAGATTTTTGTCAGAATTTTGAGATTTAAGTCAGATTTTAGTCTGAACTTTGATATATAATTGAGAATTCTGAGATTTAACTCAAAATTCTTCTAATTCAGACTTCTTCAATTCTGAGACTTTAGTCAGAATTCAACCTTTAATCACAAAAAAGTCAACCGCATTTTTTTTCAGTGGTCCTTATAGTCTTCTGAAAAAAAATTTTTTTTTGTTATTTATCACTTTGTTGGCACTGTAGGTTATGTTACCTCATTAACAAGCAATGTCAAAGCAACTTTTATTGCAAATAAATACTTAAATCTGTTAAGTATTTGAATATCCACTGCTCCTGTTTTTCCAGCTACTTTCAAAACTACATAAGTTAAATAAAATAAAACAGAATAAGAATATTCTAACATTAGAAATGCACTAACATTTAGTACTGCAGGATAAAAAGAAGAACTCAAATTTCAGTTGCCCTGACATCAAATTTCACACTTTTTACTGAATCTGATGACCCTGCCTTATGACACCACTCGTGAAATCAAACCACCTCCCAGCTCACTCGTATCGGCTTTATTAAAATTCCAAATGTGCAGCACAGAGCATCCGGTGTGGCTCATTTAAAAGTTGAAAGACTTGTTTCAGGCTGCAATTTCTCCAACTTCCGGAGTATATAGGTCAGGGAAATCTGCCAAAAGGCTTCCTGCATATTGGGCACACGTGTTATGCCACACTTCACTGACTGACATTTGAAGTTTTCTACCTCCTTGCTCTCTCTCTCTCTCTCTCTCTCTCTCTTTTGGCTCCTCTCACCTCTCTGCTCTGTTCTCTCCTCTCCATTTAAGCCTCTACTTTTCTCCCCTCTTTGTCTCCTCCTCCCTTGGATAGTGATTTTGATGGAGAGGTTAATCCGGTCGGCATATGGTTGCCATCGGCGGCAGATCTCCCTGTAATGGTGGATGGACAGTGCGGGCTAATCACGATCTTTGATCCTTCATGAAACCCTCTGCTCGCGTGGCTCTGATTTCCCCGCATTGCTGCCTCGCTGAAATGAGGAGGCCCCGGCGCTCTGGAAGTCATTTTGGGCTTATTACTTAAGCCTCAGCGTATCCCCATTGTCTTTGGGAGCATTGGAAATGACTGGAGGCTGTGCTTCTGTGCAGTCAGCGGTGTGGGTATTTCCTTTGACTGTGCAGGCTTTGTTGGCCAACTTTGTGCCTTCTCGCCCTCTTTCCACAGCAGCCAACTTTTGATGAGAGCTTTAATTTGATGTTGTTAAGGTTATATGGTTTCAACTTTGCCATTTCTTTGGCTTATAGTAGTGGATTTTTTTCCCAGTGCGAACTCACAGCCTGTTGGGCGACGTCCTAAAATGGCCTCCAGATTTATTGGAGCTTTTTTCCCTGCATGTGCCAAAGCAAGAACATTACTCAGCAGCAATTACTACAGCAGTTGACAGAGTCGCCGCTTGCCACGACCTACGCACATCCAAACGTCAAGGTGTGCAGTGATTGACTAATGCTTTGCCTTTGCACAATTACAGCTTTGGAGGGCTCAGGGTTTTGTGACAGTGTCTTCTTGGCTGGGGCTGAAACTGCACACCAGGCGAGCTCAGGATTGTCACAGAGGCGATCAGTGACACCTCAGCAGTAATTAGAGTAAGACTTAGAGAGGGCATCAGTCACGTCCCTGCTCCACTGACTCATGACCCCCTCAGGGCAGCACACGCTTACACACAGAACCACATAGGCGCACACCTCAGTGCCGCCTACACACACGTGGAACCAGTCAGCAGACACTGAGCCTGAGCTGGTCTTAAGTAAAATGTAGGGGCTTTGAATGGATGATCTGTTTACAGGCAGAAGAAAGGCAGGATATCGCATTGCCAGATCTGGAAAGCATTGATGCTGATGCTACTCCCATTGTCAGATGAGACCATGGATCTGTTTGATACACAACAGATGATTCACAAGATATATACAAATGCTCCGACAGGCTCACGGCGGATTCAGGTCTGTGAAATGAGAAGAGGGTTGACTGCACATTGACCAAATCCACATGAGCAATTTCAAATATACTGTTACTGTTTATTTCAGGGCAATGTAACTAATTAAAGGACCAATTTTTAGTTATTATTTAAAATAAATTCTGCACCAAAAACAAACTTAAAGTGGAAAATTCTGCTTTATCATTTTGATGCCTCTTAACTTGCTAAAAGTTTGGTCTGAAAGCATTGAGTTTTTAGGTTGCCCAACCATTTTTCCATCTGTTGGGCCCATTATTGTTGCAAAATACAGCTTAATTTCCAAGAGATTTTAATCTTTGCTCCTCCAGTCTCCAGTCCAGTCCGTCTCAAAGATGAAAATGAGGTGCAGGAGTAGCAAAAACCTCCACCAAGATATTTCTGACATGACTCTATTATCGCGCAATGACAAGAAATCGTTAAAGAAACAGCTTGAACTACATCCAGATTCCAATCACCACCAAAATCAATTAACTTCCTCGTTTTGCCATGATCAACATTCCTCGAAAATTTCACCAAATTACCAAACTTTTTTTTTTTTTTGTTTAATTCTCCAAGTCTTTTGTTTCCCCTGACACACCTCTTTTTGAATGCACTGCAGGCATGAGAGACTTTTTCAAGGAAAAGTTAAATGCACAAATATAGTTTAACCTATAAGAGGGTTCACTATGAGGCTTTTGGTGGCAGCATGTGCTGCTATATACCTCTTGCTGTGTGCCCCTGGGTATCCCTATTTACTGGTGCAATGACCCTCATGCAAAAATTGTGGTTATAATGGGTTTTAAGACGTGGTCATGGGTTCACAAAAGGTTTTAAAGGGTCAAAAAAATAGACACAGGTCAACCAAGAGTTAGACCTTCCAGCCTGAAAGTACCCAACAGGTAGTGATATCAAGATATTTCCACTTCACAAACAGATTTTGTTCAGTGCACACTAAAGGAAAACTTACATACAGAAACTCTTCAGCATATCTTACACCCAAACACAACTTGATCAATACCAATCTTTGCACGAATGACAGTACAACTTCTTTATGGGATGTAGCACTATTGTTGGGCTGTTTAGCTGCATTTGAAGATGGTAGAACACTTTACAACTTTTCACAAATGCCCACTTTTAAGGACTGACTGGATCTATTTCGGTACTACAATATGAAGGTCATTTTGTTACAGAACAAGCTTTTAAACAGTTAAAAAAATCAGTTCCTACTCCTGACCCACCACTGTTCCTTCATTGTATGGCTGTTGTATATTTAACAGACCAACATAAGCAGCAGGCAGTAGCTTTGGCTCTGCCATGTTTTCTACAAGATTTAATAAATGGTTTGACAGCTTTGGTCCATGTTGCAACTCTTTCTCATTCAGGTCCATCCCCTTAGGCACATAAATGCTGGCAGATAGTTCAGAGAATAAGCAGCAAGAGGACCAGTGTGCCATCATGTGTCAGCTTTTTCATTTCAGCCTGGCACACCTTAGTCCCATATGAGAAGAAAATGGATATTTCCCTCAAGGATACCTCACAGCACAGTTTGTGTGTTCACCAGGAGCTTTCAGTGTGTGGTTTGAAGTCAGAGTTGCTGCAGACAGATCTCTGGTTTAGCTCGGGGCTCGCCTTATCCCTGTGTTTCTAGCCAAAATTACGCCTATGAAAGTTCCGAGTGTAACAGAGTGATAAAAAGCGGTACAGCATGAATGGTTTAGGCTGCTATATTCCTCCTGCTGGGTGGCAACGTAATGGCCATATTAACATTAATTCAATTTTCTCCCAGCCTGTCTTTTCAGAAAGGCGCTTCATTAGAGCGGGGACATTCCTGATTTTTACAACATAAGGGCGGGAAAACTGCAGACTGCACAGCTAGAGAGGAAAACATGTGAAAGTGCTGCAGCGACAAGGCAAAAGTTTCCCAGGAAATGGGCGGCTGCTCCATGCTCTGTGACTCTTTGTCTTTTCTTTTTTTATCAAACAGAAGCTGCGTTTTATTTTAAAGAGCTGTTTGTGCACATTTTCAAAATGAGAAACGCAGACCATATCCTGTTATTGAAGGCCGGGGGTGTCTTTATTGCCTGGTGGGGCAGCGGTACATGGCAGCGTCCCTCTCTTTGCATATCAGGGCCGCTCAGTGAAGGGGCAGCATGTTTAGTCATACATTAGTGAGAAGGACACTTAAGTGCTACCTGATGTTAGCGGGAGTGCATGTGGACACAGCAGGGTTTTCTGGGCGTGCCTCAGAAAGTATGCACAATAATTTTGCCATTTACTGCGGTCTTGTGATGGTGCACTGCCGCTGTTATATTGGTTTGGAATGTACCATTCTATTTCTGAGCTAGCCCACTCGGTGGGTTGTGGGCCACGACGTCCACTGGCCCACTCATGACTTTAACAACAAGGCCAGATGATTGGGTGTAAACCACCCTGGCGTAGCTGCTTTTTTGACGCAGGACATTTTTGAGGTGATTGTGTCAACATTTATACACAGCAACATCCTTTATAAGGAGAAATGACTGACAGAGCGGACGTTGAATTTCACCACAGTGTTTTCCCAAGCTCTGTCCAACAAATTGCCCTGCCGGGGTTTCCAAGATTTCCAATTCAATTCTTAAAAAGCAAAAAAGAGATTAATACAAATATGATGAGGAGGTATCTCTTTTTTCATGTTTGACCACAGTTTGTTTTAGATCTTAGGAATGTGTACCTCCAAAGAACAATCCTCGCTCTGCGCTTGTCTCATTCATCTCTGTGAGAGCAGCTTGTAATTACAGAGCAGAGTCGCTGTATTTAAATGGCAATGCAGTTTGCAGTTTTTCACATAAACTGTCAGAGGCTTAAATCTGAAACGAAGCAAAAACAGCAAGATTTCTATACAGGGGTTCCTGCCAATGGCCTGAAGAAAATAACAATTCCCCTTCTAGGCCAACTGCTGTGGCTGCCCAGGTTTATTTTTCTGGACGGAGTTCACCGATGGAGTTTCAGAATTAACTGACAGACTTAAAAATATTTATTGAAAGGGCACCATGGCAAAAAAATGAATATCAGAAAAAGAGGCAAATCAAAAAGCATCCATCATCAGTGTTAGGGGAGTATAGGGCTTTGGTAAAGCTGTTTCTTTATTCTTACTCACACTGCATTAAATATACGAAGAGGGAGGTGCAAAAAATGTTCCAGATGACACTCAGTTTGACTGACCTTTTGTCAAACTGAGGGAGAAAAATGGTAAAGAAAAACTCACTATGTGACTGTGAGAGGTTACAAATGAGAGTCACGTTAAGATAAATTCAAAGAGCCTGATTAGTTAGCCCTTGTACCTCCATGCAATGTTTTATCTTCACCTGGATTTGTTTTTTGCCACACAAATTCAAATAAAACCTCAACCCTTGAAGTAGAAGCAAGCTAAAGATATTCATATAATCCTTAATGTTAAACGTAACTTGTGTTTTAGCTCTAATTTACTACAACTGTGTCTATTTATTCATGGTATTTATTGACTGTATTACTCTATTTGTAAAATTGTATCTGTATCCTGTATAATTTATTGTACTGTAAATCCTGACCAGGGACAAAGACTGCAAATAAGCTGAAGCTAGATGTCTAATATATGTTCACATTTTCCCATTGTGGCAATGTTGTATGTATCGTCCCTGTTAAATAAACATTAAATAATAAAATAAAAAAATAATTGTCTTATCCAGGAAAACCTGAACTATTAGAATATTTACAACGACCTCTCTGTCCATGGTTTTAGATTATATCTTCATAATAAATACTTTTACAACCATAGAGAACCCTTCCGAAAATGAGATGCCAGATTCTTAAAGGACCGACCTCAAATAAATCTGTATTCATCAGAGACAAATGTGAAAGGTCCAATTTATGATCTGGACGTTCATCAATTTGCTTCTATTCTTATTTTTAGTCCCTTTTGCCTCTGTCCCCCCAACCATCAACAGTAAAGGTAAAACTTACCATAAATTCTAATTTTTTAAACAATTTCATATAAATTTCATTGCAGACCTTGAGCCCTTCTCAAACACCTACCTCAGGTTTACATCTTAAACTTCAGTAAAACGTGTCACTCCGCTTATCACCTCCTGCCTGGATGTTGAATGCCCTTAAATGTAAGCAAAGGACATCAAATGAATGCCATGAAATTGATGGTAAGCATCTCATAAAAACAAAGTTTCGCAAGACTTCTATCCATACATGGAGATCAAGTGGTATTTAGGCTGTTTAAAGTTAAACTGACACATAAGTACTCAGCCACGGCCGCTCACCACATTCTGATCTGATATATTGACGTTAATCTCCAAGAACTTACTTCATGTTATTCATTGTTACTCAACACTTTCTTACAATGATTATAGGTATGAGAGCATGGTCTAATCACACAACACACATTTAAATGTGGCACAACATTGCCTCTCACCAACCGCTTACTACGTACACTTTATTAGTACCAGGTTGGACCCCCTGTCTTCAGGACAGCCTTCAAAATTAAACAAGATGCTGAAAATGTTCCTCAGAGATTCTGGTCCATCTTGACATGACAGCAACACATAGTTGCTGCAGATTTGTTGGCTGTACATCCATAATGCCCATCTCTAGTCCCACCACATCCCAAAGGTGGAACTGGAGGTGGATTGAGATCTGGTGACTGTGGGGGCCACTGGAGTACAGTGTCCTCATTGTTTTGTCCAAACCAGCTTGAGATGGTCTGAACCTTAAGACATTGTGTGCCACCTTGCTCGAAGTAGCCATCAGACATAAATAGACAGATCATGGCCGCGACCATGCTTATGTAGACTGTTGCATTATCGATAAATGCCCAATTGGTACTAAGGGGCCCAGGATGCAACAAGAAAGTTCCCCCCACATAATTACTCCAGCACAAAGCTTGAGCCAACTGGAATAAGGTAAGGATTCCTGCATGTTGTTTCCGTGAAATCCTGACCCAATTAATGTTGGAACAGACATCAAGAATCATCAGATCACAGGACATATTTCTAATCTTCTTATGTTCAGTTTTGGTCAGCGTTTCCCTGTTCTTCATTGACATGAATGGCACCAGATGTGGTCTTCTACTGCTGTAACCTATCTGCCTCAAGAGTCAACATGTTGTGCATTTGGAAAAGGTATTCTGCGTGCCTTGATTTTAACAAGTGCCCAATTATTTTAAGCCACTCTGGCCATTTTGCTCTTAACCCCTGGCAACAATAAGGCATTTTCTCACAGCAAACAGCTGTTTACTGGATATTTTTGGACTTTCCTTTGTAAACTCTGGAGATAGCTGTCAGTGAAAATCCCGGTTGATTGGCCGTTTCTTTGTCATAGGATGAGTTAATCTGTCACTGACATCTTTGCAAGATTTAAAGCTACTAAAATCACTTCTCTCTTTTTTTGCTTAGTTTGAAGTTATGTCTGATATCTTGATCATGTCTACATGTATAAATACTAGTACTGTCAGACGATTAAAAAAATTAATCTAATTAATTACCGGATTTGTAATTAATTAATCAAAATAATCGCATTTTAATCTCATATCTGCTTTAAGTACCCAAATAAAGAATTTGAATTCTAGGATATTATAAAATTGTAGTGCATGACGAATTAAATGAATACACTAAAAAGTGAAGATTTGTAAATCCACATTTTTATTGGTGACTAAATAAAACCAAAGTCAGGGCAACTTGTCCAGAAAATTCTAAGCTCAATCAGGTAACTCAAATTACACTTTAAGAGTATTTCATAAATCAAATTCAAAATAAGAAAAAGGTCGAGGACACCCAGCAAAACAATTAGGCCTGATGGATTATTAAAGAATGTAGTACAAATATAGACAAATAAATTCAAAAATAAAATAAGACTAAGTCTCAAATATGCCATTCCTGTTGTCACCTGGGCTTTGTTTGGTTTGACCAGAGACGCATGTGTGAAGTGACGTGCCACTGCCATGTACGGGTCCTCCAGCTGGCCAATATCAAAATGTTTGTGTGCTATGATTAATCTTGCGATTATTTTTTTTAACGCATTAATTTGCAGTGTAATTAATTAATCTAATTAATGCACTAAAGTGTCAGCCCTAATAAATACATCAAATTGCTGCCATGTGATTTAGCCATATGTCTTAACTCAAGGAAGTTGACCAGTGTACCAAAAGATATACCGGTAGTTTGTGAGTGAGTATCTGCACAGGTAACAATGATATTTTGTATTTTTATTGTTGGTGAATGGAAAGAAAAGGAACATAATCAATCATGACTTGTCTTTTTTAATTGAAAGATTCATATCAGGAAGCCAGCATCATTAAATAATTTGCATTGTTTCTGATCATTTCAGAACATCTATTATTCATTTGTATGAGATTGTCTTTAATTCTCTGCAGTTGGGCTCATGCATGAATATTGATCCATCATGCAGACTCTGTAATATTAGCTGTAGTAGTTGCTCTGGTCGTATAATTCAGCTTTAAACCTCAAAAACATTTCATATGTGAGCTGGCTTTGATTTGGAGCTCAAATGAGGGAATAATGGGAGGCAGACAGGCAGGGGAGTGCAGCCACACAAAGGCATCGTGCCCCTCTGTCTCTCTAACTCTCTCTCCCCTCTCTTTCTCTCTCTCTGAGGGGTCTGGCTGCCTGGATGTCTCATGGCTCATAGCTGAGGTTGAAACTGGGGCTAAGGCTATGAGGCTGGGGTTTCATGGAAGACAGAGCTTGCATGGGGGTTAGTAATGAAAGGCCGGGATGGATGAAGGGAGTCAGGAGCGTGTCATCCTCTCCTGCAGCCTGACCCTCACCCTCAGAGATTAGTTAATCACAGAGGGGTATCAGAGGGGCTTTGGGAGCACAGGGGATGGAGGAGGTAGCATAGAATGTGTTGGGTTGCCGGGGTGGAGTGACTTTAGGTTGTGGTGGCTCTTTTCTAAACAGAGCTTCTAAAAATAGCCCCCAATTGTAACTGGATAAAGGGATTTCGCCAAAAATCAACAAAAGCTGGGAAAGTCTTGAATTTAATGCAAAATTTCGCTTTAATTTGGAGTTAAGAAAAGAGAACAAGAACAACTACCTGGTGGTTGTGTGGCTTTGTAAGGTAAACCTTTGCCTGACAATGAATGTACAGTAGTGGAGAAACATTAAGGGGAGGAGTTTTATGTAGTATGATTTTGTTTCATAGTGTGATTCATATTATGTTAAAGATCTGAGGTTGCTGTGACCTTGTATGCAGTGACCTTGTATCCCATTCATACTTGCATAAAATAAAAAGAAAAAAAAAACATGAAATCATCCAGACTTTACAGGAGTGAGCTATATGTGTGAAAGCAAACAGCTGAGTTTTTCACCCAGACTTTACCCAGGTCACTGCCTGGATGCCCTGTGTAATGTTTGAATGAGCTTATTTCTGAATACAGCAGCAAATAGTCCAGGTAGTTCACTGAAGCGAGTGAGGAGAAGTGATAACATCCTCCTTCTGTTGTACATCTGCTCAACAAAAATCAGGACCAGGCCTCTCACGCATGCATAGAACTGTATACAGAGCTTCTTCTCATGTGCAGTCATTGTGTAGGCTACATAGTGACACTTTTTCATTGTCATTTTTGTTCGCTACAGAGCTTCTCTCAACTCTTTAATTGATGCTATTGATACACTTTACATAGCAAGTGTGATTAACAGTGTCAGGTAATTGGGCACAGTGGCCCCGTTTACATGGGTCAAAAAATCCTATTTACATCAGATTGAAAGGTCAATCAGATTAGAAATGTCTCATGTAAATACCTTAGCCCAGTGGTTCCCAAACTTTTCACAGCCTGTACCCCTTCCGACACTTGACCTCCAGCCATGTACCCCCAACTCTCATGCACTTATAACACAGAGAAAAATAAATATTTAAGCCTGCTGCACTCCCACCTCTCTCATTTTACATGCATAACATACAAATAAAACCTATTAAAGTGAATTATTTCTAACTAAATAGATTGATTTACCAGCAATGTCAGTGGGCAACACCAGTCCACTTTTGAAAAAGAAATGTACATTTTCTGAGCATTTTTCATTAATGAACTTACACATTTGCAGGTAGTGGCAGAGTGACCTTCTGTAAAAAACAATACAATCGGATTCAGTTGGGGCCATGCAAATGCGGATTGAACGTGGGTCTCTTTACTCAAAGTTCTTGTATACAGATCGAACATCGATACTACCCATGTAAACGGTGCCAGTGCCTCTGTACTATCCTGATCATATTAGGATTGCATGTATGAAAAGGGCTAAAAAATAGTCATCCTTAAGTCTGAGTAAACTCTTTGTCATGGTTTGGAGTAAATTTGGAGACATTAAAACTGTGAGTGTGTGTGTCTGCTGTTGTGTGAAGGTGAAGCATGCTCTGTGTCAAATGTCGCTTGTACAGCTCCATTATGAGTTGACACAAATATATCCTTTGGGAATCAAAGTGAGTGTTTCTATCTATCTATCTATCTATCTATCTATCTATCTATCTATCTATCTATCTATCTATCTATCTATCTATCTATCTAATGTAAACTTTTAGGGAATTCCTTAATGCAACTTTGTGATGTTAAACTTACAAGGAACAAGAAATCAAAATCATCAGTGTGGACATTTTGATCAAATATCCCCCAAAGTGCTCCTGATATATGGCATCTATAAGATAGAAACAGACAGAAGTAAGGGTAGACAACCTGATCCCTTTCTGTAATGCCTCTGGTCCTGTTTATCTTTCTGGCCAAGGCCTTACACTTGAATTCACTCTTTTTCTGCAACAAACTTTGAACTATCTGTTGTTGTATAAGGATGCATTAACAGCCAAACAGGAGCTCTAATAAAGAAATCAAAGAATATCTGCAGTGGTTTTAGAGGGTGATGCAGTCTAATACAGCTGCAATAAAGTAAGAACGTCAGCTATGGCTGATTTATTTGAAGTGGAAGGGAAGTGTTTAATATGAGACACATGGTTTCAATAGATAGCTGAAGTTCCAGGCATGAATGGCAGAAAGATGTAAAATGGACTGTACAAGAACAGGTCAGTGATAAGTACATGATATAAGACAGACACAGAAGGATACCATACGAGTTCATCCTAAAGCTGACTTTTATTTAAATTCTATCTATCTATCTATCTATCTATCTATCTATCTATCTATCTATCTATCTATCTATCTAATGTAAACTTTAGGGAATTTAATGCAACTTTGTGATGTTAAACTTACAAGGAACAAGAAATCAAATCATCAGTGTGACATTTTGATCAAACATCCCTGTAAAGTGCTCCTGGATATATGGCATCTATAAGACAGAAACAGACAGCAGGGTAGACAACCTGATCCTTTCTGTAATGCCTGGTCCTGTTTATCTTTTCTGGCCAAGGCCTAATTTGAATTCACTTTTTCTGCAAACAAACTTTGAACCATCTGTTGTTGTATAAGGATGCACAACAGCCAAACAGGAGCTCTAATAAAATACAAAAAAAGTTAAGTGTTTGTCCTTGGTCAACCAAGATTCTCATGACAGAATTTGGTGGGTGTAAATTAAAAGAAAAACAAGAAATTTAAGTGACCTGTAACCTCACCCTGGTCCTGATGCACTACTGATGAACTTCTTTTTCTACTCTGAGCTCTTTGTTACCACAGCATTGCCACCTTCTGCTGACCCAGTCACCACACATACAAGTACCGGGTAATGACAGTGCTGAAACTGAATACTGTACCTTACCACAAGGCCTCTCTCAGGCCCTCCAACCCAACTACGTAGACTAATGAGCAGAGAAAGCTGGGGCATCTCTGGTCCTGGGGCTGCAAAAAGCAGTGTCTTGGCCAATTCTGGCCCACCAGTTATAAATTCTGGCCAGTACAATGATTTAAAAAAATGATTTTATAGATTTATTTTTCATTTTTCTTATCAAACAAAGCCATGAAAATCAGAAAAAGACAAACATAAACGCCTCAGACAGTGAAGCACTGGAGGCAGCTGACAACTCCTCCTGCCTGCAGCTGCTCAGTGCAAGCTTCTACTCCAGTGTAATGTCACTGTGAGATACATTGGGTTTTTCTTAGATAAAAGGAACATTTCACCCAAAGAATGATATGCCTTCATTTTCTACTCACCCTCATGCTGAGCAACACTCTGGAGCACTTTTTTGATGTCTCAAATGCAGCCGGAGGTCTGGGGGGATTTTCGCTGTCAACAAACTTCCATCTAACAGGGGACAATTTATCAATCAAGTATCTTCTGGCCTCAGGAAAATACGGTTAACACTGCACAGTTAATCAGCTGCCTGAAGTTACGCTGCTCCCCAGGCCCATAACATGATGCCCACAGAAGTTGATCCTGAATGGGCCCTTATTGCAGTAACTATAAGCACTTTTATTTGTTATGCATGAAGTGACTGCAAGTCTCTGACAGGCCACTATTGACTGTGATGTGACACTCAAATGGCCAGTTTTGTTTTTTTTTTCTTCAAACTCTAAAAAAGTCAATGAGATGCTACCCAGATTGATGAAATAGAAATGTGAAACAGTCCATATGTGCTTTGAAGGTTAAGCTAGAATCACTTTATTAATCTGGAATTGAAAGAAACTATCTAAATTATTTGTGCCTCGTTGGTGATAAGTCCTGTGGCCACTCCCATTTCTGTTCATCATAAATTCACATTTTCATTGAAGGACTGAGGTGAATGACCCTCTCTCTCTCTCTCTATTTTTTTATATGTGAAGAAGGAAAGGAAATGTCCATCTATCCAATTTAATTATCCTCTTTTCTCCAAGAATCCAAGTTTCTCAAGTGTCCACTTGAGGCTGCAGACAGAGGCCCTGAAGGTCTCATATTCTCCCATGTTAAAATTTAATTTTTTTTACTGTAGAAATAAACACAATCACAGCCTGTTCAAAAAAGACATTTGTCTGCACACCCTGTGGGGAATTACACTGGCACAAATATACTGTCTTGTATGTTTAGATTGGTAATGTATGTCTGTTGTATTTTATAGCTGCATAAATGGCATTGAGTTTGAAAATATGATGTACTGTTGAGGTTTGATGTGTTTTCTGCCTGTATTATCACCTGGTTTTCCTTTCACTCAACACCATCCAAACAGTCCATGTTTTTAGAGAATTAAAGGGGAGATTATCTGTTCATTCAGCTTTGACAACATAATTTAGTCCTTATTTAATCACAAATATGTCCCACTAATTTCCAGTCTGAAAAGCGTATTCTGCACAGGTGAGATCCAGAATGTTGTCCATTCCTGGTCATGACTTTCATTGCTGAAATTAACACCGTCCTTAAACCTTTATTTTTCCAACAAAAGTCAACCAAGCAAACACAACCTTTTCAGCAACACCCAGCTTCACGTTTATACAGCTCCACACATTCACACCCGGTTGCTACACAAATATCCAAAGTCATCAATGAGGGACCAGAATGCAGCTCTGCTGAGTAGAACAAGAGTTAAATACTTTGTGGAAAGCAGCCTGACACGCTGTCCAATATTTCAGCAAGTTCCACAAATCAGCTTCTTTAACCTTTAGTTTGCAGCTCCCTGTTAAAATGTCCAGCTCTCTTGCTGTCTGCTGGCATACTGACCACTAAATCAAACATGCAGATGAAGATGTGTTCTCTTTTGTTAGTGGGTGTGTCTTTTATTTAGTTTTTCAATGCAAACTTATCAAGTAAGGAAAAGCAGGGAAATACAGGGAATGACTGAGAAATGGACTGCAGTGTGTTTGCATTAATGACAGGGTTGCAAATGAAGGAATTCCGTGCCAAGACCACTAATAGATTCAGTAACTATACAACAACAACAAGCAGTACATTTGACCAGTATGACTAGAGATCATGCTCGCACAATCTGCTTTCTGTTTGTTTGTTTTATATTCCCATGGCAGAAATCTTAGTTACTTACACCCCCCCCCCCCCCCCCCCCCATTCCAATAAATTTGGGACATTGTGTAAAAGTAACATCCAGTACCCACACTCTTACAAAAGTATAATTTGAAAACACATTGTTGCAACACATGCAGAATATGGTTTGATATTGTTTTACTGAAACAAGCAGGGAGTTCCCTGTAACTTGGATGGCAACCTATGGTGCTCCAAAACCCATAAGTACCTGATAATGCATTCACAGAAGTGCAAGTTACCCTTGCCATGGGCACTAACACAACCCCATACTATCCAGATGCTGGATTCTTTTTGAACTTTGCGCTGATAGCAACCCACAGCACACTTTTCCACTCTGTGTCCATCTCAGATGAGCTCAGGCCCAAAGAAGCTTTCACTTTGCATGCAGTTTTAACTTGCGCTCGTTCATGTACTGTCAAACTGTGCTAGTGACAATGATTTTCTAAATTGTTCTTGAGCCAATGCGGTAACACCCTTTACAAAGTGATGTCATGTTTTTGCAGTGCTGCCTAAGGGATCAGAGGTCACAGCACTCAATGTTGTTTTTTGGTCTGTCTGCTTAGTTACAGAGATTTATCTGGGTTTTATTCATCTTTCAATGATGCCATGGACTGTAGATTATAAAAAATCTCTCCGTTTTGCAGTTTTATATTATGAAAGTTGTTCTTACACTATTGAAGTACAGTTGTTCACAAAGTGGTGAATCTCACCCCATCCTGGCTTGTGTATGGCTTGGCTTTTCGGGATATTCTTTTATACCCAAACATGACACTTAAATGCAAGGGCGTCAGTTTGGTTTTGACATTGGTGGGGACATAAAAAGTACCCCAAGGCGGCACCCTGAAAGTTGATGTGTTTTACATTCAAGACTGTCATTTCACATCATGTAGAGCTGATCAAACAAGTAAGCATACTGTCATATTCAGAAAAAAGTATTCTATACACTTTACCTCCAGCCTGTCCTCCTCATTAATAATATTAATGCATGACATATGAACAGTGGGACAATTTGGTATGCAACAGTCATAACTTTTGATGGTATGGTTATAGTCTGAGGAGAAAACACAGTTTCAAAATTATTACAGATAAATGTAATTTATTTCCCCAGAATATGAATGTATAAAATCATGTTTGTAACCTGTAGGTTTTATTGTATTTTTTCCCACAAACTTTTATTGCTGATCTTAAACTGTTGTTGCCTTTCAACACACATAAAATACATGGATAATTGATAAAATAACCAAAACGTGTACTTCTTTGACATTAAATCTAAGCTTTTTTAGTTAAAATGTTGTACTCCTTTTACTAACTTACACTTTGACTTTGAAAGAAGTATCTTATGACCAGTTTTCTTTTCTTTGACATGCTCTCTGTACCTAATTACCAAACACTTACACATGCACGCACATGGACACAGATACAAATGTTATTGTAAATGAACCCACTGTCAAGATGACATCACGTGACCCAAATAGAACAAAAGATCAACATGTTAACAGCTTACAGCGGCAGATGGAACTCCTGGCCAACAAGCGACCACAACAGTGGGCAAGTCCAGGCGTGTACAAGCTAGCAGCCTCCTCTTGTATCTAACAGTACCAGATGGAAGGACAGTGGGGACGGCCCATCACACGTTAGCAAGAAACAGTAAAGTCAATAGATGAGTGATAATAGGTTACAGGCCAAACTTTGTGTAACATAATGTGACCAGAGACTGGGGGAGATGGGAAAGACAACCTAAAAGGCTGATTTTGCTTGAAAAAGCTTGTGGTTTGTGTTAGGGACCATGCAGTATAGGGGCATACTATTGATAGGGACATATCTCGATAGCATCTCTACCCAATTCTACACCCCTAGTTAGATATTTGCAATAAAGCTATTAACCTGTGAAATGTTCTAAACAGGTGTTTTCTGAGCATTCCCCAATCTTCTTTTGTCTTGGTTTGCACCTATCCCAACTTTTTTGGAATGGGTTACAGGAATCAAATTGAAAATGAAGGACATATTTGCAACAGCTTTCCAAAAGGTGCTACCAGTATGCCTCAGAAAAAACACAAATGTAGACCAGACCTACCACTTGAGAAATCCTTGAAAATGTTCATCAACAATTTTATATGTTCTTGAATCTTTTTAACACGTAACAGTCTGGATTTCGACCAAGGTATTGAGACAGCACTTATTAAAGTGAACAATAATGGATCAAAAGTTACAGTTCTGGTTTTACTTGATTTGTCTGCAGCTTTTGGTACTGTTGTCTACAGCAAACTGCTTGATATACTGAAACAGTGTGGGTGGGACTTTCTGGTGCTGAAAAGAACAGACAGGGAAGACTTTGTGTCCCTTGGCGATTATGAATTCGAGCATAGAAAGATGAAATTCCATCTAGTTACAATTCTGATAATAATGTATACAGCCTTATGTAACCATTTTTATTCTGCTTATATTTGCTAATCACTTCTTCAAACTTTAAGAAGTGATTCATTTCTTTCAAAGTGTATGTTTACAATTATTGTTTTGTTTGATGACTTAATAAAACATCTTAAAAAGGAGCTCAGTGTGAAAGAGAGGTGGGTGTCCTGCAATAAAATGCTGACTTAGTTTGTTCTTTGCACAGAAACGGCTTGTGAGCTTCGGAGGCGTTGTTGAGACTACAGAGAAACGCTTTCCTCATTTTAGCTCCAGAAGATCCGACTGATCCCCGGCCAGTCTGCTCGCTTTTGAAAGACAGTTGTCTCTGTAGTTTCCTGATCCGGACCAAAGCTCTTTGTGACTAAACAAATGGAATAAATTACACAACTGGAGTGAATTATAGATTTTCCCCCTAGAAGTCACTGCCATTTATTACATTACAAATGCCTTTATGTTAGAAACAGAAATTAAATGGGGAAGTCGTAAAACTGAACTCCCAGACTCATGGCAGCAGCCTGCATTATTGTGTGAGACAGAAACGCTCCAGTGGAAGGATCCAGCGCGTATTCGTCTGTATATGTTTATATCATTGTGAAGATCCCGCTTATTAGTTCAACCTGGTGACCCCACAGACGCCTTCCTTCTGTCAGAGACGACATTTCCTACAGTGTCAAATGGGCTCCAGGCATGAGGCTTTGAGCTTGGCGGCTACATCTGCTCTACATATTCATCCCAGAGCCTCTTTAATTCTTACCCTGCACCCACACTCGCACTCACCCGCAAAGAAAATACACACCTAGAAACACACATGCATGCACGCACAGCAACACGCACACAGACAAGACTGAGCACAACCATAAACATGCTCTCTGATTAAAGAAATGAAAGCAATAAACAATTTATTTGTCCTGTCAAAGTCGGAGAGGAGCAAGATTTGGTAAACTTTATTTCAAAGAGGCAAACGAGAAGTAACTAGAATGATTTGCAGCCAAAATAAATACATGAGCCCATAGTAGGTCGGTCGTAGGTGCACAACTGTAAACAATAAAAGATAAATCAAAACTAACACAAAGGGATGATTTAAGTGTGTTTTTTCAGCAAAGATTATGGATCTTAAAATTTAACAAACATTAAACTGGTGTGTTTTTGTAACCTCATCCAAAAGGCTTTTAAACTCAGAACAGGCTTTACGAGAATGGCTGATTTGGATTTAATCTGACTTTAAATATTAAATTACCACTGTGTAATAATTTTAGCCCCATTTTGTCATTTTGACAAGAAGATCCTATAATGACAGTTTAAAATGCATTGTCTAAAAACTCTTGCTGTAAGTAGGTTGGTACCTAAAGGGGGACATAATTCAAGCAAAAAATCAAGAAAAGAGAATGGATTAGGCTATTACCCAAACTGTACATAAATGTGTTTGAGCTTCAAACAAAGGCTGCATGATTATGGCAAAAATCACAATTGCAATCTAAAAACGCAAACCACATGCTTTCATTGAACGTATATGCTTTTGACATGAATATGGGCAGTAAATAGAAATATACTTCTTAAATAATATACCTTAAAATGATACAGTTGATACTAATAATGGAATAAGAAAAAAAGTTTAACATACCATGTGGAACAGTAATCTTTGAAGGTCTTATCCCCTGCAAAGTCATTTTGTTGCATTAAATGTTGATAGAAGGGTCTTGAGGAGCAGAAAAACATGACACCTGTTACTAAATTTTGAGTTCCAAAGAAGTGTCTCTGCCACTTTAAAGAGAAAGGCCCTTAAAATGCTCACTGTTTCACTTCACATGGTTTATTATGTAATAGTTATACAGCCTTCACTTGCATGTGTGTTTTCTGCTTGCCACTGGCAGCCGCCATGACTGCTTTGAAAGTTAGCTTAGGCACCTGTAACTTCACCTTCCCCCTCCCATTAGACTCCATTTGGGCAGCCAATCAGCACATAGCTCATTATCATAGCCTCCTGTACTCTCCTGCTCCCTCAGATCCGAACGTCACATAGGGGAGGAGAAAAGAGCTGCAACCGATCCTCAACAGAGATGAAAATTTTAATTTATAAATTCAGCTTCAATCAAATCTTTAACGACACCAGGACAACAGTCCTTATAAGCTTCCCAAAGAGGTAACATCCACATTGTTTACTCATACTGTGTCTCTGGAACCATACAACCAGGCCCGGAGTGGCTAATCCGGGACAATTCCTGGTGGCCAGGGCTGGCTGTAAGACTACAAGGGCTGGAACACAGTACTGTAAAAACGTACCCACTGTAGATGAATAGAGGTAAGATATGTGTTTGTAAAAACTGCTATGGGTGTAGGGTATCAACACAGATGCCATATTTGGGGGGTACTTGCTGATGAAAATGAGTAACTTACCCTCTCCAAAACTTTTGGCACACTTCAGAGGCTTGAAGGCGACATATATGTTACATACTGTATCTCTGTAGCATTGTTTCACTACAACAATGCAGGCAGCCAGTTTTGCTGGGGTCTGTGTGTCACACTGGAAACAAATGTTATATTTCCTGCTTGTTTGGAATTAAAATAAAATGAGTGTGGAGATACGATACAAGAAAGCTAATAGTGAAACATTAAGTCACCTGATACACAAAACAACACAACATATACTGTGTAAATTATTTCTAATTTTCAGTAATGAATCGAGTGTTCATAATAAGCATTAAAAAATGATTTAAATACAATGTAAATAGAAGGCCACTCATGTAGCCCCCAATCAACATAAGCAGACACTCATTGAGAGGGAGGCTAAGTCATAGTAGTCAAGCACAAGCTCCCAACCTGTGTCCTCAGAGAGGGCTGGTAGGATTCACTGCTAACTTGATACAAAGCATGCAGCATAGCCCTTGTTATTAGTAGATCAATGCTGAATAAAAGACAGTTAAAAATTGGGGGACATTAACAACAGGTTTGTAGAGCTGTAAAACCCACCAGATTAAAAAAAATAACTACAGCTATTCATAAACATGATGTAACATCTCCTAGGTCAGTCATAAGTATAACATAACTCAGCTTTACTACATAAGTATGACTTTTTTTTTTTTACCTCAAAACTTCCTGTTTTATAAACATGACTTCCCTAAGATTTTTCCAAGTCAGTGTCAGTTTTCAAGAAATTGTAGTGGTGTAAATGGTCTTTAATAGATTTGAGCGAAATCAATATAAAAATTAAAACTTCTTTTTTAGTATGAATAAGAACACGGTCACTTTTTATTCCAGTATCATCCATCCATCCATCCATTCATCATCTATTCTGCAGTCCCCTTTCAGGGTTGTAGGGAGTTGTGACCTATCACAGTTGGCATTGGGGGCAAGGTGGGGTACACCATGAACCGGTTACAAGTCAATCGCAGGGCCACATAGAGAGAAAGACAACCGTTCATGCTCACACCCATACCCACGGGCAATTCAAAGTCACCAGGAGTGCCCAAAAAGAATTATGCACGAGAAGAACTTAAAACTCCACATAGAAAAGCCCTGATTGACTGGGATTAGAACCAGCAATTTACCTGCTGTGATGCATTTACTCTACCTGCTGCATCATTGTGTTGCTTGTTCCAGTACCAGCAGTATTTATATCCATAAACACAGAATGGTCACTAGTGCATTTTAATCCCATAAACAGAAGAACACTTTTACTAATTGGTACATCCAAATTCAGAACTGTGCGGGAGTAGGATGAGAGGAATTTAAAATAATACAAAATATTTTGATATAACATTTTTTACTTGCTTTAATGCAAACAAGTTTCCATGTGAGATGAAATTACAAAATGCAGTAAGATAAAATGAGGGATTTGATTTGTTTCTTGTCTTACCGTAGACAAAAAAAAAAAATCCAAGAGTGACAATAATATGGAGCCTCAAAACATTTGGAAGAAACAATGTTAATATGTGGGTCATTTTTGTTGAGAATTTGTTTACATGTTAGTATCTTATTCTCTTAACATAAGAGTTTGACAGATCTATATTCAGATGATATATAAAACTTTGACATTGTTAATCTGTGTGAGTCGTGCAAAGTTCTGTGAAATTTAAATGAGGTTTTGATAAAATATTTTGTCTCAATAGCCTGCAATGCTTAATATATCCATCTGACTTCATTACAGCATTAATATTCTGATAGAGCCAGGTTGTCCTGAAAAAAATATGTCTTCAACTTGATCATGCTAGGTAGAGGTTGAAGATCTACATGCTTTATCATTAAAAGAAAAAAACAGGTCAGACTTTAGAAAACTGTTCAAAAGTGCAAATATTAATGATACACCTTGATGAACTATGTCTTTATGACTCTTTTTGATATACAAACACACAGACCAGACTGTTTCTTTCAGAACTTGTATATTTGTAGCAAAGAATTAACATATTCCTTTTCCAACAGCTATTAACTTTTCAAAGTTTCTCACCAAACCTAAAGTTAATTATTCTAATATGACATTCAAATACATCCTGTAGTAATTTTGAAAATCTTCACTTAGGTGAAACACTAAACACATCACAGTAAAACCTTTTCGCCCCCTGCAGTTACACTCTCCTCCTTTCCCCAGTGTCCAAATTGATCTTTTGTTTAGTCTTTGAGCAAAAAACAAAGAAAGAAATTCATCAACTAAAACTTATTTACCTGATTGACAATAACTTGTCAGACACATGTAAGTCAAAACTGTGTTGACTGTAAAAGAAGAGCTCCATTTTCTGTACATTTGAAGACTGATATGACCAACAACAAAACAAACTTGCTTTCAGTTCAGATTACCTCTAATATACCCAGTGCTAAGCTGTAACAGTTCACAGAGAAGAGTTTCCCATGAACCCAATAGCACAGAGGATAATGACCGTTCTTGAAACCACACAAACCAATAGACCTCTGCAGCTCAGTTACTCTCCATAACTTCATATCACTCCCTCTTTTGAGCAATTCCATCACATCTGCAGGATTAGGTTTAAACATATCTTAAGTAAAACTCAACCTTATATTCTGTTTCACTCCTTTATACAAAGCAGATGTAGGATGCTACATCTGTGAAAATTCATGATTTCAGTATGGCTGAAGCCCAGATGTGCCACCAGTAAGGCATCTGATCAGTAAATGTATTAATAAAAATACGATAACAAAGCAAGTTTGACATTTTGATCTTTGCAGTGATCCAAACAACATAACAACTGATACTTCTCTGGGGTCTTTTTTATAAGTATTTTATTAAGACTACTTGAAATAGCCCAGTCATTGCCATTACATCACTTTATGTGGCACACCATGATGTTGGAAAATCCTTCCCCTTACACCACCCACTGACCCACTGCCAGGACTATGACCTATAGATATTCACCGATCAGGCATAACATTAGGACCATTGGCCCTGACTGGTCTACACTATAAAGCCCCATAAGCAACAAACTGTGTATTCTCTTTTTATGTATTTTTTTTGGCATTTTTTGCCTTTATTGATAGGAGAGAGACAGTGGATAGGTTTGTGAAAGGGGGTGAGAGAGCAGGGGAAGACACTCTGCAAACTCGTCACAGGCAGGATTTGAACCCTGACCGGCAGAAGCATGTATATGGGATGTGCCTGGTTGCTAACCACTCTGTCAAACCAGCACTTCTGCACTGTGTATTCTGACACCTTTCTATCAGAAACTGTGTTCTTGTTCAGTAAATTAAGCGACAGAAGCTCCTCCGTTGGATCAGACTACTGCTGTCAGTCTTGTTTACTATCATCTGTCATTTCTGTGACATGTCACTTTATTAAAAGAGGTCATTTAATGACCAAGTTAACAAAAAAATTAAGTCAGAGTTGAGAGAATTGTGTTTGGTACTTTGCATGCTGGAGTTGCATGTTCCACATGTGCATGCATGGGTTCTCTCTGGGCCCTCCAGCTTCCTCCTACAGACCAAAAACACGCTCAGGTTGAGTGGTGACGTCAAGTTGCTCTTGGGTATGAGTGTGAGAGTAAATGGTTGTCTCTCTATATGGCCCTGTGACCAGTTCAAGGTATACCCCACCTTTCACCCAAGGTCTGCTTGATAGGCTCCAGCCCTCGGCAACCTCAAAATGGATGAGTGGTAAAGGTAACAGATGGATGTATGTACTACTGTCATTGCAACTTACAGACATGGTAAAGCACTCGACAGCATTAATCCACTATTTGCTCCTCTTTGCCTTTTCTCTCTGAGACAGGGTTCTGTACAAGTAAAGAATACTATCAATATCTTTATAATGTAAAGCAATACATTTCCCGCCTTTCTGTGTGATGTCATGTGAAAGTTTATCGACAGATACTGTGAAAAATCGTATTAGAGGCATCCCTAAAACTTTTGACGTTAATATACACATGTATTGCAAGTACTACAGAATGAAATAAAATGGCGTCCTGAGTTCTCAAACATGTATCTAACTGTATTCTTCGTTGTGCATTCAGATATTATGAAAAATTAACAAAAGTCAGGAGCTCTTTTTGGCTGAATGCTTCAGCAGGGCACTGCTGTTAAAATGGAGAGAAGGGGCAATGTTTGCCAAAGTGCAGTGGTTCATTAACAAGTTTTAGAGTACCTGCATAAAATAAACCAACCACAGTGCCTTGATGTCAGTTATTTTATATGAAAACCAATTAACTGTTTAACAGACACATTCTGCCAGTCTGATACTGCTGGAGCATAAAGTTTGGGTCAAAGAAAAATCAACCACCGTGAGACAAATTGCTTCTGGGTAAGTAATGAACTAAGGCTACAGCCGTGCAGTTAAATAAGTCTGCACAGTATGACAGTGAAATTACAGTGATGGTTCAAGAAGAAGAGCTGGGTGTTTGTGTGGTGGTGTGTCTGATAGAATACTTGTTAACTTGTGTAAGTTGGTCAGTTTAGGGTAAGATAAAGATTCAAGAGTTCAAGTTACAATGTCATAGTGACTTTGACATAAATAAAACCTCTGCAATCTTTGCCTATGCTTTATCCTTTCTGTAAGTGTCATTATTTTTATGGTTTTCCAAATTAGCTGCAACATCATGTTAACAAAGTGATGAGGTTCACCCCTGATTTCCACATAATCCACCTGAACAGGAGTCTGTACATGTCATGCACTCCGTGGGAAATTGCCCCCAGTCTCTTCAATCAGACTGTTTCCACAGCTTACGCCCTGCTCCATTGGCAGATTGGGCCAGCAGCACACTTCAGTGCCAGATTGCTAGAGGTACCCAGCAACTCTGTTTAAAGTGGAAACAGTTTCAGCTCAGTGTCAAATTCTGTCAAGCAGAATGATCCAACACAGGAAAACAAGTGCTACGATATTCTGGGTCATTTCAAAGGTGGAATAGTGGAAATAATGTTGTAGGTCAGAGCAAAGTCATTGCTCTGACGCAATGCTCCACAAGTGCAAATCCCCCATACATTTAACCTTGCAGTGCAGCTAGGACCTTCTGTTTCATTGTCTGTATCAGACGCATTGGTCAAGCCAAGCTGCAATCTGTAATGACTAGAAGTGAAACCAATTTACGTGCCACGAAATTTCGCGAAATAAAAAAATGACGAAAAAAAATTCAAAGACGCATGAAATAAAAGCACGTAATAAACGCGAAGGGGTGCGTGCACAACTAGTGATGTTTACCCTCCTCGCCTACCCTAGCAAAACACTCGCTTCAATATGGAGGAAGACGAAGTGGAGGAATTAGCTGACGCTCCTTCGTCAAATAAATCGGTCGTGTGGACCTATTTTGGCCTCCTATGTAAAAGACGAGAGAACGGTGTGAAGATTGCAGACAAAACAACAACCGTGTGCAAAATATGCCGCTACAGTTCACCGTATACTGCGGCGAGTACAACTACCAACTACTTTGGACTGGAGACAGGCAGCAACTGTATGTTTGTGTAAGTCTGCATAGAAAAACAATATTTGGATTTTTGCATCTACTGTTGAGTTGACAGAATTTGATCATACTTGAAGATCAGAAGTATATGCACTGTCATTTTGTTTGTGTTTGCACTGTAGTCTAATTAAGGGGGAAAAAACTATATATTTTTTTTAAAGAGCATTTATTTTGTACTGATGTAGCAATATTTTTGTATGTCTGCATTAGGAAGACATACAAAATGTACTTATCCTGATTGTTAAAACAACAAGGCACTTTTTATTGAGATTTTATGTTTGTATTTGCACTTAAGTCTAAATAAGGAAAAAAAAACTACATTTTTTTTTCGAAGAGCACTCATTTTGTACTGATGCAGCAATATTTTTTGTATGTTTGCATTAGGAAGAAAATAAAGAAAATGAGATTTTTGCACAACTTCCTACTGTTGGGGATTTTCTATAATCTTTATTTTGTATCGTGAGTATTTCGTATCGTGAGCCCTGTTTCATATTTCATATCGTTTCGTGAGTTGACCATTTCATTACACCCCTAGTAATGACTGTGCTCAACCCAAAGCAGCACATCCCAATCAGTGTCCATTAATGCAAGACAACGGCGAAGTGATTGCACATACAGAGATTAGCATAGATGCTCACAGCTTCAGAAGCAATTCTGTTAGATCTGACCCGCATTTCTTTATTAAATGAAAAAAACAACAACGAAATAATAACACTGAAAGCATGGAATTTATGTTTTCTTAAATGTTTCAGTGAGAGTTTTTTCTTTGAAGTGGTACATGTTTTCAGTATGGCACTAGGGCCTGCCTTCTGCATTATCTGATTGGCCTGTAAGGATGCAGTTGACTAAATGATCATCCAATCACCAGCCAGGTTTTGGACTGGTGAAGTGTATTAAACAGTGTTGTGGCAAGTTACTGTGAGCACAAAGAGGCATGTGGCAGAAATGGCAGGCATTGTGATTCATATGCCACGGCACATGGACACACTGTTGAATTTAGGGGTTAGTCATAA